>CM027867.1:13559098-14158534 GCA_016097605.1 Eucalyptus guilfoylei | reverse complement strand
TGGTCGATGCGATTAGAATCTCTTAGGCTTCACCTAATAGACTAGTTTTCATATAGGTGGCCAACTCAGGGAAAAGAACTATATGGGCAAAGATGAAATGCCCATCTCAATTTACTGAAAAATATAATTGGAAAAATCAGGATATCACAACTCTTCCCCTCTTATAAAAATTTCGTTCTCGAAATTTAAACCATTACAAATCATAAACAAAAAGGTAGGGGTACAATTGTCTCATCGAATCTTCTCTTTCCCCAGTTGCTCTTTTTGTCTGCTAGTAATGCTAGATCACTTCAAACTTGTCTAAACCATTACCGATTCAAAATGCTGAACACTTGCCCTTTTGCAAAAATAAAAGCTACAAAATTTGGTTCTTTTTCTTTTTATTTTTCCATTTTTCCACCGAGCGACTAATCGCCACGTCGAGGTTTCGAACTTCCGACTTGAACCTCTTTCTTCATTCTGGGTACCACTTTCATTACTTGATTTACGTGTCTCGAATTGCTTTCTTTATCCATTTAAAGCCAAAATCCTTCTTTGAACCCAATTTTTTTTTCAAAGGATTCGATGAAAGTACCGTTTCAACTTTCCTTTCTTAACAAACGCGATGTCCCTATCATAAGCGACATCCATGGAAAATATACTTCCCTACTTGAAATTCCAAAGGTCTTCGACACAAAATCGGCCAAGCCGAACCGGCGATCTCGAGCGTCTTTATTCGTCTCATAATGCAATCGAATCACTAATTTCTGAACCAACTCGACCTGCAATTTTCTGATCTCTGACCTCAACTCAACCAACTGAAGTTCTATACATTCTGCTCTGCTATGCTTCAAAAGGAACCATCTAAAAACTCGGCTGGCAACTGTTGCTGTAAGTGAACTCAATAAGAAAGAGTTGTTCTTTTCCACCCTTTGAAAACCAACCCACATGCTCTCAACCTTGTCCTCAAAGGTCTGAATTATCCTTTAAGACTAGTCATCCGTCGAGGATGATAATCCGTCTTACATCTTGCAACCATTCCCAAAACACTCGCAACTTTTCCGAAGATAGCCACGAATTTCGGTCTCGATCTGAAGAAATCATCACCAGCACTCCAAATAGACGAACTCTCACGCACGTACAACTCGGCGTGCTTGTCCAAATCAAGGTCCTTTCGTACCGTGATAAAGTGAGTCAACTTCGTCAAACTATCAACCACTATCCAAATGTAATCATTTCCTTTCGACTCTTCGGTATGCCTATCACAAAGTCCATTGGGAAGTACTCCCATTTCCACTCGGAAATCTCGAGAGGTTGAAATCCTCCTAGTTTACGTCTTTGGCTTTGACTGTGACACATCCAACACTTGGCGACATGTTTGGCGATGTGCCTTCATATCGACCACCAATAGTGTTGACGCAGATCTCGATACATCTTGGTACTACCAGGATGAATCCTGTAACTACTACGATGGGCTTTTGATAAGATTTCCTCTCTAAGCTCCACATCGTCAAGTACAACCAATCGTCCTCGGAACTTCAATGTTCCATCTTCAAAAATCTGAAAGTCGACTTTCCTTTTTCTCGTATCCTCTTGCAGGATTTCCTGAACATCCGGATTTGTCTGCTGAAGCATTCTGATTCTGACCTGCACTTCCGGCTTAATTCTGAGGGTGGCCATAAGATTGGTAAGGTGGCCTACCTCAAATTTGAAACCCAAATCTCATGCTCTCAAGTAGACTCCATTCCTTGAGTACCATCTGCACTACTTAAGACTTCCTACTCAGTGCATTGGCAACCTTGTTTGCCTTTCTGGGATGATACAAAATCTCACAGTCATAGTCCTTCAGGAGTTCCATCCATTAACGATGTCTCATATTCAACTCCTTCTAAGAGAATAAGTACTTAAGACTCTGATAGTCAGTGAAGATCTAGAATGTTTCTCCGCATAAATAATGCCTCCAAATCTTTAGGGCAAAGATGATCGCTGCTAGTTCTAGGTCATGCGTCGGATATTTCAACTCGTGAGTTCTCAACTGACGGGACGCATATGCAATGACCCTACCATGCTGCATTAATATGCAACTCAGTCCTTTATATGACGCATCACTGTAGATCTCAAACCCTCCTGGACCAGATGGAATAGTAAGCACAGGTGCAGTAGTTAGCTTCTGCTTAAACTCTTGGAAACTACTTTCGCACTTATCTGACCACACAAACTTTTCTTCCTTCTTCAGCAATCTTATCATCGGTGATGCTAACACTGAAAACCTTTCTACAAACCGTCTGTAATACCCTGCCAAACCTAGGAAACTTCTGATCTCTGTCACTATAGTCGGTCTTGGCTAGTTGATTACTGCTTCAATCTTAGCTGGGTCCACTGAGATCCCTTCTCCGGAGATGACGTGACCTAGGAAAGCCATACGAGTTAACCAAAACTCGCATTTATTGAACTTGGCATACATCTCGTGATCTCTCAAAGTCTAGAGCACTATCCTTAGGTGCTTTTCATGATCCTCCGTACTCCTTGAGTATACTAAGATGTTGTCGATGAAAACAATTACAAACCGATCCAAGTACTCCCTAAACACACGGTTCATCGAGATCCATGAAAGAAACATGGGGCATTCGTCAACCCAAACGGCATCACAGTGAACTCATAGTGACCGTATTGAGTGCGAAACGCCAACTTCGGTATGTCTTCCTTCTTGATCCTTAACTGATAATACCCCGTTCTCAAGTCGATCTTAGAAAATATCGACGCTCCTTGAAGCCGATCAAACAAGTCATCGATCCTCGACAATGGATACTTGTTCTTGATCGTCACCTAGTTGAGTTGTCGATAGTCGATGCACAAGCATAAAGAACCATCCTTCTTCTTCACGAACGTAACGGGTGCTCCCCAAGGTGATGCACTAGGACGGATAAATCCTTTATCCAACAACTCCTACATCTGCACCTTCAATTCCTTAAGTTCTAACAAAGCCATCTGGTAAGGAGCCTCAGAGATTGGCTTAGTTTCAGGTACTAACTCAATCACAAACTCTATTTCTCTTTCTAACAACAAACTGGCAATTATTCGAAACACCTCGAAAACTTTCGTGCCATGATTATGTTCTCCATATTCGGCTCCTCAACCGACGTATCCACTATAGTTGTCTTATAGATTTGGCAACTTACAACCGAACCAAGTCATCTTCGTTGAATAACGAGGATCGAAGATCCTTTCAAACTTTCAATAATTCAAAACTTTCATACGCTAACCGAATAAACTGAATTACATCACTACCACGATTCATAATCTGCAGAAAGCTCCTTGAGCCAAACCTTTTCGTATATGACTTCCAAGTCATATTTAAGCAAACCCTTCAAGTACAACTATAGCCGAGAGATTCATCTTTCTATTACTTTATTACAACCACGAAAACTCCACAACATTCACTCAAAATCCTGCTGCGATACTCGATAAAAACATCTCAAAACATTCTTTCCTTGATCGATACATGGTCGATCCCTTCATGTTCCTCTAGCCATCCTAGTGGTGTCTTATCTACGTAATGGTGCTTACGCTCTCTCGGACCTACGCGGACGGAGTCCTGATGGGTGGCCATGCTGGCCACATTCAAAGCATGCTCCCGTTATACTCGACCCGGGTGACTCATGACTCTTTCTTTCACAAACTTGGCACACAATTAGTGAGTCCTCTAACTCTGTCGAGTGACAACAGCACTCCTTCTTGTCTTGAGGCTGTTCCAAAAATCCCACGGTGCATTCTATGGCTCACTCCTTTCAATCTGTCCCATCGGCTTTCTAACACCGTTTATGGCGGTAACCCCGTTGGTCACACTCGAACAAGCACATGTCTTACCAAGACATAGGGCTGATCCATGTCGGCTTTCGTCGCACGACACACTCCATTCGATTCATTGTTGACCTAACCATCCCACATTTCCGGTTGGACGAAACGGGATACTTTTCTCCAATCATAAGCTCCTTCCCAAACGATTTCCATCTCTACCGAACGAACTTTGACTCGATACGGTGGCTTGTTCCTCGATCACAACTCCAGATTGGGCCTCAACAAGCGCAGCAACAACAATGGTTACAACACTGGCGGCGGTAGAAAAAGCGGTGGCTCAATCCTGAGCTTACTAGCTCAACAAGTTCCCAAGGGACATAGCGCCTGAACAATCCCATCGAACTTAGGATCGCTCAGTGCTGCTACACTAGTACCGACCTGCAGCGGTACTTTTACACTCGCACTAGTCTAAGTCAGCACTCTACCTTAGGTATCGACTCTTATCAATGTCCTACCCCGAGGTACAGGTCCTACCGACCTCCTTTAAGGAGTTCTCCACTCCTGGTCACTCATCCTACAGGCTCTTTATAGACACCCATTTTCCCAATTCCAACACCAGGTTAGAATCTGAGTGATCCCACAACAAGTTATCAAACAACTATCAACCACATGCATTTAGCATATTAAAAGCCTTTCCTACTAACTATCCCATGACCCATCGCACCTTATCACTCCATACACAAGCCTTGCTCTGATACCACTTAAACAGGGTTGTCACGCCCGGAAACACCGAGCACGCGAACAACCCGCCATGGTCATGCAAATGCGACATTCCCGTGTAGTGTCGCGACCCCATTCATTTATTATGCGCAGCGAACGTATTATAAAACCCCTGACAAAAACTCATGGGATAGGAAAAGCAGGAAACCAACTCGTTCATAAACAAACACGCTTTTAAAGATAAACGTCAAAGATTACATATATACCAAAAAGGGGCAGTCTATAAAAAGGGGATCAGTCCACCAAAAAGAAGGAACAGTCCTATGACCACTAGTCGGACTCGTTCTTCGATCCCACTTCGATCGGCCTGCGGGGTTTCGCAATCTACGGTCCTAAAATTTTGGCCCACACGGGGTGAGACATTGTCTCAGCAAGTTCAACCCCCTAAACCCCTATTAGAAAGAAAATACGCCCAAGGGTGGCCTAGCCACATCACACGGAAGACTTATCTCGCCTTATTTCCTTCCTGCAAGTTAGTACAGCTCAAATCACTAAATCACAGGTAATCATAAGAACTTAAACAATTGGAACGCAATCACTTTCACATCATCAATAACCACACTCAGCACACGTTCCAATTTTCGTTTATCACCACATATGAACATAGCCTACTCGCAGTTCAGCTATCTAATGGCATATAGCCAGGCATCGTCTCCCCACCTTGGAGCACGGCTTCGTCACTACGTCGACGGCGTTCCCAAAGAAGCATGGGCCCAGAATCTACCGCGACTCGCATCCATTGTAAGGGGCATCCCATATAGGGGCAAGTCCACTCAACAACCGGGACGATTTACTCTTAATTATCACACAACAATTCATATTCGGCCAGACACTTTGCATTTCACTCAATGCTTCCACTTAAAATAGTGATCCTGGCCATTTTTCTTCATATTAGAAATATTCTAGAAATTATTCACATGTGTAGGGGCACGTTAATTTCGAACCGAAAGCCAATATCTCACTTTTTCAAACCCCACTATTTAATATAATCCTTAAAATCCAATTTTGGTATCAAAACCCGACACCGGAATTTTCGAGTAAAATCCATATTTTTCACAATCAATCAATTTGCAATATCCAATCATCAAATTAAAAATCTGAATACACGCAACAATCAGCACAAAATTCTGAGAAAATAATGTCGAAATAATTTTTCGAATTTTTAAATAATAATATTTTAATAATTTTCGTAATATAATATATCATTAAATAATCCAATCATTTCGAAACATTTATTTAAATCAAAAATAAATTCCTTTAAGTCATATCAAGACTTATATTAAAATAAACCTACTTAGCTTTAAGCTAAACACACTTTAACTTAATTAAACACCTTAATCTAATCCACACTTCATTAAACTAATCTAACCACCTAAACTTACTTAACTTAAACTAAGAATACCCTAAGCATCTTAACCCTCTAATCAAGGTTTAGTGAGCTAAACTCACCCGATTAGCGAGCGAGCGGTTCCAAACAACGAGGACGCAAGGGATCGACTTTCCTCAAGGCGGGTGACTTTCGAGGTTGAGAGGCCGGCCAAAACGGGCTAAACCGGCTGGAATACCTATTTTTCCAACTACCGTTTGGGGCCGAGAAGGGCGATCCGGTGCTAGTTGGGCGGAGGAATGGCGGAGAGAGGGGCGCGGCTCAGCGGTGGCTCACCGCGGCTGGTAGGGCCTCCGGTGGCCTTGGCAATGACAAAAACAGGCGGCCGGACGGTCGAATGGCGGCCGGCGGCGGACGAAGGTGGAGAGTAGTTAGTTAGCGACGAGGCGGTCATGTGCACGGGTGGCGGGCGGCAACGGCGACAAGGACCTCCCGTGGTGGCGGCGACTAGGAACAACGGTGGACAAGGGAGAGGCGGCAGTGAGGCTTGTGTGGAGACGGCGCGGCAGCCAGACGGCACGAGCGGGCCTTGCGCGGACGGTGGCGATGGCGACATGACGCGGTGATGGCGACGACGTTTGGCGGGCAGCAAGCGGGCGAAGGGGTGGCGTCGGGCGGCTGAACCGATCGGCCTCTTCTCTCTCTCCTCCAATTCAAAAACAAAAACCAAGGAAGAAGATGATGGAGATGGGTGAAATGATGTCCCACCTTTCCAAGAGCCAATATCCATCCTCCACTTGTCAAGATCCTAGCCACACAAGCCCCACCATGACATCACTTGATGATGTCACACCCCCACTATCTCAATCTCCCACAACTTTATTCCAATGGGTGCAATTTCATTTTCCATCGTGGCATGAATTCCCCAAAATCTTGTACAACACATTTCATTCAATCCACTTCCAATTGAGCCAAATTGAAGTCCATAAAATTAATCCAATGTCACCACACTTCAATTCACAATTTAACGTAACCATAGAACCATCGTGAGTCCCAAAAGCACGACCAAAAGCGGGCCTACTAATTTCTCGAGCCAAATTAGCTATTCTTTGATTAATTTGCTGAAAAACTCTGATTGCATGAAAAATCTTCCGAAGATGAGTCAATGATCCTAAAATGGTTTATGACACACTAGGGCTTCCAATTTCTGAATTCGCTTTCAATTTCACGGTTAATTTCACTTTGGCACGATATTAGCGCGTCGATCTACTAGGTAGCTTTTAGAAATTTTCATGCATTTGACCGTGGTTGATCAATTCAAGCCACAATGTACATCTTTGACACATTGGCGACTCTCGGTTGTCGTGATAATCTCAAGATTTCAAATACGGACACGGGGTACAAATCGACAGAAAAGTCGGTCCAGTGCCGATTGACAAGAATTGTGCAATCTGGTGGAATCACCCACACTTGATCACATGTTTCTATCGAGTCGACCTATCTCCGGTCTCTAGTCGATTTTTAATTGTGCCGTAATGACCTTGCATTAGCTTAGTCGAAAGGTCACTTCCGGTCAAATTCTCAAGTCTAATGCATTAGACTTAACGGCTTCATCGATACTAGTTTTCACATGAGTGGCCAACTCAAGGAAAAGAACTATATGTGCAAAAATGAAATGCCCATCTCAATTTACTGAAAATAGAATCGGAAAAATCAGGATGTCACAGTATGTCTAAGCAAAGTCGCTGTTTGTTCGAGTGCGACTGAGTAAAGATCAAGGCGGTGGAGCAATCACCGACTTGAGGAGGCAGGTATATCTCCTCCTCTTTGTTACGATACACAAGTAAATTGTGTTAGAGAAATCTCACATCAGATAATCAATGTAGTGTGAAGCAGTTAATATATCCTAATTAGCTTATAACTTATTGGTTTAAGTTTTTGAGTCAAAGTAAGTCCATCTGGATATATCAACGGGCTTGGACTTAAGCTCCCTTTTGCTGATCTCCCCAAACAAAAAGTATCGGGCTAGGTGGGCCTTGTGATGTAGCAACAAGGCAAGTAGACTTCATAATTCGGTTCGGAAAAAGAGACTAAGGATGAAGTTGAATAGCTGGGTTCGGAAAGAAAGACTAAGGCTAGCAAACTTCATGGTTCGGTTCAAGAAAATTGAGATAAGTTAATCACAAAAAAGATACTTGCAACGATACATGAGGATTCCTTGGGAGGCATGGCGGCTTTGAGAGGGGGTTGCGGCGGTTGTTGAAAATGCAAAAAATACGATCGTCGCGGAGAAATGTGATCTTACCCAAGCCTTGAAGTCATGTGAGAGTGCATTATGCACGTTGGAGATCTGAAATTGGTCAGAAGCTACGCTGAAATGGTAACCTTGTTTCCATTGAGTACCTCTTCTATTCCCGGTCAGCGCCGGGTGGGTACGGGGTGATCTTTTGTTTGTTCTTAGATAAATAATATTATATTTAAAAGTTTAAATACAATAGTAACTTCTTCTTAACTCAAATATATTTTGAATCATTGCATATTACCAAAAAATATATTTTGAATCATTGAAAAATCTTTAGGCCGCATTTGTTTACATTTCGAGGGAAAAAGTTTCTGTTTTTTTGCCTTTCCCGTCAAATTTAGGTGTTATTGTCATTTTAGGAAACTTTGAAGAAATCATTTATGAACAAGGTATCAACATTTGAAAAATTCTGAAAGTTACGAAAGCTATAGACTGGAAAGGAGGAGAGCTCTGGAGCTCTTTAGAAAAGTAAATATGGCTATTCAGTGAATGGATAATGTCCATACCGAACTCTGCAGTCTATAAGCTCATGTCGAGCCCCGATGCTCCAATGACACTCATCCTCTACCCTTTCTACCCCTACATGCAGGCACAAGGTGCAATCTGGAGGAGAAAGCGCCCCGTTACATACCGCATGGCCGTATCAGTCACTCGTCATAGTCCGTGCATTGGCGGTACTTATTGAAACCCGATCCGCCGTATTGTGATATAAACACTGGAAAACATTGTCGACGTAAGAAACTGTATTGACTGAATGGCGAGTATGTCTCTCCGTTGCATGTTTTGCTCACCGGGTTACGTCTGGATCACCTTGCAGAACCGAGAATTAAGAGAAGCGCAGCTATGAGTGCTGCTGCAATTTTTTGAAAAGTGGCCATTTTGCTGAGTTTGATCTCGTGTCTATAGATAATCAGCTTGGCTTTATCAAGGGGTTGTACTTGAAATTATCTCCACAAATTTCCAAATTACTTTAACCAGCATATCCGAGGGATGCTTCCTTGACTTCGTCAAAGTATTACTTCTTATGCTGAACTTATGCCGATTATTCAGCTGCAGAGAACTTACGATAAACTGCGGTCTGCGTGTGTCGTCGACCCAATGAGAATAATAGTAATATTTACTACCAAATCAGCCATATATATTCCTCATATTACAGAAGTTTTATCTAGAATAAGGTTTTCCATGAATATATTATATTATATTATATTATATTATATTATATTGAGGGGTTGGGGTACAACTGGACGGATAATAATCTAGTGAGGACAAGATCGAAGGCAGAAACTTTTTTTGTTAATCTCCTCTATTTGCCACTCGGAATTGTTGAAAGTCTAAGACAAATGCGCACTTACCCTGAGATTTGGGCTCTATCAAGGCAGCGTTCAGTCAAATCGTTTTAAAAGAATAAAAAAAAAATTTACCAAACCTAACATTCGACTGCATAAGTAACATTAGAGACACGAAGTTGCTTTAAAGACTCACAAACGCGTCGCAAAGTTGAATTATCTCCATGCAGTCTTTCCACACAAATGGGACTCCCTGATAGATACAGAAAATGTAATGGCATGCTTTTTGATACCAAGAATTGAAGTTGTCCATCCATTTACCTTTCTTATACACTAGTTAGTTCACTGTGTAAATAAATTATCTTGCTAGAAAGTCAAAACCATTAAATCGCATTGATTGATCACCATAGCCCTACTTATTAGGGATGTGCCTGGTCATAGGAAATTTGTGTCCCATGAATTAACCTCATGTACACCTTAAGAAAAATATTTTTTTTTTAAAAATCTTTTATTCCATTTCATTTACAAATATGACATTAAGAATAAGAATCTAATAATGATGATGGCGATGATGATGATGATGATGATGATGATGATCGCCTAGATCAAAGGCCCTAAGAGCTGGTGAACTAGGTCATCGCCTTGGTGCTGTCCGCCACAACATGCTTGGCGAGCCGGAAAGCACAAGCTGGACGGCCATCTAGATCTCCCATGAGGTGATGGTCGGCTCTTGGTTGTAGCGCATGAGCCACAACGACCCCTGGGCCATATTGAAGATGAAGCTATTCATGATGCCTGGCCTTACTCGAGATGCCAATGTCCTGGTGGACCGGCTTGCATCTTGAAGATGTAGATCTTGTATGTCTCAACGCTCCTCTTCGCCCACTTCTTGTCGCCGGCCCCCTCATTCAGGGGCTTCCGCTCGACCCTTGACTTCTTCTCCGCCTTATCCCCCTCCGACTACACTGCTGCATCGGACTTCTCAGCCACCACTTCCACACATCCAAATGGTTCGGGCCAAATCAAACTGAACTAAACCATTGATACCCCTAAATCTATGTATTCAGTTTTCAGGGAGAAGTGTTTAAGAAAAAAGAACTCTTATTTCTTCCGTCTAGGAAGATTGCTTCTGTCCAACTCCCACACGGAAAGAGCTTACGCGCGCGTTATCCTGGCTAGAACTATTGCACAAAATATGAAGACCATGTTTTCTAGCTGAGCTTTCTGAATCAAAATGACTATTTTCTTTGATCGGCCTAAGGATGGATCAAACCCTACCAAACGTTTCACTCAAGTTACTCCTGCCAGACTCTCCTTGACAGTGGAGTCCCATACCTCTTGCGAGCTCAAGCCATTCTTGAAGCAAGAGCTTTAGCTGAATTGCTGGAACATTTAAAGGCATTCTTATCTTATCCCCTTAGCGAGTAAGAAAAAGCTGCTTTCGAAAGGTATGAAGATGATAATGTTGAGGGGTTCTCCTCTACCGGGTTAGAACTCAGAAGTAGGGGTGAGTGGAGCAGGCTGCTTTGCTCATACCGGATTTTAGGCTAGGGGACCGGGTAGGATTGTCTTAAAGCTCTCCTAAGAAATCTGTCCTTTTCCTGACGTACTGGACTGAATGGCTGAATCTCATCATATGCATAATGTGCCACGAGAAGTTTATTGTTCAATTTGCTTCAAGCCAGTCAAATTGGAAGGCCCGCAAAGTACATTGCGTCCATGACTCGCGAAGAGAATATGTAAAATATCAGAACTCATGCCATCACTGAACTAATAAGGAAACATGCACCTACACTATGCTTTGATTATAACCCAAAATATGGTTCCGACATGCACCTAGAAAATCCATATAAGGAGGATGGAATAAAATAAGAAATTAAACCGGAGGCTCATCGACCACCTGAGGGTGAGCGATTCAGCGACAGAAGACAAGTGCGAAAATGCCTTGTTTGTGGAGGACGGATAAGACATGGCCAAATCATCCAAACCTTCGCGATGAAATGTTAAACCGCTGGAGAAATGCGGGTGGACGACGATTCTGGCATCGGAAGATCGCCCTCCCAAGTACTGCAATACTTGATGCATACTTGGCCTCATCGACGGATTGGGGTGGGAACACATCAACCCGAGTTTCAGCAACAACTCCATTTCCTCTTCCACAAACTCCGCCCTCAATTTCGGATCACTTGCCTCAAGAATGTCGCCTCTGTTCCAGCAAGAAAATACCCAGTCCACTAAGATCACGTCCTCCCGTGTCCCCTTGCTTTATTGGCCTTCTCCCGCAGGTGACCTCGAGCAAAAACACTCCGAAAGCAAACAGGTCGGTGCTCGTAGTGGCCTTGCCAGTACGCACGTGCTCGGGGGCCAGATAACCAAACGTTCCCACGACATGAGTCGTTTGAGGGTCAGTTCCATGGTCGTATAGTCTCGCAAGCCCAAAATCTCCGAGTCTTCCATTAAATTCAGCATCTAGCAAGATGTTACTCGCCTTTATATCCCTGTGGATCACCACTTGCTCCCCACCCTTCATGCAGATAAAGCAGCCCAGATGCCACTCCTCTGATCACCCTTAATCTTTGCATCCAATTGAGGGTGACCTTTGGTTGGTTATAGAGGTACTTGTCGAGGCTCCCATTGGGCATGTAGTCGTAAACCAAGAGCAACTTCCTTTTCCAGCGGCAGTAACCGAGGAGCGCCACTAGGTTGCGGTGACGGAGCCTACCTATGCTGATGATCTCCGCTACAAATTCTCTCATGCCTTGTCTCGATTCATGGGAGACCATCTTCACCGCAATCTCTATATTCGATGTGGGTAAGATTCCTCTATAGACCGGCCGAACCCCCCGACCCCTAATAACTCTTGGTCCTGGAATCCTTTTGTCGCAATGTAAAGATCTCTGTACTTGAACCGGTACGGGCCGTAGTCCCTCTCCCAATCTTCAAGGACCTCAGCCCAATTTCCTTTTCCTTCTTATCACGTAAACTGCGCCCAAGATCAGCACCGATACAACGAAAAGAACCATCCAGTGGTAACCCGATAGTCATTACTTTCGATGTCTGCTTCTCACCGATCTGAGGAAGCTTAGGAAGTTGGGACAGGGCAAGTGCCTGAGCCTCTCCATTCACACTGAAGCTCCAACCCAGAACATAGTAAGAAGCTACGAGCGAACCAGTCGATGCTGAGAAGCCCACATACATGTTATCGTTGATGATTGATGAGAGATCCCGTAGAAGAGACAGAAGGGAGTCTTCGGTTTTTGCACATGGATCGGAGCCAATGTGACATTGATCAGTTTGTCCGCACCATCATAGTCCACCCAAACTTGCATTTCTTGACCGCTGATTAGGGACAAGTTGTTGAACTCCCCATTATCTTGATAATACCCCGCTGGAGCTGCCGTTTCTGACTTCAGCCCGTTCAAGTCGATCCCAATGTGATTATCGTTTATGTCCTGAAACTCGGAGCTGAGGATCTTGTCCAGTTCTACCCCGAACACATGATTGCTAGACTTGCCATTGTTGGTTTCATTGAACATGCCGAGATACCGGCCCGGCGAGGACCCAGGAAGCCGCTCTGGGGTGCGAACAAAGGCAAAGCCGTTGACTCTCACACTCGCATACGGAGGTCGAACCGCGAAGACGAACGTGGTGGAGAAGGAATTGACGGTGCCGTTCAGCAAGTTCTTGAACTGGACCGGGTAGGGATGGAAGGCGTGGCCTCCTGCTCCTGATTGGTGTCGTTGTTCAGCTTCAGGAGGCCATTGGAGGTGATCCCGACGATCCCGTCGAGGCTCAGATTGGCCGATCTGAAACCGTTGTACACGAAATCGGTCTCTTGAGCGTAAGTCAAAACTGCAAGCAGAGAGACCAGAAAGAATCTCGACGGACATGGCTCAAACTCAATGTCCGCTTAGCAGTTGGGTGAAGAATGATGCGGATTACCAAGGCTATGAAGAATCCAAAAGAATCTTCATCTGACGGCATCAAACGAATGTCGCAAATTTCAAAAATGGCTGCTCTACGTGAGACGCATTGTTCAATGTCTTGGACCTTTTCATGGGCGAATGCAACAGTCCCTGTTCATAAGTCAATTAAGAATTTTCAATAACGATGACTCTGAATAAACAAATCCGAGTCGGAGAATGACTTTTTTGTCGAAATTAAGTCTGGTGAGAGAGATTGAAGGAACATGGGCGGGCTAAAATCAAAAGCCCCTCAATTTTCTTCCGATGAGAAAAACAAAAGTTCATCGTGCCACGCGTAACACGAAGTGTCCACGAAATTGTTTGAGGAAGGACAAAAGGCCACGAGTCCACGACAAAACGACAAAAAAAAAAAAGAGAAAGGACAAAATAGAGAGAAATTTGGATAAATACGAGTGACAAAAAAAAAACAGAGAAAGAAAAAGAAGGGCCATGACTGTCTAACACCATTTTTGAAAAGGTATAATAAAAGAACTTTCATAAAGGAACCCAGTCCCTACTATTTAAATAAGAAAAATAATACAAATGATCCATAAATTTTGACCAAATATGCAATATAATTCTTGAACTTTTAGCCTAATGATCAATGTGGTGCATGAAATTTTGATTTGTTACGTGGATTTCAACTGGTAATTACGTGTTTAATGTAGTTAAAATTATATGAAAATATTTAATATAATATTTCCATTAATTTAAGATTCGGACAATAATGCACATTTTCATATAATATATTGAATAAAATGAACATGTATCAAAAGTTATAAGTGCGTTATATAAATTAAATGTTCATGTATCACATTGCATAGTTGAAAAATTTATGGACAACTTGTTTCATTTTTCCAATAAATAACTTTAGAAAATCGATTTCGAAAAATTATAGGAAAAAATTGATATGGTCTTAAATGACCTTACGTAAATTTTTAGAGATTTAAGATATTTAATAGCAAATAAAAGCTGAAAGTAAAGAGTAAAGGCCAAATGGTGAGACAGTTGAAGGCTCGGCATTCAGGTTTGTAGATGGCCATGCAGCAAAAATTGTTGTTAACTTTGTCTTGTTATTTTGAATTTTCTTTTTCTTTTTTTTTATATTGGAACTTACATATTATTTATATTTAATTATTCATTTAATTTTATTATCCTAAGAAATTTGCTATCCGAGAAAAATAGGCTTTATATCACGAATATAAAAAATTCTTATTCACTTTTATTCCACCCCTCACATCGGATATTTCTATTTGGGTCATATCCTCTTAATCTAGTCTTACCCTATCTTGGACATGATCCAAACACAGAATAAAATAAAATTTAACTTGTCTCGACTTTTGTACTGATCATCAAATGTAGCCTAAGTTTTGATGTGCTCATCAAGCAACAAACTTCCAAAATGCATTTTCTAAATCAAGTAAGCGCAAACATCTAAGCCTCATCTATATCATTAGGTTACACAACCGCCTAGCAATAGGATTAAGAGACATCATCAATCAAGAGAAGACATTGTCAGTCTTTAACTCCAAGGGAAAGAATCTCTTGGTAGAATAGAATAAAAGATCCCTGGCTAGCTATTTTTATGGTGAAGAAACGAAGATACCCATGTGCTTTCCTAAAAGACGACCCCATAATTTAACTGGAAGAGCGTGATTTTTTGCCTTTGAAGTTAGATCCCCACACGCTAATCCTTTCATAATGACTTCTATTAAGGAACTGTGGATCGACAATCAATCGTTTCGAAAGACCTAAAGTCGTTCCTTCGCGTTGATTATAAGTCATTAACGTTGTTGTCATCTGCGAAAGCTGTTTTGTAGCTTTCCCACGAAAAGAAACGAGGAACTGCTTTTGCAATCGCCATGACTCTTTGAGATGTTGAGATGTCTGCTTTCTCTCAGCTAAAGACAGTTGCGTGGCATTGAATATGTGACCCGACACAACATTTATTATGGGGATTCGAAATGTTTTTTACTTTAAGTTGCTCGATATCATGAGGTTATAAGAACCCACAATCGTTTCTCACACAGGACATCAAACATGAGATTAGATCGGATATTTAAATAATTAGATTCATGCGGACTTGATAGTTGGTTTATTACTAATCTTATTGAGTCATTTAGTAAATGAATAGAGCGAGAATTTACGGTTCATTAGATCGAGATCCCGTTGTATTCAAGGAGTCGAGGGTTTTGCCAAGAATTATAGATCGAAGAAGAGGTAGATCAAAATATGGTGTGGAAAAAACCTAAATCAAGATACAATAGAAGATGCTTTAAAGATCCTGCTTCAGTAATAAGCACTCGGTCAACTAATTGTTAGTAGAAAGCTAAAAATAGCAAAATCTGCAGAAAAGCGGAGGAGCAAACATGAAAAAGACACGAGGAAACTTATGAATGAGTAAGCTCAGTTTTTGTTTTTGGGATCAAATACTTCTTTTTCCCTCACGATGCTTACATACTTCTTCTTTTTTCCTTCTTAAGATAGCATGGGAACACCTTTATGTTACGAAAAAACGAGCGATCAAACAATAATATAGACAAAAGAAGAAAATAAATCGAGCACCACCTGGTGGCATCCCCATTAGTGAGAACGGTCATCCTCTGCGAGGGAGGAGAGAGGTTACGCAAGGGTCTTTGGCATGAAAGTTACTTGACGCTCTTAAGTGTCTTCAGGGTGGTGAGTCCTCCCGCTTAAGGCACCTTAGGGGCCTGGCATTCTGATCCGGCGGTTCCTCCAAACACCAAAATAAAAAATAAAATAAAAAAAAAAAAATCGGACACCAAATTACGTGTTTCGTCGTAAAGCCTGCGTGCGGGGGAAACGATAGTGAATTTACGAAATCAGCAATCTGATGAGATTACACCAGTCGTTTCAAACAATCACTCAAATGTTTTACCATCCCAATTACATCCAATATACCAATCTTTCTTGGATGTAAATCACGAATAAGTTTTGCCACACGAGAAACACGAAGACCCGCTATCAAGCACCCAGAGTCTACAGGACGTCTCTCACAAATAGAACACCCACGGCACTCCGAGTAAACGGCGCTTTAATATGTGGCTTCGCTCAACTCGTACGCAGGCTTCGGCGTCTTTACGTAGGGTTTCAGGCAGCAACTAACCGAAGGAAAGAAGACCTGCAAAAGAATTCTATTTTAACACGTATGTGTGTGTGCCCAAGGTCAAACTTTTGACCTTGGGCCCTACTTTCTTTTGGTTCCAAGCGGCAGAGTTGGACCCTTTTTTTCTTTTTTAATTATTTCAAAATTCAGCTTGGCTTAAATTTGAGACATATTTTAACACCTTCAATGATCCTCTAAGAAGAACTTAATGTGGGGATGATTTGGACTCCACGGGAAGAAAACTCGTACTTCTTTCGGATAAGTTTGACCTGTCAATGGTACTTTTCACCACAAATTTCATGGAGATTAAATTGTGGAGCACTTAAAAGTTTCAGAAATTAGACTAAGACATACAAAGTCAATAAATTGAAAAACAAGGCCCGTCCAAACATTTGGAGGAAGTATCCATAAAATTACTTGGACTTTAGGATAGTGGATTTTCCATTCCAAGGCATTGACAAACTGAGCCCAAGCAACACTTGATTCCTCATGAGAGAGTTTCGCTGCTTGGCACTGTAATGGCTTGGCCCTATTCAATCGATCCAGTCCACTAAATGGAGTATTCGAGTGTGATCATTCAATAAGATGACCATTTAGAGGAGGATCTCACCCCATGAATCTCTTCATGGCACATTTCCTAATCGAAGTAGGATTTGGAGCTATACCAATATAATTTCATTCACGACAGGGGATTTGAAATTCCCTTATGTGGGAGTAAAGAATATATGAAGATTTGGAACTCCAAGAGAGAAAAAAATCCAAATTTGCAATGATCAGTTTGTGAGGATAAATACTTATCGCTTTTTTCTAGGAGGGAGACGCAGCAATATACATGGGAGGATCAATAATTTAATAGGAGGAGAGTCCGTTTTCACTTATTTCAGAGGAGAAGACATAGCTCTTTACAAAGAACTTAGCTCTTTACAAAGAAGTATATATAGCTATTCAGTGAATGAATAATGTTTGTATCAGATTTTGCAATTCCTTAATTGAACTTGAGCCTCGATGCTGTATGGACAGTCCGTAATTATCCTTCTCCAAAATGCTTCCAAGCACGCATAGCAGTTTGAATGAGAAAGCACCCCATTACATGTTGCATGACCGTAACAATTGTCGTCATTCTCCGTGGACCGGCAGTACCTATCGAAATCCGAATCTGTCGTCTAATCATATAAACAACCGAGAACATGGCTGACGTTGTAATCGTATGAACTAGACGGCGAATATGTTGCTCCATTGCATATTTCGTTCACAAGAATATGTTGCTCCATTGCATATTTCGTTCATGAGAGTGGTGTCTCGATTCCTTCTTGCGACAGTGAAAATAGAAAAAATCTTGCTGCGATCCTTTGAAAAGTGGCCAAGTTGCTGACTTTTAATTGTGTATCTATAGCTAATCAGCTTGGGTATATAATGGGGTTATTCTTGAAATTATCTCCACAAATTTCCAGATTTCTTTAGTCAGCAGATCCGAGGTGCTTCCTCGAAATTGATCGAAGTTCAACTTCTTATGCTAATCTTATTGTCGATCATTCTGCTGGGCAATGAGAATGATAATAATATAAACTACTATTGCAGCCAAACCTTTTCTAAGATTAGTAAAGTTCTATCGTAAAAAAACTAGTATAAGTAAAAAATTCATATTATTATCATGTTTGTGTACTTCAAGATTTTATTAGCGAGATGAGTGGACATGCATTATATTATTCTTTAATCTTTTGAACAAAAAAAAAGATTTATACGTAATGCATTTTTAAAAAAGTTCGAGGAACAACCATATAAAGTGATATGTTACATATTAAACGTAGATGGTGTCCCAATTCTCTCGCATGAGTAGAGATTATCGCCACGCTCTCTAAAATGGGGTCAGTGAAAGGCTAATGTTACCATCATTTTCTTGGACTGGGGAATCTTAGATGAACGACAAGTATTTATCCCCTCTTTAATTATCCATTTCTAACTGTACATTATTTCACTACCTTTGTTGTTATATAAATAAAAAGACTAGGAGAGGTGGCCAGAGCTAGCCATCCTTTTTAGGCGTTATGCAGCCATTATATAATGTTCATTTTGAGGTGTAGTTACTCCGCACTACTTGAGGCCCAAAGGTCTCAGATTAGGGAGTCCGTCGCCGTGGTCACGCGAAGATGCTAGCGGTCAATAAGTCTTTCTACACAAGATATGTTGTACTTAGGCAATGCAGTAGGAGTTATTAAGAGGTTGCCTTGTAACGTGAATTGAACTTGTGACTTTGTGAAAAATAGGTAATTCTTTTATTATTGAACCAATGAGGACAAATCCGTATGCTCAATATTTAATGAAGAGAATAAGTTCTTCGGAAAATTCCAAATAAAAGCTTGAAGTGTTTTCAATTTCTTAAATAAGGATCCGAAATGAATCTTGTATCAAATAAAAAGTGCTGAAATAACTATGATTGTTTCAAAAAAAAGCCTAAAATGGCCATGATTGTTTCAAATAAAATCCTAACCTCACCGGTCGCCGATCGACTAAATATTTCAACAGATCAAGGGCATTTTCATCCAATTACAATTTAATTTCAAATTATTATTATCCTTTTCTTTTCCTTTATCACTTTTCTTTTTTTTCTTTCAGGCAAGGGCTAGCGGCGGCTGGTGAGGGCTAGCGGCGGCTAGCGAGGGCTCAGCCACCCTTGCAAGCCATTGATAAGGGCTAGCAAAGGCCTATAAGCCCTTGTCGATCGCAAGAGAGGCCACCCTCGCTAGCTGCTAGCAAGGACAGCCTCACCCAGGGTAAGGGCAACCTCCCCCAAGGCAAGGCCATCCCTCGCCGGATGTTGGCATGGTGACCCTCGCCTAGCCCTTTTCGACATTGCCGATGGTCGACAGGCCACCATCAAAGAAGAAAGAAAAGCTAGAAAAATGGAAAAAATAAAGAAAAAATAAAATAAAAATAAAAAATAAGTAAAATGCCCTTAATTAGTCAAAAGTCAAGTCCTTATATAAAATAAGATCAACTTCAAACCTTCATTTGAAATAGTCTATTTCAAACCCTAATTTAAGAAAATGAAGGCACTTTAGCCTCTTATTTGAAATTTTTCCAAAGTTCTTTATTTTGTTTCTTTCCTTCATTTTTTCTTTTTTCCCCTCTCTTCCTTCTCTCTTCTTCCTTTTCCAAGACAATCGAAGTGCCCTTGTGGGCCGCTGCCAGCCCATTGTCATCACAAGTCGATGCCAATGTGTCTGAAAATATCGCAACTGCCACCACTGTCCACCTTGCAGCGTGCAAGTGTGTGTATGTGGAATTGTTGAAAGTCTAAGACAAATAGGCACTTGCCATGAGCTTTGGGCTCTATCAAGGCAGCGTTTGGTCCAACTTGTTTATAAAAAAAAAATTAACAAACATAATATTCAACTCCAAAAGTACATTAGAGAGCCCAAGTTGCTTTAAAGACTTTCCTAAACGCATCATAAAAGTCAAATTATCTCCATGCAGTCCATCCAGACTAAGAAAGTCTATAATGGGACTCCTTAGAGATACAGAAAATGCAATGGCATGCTTTTGATACGTAAAATTGAAGTCGTCCATCAATTTACCTTTCCTATGCATCAGTTAATTGACCATGCAGATGAATTCTCTTGCTAGAGAAGTCGAAATCATTCACCACACTAATGACCATGGCCCCACGCATTAGGGATGGGCATGGGTCGTAAGTAGAGGTGTCAACGGTTCGGTTCGGTTCGGTTTTTAAACCGAACTGAACCGAACCGTTAGAAAAAATTTCCGAACCGAACCGAATGAGTCCCGAACCGAACCGAAATTTCGGTTCGGTTTTTCGATTTTTGGTTTTTGGTTTTTTTTTCGTTTTTTGGTTTCGTTTTTCTGTTCGGTTTTTTTTTAGACGGACCTCTTCTTTCTTCTCTTGGGGGCTTCTTTCTCCTCAGGCTTCTTCTCTTCTGGAGCAGGTGGCTTCGGAATAGGGGAGAGAAGCTCCACTATTCACAAATCCACGCAGACCTAAAAAGAATCAGCGCACTAAACCCACGAAGCAAAGCGAAGGCAGAGCTTTGAAAGCGAAGAAGAAGACCTCTCCCATTGGGGTTGTTCTGTTTAACTCTGGTTCAGAAGAAAAGACTTGAAGAAGAAGAAGGGTACGGAGACACTTGGGGTTAGGGTGTAGATAAGATTTGAGGCTCTCTCTCTCTCCTGGGTGTTGCTGCAGTGGCTACCAGAAATTGCTCAGGACCATTAGATCTCGCTCGCAACTCCCACCACCATCACCAGCACCACGAACACCACCAACATCAGCATCCGAGCTCGAGAGCCAAGCTCAGTAACCGAGCTCTCTCCACCTCCTACGAGCCCCAATCCGCCATGGAATCTCGACCCGCTCGGGAGCGAATCGATCGATCGATGGATGATGCAAGAGCCAGAGTCAAATAGAATCGAATCGATGTTCTCTCGGAGGAGACGGGAGAGAATAACCGAACAGTTTGGTTAATGGTTTATTTTATCAGTTTGTGGTTCGGTTCGGTTCGGTTAACCGATAAAAACCGAACCGATAACAAAAAATTTCGGTTTTTAATGAGAACCGAACCGAAAAAAAACCGAATTTTTCGGTTCGGTTCGATTTTCGTTTGGTTCTGACACCTTTTTAGTCGTAAGGAATCCGTGTCTCGTGAATCAACCCCATCTACACCTTCAAAAAAAAAAGGTTTTATTTCTTTTATTCCATTTCATTTATAAATATGAAATGGTAATAATAATAATAATAATAATAATAATAATAATAATAATAATAATAAGGGTAAATACCCTGAAAAAACCCAAACCTGGTACACACAAATTTACCCCAAACTATTTTTTTTTTGACCACCAAAACCCAAAACTAGTATATCTTTGACAAATTTACCCCAAACTAATACATTTGTGACAAATTTACCCTCTCGTTTGTTTCGTTAAATTTTACTATTAAACTATTAAATTAAATAATACGTGACGGTTGACTAGTATACCAATTTGAGATTTTACGCTCCATTTATCACAATTTACAATTTTTGTAATTTTTTTGTGGTATTCATCCAATTTAGCGAATGATATATTTGTCATAAATTTATCAATTTTGGGTTTTTTGCGGTTGAATAAATTAGTTTTTGGTAAATTTATCGTAAATGTATCGGTTTAGGGTTTTTTATGATTAGTCGGAATAAATTTGTCACGGGTGTATCGGTTTGGGATTTTCATGGTTAAAAAAATAATTTGGGGTAAATTTGTCACATGTGTACCAATTTAGAGTTTTTCAGGGTATTTAATAATAATAACATAACTTAAGAACAATTTCCTCTCCTTACAGGCTTTGCTCGGAGATCAATTTGTATTATTTTCTCATTTGCCATCCTTGACTTTGAGACCACGTTAATCTATCTATTCAGCTTTCAGAGGGAGGAAGTGGGTCATAAGCATAACGTGCCATGAGAAAGTTTACTGTTCGAAGAGAATATTTGAAAACATTTAGAAATCAGGCGACCACTGGACTGATTAGGGTACATGCCCACGTGCACCTAGAAAATTCTACCCCCTATCACACGTCTCTCTCTTTTCTTCTTCTCTCTATACGGTCGTTTCCTTCCTTCACCCCTTCGCCTCCATTCTTGATCTGCAACTTGAGACCATGGCCACCGCCCCACACACATCTCTCTCTTTCCCCACCAAAAGAACGAAGGAGAAGAAACTGAGAGGGAGTAAAGGAAAAACAGAGGGGGAGGAAGAAAGAAATGATGTTTTTCCATGTGGCGCGATTAGGTCTATAGAGGAATAATAAGGAACACCACTCGGCGAACGAAGTCCGGAAAGCAGCAGCCGAACAAGGCTGCCGCGCCAGCAGCTAATTTGCGCCATTGTAAAAATAAGAGCGTGCAGTAGGCAATACTTACACCGACTAGTACCAGAATGACTCACGGAGCCTGCAGATTTTACATCTGCACATTATCTCGGTTTACCATGAGGTAAGGAAGAAAATCAGAAACTAAACCAGGAGTCTCATCGCCCACCTGAGAGAAGCGATTCTGCAACAGAAGATGAGTACGCCAAATTGTCGAAACCTTCACGATGAGCAACTGTTGACCCGGCAGACGAAATGCCGATGGACGATGATTCAGGCATCGGAAGATCGCCCTCAAGTACTGCAATACTTGACGCATGCTTGGCCTCATCAACGGATTGGCGTGGGAACACATCAACCCGAGTTGCAGCACCAACTCCATCTCTTCTTCCACAAACTCCAACCCCAATTTCGGATCTCTTGCCTCGAGAATTGCACCTCTGTCCCAGCAAGAAAATACCCAGTCCACTAAGATCACGTCCTCCGTGTCCCCATGCTTAATCGGCCTTCTCCCGCAGGCGACCTCGAGCAAAAACACTCCAAACGCAAACACGTCGGTCCTCCTAGTGGGCTTGCCGGTCCGCATGTGCTCAGGGGCAAGATAACCGAGCGTTCCCGCAATGTGAGTAGTTTGAGGGTCGATTCCATGGTCGTGTAGTCTCGCGAGCCCAAAATCTCCAAGTCTTCCATTAAATTCAGCGTCTAGCAAGATGTTGCCCGCCTTTATATCCCTGTGGATCACCACTTGCTCCCACCCTTCATGCAGATAAAGCAGCCCAGATGACACTCCTTTGATTACCCTTAGTCTTTGCATCCAATTGAGGGTGACCTTTGGTTGGTTATAGAGGTATTTGTCGAGGCTTCCATTGGGCATGTAGTCGTAAACCAAGAGCAACTCCTTTTCCGGCGGCAGTAACCGAGGAGCGCCACCAAGTTGCGATGACGGAGCCGACCAATGCTAATGATCTCGGCTACAAATTCTCTCATGCCTTGTCTCGATTCATGGGAGACCCTCTTCACCGCAATCTCTATATTCGATGTGGGTAAGATTCCTCTATAGACCTGGCCGAACCCGCCAGCCCCTAATAACTCTTGGTCCCGGAATCCTTTAGTTGCAGTGTAAAGATCTTTGTACTTGAACCGGTGCGGGCCGTAGTCCCTCTCCCAATCTTCGAGGACCTCAGCAAATTTCCTTTTCCTTCTGATCACATAAACGACGCCCAAGATCAGCATCGATACGACCAAAAGAACTATCAGTGGTAACACCATAGTCAGTACTTTCAACGTCTCCTCTTTCTTTCTCCCTGGCGACGATTCTGCTGTGGAACAAAAAGAGAGAGCATTCCATCATATGGTGCTTGGTGGACGAGGGCGAGAGATGGCGAGGACGAGCTATTGTGATGGGACTCGATTTTGTAACAGAGGGGAGAGACGAGATAGGGGCAGTGCGGCCAAGAAGATGAAGAAACAGAGAGAGAGTAAAAGGAAAAACGTGTGACCTGTGGAATTATGTGTTGTGATTAGGTCTACAGAAAAATAATAAGGAGCACCAAACGGTGACCGGCTGCTAATTTGAACCATATAAAGAATAAGTGCGTGTATTTTAGCGATACTTGAACCGATCTCAGCTTACTAGTACTACTAATTGATTTATGATATGAATTCCTATAATGCCGTTTGCATGAAAGAAAATACCAAACTATAAAAGGTGTCGACACAACTTAATAAGGATTTGACCCAAAAAAAAAAACTTTATAAGGAAAGTAATAATTTTGGACTCGCCTGATTAAGATAGCGAACATTCCACTTTATAGAACTACTCTAGGATGTGCAATTAACACCACGGTGAACTAAGACTAGAAGTTGAGTGAATGGGTCATATTCTTAATTGGTCATAATAGTGAACGATGATAAAACCCTCCAACTTACCTCTCTGGCAGCCGGTGCCGGCCAAGAACCCGTCGCCTAGGAACCCGTCCCTGCACTTGCATCGGAACCCATTTCCGCCCCCGTTGGGCAGCCGTGAGAGCCTAACACAGTCCGCATCCTGTGAGCACTCACACTCGTCGCCATTCACCCACCACGCCAGCTGTAACATCTGGACGCCCAGCGACACCGACACGTTGTTCAGCTTCTCTGCCGACATCGACGACAGAAAGAACTTGCAGCCAAGGGCGAAGAGCCTCGAGCGGTTGAGAAATTTGGTGCTGTAGTCGTCCGCCTCCTCGGAGTAGCAGGACATCCTGGTGTTGGTAGTTTCGCAGAGGGACTCGTATTGGGCCTGGATTACCTGCGTATTGGGCACATCGCATGGGGAGATCTGCGTACAATTGTTGAGAAGAAGGGCGTTCTTCCCAATCGGGGCATAGTTGCGGCCGTAGAGATTGGCTATGGCTTTGAACGGGCGGTCGCACTCGGCCTCAATGATGATGGCGACGGTGTCTGGGGACGCGGACTGCACCCGGAACTCCCCGATGAGGGCGTCCCCATCATCGGTGCAGTTGAGCTGGATTGGGCAGCCCGGTGAGAACCCGAACGGGTACGTCAGGTTCTGCTTCGTAGACTTGCTATCGCGACAGGTCTGGCTGCAGGGCAGGTCGACAGCTTTGTGTGCTCCAGCCGCGAGGATCGGCAAGACCATGCCAGGCAAGAGGAGGAGCATGGACAGAGCGGTCTTCGGCATCATTGGGCACATCGATCCGACTTCGTCGCAGCCTCGAGTGAAGAGAAGTTGATAGAGAGATTGTTGTTATTATCAACGAGAAGCATGAGGAAGGACCAGTAACTGGCCGACGGCCCGAGAGAGCAAGTTTTCCTTCAGTTTCCCTCTTCAGCGGATTAGGTTTAGTTTTAGTGGGGAATCATGTTGGGAAGAGAGGAGAGTCAGAAGAAGGACGTGATGAATTTCTGAGAGCGCCACAGTGCTTAGAAAAAGTCCTGATTGAGCAAGCAAGCGATCAATACTCTGGTCTTTTTTTATATATTTATTTTATTTTCTTGGGGATTATGTTTTTTTTTTTTTTTTTTTTTTTTTTTGGTAAGATTTTTGGGGATTATGTTATATCACCCAAGAGATATTTTCTCCGATTTGTCTGTCATCTTTGCTTTTTTTGATTCCGTGTGTCCCAGCGTCTAAAACACTTCCGTTGTCCAATAGGGGTCGTGCTAAGAATTCAAAGGGTCGTGAAATGATAAGAGTCAAAAGTTTGGCTTGTTCCCAGCAAGTTCGCTCTATATTAAAACGCGCTCCATTTATTTCTTCTACCTGTACTTCTCACTGTGCACTGATATGCACAGTTATCTTGCACCTTCTAAGTCAAGATTACATCATGAAGTAGATTAGCTAATAGCTAATAATCATGATATGTACATTGTGTGCTTTCCAGATCATTAATAACTCAGGACTAATTTGGATATGAGTATTCATCACCCTCTCTCGTTACCATTTGAAATTTAAGATAAGCGAGTCGCAAATTTGGAATTTAGGATAACATATATCAAACGGCTTATGATTACATCATAACCAAATAATAGAGTTTTTATTGAGAATTTTGCAAATTAAACCACTACTGGGTAGAAATATAGGTAAAATTTCAAAAATTATATTTTAATCTCCTTGAAGAGAGTTACACATAACAGGCAAAATTTCATCCATCCATAGAGTGACAATTAGGTATTTAAATCCTTTTTTTCAGAAAATATGAAAAATAAGACAGAAAATGTAAGTAAATCTATACAAATGTAGCTAATTTATCTACAATCACGTTGGATGATGTAGCAAGAACTTAAATCACCTATACAATCAACAAGTAGTAAACCTATAATAATGTCTAACAAAAGTCCCTTTTGAGTCAATTTTAACCGTCTTTTCGAAATAGCAACTCATTTTATCTGAATGACAAGATATCAAGTGACATTATAAGTAATCAGCATTTACATGCTGCATCTGGTCCTTTGTTGGCATTTGGTGCATTTCCTAATTTTCCCTCTTGATATCATAAATCTTGATAGGCTTGAGTATTTTCCAAAAAAAAAAAAAATTGTGCTTTTGAGAATAGAAGTTTATGTCATATATATCTTTTCAGACACGGTTTCTTTTACTAAATTAGATCAAATTTCTAGCAGCAAGAGAAATAATAGAGAATATGTTATAGTTGCATTCATCAAATTCTTTAGTAATTTCTTATTGCTAACTTTTTCACGTTTTACTTTTTTTTAATGAGTTAGTTTTTTCAAGTATACTATTTTTCATATTGAAAGGAAAAAATTGCTAAGAATTAGAGTACAAGTTGAGTTGGGCATGGGTTACGTCCATGTTAGATTGGGTATGAGTTGCTTAATGATATTACATATTAATAGGTCAGTATGGATTAAACAATTCAACTTACGTCAGACTCATTTTGGACCAATCTAAATCCAACTTGACCCACTCGTTTGACGGATCTAGTTATGATGTGGTTCTTCTTCATAAATGGGGCAACTCTTTGATGTTACATCCTTCCAGACCAATCTAAATCTGACTTGGCCCACTCGTTTGACAGATCTAGTTATGCTTTGGCTCGTCTTCATAAATGGGGCAACTCTTTGATGTTACATCCTTCCGTTAGATGGAAATACTACTAATCCTTCATTTTATTAAGGCTCTCATGTCTTTTAAACCGGTGAAGTCACGCCTTGAGAGGAGCATCTAATATGAATAGCATACAAAGAAGCTTTAACCTCTTTTTCTCTCATTCGGCACCCCAAAAATTCCAATCGCTAATCCACATGAAAAAGTTCAGTTTGAAACCTTATACCTCGATGCATTAAAGCCCGAGATTCATGAGATGCTATAGGAGGTACTTTACCGGTAAAAAAATCTTCATCCAGCAATACATGTAGCAACTACAACACTAGATGTGGTCGGTCTCAGATTGTTATAATGCGACTAGTATTGGATTCACATGTGTCAGGTGCATGCCACTCTACCTCCCCATTAATCAAATCAGTTGCATCAAAACGATTTTGCATCCTTTACATTTAAAATCATTGCTTCTTATTTGCCAGTTAAAACCCAATACTTCATATGTTGAATTTATTGTCAAACGTAAAAATTACACTCAGAAATAAGTTGGCACTGTTATTTCATTTTCACATTTTTGTTTTTCTTTGAATATACCTCTACCACCATTTTAATTCCCAACCATCCTAACTCACAACATCTTAATCCTTAGCAGCTTTCCTCCCTTCCCTAAGTTATCCGATCTCAATCGGGGTTGTGAGAGAGAGAGAGAGAGAGAGAGAGAGAGAGAGAGGAGGAGGAGGAGGAGATAACGGGGAAGGGGTTGACGATGACCATCGTCATCGGCACGGATTGTAGCCCTCATGGGGAAAGATATAGGAAGGAGTGATGACTTTGGGTGCGTTTGGTAACATTTACGTTTAAAAATTGTTTTAAGGAGCAAAATAGAAAAAAGTATTTACGCCGGGGAACAATTTTTGAACAAAAAAAACGCGTTTGGTAAATCTGTTTCAGAAATATAAAAAGAATAGAAACACGTTTGGTAAATTTGTATAATTTTTTTATTTCTTTTAATTTTTTAATATTTTTATTTTTATTTTTCTATTTTCTTTCTTATTTTTTCTTTTTTCTTATTTATTTTTCCTTTTTTCTTTTTTTCTTTTTCCTTTTTTCTTTTTTCTTCTTTTGGCCGGTCGCCGGCCTCGGCCATGGCCCCGGCCGGCCGGCGAGGGGCGGCCTCGCCCCCGCCACGCGAGGCTCGCCGGCCCCGCGAGGCCGAGCCTCGCCGGGCTGGCGAGGCTTGGCCTCGCCTTGGCCGGGCGAGCTCGATCTCGCCCGGCCCGCGAGGTCGGCCTCGCCTTGGGCTGGCGAGCTCGAGCTCGCCCGATCGGCGAGGCCGAGCTCGCCCGGCCGGCCGAGGCTCGGCCTCAGCCGGGCCACCGCCGCGCCGACACGGCCGCGAGGTCGCCGGCCCTCAACGGCGTCGCCGGCGACCGGCCAAAGAAAAAAAGAAAGAAAAAGAAGAAGAAAAAGAGAGAAGAAAATGGAAGAGAGAGAAAAATGTTCCTAAATTTTGTTCCGAAACGAGAAACAACTTTTTTTTTTTTTGTTTTACATTCTAAATGTGTTTAAACAAAAAATAATTTTGGAACAAAAACGCGACCAAACGCGTTTACGTTCCTTTTTGTTCCCAGGAACAAAAAAAAGAAATTTTGTTCCAGGGAACAGAAATAATTTTACCAAACAGAGCCTTTGCCTCCTCTAAGAGTATAACGTGAGTGAAGGTCGAAGAGGGTTTTGGTACATAGAAAAGAACATGTTCATTGAACGGCAATTTTTTATTTTTTTCGTTTTTGGCTAAAAGAAGCAATTGGCATATCAAAATCATATTCAGTTAATAAAACCCCGACTGCGTATCTTCTGAATTTGACAACTTGATTTAATAAAAAAAAAACAAAAAACAAAAATTGTAACATGTCGGCCAAAAAAAACATATTTGAAATGATCGGGATGCTCCTCTTGTTTCCTTTGTTCTTTTTTTCCTTTATAAACTTTCGCTTTGTGAGGGGTAAAATAAAGAAAATGAATCTTCACCAAAAAAAAAAAAAAAAAAAGAAAATGAATTTTGCTAGAAACTTTATTAAATCGGTCTCACGACGTACATTCATTCTCATGTAAAGACAGAAGTCCATCTTCAACTAAGTTTTAGTCAGGACGTCTGCGTGGGAGCTTGACTAAGTTTTAGTCAGGACATCTGCGTGGGAGCTTGACTTTGACATCGACCGGCAAAGGATTCAAGGACTCGATCAACCGGGTCTTGGAGTCTACAAGATGCATGCGAATATAGTGGCATGCCAGCTTTTAGATCACTTAATTTCCATATAAGACTCATTTACTTTGAGGAGTCGGATGCATTGAATTCACATGCACTCAAATCACCTAAGAATTATTATTGTTTATTGTTCCATTTAGTGTTCCTCATCTTGGATCACTCTAGAAGTAAAAGTTGATTAATAATTGCAAGTTTAATGGTCTTTCTACAATGTTGCTTCCATAAGGCTACTTAAAGTCTTTTGTTTGATTTTTTAACACTCCATTAGTTCATTTGAATATCTTGACTACTTGAGTCGCATATGAGCAGATATATTTTCTTGAAACAAAAAGAAAATATTAAATTGCTATATACTTTCTTGGAACAAAAAGAAAATATTGAATCAATATTTATGTTTCTTACATATGTTTTCCCACCTTACTAGCATATCAGGAATTTTCTGATATTCAAATCCTTTCGGTATAAAACTCTTAACACTTCAACTTTTAGAATCGAATAAATATTCAATTATGAATACAACAATGCTAGATTTATTAAAATTGATTTTTGGGTCAATATCAAACGTATTCACTGATGAAAAACAAACTAGGATGTTGATACCAGAAAATGTCCCAAGTGTTAAAACAAAAATCCATGACGAAGAAAATTGATTTTGCTAGAAACTTTATGCAATGAATGTCTAGCCCTTGAGAAAGACTTCTTAACGAAAGACTAAAGTCGGTATTGGCAATTGTGAAGAATAGGAAAATTCTACAATTTCAATTATAAACTTATTGTACAATTCTAATTCAGTCATTAAACTTTTCAAAAAATTGATATATTTCGACACTATTGACTGAAAATAAAATCAAGTCCTTCCAACCAAATCTCACTTGAAATTATTAACATGATGGTCGACTATCCTATATATCATGACTAGCGTTATGATGTGGATAACTTTACTCAAAACGGCACCATTTTACTTGTTTCTGATTTTCTTTTCTTTCTTTTTTCTGATTGATATTATTCATCGTCTTCTTTGTGATTTGATGTTTGGGAAATTAATCGTGCTATCTCTCCATGGATTTGACCTCATCCGAGAAATTGTGTCTAATAACACAATAGTGAAAATAGTAAATTCCGTATGAATCTGCAATTCAAAATCGAGAATCTCGAGCGTTATGTATTTCTTGGATCCACATCTTTGCTTGTTCAATTAAATGTCTGTAAAATATTTTTGTTAGAGCGCATTCTTCAACTTATTTTCACTTCTGATTACAGAATTGTCTAACAAAAGAAAAAATTGTGTATCTTATCTAGGTTTCAACAAATGAATAGAAACTATATATCGTTCTACATGTCCAAATTTGAATATTTTGAGTGGTTTCATTTAGTATTTCGAACCAAATAAAAGTCGAAAACTGAGCTCCACAAAATTTACATAAGAGTCAAGAGTTGGAAACGTTGAATAATAGATGTTAATAAACGTGTTAAGGTGGGAGGTTACCTTTTCACAGAAATAACTCGGGTGATGCCCAATCCCTGTAAATAAGATAACCGGTTGCCCCGTGTGACAAAGAGGACTCAAATACAGAGAGCTTGGGAAAATCTATCGCTTCACCAGCGATGTTAATAAACTTGTGAGTTAGGTTTGTGTGTTTGCACAGAGAGAGATGGCAAATTACAATCGTGAAGAAATTTCAGTTGCATTATCTCCTGATGATAAGGACAACAATGGCGTGGCAACGAGTCCTATATCTACAACTGATGAGCGACACCCCTAGCATAGTACTGCATCGTCATCGCCCCTCAAACTCAGAACTATAAGTTTATAGTTTATACCAAGGGATAATAAAAAACCCAACAAAGAAAAAGGAAGGGGGAAGGTTCAGAACCTATGGTTTTCTCTTGTAAATGCATAAAACACAAAACTTCAAAATCCCAATGCATCATTACTTCGAAACAAATTGGAATTGCTCAAGCTAACACGGCATCAAAGTATTCAAAGCACAGCTTTACCTAGCCAAAAAGATGGCGGTAGGATTTCCGGGAGATGGCGGATTCTGTTGCAGTAGCGAGGCAAGATTACCAGCCATTGTTAGAGCATTGGGGTCCGTCGCCGACAAAACTTCCACTTCTTCAAGACCGAGCTGCCTTCTAATTAAGTCCAGGTTTTCTTGAAGAACTTCAATCTCTCCAAAGGGAGCTTCAGATCCAGAGCTTGAGCCCCAAGAGTCATTGCTTCATCTTTCTTGAACTTCATAAAGGGCATGCAAAGCTTTTGGATTTTCTTGAAATCGCTGGACTGGCCTACACTGCTCTGCTTCAAAGCTTCCATTATCTCGCTATCGGGTACAAAGGAACGCATTGTCCTGTTGTACTTGTTCTGCAGTATCCTTAGACACTCAGCTTTCCATCCATCATATTGTTCGTTTACATAAATCAAACCTCTCAGCTTTTCCTCACTCAGTGAGGTAACTGGGGCTCCCTTATTTGCCTTCTTCGAGCCAAAAATCTGTTTCTGAAGCAGCTTCCTCATCAAGACAATTGAATCTTGCAAATACTTATTGGCACTCTTGAGGGTTAGATCTGGAGACTCAGATAGAGGCCAGCCTGCTTTTACCACAAAACCATCCTTTTTGAGAAGTACCCTCCACATACTCTGCATAATGAGGACAAATAGGAGTAATAAGCCTTGTTTGCACATCCATAAACCTCCACAGCAGATCTCGGTTCATGCCACCAGTACCACACGACAGTCTGTATTCATCTCTAGCAGCCTGAAGATCATAAAAGCCAGTCTTGAGAGCTTCACGGAACATACAATCCTGGTAATTCTGTTCAGTCAGTTTGACAGCAAAATTCATTTCATTAGCAAACACTCTATCTGCATAAGTAGACGGCGGACCAGTTCTCAAAGAGGACTCTGCTTCCAGAACTTCTTCCATCCATGAAAGTTCCTTTGTGAGCCTCAAAATTGCAGCATTTGCAGTCTCAGATACAAAGTTGGCATCATCAACACCGTCACCAGCATCAGCCAGAGAAAATCGTGTGGCATCTGCAGAAAATTCCTCAATGGACTGGCGCAATGTTTTGAAATTCCCAGTAGACTTCGACATCTTTTCAGAATTGAGCATGAGGTGGCCATTGCACCTGAATCCACGAGGCCAATGTCGCTTAGCCATGACTGCCGTGTGATTGTAAATGGAGAATGTCAAATGATTCTGGATGAGGTCCTTGCCAGATACTCTTAGATCAAAAGGATACCAATATTCAAACTCCTGCTTCATGTGGTTAAGCACAGATGATGGAATATCAGATGACTGAGGATAGGGACCACCACAGAAAACAAAATCCCACACCTCATCGGTCATTTGTTCAGGTTTCATCGAACTGCTAGAACCGTACATGTCATTTTTATGCAAGAGGTGGGCTATCGTGTAGTAAGCCATGTAAATAGTAGAGTCGGATAATGACTCCACAAGGAATTGCTCGTCCCAAGGGATGCGAGTGCCAAGGCCAAATGATCGTGAGCAAGCCCACTGGTTAAGCCAGCTCAATGTATGCTCAAAGCCATGTCGTGTCTCATCAGAATACAGATTCATGTTAGATAGGCATTCCTCAGCCAGTTTCTTCCATTCAGCTTCCCCATAAGTGATGTACCACTGATCTGTAAGAGCAACAACACATTCATCACCTGACCTTGACATAACCCTTTTTTCAGGTTCACTGTACATAATAGCCTGTCCAGTCTCTATAAGCATGCTTCTGATCAATGGCTTCGCTTCTTGCACTTTCATCCCTGCAAATTCCCCCACGAGCATAGTTCCTTCAGTAAATCCTTTCAAGTATGTCTTCTGCTTTGCTTCTGCAAGCTTATCTTTTTCATTCTGACTCTTAATTTTCATATCTTTGCAGACTTTTTCCGCAGCTTTATCTCCAAATTCTGGAATATTAATGATTGGCACAATCTCGAAGGGCAATACCCAGTCATCCTTCACACCAAACTTTTCCCTGAGACCTGGCTTTGCTTTCAAATCATGCAATGCCATGTAGTCATCAGGAGCATCGCTGGGTACACTAGTCACAATCCCAGTTCCTTTGTCCATAAGGATGGTCAACATGGGTAGAGCATAAATAATCTCATTAAATGAAAGTGGTGACTTCAAGGGAAGACCAATAAGATCATGACCAGTCAGCTCCACCAAGCAAGTAGGCTTCTCTGGTATCTTGGAGAATCTCTGGTAGGCCAGGTTGAGGGCTGCCCTGTGAGCAATAATGAACACATCGGTATCGTTGATCTCAAAAGCTCCATATTTGCCATCTGGCAACACCCATGCATTTGTTTGCCCGTACATGGTCTCAGGTCTCAAAGTTGCAGCAGCCAAGAACACTCTCTTCCCTTCCAAAACTCCCATTTTTGGTGGAAATGGTGAAACTACCTCCATCTTTATGAGAGTGTAGTCCTGAGGCTGAACTCCTTCACCACTTGCCCGGTCATGATCTGCACATGGTTGGCCATCTAGAGGAGAGTAAATTGTGTACCGCAGATCTTTCACAATTTTACCCATGGACTTCAGCTTCCTCATTTGCCACCTCACAAAGGAGTCAAAAAATGGGTTCATTTCAGTGGTGATGAAGGAACGTCTCCAGTCACAACCCAATCCAAAAACCTTGAGATCATCCATCGCCAATGGAGGAAAGAAACTCAACCAGTTGTAAGGATCCTGAAATTTTGATATTTCACCATCCGAGAGGCCAAGACTGCGCATAATCTCCCACTGATACATCTGCCCACCTGATTTTGAAGCAGCCTTAGATTTCTTCCCCTTGAACTTGTCTTTCATGGCTGGTTCAGATGCATTTTGGTCCTTTGGTTCCAATTCTTGATTTACCTGATTCTCCTGTTCACTTGGAAATACTGGAGGATCACCAAACTGTTGGATCTCCCTGGCCAGTTTGTCAGCCGATGCCTTGATGGGCATACCAGTGCAGTGAAAAGCAAATGGCAAGAGCACATTTGCCCCTCTTAGTCTGTGATAGGCTGCGGCAAATTCAAGCTTGGAAAGCGAAAATGCATGTCCAAGATGCAAAAACCCATTCATATATGGAAATGGAAAGTTGCCAAAAAACTTTTCACCCTGTTCAGGAGGTTTTTCACAAGATTCAGCATTGAAAATGTCTTTTTCTGTCCACCAGGTTCGCGCCGTAGCCTCAATCTCCAACAGACGATCCCGTCTTGCGAAGCTTTTCCCTCCCTCAGTCGTCATCCCAATAAAACGAGAGAACCTACAGAGTTTAAATGCGCAACTAGATTAAGTACTTCAGGTTCTAAAGTGCAACTACCAATGGCAAACACAAGGTAGCCTGGTAGTCCACAAGAATCAGGCATAATGTAGAAACAGAAAAAACACGTCAACTTGAAAAGCAGAAAGAGAGACAATTGATAATTGGAAAAGAACAGTGGCTAGTACATGGTGCTCTAGTAATGCGACTATATTTGTGCCCGAGAGAGAGAGAGAGAGAGATCCATTACAGACTGGATAAACCAAAGAGAAAATGCAACACAAACAATTTGGCATCAGCAACCATTGGAGTGATTTTATTACAACTTAGGTATCTAGGGAATAGTCGCTTCAAAATATACAACATAAAAAATAAAAGGAATAACATTACACAGATTGGACAAACAAAATCAAAAAAGCGACACAATTAATTTAGCATTATTAACCATGAGAGTGATTTTCAAAATACACAACATAAAAAAAAAAAAACATTGCCAAAGAGCTAAAGCTAAAAGAGCTTTGCGCTTTCCTGTCAACCTATTCTATACCAGATAAGACATATCGACTTGGAAATACATTTAGAGATTAATATCCTTTAAGAAAACACCACACATATTATCATCACCACTCAATTCCTCAATATTAAAAGCTTAAAACAAAAGACAGACTGAAGATACAATAGAAGATGGTGAGTCAAGAAAGTCCATCTCTTAGGTGAAAAATGAAGAGAAATATAAGGAAAGTGGTGAGGAAGGAAGACGAAGAATAGATATACAGGAAGGAAAGATAACCTTTATAGGTCTTCATAACAGCTTAGTCATCTTTTGTTAAGGCATCTTCAGTTTGATGCTCATTTATTTTGTAGTGGCCTTCCAATTTTGTTTCCTTTAAAGATGAATACTTGTGGAAGGCAGACTACATCTACGTCTAATGGGCTTTGATGACTTTTACATGGGGTTTGATATCATGTAGTGTTGTTATTCAGCAAATTCCATTATTAATCTTAGCCAACAAGATTACATCTCGTACCATGATATGAGCATTCAAAAAGAGTAAATGTATCATCATCCAAAACCATACGATCAGATGCAAAAGAAAGAAAGAAAAAGAAAAAGAAAAGAAAAGAACATGAAACAACTCACCGAAAATATATACGAGGAGAGAAAACGATAGGGGTCCTTTTATAATGCATGTAATTCCCAAACCCACTCTACCATCTTCTCCTAGAATAACAAAAATGGAAGGAAGGAAAAACATCTTATATGACTATTATAATAAAATGAACAAAAAACAATTGCCGAAGCACAAAATCAACTCATCATCAACAATCAACCTCGATCTTGAGTGAAGAGAGAGGCTTGAAGCTAAGGAATGTAGATTATCAATAATTGAAAGAGATTTACTGCAGTTGAGGAAGAAAACAAGAAATTCTCTAAAGTAGAAATTGTGTTGGAGAATGAAAAGATAATTTGGCAATCACTATGATTAATTACTCAACCCTCATATGAAGACTTGACAACAACTTGAAAAAAGTAAACTCTATGGAAGCATCTTGCAGCATCTCAATGAGTCACTTAGACTAGCTACGGCTGGGAGGCATTGATGCCAGAGAAAAAGTATAGCACTTCTCAGAGGTTCGACGAAAAGTGTTAAGATTGAAAACTTTGCATCTGAAAAAGATTATATTCCCTTCAGTGGAGTATTTTGACCAATACCAAATAGCCAGTGCATCAAGCTCTATATGAGATCCACTAGACTACCTTATATAAGAAAAAGCACTCTATCGCGTTAGGAATGAACAGTTCCCACGAGTGACAAAAGAAGAACAAATTATGCTACAACGAATGAGTTGGGTACATAGTATCTACACATCAAATATCCATGCATAGTGGCTATATATTTTACTGAAAAAGGTTTGAACAGTCAGACAAACCCACTCATTCGGTTATGAAAATGCTGAACTTCTTCCAGCCGGCTCAAGGATTTAGAAGCAGAAAAATTTGAACTTGATAAATAGATCAGCAGGAAAAAATAAAAAACCAATGATCTGAAAATTGAACCGGTTATTGAACTGAAAAGACAGTATGAATGAGGACAAAATGCTGCCTCAACAGAGCAAGGTGACTCCAATATAACACTTAGCAAACCCTGCGATAAAATTTACAAAAAGTGGGAATTTGCAAAAGTGACTCGGCGTTTCTAATTCACAGCAAAATTCAAATTTTTCGACATAACCGCAGCCGTAAAAAGACCAAGAACGCAAACCACTTTCGAATTTTCTTCCACATATGAACATCTATCGTAGCGATAACCCACAAATACATTCGACCGTTCCAAAGCCACTCACTACAGCTTCATTCGATCTCGAATCGAACGGGCTCCGTTTCAACCAAACCCGTTTTCGACCAGAACCATCGGCAGTAGCTCGTCTCAGACCGAATCGCAAATCGAACGGCACTAACAATTTCTTCCGCTCGCCGCCTAACACTCGACCTCTAACGGCAGTAAGCTCGAACGGCAGATTTTGCAGAGGGATAGCAATTCGAACTATTACCTGACAGCCCTCTACAGCGACAGGCTCCACGCACCTCGCGGCACCAGCCTCGCAACTTCCCAACGACGCTGAAGATTCTTCGACCGGCCGCGGCTTCTTCCCCTACACCCAAGAACGGCGCGAAGCTCGTCAATCTCGAGCCACAGCTCGACGCTTAACCCGAAAGGGGGAGCGAAAACAGAGGGGCAGGACCTACCGGCGACTTCGCCCGCTCGTCTGCCGCTCGGTCGGCGGCGGCGGCGGCGGAGCGAGAGAAAGGACGGGCGGCGGCGGAGGCGAAATCGGGAACGATATGCCGATGAAGATTTTTTTGCGTCAAGCGAACGGCCGAGAAGGAAAGACGGGAGATGCTTGCGAGAAGGACGCGAGAAAGAGGAAACCCTGCGGGCTGGAATGGAACCCGATCCGACGGCTGGTAGAACGCGGGGGTACAGCAAGTGGACGCTGCAGATTGGACGGCCCATTGGTTTGGAGTTTTTTTTTTTTTAGGTGGCCGGGGGAATCACTGTAAGTCGATAAATGCCGTGACAAGCCCCTGGAAGCAATTTGCGGGGCCCACCACCACGATCTTCGTGTAAGAATCACAACGACGCTTCGGGATTGAACTTCCACTCATCGTGAGGGGAGAGAGTTGGCCTGGTTGTCTTGCTAACGGGTGGTGGTTTTGATTTGGAGTTTTCACGCGATTGAACTTCTCCCTTCCCCGTAAGAGGAGAGAACCCAAGCTAGCTACTCTGTTCTTTGCGGGGGTGGTTTTGGTTTGGAGTTTTCACTCAATTCGAACTTCTCCTTCGTGAGAGGAGAGAACCCAAGCGACGCGGCGGTGGTTTTGGTTTGGAGTTTTCACGCAGAGAATATCCCCAAAAACCTCCCCACAAACTAGTACATTTGTGATAAATTTACCTTAAATTAATTTTTTAACCACCAAAAATCTCAAATTAATATACATTTAATAAATTTACTCCAAACTGGTACATCTATGACAAATTTACCCTATGTTAGTTTCCGTTAAATTTTATTATCAATTACAAAGTTAAATGATACGTGATAGTTGATTGGCGTACAAATTTACTATTTTACTCTCATTTTGTTACGGTTATACAATTTTTGTGATATTAATCTAATTTAACGAAAGATATATTCGGTTTTTGGCAATTTTTTTTTTGTCGGTCTTACTTATTCCTACTTAACGCTAACTCTCGAGACTTTTTGCCTCTACCTCCTTGCGGCGTGGGAGTCAGCCCACTCAAAAACTATATCGTCCCCACCCCAATCAGCGAGAATGTGGGGATTCGAACCCTCCACTTCCCCCTTCCATGTTGGAAGGGTGGTCACTGGGGTTAAATAAATTAGTTTTGAGTAAATTTATCACAAGTGTATTAGTTTGGATTTTTTATGGTCAATTTGGGTAAATTTGTCATAGATATACTAGTTTTGGGTTTTTTATACTCAAAAAATTAATTTGGCGTAAATTTATTACGCGTGTACCTGTTGGAGTTTTTCGAGGTATTAATCCGTTTTTATCCCCAAAAAATTTTATTTTATTTCCATTTTGTTCCTTCAAATTTCTTTTTTCTTTTTGGCCAAAACTTAATTTCTCCAATTTATTTTTGAGAAATTTTCAAATAGGAATTTGAAGTGAATTTTATTATAAATAAAGGCCTAAAGTAGTTTCATTATTAAATTAGGATTATGTTAATTTTAAAGCACTTAACTTTTCAATTGGTCAAGACAATTTCATCCTTTACCTTTTTTGAGTTTTTTCTTTTATTTTTTCTTTCCTTTATTTTTCTAGTTATCATTTTCCTCTTCACTAGTAGCCAACTATCAGCAAGGGCCTGAACAAGGTGGCTCTCGCCAACGATCGGCGAGGGCTTGCAAGCCCTCATCCAATAATAGCCAACGAGGCCACTAGAAAAAAATAAAAAAGAAAAAAGAAAATGTAAATATAAATTATTTAAAAATAAAATTGTTTTTTGACGAAAATGCCTTTGTCCAACCTGAAAAATTCAATTGGCCGCACAACTGCCAAAGTTAGGCCGTTTTTGAAACTATCTATCATAGCTACTTCAAGTCATTATTTAAGATTAACATAACCACTTTACGTCTCTATTGACATAAAATCCACTTGAGACCCTTACTTATTGCACTTCCGGCTTTTATTAAAAATATTCCCTTTATTTTTTGGATCGAGAAGAAACATTTCTGTTCATTAACCAATTGTATTTGAACAACACATGAGCTTAGGAACACAAAATATTTCATTGAAATTTGCGTTTGGGTTGAACTTGGAGAAAATGCAAAGCCAAGCATCTTTGGCTCAAGCTTTATTTGATTAAAGCAAATACCGTTTGATTGCTTTAGCTTCACCAATTCCTTGGGCTAATCACCACTAGCAGTAGCCCCCAGGTCGGCTGAATTGACGACCCTTGGTCGGCTTAGCTTTTAGCAGAAATGTCGAGGAGCGGCTTGGCTTTTGGCAGAAATGTCGATGAACTAAGGAAGGAGGGGCCGAGAAGAACGTCGATGAGCAGAGCAACACCACGTCCGCAGCCGAGGGCCTCAACCCAGATCCTGTGCCTGAGATGAAGTCCAAGTCGTACGAGGTCCAGAGTTCTGTCGGAGGACGTGGTCGGACCTCGGCAACCGCGGCTGAAAAGCCAAATTTGGGTCGTCAAATAGGATGCGCGCTTGGAGACCAAGTTGATGCCGTACAAGGGCCAGATCTGTGCCGGAGGAGGTCCTCAAACCTCCACAACCGCCGTTAAAGGGCCACGACGATCGGCATAATCCTTTAGACAACAAGCCAAATCTAGACTCTAGCATCGAGCAGACTAGACAACCGATTTGGACTCTGACGTTGCACAAGCGAGGTGACAGGTCGCCAAAGCTGTACAACCCCGACCACAACGCAACACTAGTGTTGCACCCAAGTCGACCCATTACCAGCATCTGTCCAACTCCATCTCCAGAAACTTCAGATCTGCAAAGAGAATAGGAATAGTCGTGAGAGTAAAATCGAAATATGAAATTATCAGCGGAGGTAATTTGGGTAAAATTTTATATTTTATCTGAAACCTAACATAGATTTTTAGCATCTTTAGAAGGCCTAAGACTTCGTCCAACACCTTAACTTTTTGGCAATGCTAAAATGTGCCTTTTGGAAATGCTAAAGCCCTTACCTTGCGCGTTAAGCTTTGCCAATGCTAGCATTTTTCCAAAGTGGCCGAATAAATTATTGCCAGACATCTTAACTTTTCTAAACAAATCTTAAAGACCCAAAGTTCATTAAGAATGTTGAACCAAATGTACCTTAAAATTCTCATAAATTTCCATGCCAAATAGAGTTGGAAATCTTGCCATAAGAGCCCTTTAATTAAATTCTTCAAGAAGGAAAAAAGGGATTGGATACCTAGTTGCAATTCAAGTGATGAGTCATTACGGTTCAACAAAGAATATAAGTTATGACATATTTTAAAATGCATGCACCTTAATAGATATTCTATAAAATCTCTCACGATGTTTTTTGCTTTTTCACTTTAATTAATTTGTAAACTAATCTCTGACATAGTGCATAAATTGATGAAAAAATTCCAAATAAGGATTTAAAGTATCTTTATTTTCTCAAATAAAACTTAAAGTGAACTTTATTTCAAATAGGGACTTGAAGTGCTCTTATTTTTTCAAATAAAGGCTTGAAATAGATTTTGCTCCAAATAAGGGCATGATACGGTTATGTTAATATCAAAAAGGGGCCTGATTTTCTAATTGATCAATGGAATTTTTATCATTTACCTTTTTTAATTTCTTTCTTTCTTTTTTTCCTTTTTTCTACTTTTCTCTTTCCTCTTCGCTGATGGCTAGTCTCAAGTGATAGCCAATCACCAACAATGCCTAGAGAGGGTTGGCCGAGACCCTCACCCACAGTCAATAAGGGTGTGGACAAGGTGATCTCGCCAGTGGCCAGCAAGGGCTTGCAAGCCCTAGTCAACGCTAGAAAAGAAAAAAAAAAAAAAAAAAAAAAAAGTAAAGTAAAAAAAAATAATTTAAAGATTAAAATTGTCTTTTGACGAAAATGTCATTGATCAACCAAAAAATCTAGCCGACTAGTGATTGGCGAGGTCAAACCTTTATTTAAAATTATTATGACAATTTCAGTTTTTATTTGAAACCAAAGATCATATCTTTTATTTGACATAAAATTTTAACCCCCATTTGAGAAAATAAAAGTGCATAAAGCTTATTTAGAATTTCCCCAAATTAATTGATTTTTTTCTGTGAATTTGAAAAGATGCGCTCTATTAAAACTTGTGTCGGACGCTAATCCTCCCGCATGCAAAAAGGGACGTGGAGAGCAAACCTACTTGAAAATAATCAAGTATATAATAACTACTACTACGCATTTAAAAATGCGTAGTTTCGCGGGCACACGGATTCTAAAGTTCACAATGGGAAACAAGTCAGCAGCAAGTCGCATTTATCTAAAGGAGGTTGCACATTCACGTATGCTGAACAGGTTCGAGGTGCAGCCCGAGCGAATCCATTTGCTTAGAGTCCCCGAAAGGATCAGAATCAACGGGCGTGTGCTAGTACAGACGCTGTCGTTGTCGAACCTTGATCTGCTGGTCTTGTCTTTGTTTTGTCCTCCAAATCAGGAGGAGCATCGAAGAGGATCCTGGTTGGCGCACCGGGTTCGCATCTGGAAATGCTTTGTCCCGAGCATCCTAGAGATTCTTCGTGGGCGCACCGAATTCGCATCCGGAATGCTTTTCCCCGACATTACAAATGTACGCGTTGTTAAAAGATTTCATCCGGATACTTGATATTGAAGTCTTCGTCCAAAGACGGCTCCAATGCTGCGGGAAATTATCAAAAAGTTCCCAAACATATGATGCTCAAATATAAACTCAATTCAAATATAATTGATTTGGTTAATTTGATCCTAAAGCTTTTGATAATATATCAATTTAATTCTAAACATTTCAATTATGTCAAATTAACTCTAAGCATTTTGATGATTTACCAATTTAATCCTAAACTTTTTAATAATTTACCAATTTAGTTCTCCAAACCAATTTTGATGAAAAAATACTAATGTGGTAGTTTGATTAGCACGGATCATCTTACGTGTAAACGACCGGTGATAATGGATAAATTTTATAATTTTTTTTAAATTAATTTTTCAGAATTTTTATTTTTTATTTCTCTTCTTTTTATTTTTTTTTTTTTTTTTTTTTTCAGCTCTTGGCCGGCAAGGAGTTGGTTTAAAAAAAGGAAAAGGAAGTAAATAAAAATTACAAAAATTTAGAAAAATTTAAAAATTGTCCAAGTGGCCGCCGTTTCATGTCAGATGCCCAATGTTGGCTAAACCACTATGTTAGCATGTTTTGCCCAAGAGAGGAGATTTAGACAGCCTCTCATTTCACAAAATCGAACGTACAAATAGTACCGCTTGTGCACGCTCAAAAGATGCAGGACGAAGTCCCAAAGGTTGATTAAGATCGACTCATCACATGGGTATATCCTCAGTTTTAGTAAAACATGGACACAAGTTTTGAGCTGGCTTAGGCAGGTTAGGCCTTCTGCAATCAATTGGTTTAAATTCCTAAATTTCACAGCCGGGCTGAGATGGTATGCTTTTATTTTCTCAGTGCATTCCTAGGTTCATTTAGAGAAACATGACCGAATTACTGCGTATCAAGAGAAACATAAACATGTCTTGTCCACATCTCAACTCACGTTATTCTTCGTCCAAAAAAAAAAAAAAAACTCACGTTATTCATGGCCGGCAGCACATGCACGTACACGGACACACTTTGAAATCAGATCCGATGTTAGAAAGTCGCGCGCTTATTCCGAGAATGGATAATCCTCGTATCTGATCCGGCAATCCTTAAGTTGAAGCCGAACACCCGTGGTCCGTTCACATAGCTTCACAATATAGTCAAAAGTCTCTTTCAAGCAAGCACCGCAAACCGTAACATGGACCACCGTCCATGGTATATTGTCTGTACTAGTTGAATCCCGAAGTCGCCTTCTTGTCCCGCAAATCATATAGGACATGGTAGTGGCTATCATACATTCCTCCTCAACCTCCTCATCAATTTCTACTTCTTTTTTAGCTTCCATTTGATCATCTCCACCGTCTCTATTATCAGTCTGGACATCGACTCTTTTGGCAACCTCATCATTTGATCATTCTCGGCTTCTTCTTATGCTCCTTCATCAACAGAATTTTCTGATGAGTCTAAAAACTCCAAGCCAAGTAAACTAGCTCTTCCGCCACATTTGAAGTTTCCCATGCTTCTTAAAGTCTTTGATAGTGTGATTCTCAAAGAACGCCACATCTCTACTTCGAAACATCTTCTTGCTTCGGGATCCTACAATCTATAGCCAAAATCCTCATGAGCATATACTAAGAATTTGCACTCCTTTGCATTTCCATCTAGCTTTGTTCGTTCGTCTCTTGATATGTGTGCAAATGCCTTACAACCAAACATTCCCAAGTGACTATAGGATGAATTCTTACCATTCCATACACTTGTAAAGTCTCATCTTAGAGTGGAATCGAATGTGATAGATTTAACAAAACCACTACCATCCTTCTTACCTCTCCAAAAAGAGTTTGATGGCTTCGCATGGGAGAGCATACACCTTATTCTCTCATTTATTGTTTGATTCATTCTTTCGGCAACACCATTGTGCTATGAAGCCTTATGCAATGAGCTTTGTCGTAATCCTTAAATGGCCACGATATTCCCCACCATTGTCAGTCCTCACTTGCTTCATTTTTCTACCGATCTCCCTTTCTAATTTCACATGCAAATCCTTGAAGATATCAAGAACTTGATTTTCGCCTTTAATGCAATACTCCATACCTTCCTTAAAAAATCATTTCTGAAAGTAACATAATTGGAAGTACCATCGGTAATTCGCGAAGTCATAGCACAAACAACAATATGTAGTAAATCAAGTCAATTAGTCTTTTTCAATGGTGGAATAGATTTAAAGGCAGCTCTATTATTTTTTACAATGGAGTCTTCACCACGGGTTTCAGAGGTACTTTTTATGTTTGGAAGTAATTTCTTCAAAGTAACAACCTTCATTCAATTCTCACTCATATGTCCAAGCCTTTTGTATCAAAGCTCGGTAGATACCTCCCTTGCTGCATTAACATCTCCGCCGCATAATTTTGTTTGTGTGGTATAAAGCAAGATGTTTTTCACTCCACTCACTATTGGCAGGCTGCACTTGATTAACTTCAACTTTTTCACCGAAGTAACTCACATAACCATCATCATTTAGCTTTCCTGTGGAGATCAAGTTAAAGTGCATATTAGGGACACGCCTCACCTATTTCAAGGTTAGCTTGCATCCATTATTGGTCTTGATCACCACCTTCTTGTGCCAACAATTTTTTATGAGCTATTAATACTCATCCTCACAAGACCAAAGTCTCCAACTATATATAAAGAGAAAAATTCTCTTTTGGGGCTACACGAAATCCAAAAATAACTAGCAAAATGGTGTCTTAGCATATAAAATTAATGCTCTCATTTGTGTAGATAACCATCATGTCTTCAAAAAACTGTAGTGATATCTACAACCAGTGCTTCAACTTGCTTCTTGGCTGCCTCTTGACAATCTCTAATGGGATGCTTGGTTTTTCCACAACAAAAACAAGCTTTCTTCTCAGTCTTTGGCCTTGAGGTTGGACGACCTTTAGATCCATGGTCTTTGCTTCTCCCACAATCTACTTTCTTCTATTGTTCATTGATTACAAGAATTCTATCACCATGGTTGTTGTGAGCATCATCTCTGTACTTCTGCTCTTCACTCGACAATTTGTCCTTCACTGACTGTTCGATCAATGCTCCATCGGGTGTCGAATTGTGAATTGATGCAACTAATGGGTTGCAAATTTTTGGCATAAAAACTGTTAGGAAGTGTGCATGCAAGTTCGGATTGCATGAATTTGATTCACTAGACCTCCCATAGTGCCTATGTATTCACTTACAATTGTTTCATTTTTGTACTCCATACGTGACACTTTCTTTATCAAAAAGCTTGCTATGCTTTAAGATGTATATATTGCGTATGTCCAGTCCAAATTTCTCCACAAATCGTAAGTGTTATCTTCTTGGGTGAAGTTCTCAAAAATACTTTAATCAAGCCACTTTATAATGGTGCCAACTCTCCTTTTATTAATAATAGTCTTCTCATCCTCCTCCTCCTCTTCTTCTATCGCTAGTTTCAGGGCTTTTGAGGAGTCTTCTCCTCACTCTCCAACTATTGTTGATTTAGTAGTGGCAGAGTCTTTGCCAAGCTCTTTGGAGGTATTCTTGTCTTGATTGGCTTTCACAAGCCTTTAATGTAAAGATGATCATCTATCTTGCACCTCCATATTGCATAATTCGGAGTGGTGAGCTTGATCATGTTTGCCTTGTCTTTTGACATCTTGCTCTAATTCCATTTTGTTGTAAATTAAGTAGGATTATGTTGTCCTTGTTTTCTGACATCTTGTTTTGATACCACTTTGTTGTAAATTAAGTTGAATCGCAACCAATTATAATAGAATTCTAATGTCAAAATTGTGCAATATGCGACAGTATATTCTCTTTACAAAAAAAAAAGACGTAAATAGCACAACTAACAAGAGACAAAAGAACAATACACTAGAATTTTTACATAGAAACCTAATGTGAGAAAAACCACAAAACACTTATTCAAGAATTGCTACACTATTATCAAATGATTATAATTAACACTCTAACGAAGTTTTTCTCATAATAGATTTTCACAATTGTCACAAAACGCATAATCACTTGATGAATTCTCAAGATCTCTCGTCTTTATATACATATTGTTGAAAACTCTTGTAATCTCTCGAGTTTTTTTGGTGCACACAGAAACCTCCACTTAAGCCCTTCTGTTTATAGTAATAGACCTACACCCAAGTTAGGAATCCTCTTTAATTGATTGATAATCACATACTAATTAGAAATCTCCTCGATTGATAAAAATTTGTTTAATTGAGTAATCATCAAAATTGATTCAATTTTGGTGTTATTCCTAATTAAGCCTTCTTATTTAGACCTCTCCATTTCAGCGTCCTATCATAATAGGACTCCTTCCTATTAGGCATTCTTAACAAGCAATTGTCAGAATATTTCAAATCAACCTCGAAGCATGTTGGGCCGCTCCCAACACGGGCTACCGTTAAGCTATATCCTTGTTACAAATTTCCTTTAAAGACCATCTCGAATTTGAAGAAGACAGAGGGAAGAAAGCAAAAACTCCATGAATTTTATTGTTTTTTCGGTCGGACAAAACCCCATGAATTGAAACCTCCAGTTTTGTAGCAGAAGGAAGAAACCGGAGTTCCTTAAAGTTCATCAGATTCGGAGACACCCATGTTCCATTTGTCTCGTGAAGCCCTGCTTCACGTTAGGGTTCTTCAACTCGCTCCACAAGCCGATTCACTCCGCCTGCTGCTCAGATTTTCCTCGACCTTGTCGAAATCTCGAGCGTTCAGAGTCTCCTACCTCGTCAATTCTTGTGGGTTGTCTCCAGAATCGGCTCTCTCCGCTTCCAAGCTCCTCAAATTCCAAACCCCAGCAAGACCGGACGCAGTCATCGGCGTCTTCAAGAACCGAGGTTTCACTCCGGCTCAAATCTCACAGATCATCGCGAGGTTCCCCACGTTGCTTTCGTTGGACCCAGATAAGATTCTCTCGCCAAAATTCGATTTTTTGCGCTCCAGAGGGATCTCCGACCTCGAATTAGCCAAGCTCGTGGTTGTGATCCCGTGGATTTTGGGCAGGAGCCTAGAGCACCATTTGGTACCCACTTTTCGTTACATTAGTAATTTGTTACAATCCGATGAGAAGACCATCGCAGCCATCAAACGTGCTCCTCGATTATTGTATGATAATCCTCAAGTTGAACTTGTTCCTGAAGTCACGGCTTTGAGGAATGCCGGAGTGCCGGAGGGGAACATCCGGCATTTAGTCCTGTACCACGGGCATATGTTTTGGTGCCGGTCCTTCCAATTTGAGGAGAACATGAATAGGGTGAAGGCAATGGGTTTTGACCCTTCCAAAGTGAGTTTTGTCATGGCTCTGCGCGTGCTTATGGGCATGAGTGAGTCGGTGTGGAGGAGGAAAATTGATGTGTATGGCAAGTGGGGTTGGTCCGAGGAGGTGGTTATTTTAGCTTTCAGAAGGTATCCATTGTGCATGATGTTGTCGGAGAGCAAAATTACTGCCACAATGGACTTCTTTGTCAATGTTGTGGGGCTTGATCCTTTGGTTATCTCCCAACGTCCACTAGCCATCACATTTAGCTTAGGGAAGAGAATTGTTCCTCGGGGTTCAGTCTTTCAAGTTCTACTGTCTAAAGGTTTGCTTAAACCCTGTAGCCTGTCTACATTGTTGACTATTTCGGAGCAGAAGTTCCTGGAGAAGTATGTGACTACTTATTTGCGGGAAGCACCACAGTTGTTGGCTCTCTATAATGAGAAGATGGGTCTTGCATGCTAGTTTGGAATTTTTGGTACTTGCTCGGGTTAATCTAGGATAGGATGCTAGTAAAACCGAACAAAAATTCGGCTCTTCTTTTTGTCTTTTGTCTCCGTGCTACTTGATAAATTTAAATTCTCCATTTGTGAGGTTATTGTTTCATCCCTCCATGTTTAATATTTAATCCTCCTATCTTCTGTGCAATATCTCCAATACCAAAACTAAATTGGAACTTGAGGAAAAATCGAACGATAGTGGTTCTTCCTTCTTTTGACAATAGTAATTTTCCTTCCTGTAAATTCTCTTTGCCTATCTGTGTTCCCCTCATAATTATTCTTGCAATGTGTCCCTGTAATAATGAAACTATTGGCTGTGCTCGAACCTAAGGTACTGAACTGACTTAAGGCAACTCCTAATTAGTTTTACTTTATTTTACTATTAACTTAGCTTTGTTCCCTGTCACCTGGTGCCATGCTAGTAGTTCTTCATGTTCAGATAAATATTCTTTATTTTTGCCAGGTTTGGAGATATCATGATGAAATGCTCTGATTACTAATTTGTACTTTCATAGATAATGACAAATATTACTTGTTTACAGTTTTGTCTAGACTCAAATATGAAGTGGATATGTTCCCCTGGAGGAGTTAGATTCCAAATTTACCAGTATAAAAGGCAACTGTGTTTTGAGCCTCTGATGGGGTTTAATCATGGATTTCAGTATAATTAGGGCAACAAATGACTTGAGACAGGGGCAAATCAATGCATGCTGCAAGTCAGTTGATCCGAAGCAAAATCTGTTTTAAATTTAAAGGGAGTCATCTGAGAGTGATATTGCAGCAGCGATGAACTTTTTTGTCAACATCCTTATCACTCAAAATCCCATGAAGATGCTGTCCAACAGTTTGGCTGGAGAGACTGTAGCTTGCTCATATGCGATTGTTTCACCCAATTTCATGAGGAATTTTTTGACTGCTAATGGGGGATGGTCCTCACTCATTTGAACTATGCAGAGAAGATGTGTCTCACATGCTTGATTGGAACTTGAGGTACTTGGTGGGAAATTAGAATGTTCATAAACAAAAGGGAAAATTCTCCTTCTCTTGCTTGGATTTTTGCTGCTTGGTGAAGCTTGTTTCGTCATTTAGTATCTTATTCATTTCATTCTTCTGGCTTTAAAACTTAATCCAATCTTCATTGCAATTTATTGGATACTAGAAAGGGAAAGTTCAGGCCTAGCAGGGAGTTGAGCGGTTATGCATTCTCTTTGCAGCTGTTTAAATCTCAACCTTTCTACACAAGGAATTGTTTTTTGTAATTTCTAATGGTGAAACTTCTGGTTTCACTTGAAACTCTTGTCCTATACTTTAGTTTTTAGGAAAGTTGACACTTTGTCCTTACATCTATATCTTTCTTTGTTATCCAATGCAACTGGTGCTTCATAAACAAGTTCCTTTATGCTCTTAAATCTTACTTGGGAATATTTCATGGAGATTAATTTATCCATTAGCTTGTTATATCCCTGGATCTTTTTTTCCAGAAGCACGGCTGGTCAATGGACATGCTTCTCCTCATTGTTACTTGTCCTGAGGCCTTGGAAAATTTCGAATGACAGTAATAACACATACCTAAATTGTGAGTGCGAGATTGTGATGGTTTAAGATTGATATTTTTATGTGCTTGTTGCTTTGAATTGAGCTCCATGCAAGTTCTTTCAGCCGTGTGGTTGGAAGGAAGTGACTTTCCGGTTGATTGGTGCTTCTATCATGAATGTAAATTCTTTTCCTTCTCAGCATCATACAAAGCATCACACTGAGTTGAATATTTCAATCTTCATCTGTTTTTTGGGTATTCAAATAAAATTGCACTACTTGAAAAGATCTTGGTTATGTGTTCTGTCTGCAGCATAAACAGCATCGGGAGGAATAGAGAAGCATTTCTCTATTGCTTATTTCACAATATAAACCAACATCATTTTAGAAAGCCGTCATGAGACTTTCATTCAAGCGTATTTTGGTCTGTTCATTCATTCCCTACATTACCTAATGGGATCCAATCATTCTTCATTATGTAAATAGGTCTTCTCTGTTTTCTGCTACATTACTACCTTTGATGAGAAATGTTGGTGAAATGCTCTGGCCAGATTTGCTAATCGTGCAATTTTGATACCCAAGGCGAGGTTACAATAAATCTTCCGGAATTCACTTCAAGATAAGCATGGATTTATAAATCTTCCGGAATTCACTTCCAGATAAGCATGGATTTATTCGGAAGCTTCGTTTTGCTCTTAAGGATGATATCCTCTCTGAAACTTAACTTTAAATTAGATGTTTGCATTGTCACTAAATCTTGTCTATATAAACGTAGTGCCACGAGAGCAATTTTGGATGGGTTTGGGCAAGTCTATTTAGCTAGATAGCTGAGCCAGCGCTTTTTTCCCCTCTCTTTTTGTCCTATCTCTAACTCTCTCTGTTTCCGACTTTTATTTTGCTTCTTTATAGAGCGTGACAGTTAAATTTCACACATGTGATACTAATGTCCTGACCCATCTAGGCCTCATTTCTAGTGGCTAGCCTAGCCTCTTAAATTGTACTTCTTATCAGGTGAAACGAGAAACAAATTAGGGCATGTCTAATGATCACTTTTTACTTTTTATGCAAACTCACTCATCATAGATCTGAGCAAGTCTTTAAAAGGCTTAAGGAAGAAGAAATAGGCGGTAGATTCGTCGTAGGGTAAGAGATTCCGTAATGTCACCTCTCATATTCTCACTCACCGGGGAATAAAAAAATTGTGTCGATTTAGTGCTAAATTTATTTTTTTGGCTAATTGAGTTTTAAATTTTTTGCAATTGTGTCAATTCAGTTCATCCGATCAAAATTTGATTGGTGATCGTTGACATAGACATCGGAGGACAATTTTTAATAATTTTTTTTTTATTTTTCAAAATGTTTAATTAATTTTTCTTTATTTGATTTCTTTTTCTTTTTGCCTTTTTTCTTCTTCCTCGCCCCTTACTTTCTCCTCCTTTTGGCAATCAGCTAGAGGAGAGGGCCAATCGCCGAATTGAGGTGGCTAGCTAGAGGTGAGCTTTCTTAACCACCGGTGAGACAAGCCCCTAAAGAGATAGGGATGGGAGTTCGAAGAAGAATCAAAACAAGGGCTTTTTCACTACTATGAGTTCGGGGCTGTCCATGTTTGGCAACATTGTGCATAGATCTATTAATGGGTAATCCTTGCTCCTTTGTCTTCCTCATGTCTTGCTCATGCCTTGCCCAACGATGGCGAGGTGAGCTTGCCATTGGCCGACCGCCTTAGTCCGATGATTGGCCCTCCCCTTTGGCCCCTTTGGCCGGTCATTGAAAGAAGGACAAAGGAGGGGGGAGGAAGAAAAAAGAAGAGAAAAGAAAAAAAATAGAAAGGAAAAAAAAAAAAAAAAGAAAAATTATTAAAAAAATTATCTTTTGGCATTGGTTGGTGTTCACATAACACCGGCCAACTAAATTTGGCTGAATGGATTAAATTGACACAATTGCAAAAAGTTTAAGACTCAATTGGCTAAAAAAAATAAGTTTAGAATTGAATCAATATATTTGCAATAAGTTTAGAACTTTTATGGTAACTTTCCCATAGGAAATTGGGGGGAACTTCGATGGTAAAGGTAGATATCATGTTAAAATCCTGGTCTTGGCTACTTCCGACTAAGCAAGTATAATAACCTCCTGCGCCTAGGTTGAGAAGGTGTGGCTTCAAAAGCGTTGCAAGACAGGCTGAGCTTCGCTCAAGTCTCTCAACCAACTGCTTGCTCCCGTTTCTTTTTTCAAAGTTTAGGCAAAACAGAACTAATGCCCGAGCCACTCATTTGCTAATTGGATTATATTCCTAATCCTTATGGAATAACGAAAGAGGTCTACCATTTACTTCTCTTGGATGGAAGCCTCAACATTTTTTGTCATAGTTTATTCTTGGTCGATCATAAGTCTCGACATTACTTTTATTCGAAGTTGATTATTTCTTTGAAAAAATCTTGATGTGCTTAATTACAATATATTTATAAAAGGGATATTCAATAATATATTTATAAAGAAATTGTACGGTACGCCTTGAAAGTGATGGAGCACGCTTATGGATCAAGTCAATTTAAGTAATGGATGTAATAAAGACGCATGCCGGAAATAAATTGCATGTTTAGCTGTGTAGTTTGTATCTCCAGGATATTATAAAGAGAAAAGTGCAAGGAAGAAAAACAATCTTGGACGAACGAGGAACAATTCAACCAGCAGTCTCTCTACATTACAACAGATGGGAAAAAGTGAGGTCCGCAGCTGATGATTCCCTTGTATATGTACCCTTTGTGTTTGCGTGTTTTTGAGGATTCTTTATTTTTTGGGTTTGCGTCAAAATGTCAAGGGACGCAAAATGTCGAGGAGGATTCGAACTTGAAATGGGAGATCTCTTAGACAAAAGTTGATAAATCAATCTAATTTAAGTTTGATAATCTCCCCACAAGAGTTATTAGGTTTAAGAGTTAGTTATGCAAATAAAATTGAGCAAGCTAGCACAAAAAATGGTAATTCACAAACTGTAATAAAAATTGGTAATTTCAAAAGTAAGTTACTAACTAATTTCACCAACAACTTTTTGATACTTGCTGACATTTATCGAAATTTGCTAGCACGAAATAAAATCTGTAGTTTTTGACATGGAAAAATAGAATTCTTCCTTGTAAGACTCGTGGAACTAGGCGACCAATGCACAATGACCCAAAACCAATGAAGCACGAACAATTAATTATTCAATGAACCTAGCACATGTATCGACTGAGTCTAGACGGCCATACAAACGAACCTGCGAAAGACCCATATGGCACTCATCACTACGCTAGGTACTTACAGGGAACCACAGCACCTCGTTTTCATCTAGCATAATGGGAACAATGCCAAGAAAAAGGATCAAATTGCTCCTAAAAAAATTGAAAGGATATTAGTATGTTCAACAGGAGTATTCTGGAGCACAGTTTTGTGCTCTAAATGATGAAAGTCGACAAAATATCACGAGAAAAACAGGTTGCTCCATCTATCGAGAAAAGATATCATAGAACCATACTTTGTCGAAAATTTTGTCAAAGAATCCTGTATTAGTGGTCAAGTAGGAATCAGCTTGAATGCTGCTTCTAAGCAACAGAAAGATAAAGCAGGATTCGAACTTGAAACTGGAAAATTCGTGAGACAAAGTTTGATAAATCAATCTAACTTAAGTCGATAGTTTCATGTATGAGTTAGTAGGTTCAAACATTGGTAAATTATGCAAATAAAAGTTGATGAATTAGTATAAAAATTGGTAAAAATTTGTGAAGTATAATAAAAGTCAATAATTTCAAAAGAGTGTTGGTAAGTTGCCAACTAATTACATGAAAAAAAAGAGTTGTTCATATTATTTTTATAATGGTTTTTTTACGCTTATCAATGCTTATTGAAATTCAGTAGCACGAAAAAAAATAATCTAAATCTTTTTGACATGGAACTAGGTGACACCTGAAACAAATGAACCACGAGCAATTATTCAATGAACTGATAAATATACCATATTGAATTCGGAACCTACAAGAGACCTATATGATCAAAAAAATACTTAATCAATCATAAATTTATTGTGCGGATGCTAATTTAATTATAAAATTTTTAATTTTGTCAATATAATCCTAAACTTTTGCTTGAAATTTTAATGTAGACTTTCTGATCAATTTTCGTAAAAAATCATTGGCATAGCAGTTTTGTCATTACTAGCTATCCTATGCAGCATGCTATCATGTCTATGAGTCCCATTGAAAATTGACTAAAAGTATTTTATATAAAGATTTGGGACTAAATTGATCAAGTTAGAAAGTTTTGGAATAAATTAACATCCGTGCAATAGATTTATGACAAGTGCTAGACATCTGAAGTGTCAAATCTTAGTATGGGAGACACTTAAGTGTCAAAAGTTAGGAAAGTGACAATTAAGTGCTAAAATTAGAGCAAAATGGATTAATTAAGTGAAAACAGCAAGAAAATCCAGCCAAAATACTGACATAACGATTTTTCAGCGAGACAAGTGCAAAACGATGTTGTTTTGTACATTGACGTGACTAGAGAAGTGCAAAAACAATGTTATTTAGTGCTGACGTTGGTAAATAATTAATATAAAAATTAACTAAATTAAATTTAATACCAATTGTTTTTTTTTTTTAAAAGGAAGATGATGAACAGTTGCGGGCGACTAAGGGCTCGGCCCTCGCCACCGCAACCTCCCCACCGTCGCCGAAAATGGTCGATGATGGTGGCTAGGGGCCAATAGGAAGGTGGCGATGGCGAGGGCAAAGCCTTCAACCGCTTGCAACTATTCATCTTCTTTCTTCCTTTTTTTTAAAAATATAAATTTAATTAATTTTTAATATTAAAATTCAAATCTACGCCAAAACGACATCATTTTGCGTTTTTTTGCTAAGTCAGTTCTCCGGTGAGCCACATAGGCAAGCAAAATTAATAAAAAAATTATCACATAAGATTTATGGCGATGTGGCACTCAAGTGTCCTATTTTTCGAAAAAAATGATACTTACATATTGCTTTCCTAACTTTTGGCATCCCCTCATGCCAAGTTTTGGCACTTGGGATATACTTTTGCCAATTTATGACTGATTGGCCTACAGTGTCACGATAAGTAGAGCAAAACATTTTTCTCTATGGAGTTAACCTCAAAATACAAGTGGAAAAGGAAGAAACGAGCAAATGACAGAGTATGGTGGCTTCAAGCAAACAAAAATTAAGAACATAACATGAAAACGGTCCATTTGAAGACAGGAGAATCCAAAGGAGGAAATTGCCAAATTATAGCCGTTAGAATTTGGGATTCCGAGTGCATCAAATTCGATAGAAAATTAAGAGGGAGACAAAACAAGAATATCTATGGCTGTTCTTCCACGATCCGTGTTTTACGCCATCGCCCCTCTGCTCGATACATACTCTTATACATGTGAAACGCGTGTGGGTATTTGACAACCAGCAGAGTACAGAAAAGATTAAAGCACAGTTGATATCCCAAAATCTCCAACAGAAGCACTCCTTTAGACATTTTCCTTTCAATTGTGTATAACTATGGCATGTACAATGAAAATGTGTGTATCTACTTTCTTTGTAGCCCCTGTCGTGCTTTTTGACATCCATGGGGTCATATCCATACACCCCAAAAAGAAGAAGAAGAAGAAGAAGAAGAAGAAGAAGAAAAAAAGTAAGAACTTTCCACCTGTGGCTGAATCCTGTCCAATCGCGGGCTTCTCAACGACTTCCCAAAATTCTGATGGGCACGGGTAATTGAGAACAAAGACGAACCGAAGGCTATGTGATCAATTTGCTGTGCAACTCCTACAATGTAAAGCTCTTCATGTAGGTATAAACACCGACGCATTATACTCGTTCAGCACGAAAATCATGAGGCATTGGTCAAATTTCGTGACCGCACGGAGTCACGCTTGAGGAAAAAAGCATAAAGAAGCTCATTCCACACGTCTGGAACACCAGGCAAGCACCAATGGCTACAATCCTGCCTATGGAGCGAAGCAGGACCCAACTTAGGCCCCAGGTAATACAAAGAGGAATGGCCATCTTTTCTGCGCGCTGTCATAGCTGTGATATTCAGCACGTGAAGGTTATTGTTTACTGTTTGGTTGGACCAATCAGTTAACAAATCGGTAAGAATTTTCAGATGGACCAACGAAACTGGGGAGGAGCCCAAGTCGGGTAGAGTCTCCAAGTGACATGTTCCTCCAGACTTCCAGTCTCCACCTCTGTTAAGAACATACATGCCGTGGTTACTTTGAATAATAAAAAAGCGGTAACAACAGATGAGCAATATCATATAACTGACTATAAAATGAAGCTCAATACGCTCAAGAGTGTCAAAATTATCTTCCCCATCTTCCAAACCAAGTGACTTGCATCTCAACGACTCTTTACAGCGATGCAGTGTTCAAGGGGCATGATATCACAATTACAAAAAGATTTTAAACCCAATCACCACTTCTTTCTGACGCTTAAAACAAGTCCTCGATTTTTTGTTAAAGTTTTAAGAAAAGAAAATGCTGCTAATTATAGAGAATCTGCAGCGCTATGTCAAACATAAGGAGGAAAGCCGCTGATAAGCCACGATCCAAAATAGACATGTCACATCCGAGAGAAAAGACAATGTCATAGTACTTGCATGGATCTACACGACCTCATTTTCATCTAGCCTAATGGGATTAAATGCCATGGGTCAGGACCATATTGCTCATACTAAATTTGAAAGGATAAAAATAGTCAACAAGAGAAAAATATCACGAGACAAAAACAGGTTGCTTCGTCTTTCAAGAAAAAAATATCATAGAACTATATACAGTTGAAATTTTAGTCAAAGAATCCAGTATCAGTGGTTTAGTGGTCATCAGCTTAAATGCTGCTTCCAAGCAACAGAAAAGAGGGAAATAAATATCCAATGTCAACATGAAAGAAAATCGCGCTCTTCTGATGTGAAGAAGATGAGTGAATTCACTGAGGTCAATAGAAATCAGCTTACCTAAAATGTACAGGTGCATAGGATCGAAAGTAGACCTGACTTTTGCTCATATTCACATGAGCACTGATCCAGTCAAGTACTGTCTCTAGCGATCTCCGATATGCATCTTCAACAGTCATATTCATCTTAACCTCATTTCCAACCTGGAAGTAAGAGCCCCTGCCATAGACATTCAGAGGAATCAGATCGAAGTTCTTAACATTCATTGTGGAAAACGGAACCATTTCTCAACGAAACATAGGGCAAGAGTAAGGCTAAAGGCCTGAGGTAGCATCCAACAAAGGTGACCAAAGCAAACGGAGTTTTGTATTTCAGGGAGAGAGGGGCTTCCTTAGTCAATGGCTGGATAATGAGTCTTATGACTGATTGTAAAAGAACTAAGAAAACATGGTCTGCTGAGGATACAGGAGAAACGTCTGGCAAGCATAGCAACATTAACTATGAAAAGCCCTTTAACTTCCTATATTGCACTCATAACTGACAATCCAGATCTGGAGGGGAATTAGTACATTCACACACCATCTCCTTAACAAAAACATGGCCAAATGACCTAATATATAATGAGCCAAAGCAATGACTTCCCATCTGAATCAGAGGTCACACTTGTAAAGGTGGTGCAGAGGGGGACATCGAAGGGAAACTTGCCAGTGTGCAATCTAGACCAATGTATCATTCAGCCATATGATCAAACTGCCTAAAGTAGCAAGTAAAGTGTCATTTTGCAATTTGCAATCCAGGAGTAGTGCTTGGAACAAAGTCCCTATATTTTTTAGGGGTCAACCACTTAACAGGACAAAATATGACAACGAGATGATATAACATACTTACACGCGTACAGTCTTCTCATAATTCCACCAATGCCCAGTATTGAGAACCAGCAAATCAGCATCTGCCCACTGTTTAGAAGTCCAGTCAATCTGATCCAACTTCAGGGTAATCTTCACGTCTTCTGGAGATCCAGCCGGAGCTCGGCCTTGCGCCACTAGAAATGGGGATCTGTAATATTCAACTGTGCAGTTGAAGTCTCTGAACTTGTATACCAAGAATCCAGTGTGCTTAGTGATTGGTCTACCATTCACTTCGTAGACTGCAGCCTTATCCGAAAGAGCAGAGGAGAGCATGCAGAGGAGGGATTCCCATTGGTTCCGACCAATTGAGTCACCAACGAACACGACCCTTTGGTTGCGCAACCTTTCCAGCATCATCTTTGCATCAAATCTGTACTCGATTAGACAGAGAAAAATGTCAGTATATTTGTTTTCTTGTGGGAAATTGAGGACAGGATTCATGTAAGAAATGCACTGACATTGGATGTTTGGTTCATCACCACCTAATTAAAACAAGGAAAAAGAATTAATCGAAGATGGCTCTGATCATGTAAAATTATCCTCAGGATACTGCCAAACAAAATACCAATTAAATATTTGATTTATCGCCATCTAATTAGAACGAGGAAAAAAATTAATCCAAGGTGATTCTGAACGTACAGAATTTAATAAAAGATGATATCATATCACCAAATGAATTACAGGTTCAATCATCATAAGACTTAGATTGACCCCCTACTGCCTAAAGCTAATTTGAAGGCCTTCTGTCAGTCTCAACTTTCCTATTGGAACAATTAATCGAGCACTTATCTATAACATCGGTTGAATTGGAATTATGCAGCATGAGTAAAGTAGATCCGTTACAGGCTCTGCAGTTGACAGACAGATCAAGGAAATTCAAGGGCAAAAGAGAATCTCCTATCAGATGCTTGTTAAGGCCTTGCTAAGGCATGAAGATAAATTTGGCTATTGGATATCATCCATATATACATCCACTAGGTCATCCAAAAGATAGTGGAAAAAGAACAAACAGAGCACGGCAATGACATACCTAACCACATGCTGGAGACACCTTCATCAAGTTTGAACATCTAAACTGGATTATGTGTAATTTGTCCAATAACAGTAAATTTGATTACTAGCATGACTCTATATGCACTGAACCTGCGCAGCAGCAATTCAACTTAAAATCTTTATTCTTTACATACTACAGAACTTAAGCATAGTATTTACTTGTAAACTACACTTATGTCTGATGGTCTTCTATAACTCTCTGCATAGTATCAAAACAGTCTTATGCTCAAACCTCCCCAGACCCCTCAGTATGATCACTTTCACATTTCAATCTTAGGACAAACAGACAACAGACCCAAAAAGAAAAGAAAATTCTTAGGACAAACCCTTCAACCGCGCATGGAATGAGTGCTAGCATTCTATATTGAACCCATGTCGTCACCTAGAAGGTCCCCCCTAATCACCAGACAAGTTGAACATCGATCTTCATTTCCTCAAGCTCTAGCATGAAGCCCTCCCTTTCCGACACCATGTAAGTTATTTGGAAGAAAGTTTTATCTTTTTTTCCTTTATTTGCTCCTCAATTAAATTTTGCTAATAGTTTTTCCTTGTAACCATCGCATATGGACAAACTATTTGAAAAAAGGGGATTGAATCATTTCTCTTCTTCCAGATTAGGATTGAATAAATTTCAATACGACAGTGAAAAAAAGTTAAGTTTGAGACATCATTTACCGAGAGTAAAGCACCGAGCTAGAGTTCCTATGAAGCTAGAAAAAACAAAGCATGAACAGAAATTTCATCAAATTGGTCCTTCACAAGAACATCCACACTCACAAGTTCACAACCTATCAAATGACTGGACGGTGAGCATCCAAACCTGCCTTACCGCATTAAATTCCGAACAACCCCAAATGGAGAGAAAAGCACCAATCGAGAAAACCAACACATGAACAATAAATGCAATCATCCTTCAACAAGCAACACACAGCGTGACAGATATGTCTCAGAAACAGCTAGTCATAATACAAACTCCTCCAACAATTAACGCGAAAAATTAATAGCAATAAAATGGGAAATTGGCAAAGCAAATATTACAAAATTATTCAAAAATTGACACAACAACAACAAAATCAAAAGGTGCGAGTGAAGAAACCTGGGCAAGTCACACATCTTCGGTTGCCATCTCCACTTGGTGTAGAAACTATCAGGCCTACCATTCTCAGAACATCTGAAACCATCATCTATCAAGGCACAATCTCTGCTCTCATACAGAGGATACCTCTCATCCCACACCCAATTCCCATCAAACACGTCACACCCGCCACCGCTCTCGTCAAGAAACCTGGGCCGCCCAGCCGCCGCCTCATCCAGCGGCACCCGGCCGCCACGGAGCCAGGACTGCCCAGTGTTCCGTAGCCTCTGAGTCACTGTCCTGTAGTCCAAGTAAAAGCAAGAGCCGATGAAGAGGGCGGCGACAAAGAGGAACCCAACTATTCCGAAAGAAGGCTCAAAAGGGCTCTTGAGGCGCTTAAATTTGTTCAGTACGCTCAAGTGGGTCACCATTTCCGAGCACCCTGATGGTTTGTTCTTGGACATTTCGGGGGAAAGAGATGAAGGTTCATGGGAGCTGGGAAAAGACAAGGTGCAAAGACAAGCCTAAAAAGTGGGTTCAGATGGAGAGAGAGAGAGAGAGAGAGAGAGGTGTCTGTGCGTGTGAACGTGCTTGCTGATTCTTCTTCTTCTTCCTTCTTCTCCTCGAGTGGTGGGTCTCACAAACAACTGCGACCAGTAAGAGCATTAATTAGAGATGCTGAGTAAAATTATGGGAATTATTTGCTTGTCTGATTCGGTATTTAACCTTCTTTTCTTGCCGGTTCTTTACTCCATCTGTGAGTGAGTCAGAGAGAGAGAGAGAGAGAGAATTTGTCCTCTAGGAAAATTTGGGAAGAACAAGAAAGAAAACGAAACCGAATTCCAAATCTGGCGGCAGAAAGACAGAAAATGCAAGAACCCACCAGCCCAAAAGTCACCAAAATCTTGCAGTGGGGATTCGAAGCGAATATTCACGGACTAAAAAAAAGGACAGAAAAACGAAACTACCCCAATGAACGGATTCATCGACCAAAACCCAAACCCCCCAAAAAAAAAAAGAATTACTTTTTCCGACCATAACGTTAGACTGGATCTAGGCAAATTCAAGAGCAGGATTTTATTAGTGGACGTCGTGTTGCTCGTGCTGACGTGGGTCTCGTAATGCGTGCAAGCCTGCTCGATATCGCCACCGCGATGACCACGACTTGCAGGATCCAATGACTCGTTCCTCGCCCGTGCGTTCTTGAATTCGTCTACCCTTTCTTGATTTTTGCTTCTTTGATTAAAAAATGGGGTAGAGTAAGAACATCCGCGCTCTCCGACAGCGACAGAGATACGGCGTTGAGTTGAGTAAGAGATAGAGAGAGAGAGAGAGAGACGAGAAGATTATAGTAAAATGGTCGTGATTAATGGAGAACGGAAGAAATCGTCCGTTTGATTGCGACGGCGGAGAAATCAGTCCGCGATTTCCGGGACGGCGCCCGACGTGCGCACTAGTCTGGGCTTCCGGTCACAGCACGGAATTTCCAATCCCCACCCCAAAAAAAAAAAATATATATATATATATATAAAAGGAAGGAAGAATCCCTACCGACCCGGCCCAGTATAATTGTCGGGCGATGGAACGAGTAGGTAGCTTAATGAATAATAAATTGGTGTATGCCGCTTCTAATTATTAGCAATGATTTTCCCCCTCATTCACTAATATTTTCTCAGATCCGTTTATTTCGTAAAAAACATTTTCTTACCAAAACTTAAATTCAGAAAAATAATTTCTTTTTTAAAAAAACCTAAAAACGTTTTTCAAAATATGACAATGTATTGATACTTGAACCGAAACTCTATAATTAAGCACGAAAACCTCAATATTGGTTCCCAAGTCCCAACATTCAAGATCAAGTCTCCAGCAGCTAGACACGGGTCCATCGAGACTAGGCTTGGGACTCCGATGCTCAAACTGAGGCCTTGATGCCCCATGTGCAAGTCCATCAAGATCGGGTTCAAACCACTAGTGCCCATACTCAATGCTCCAGCATCGGAAGTCAAGACTATAAAGATTGTGCTTGGGTCCTTGATGCTCGAGCTTTGGTCTCGAGCATTAAGCTTGAGTCCTTAGAGGCTATGTGCAACCTCAGTGCTCAAGCTTGAGTCCTTATTAATGAAACATTTGTTATTATAATTTTTTTTTTTAAAAAGTCAAGTTTGTAATTATTTTATATTTTATTTTATTTTCTTCCTTTTTCTAATTTCTTCTTCCCTGTTGGTCGTCTGCCACAGCAATAGTTGGTGAGTTCGTTGTCTCTAGTTGTGAGGCTAGAGCCTCGCCAAATTGAGTGAGCTCACAATCAAGTTGGGTGAGCTCGCGGCCTCTAGCGACGAGCTCAAGCCTCACTAGATCGGACGAGCTTGCCCAAAACCCATGAACTTAGCCTTGCCAGATCAAACAAGCTCATGGCCTCTAGCAAAGATCCTCAATCTCACCTGTGGCCATGTCGTGGTCGATGACTAGCTAAAAAAGAAGCAAAAAGAAAAGAAAAATATGTAATACTTAAAAAAAAAATCTTTTATAATTTTCCCCATCAATTTTTTCTTACCAAACAATATAAAATACTTTCTAAATCATTTTCTGTTTTCAACTAAATACTGAAAAATAAAGTCATTTTTTGTAAAATGACTTCTTGATTTTTTTTTCCCAAAAATAGTACATTTTCCGTAAAATAAATGGAGCTTGACTATATTTTTTGATTACGCAAGTAGTCATGAAAATCCTATATGATTCAATTTTGAATATCGTTGGATGTTTCAACCATCTCGCGTTTAATAAAAATAGCGAGTTTGCAAAATTTACAAGGAAAGGTCAAAGTTAAGAAAAGATGCCGCCCAAAATGGGTTAGAAATTTTGAGGAGAAAAAAAATCTCCCGATATAATATAGCAAACTTTACAGACGGTACATCCTCAAAAAACGAAATTTCCCAATAAATTCCATGATTATATTGTTATGATTGCAAACAAAGAATGAAATCGTAATTCAAAAGTAAACCAGATATTCAACACTTCAAATCATGGTTCTTTTAATGCTATGTTTGGTAGAGGTGATTAAAGAAAGAAAAGAAGAGGTCAAATAATTACGAGAAAGAAGAAGAGAAACGAAATGGAGGAATTTAAGTTAAAAATTCGATTGAATTTTACAAGTGAAAAGAATAAAATGGCACGCGGTATGAATTAATCGACCTTTTTATGTACTTGGGAAGGGTAAAATAATATCAAGATGGAGATAGGTGAGAAATAAGAAAAAATTTATTTATTGAACAAATTAAACCATTTTAGAGGGATTTGGGGGGATTTAAAAGAAACACATAACATTAGCTACATCAATCCTAACTAATCCATTCTCTGAGAATCTCTCTCTTCTCTACTAACATGTACAACAGAAATCTCTTAACAATTTCCAAATTTAAAAATTGAAAATTGTTGTTTATCTTTGGTAAGTTAAATCTTTCTCACATGGAAGAAATTTAAGCCCTTCTCTCTAAATATACCAACCTATCATACAAGCCCTAAAATGCATAAGGAAACGGAGACCAAATGGGCATAACTTTGGCTATTTCTGGTGGAAGGAAATAGGGGGGAATCCTTTTCCCAGTTCCGTTTTATTCTTTGGCGTACAGTTAAGATCGAGAATGAGCATTTAAGCAAGACTGATGATATCGTGGATGGAATGAAACTTGCGGCGGAACGATGGCTGCTTTGCGGCCGGCTGGCCGGCCAATGATTCGGTTGTATGATCTAGAAGGGGGGAAGAGGAGAGTAGGGCAAATATGGAAAATATAAAAAAGAAAAAGAAAAAAGTGGAACATATCTGGACCATTGAGCATTCAATAATTCAGATTTGCTTTCCTTTAAGGCTTCAATTTAAAGGATCTTGTCCTAAAATTTAAGCCGCTCGAAGAATTGGAAAAGGATACCATTTCACGGAAGGTGACTAGTCAGCAGGAGAATCAACTTATAGTTTCCACATCGGCGAACCAATCGAGGCCTTAAGGTTAATTCGTTTCACGAAAAATATCATATTTTCGAAAAATATTTTCTAGAAAGCCATTTTCCAAGAAAATGATTATATTTTCTGGTATTCGACTGAAAACTGAAATTTGAGTGGAAAATATTTTTCGCTGTTCATTATTTAATTTGATTTTTTGGGAAAAATTACCAAAACAGTTGAATTTTAATATTTTTAATTGACCAAAAAAATTAGTTTTATTATATATTTTTAAAATAAATGAATTTTAATTATTTTTATTTTTAAAAAATCGAATTTTAATTATTTTTATTTTTAAAAAATCGAATTTTATTATTTTAAATTTAAAAATTTCTTTCTTTTTCTTCTTTCCATCCTTCTTCCTCCTCCTTCTTCCTCTTCCTTCCTCCGCCGGCACATGCCTAATGATGGCCGACTGCCCGGCAGCCAACCAAGACGCAGTTGCCAGATTCAGCAAGCTTGAGCCTTGCCGGCCTGAGGCGAGGCTCAAGCTGGCTCATGATCAGTCGCTAGTAAGGAAAGAAAGAAAAGAGAAAGGAAAAAAATTTAAAACTCGATTTTTTTAAAAAAAATGAGAAAGGAAAAAAAAAAAAAGCACAAAGGAAGCAATGTGGAAGAGGTTATGGAAACATTTTTCTCACTTTTAAAAGTTGTTTTCTTCAATAGTGAAAAACATTTTCCTTAACTAGTTTATTTTCCGTGAAACGAATGCCGAAAAATCCGGAAAATGTTTTCCTAAAAGTAATTTTCCGTGAAACGGAGCCTTAGTAAATTGACCCACAATCATCAATACCTAGAAATCTGTTAATTTTTCTCACATCAAGTTCATGAGCATCGAATACATCTAGACAATCAAGTTCCACAAATCGCACATAGAACTGCACCTGATCGAGTAATCACGGTACGTCTGCACCGAGCATGTTAGAATTATCCATCAAAGGGAAACACTTCCCTATCCAGAAATTTTACAGAACAAATTCTCTAGATTGAAAGAAACTGATAGATCCTATAGACGCAGCCAGACATTCTTTAGCATTTATTTTGCTCCTGTAGGTCACGTAGAGAATTGGAGATTTTTCATTTTCTGGGTCTTTGTTTGTTTTTGGCTAACGTTGGATCCACAAGCACAACACCCTTCAGAACTTCACTTGAGAGGGGATCTAAGGAGGAGGTCCCTCAAAATCTTCTGATTTCGTGCAAGAGACACTCCACCTAACCAAACCATCATCTGTACGGTTCACGATCGTTTCGACCGTGACACTTGAAACAGACTCCTCACCAACAACCTGCTCATGAATGATATTCCTCGTTTGGTCGTTTCTAGGTTGCTTTGCATCTACATCAACAGCTCTTTTGTACACATGCAAATTATGCAAATGATGGAGTGGGAGGCTGACTATGTGCCTTCTGATATAGAAAATTTTCACACCAGTTTAGTAAAAGTGGAAACTTTAGTGAGGTCATAATCTGTTGGATTCGTCTAATAAACTCATTGCATCTTGAGCTACAATTCATTTCATTGCCCTCGATCGCATACTGAATAAAAATGATACAAGTCCACGGAAGCTACTAACATGCGGCTTGGTAAGAATTAGAAAACAAGCCACTGGACCTAATGGAAATCAACCGACTTCTCTGTATTCGATGATCCAAATGCATTGGGTCCATATGCACTGAATTCAGGTAAGAATTGTTTTGAACCCCATGGCAAGTTCATAGTGATGAGGCCCCAGATGTCTAGCCTAATCTATACAAGCAAGTAAGGATCTACGTCAGTAAGGCTGCTTGCAAATCTGGCTGCGGAAAACAAAAGGAGAATTTTGAAATTCCTCACCAGTGGCTATAGTATCGCGCCTCAGCGATTCATGAGTTCAATATTCAACTGAAGAATGCCCACTGCCTTCTTTATTGACTAAATGATCGACCTGTAGACCGTTGTTGTTATCAGTTTCAGCAACAAAATCAAGCAACAATTAAGGCAATTGTCGTCACCATACCCTAGATATGGAAACTTCGTTCTGGCGAGGAAGAGAGGCATGGCCACAGGAGAATGAGCTGCCAGACTTAGAATCCTTGTCTATCATAGCTAATTGTTGTGCCAAAGAGGCTCAGTTGTACTCTATATTACAAACTTAAGGATATTAAGATCCAACTCAAGGGAGACTACAGTTTCCATGAAGTAGATCAATGAAATGAATTGCAACTCCAAAGTTTTCACGCCTAAATCAACATCGAATATACCTCCGAACCACAAAGGCAATATAACCAGCATTTGCTTGTTGTTCACAAGACTAGTTCCCAAAGGAACAATGTAAATCGGAAGGGGCAAGTTAACGTCCACGCCCCCGTCCACGGCCTCGGCCTCGGCCACGACCTCGTCCCACAGCCCTCCCTAACATAGCAAGTAGCACAATTGTTCATGACATAGCAGAATGTAACAGGAAATGAGGATCACGGCATGTAAAGTTAAGAATGATTTCGACAAATTATATATTAAGTTCACATACCTGCAGTTGGCTTCTTGGGCTTGACCCTTGGTGTCTCTTCCACCAACAGGGTCTCTAGATTCAAACTGTCAGGAAGGATGTAGTAGCGAATGTTGTTACCCCTCACACTCAAGTGATCAAGAGTCACAGGATTTTTCCCCTTCAGGGTTAGTTTCACAGTCTTCAGATGCGTGTTCATGCTGATATCAACACCTGTAATGACCCAACACTGTACTCTGATCAGATCAGTCATGCATCTCATAACTTTAGAAGCAAGTGCTTTTTATAAGTAACATCCACAAATAAAACGTCATCAAACCATAAGTATACAGAAGTTGTATCCTTCTTATAGTAAATAGTGTTAACTACAATAAATTAAGACAAATAGTCTTAACTACAAGAAATTAAATCAAAATATCATTTGATAACAAGTCAAGGTTAAGACATGACAGTACGATCCATTACAAAATTTCATCAACTTCTTCAATCTAGAGGAGCAGAAACAATAGTACATCAAACAAATTCCAGAACTTCAGTATGCTTAAGTGATTTAAGCCAATACCACTCAGCATAACTCCTTATAAAAAGAAGATATGAAACAAAGACCGTAATAAACCAAATGAACAAGTTCTTTGGCCAAATAAATACTACAATCTCTGACTTCCATCCCATTTCAATTATGGTCCTTTCACTTTCCAGCGTGTCAATTTTTTGTTCCATAAAAACAGGGAGGATTTAACTTCAATTTACCCATGTTTCAATCACCCCAATTGATACTGAGGTTTTAATAATTAGGAAAAATGTCCGGCAAGAAAAGAGCAACAACTTAACTTAGGTAAAGTAGAGGTCATCAAAATTGTATCCTCCATCAAACATCCAGCTAGCCATTCAATGAATGACACTACCGCAATAGATTTTATCATCAGAACGGGAACGTCTCTTAGTCTGAGATGATATAATCACCCCAGTAAAATTTCTTCCAGGTTCCACAGATATTAATTGAGAACTAACGTATTTTAGAGATCACATTTACTCAACTCAAACAACTTTTGATATAATATGATCCCAAGGCCAAAGAAGCAGTATAACTTCATGTCCCAATAGTGAGGAGCAGTATTCTAGCATCTTCAACTCAACCCATCACTAAAGCAAACAAATGGCAGTCCATATTATTTGGCAGACCTGAATTTCAAAAATAATAATTCATGTATGGACATGTGCATCCTCACTAGTGGGATTCTCATAAAAGGTATGGACATGTTCCTATACTCCCAACCGTTGCTATGTTTATCGTGCTTCCAAAAGTTCCATGAAGACATACTGTCATTCATGACCAACATCACAGAGAGGGACTTTTCTGGTTCACAAAGTCATGCAGCATAAGAGTTTCAGCCAATGCATCCAGGGTAATCGTGCTGAAATATGACAATAAGCTGTTAATTTTATTATTTATGTATTCGGCTAATAAACTGGAACTACTACATTGACAAATCTAACATAAGCATGCCTTTTGAACCAATCCTCATACAAACTGATGTACAGAATCCAGGATGACAACAACTAGTACTAGAAATCAAAAGAACTTTACACAAAAGCAACTCACTCACAAACGTCTGAAGGAAGAGGATAACCCTTGAATGCAACACTCACACATACACAAAGTGTTCCACAAAGCTCAAAGATCTTAGATGGAGAACATTTGCATACATTCTCCTAACACTAAACACGACACCACACATTATGGGTCATTATTAGCGAGCAATTTGTTGTAAGAGAAAGGAAAAAACACACGACGAGATGAGCAAAACGACATAATGAACATGAAAAGATACAGAATTTTCCCATTTCCCGGAATAAGTAGCATCCGACAAGCCAAAGAAAAAAAAAAGCACGTACTATATCTTGTTGGTAGGAAATTGGAAAACAACTCAACCTATCCATCACACTCCCTCCAAACATAAAGACACGAACTAGTCGCTCGTCGATGCAATTCAGAGGCCACTCAGGACCTCTTTCACAGAAGGAAGAACAAAATCCCGCAACTTTAAAAAGCCACCCCCACCCATTCCACAGCACCAGCACACCGTTCCTGGGAAGTGCCCGAACACACTTGCCGACACGTCCACGAGCTCAAAGTTCATCCAACGAGTCCAACATCTAGAGCAACTGAAAGTCATAGGCTGAGCAGAACTCCAAAAGACGTCTAAGCTAATGCGAATCACATTCTCTCTTTTCTCAAATCCCGCCCCGCCCAAAGGATCACCCAACCATCTAGCGAAGCAAGCTTGAAACTTCTCTAGGCATTATCTCCGAATGCAGAGATATATCTCGAACCATACAGGGAAAAAAAGGTCGACCCAGAGAGGGAGAGAGGGGGAGGGAAAGAGGGACCTGTGATGGTGCCATGAACGACGGTCCCGTTCTTGAGCTCGATGGAGACGGTCTCGTTGTTCAGCTTCATCAGAAACCTGACGAGCTTCATCGTCGCCTGTTCCTGCAAGGAAGACGATGACTAGGGCTTTACTCCCCAGCTTCTCTACTTAACTAGCCGAGGGAGAGGGCCGAACTTAGTTAAGGTTTGGGCTTGAACATGGGCTTGGGCTTTGATATTGGGCTTGGGCTTCGGATTGGGCTTGGATTGGGGCTTCATGTGTTCAGTGCGATTATATCTTATCGCTTGCGTGTGCACGTATCGATCGAACCATCAGCATTCTTGTTTGATTCGATCCACCAATTGCGACCGATAGCATGATGGGCGCGGAAAAGATTTGGAGTGCGATTATTAAAAACCGATCATGAAATTCATTCTGCATAGCAGCATGCCCCCTTCGGATCTTAATTTGCTATTGGAAAAAGTCCTATATTCCTGCGAAGTATTAGAGAGAGAAAATAAAAGTATTAAAATATTATTTTAAAAAAATGTTGACATAATGATCGGTCGATTGATCGGAAGGACTCAATTGACACAATTTTATCTGTGTTTTATCTTTTTTATTTTTTATTTCTCTCACTCAATTTAGATTAAGGATCTCTCTTCTCCCATTCTACTTCTTAATTTTGTTTGCGTTTTATTGCTCTTTTCTTACTTTTTTTTTCTCTCTCTCTTGATTTAGATTAGGAAACTCTCTTCTTCCGGTCTAGTTGTCATTTGAGAGTGTAAACTTTTTGGATCTAATTCTAGATTTGAGTGATATATTCTCCCAAACTAGATTTGAAAGTTTAATAAATATACTTTTGGAGATTCGATATCCTTCTACTCTATTCATGTATGAGTTCTCTATAAGCTTTGGATTATGAAGATTTGCTTCTTCACATATTAGATCTACATTTGTTCAACAGCCTAGTTTGATCATCTCTGTATAGCGATGCTGTAGAAAGAGCTAAACCTAGGCATGCACCATCAACTAACAATATTGTAATTATTGGAGAATGAATTTTCGACGTATACTCATTACTGACAAAGACACATGATCTAATGATTGATCATTAATTATTTTACTTGACAGATCCATTCTTGTGAAACGAGTGTGTGTTTAACTTTGCTAGTGCTCCGTTGATCCTCCTTATTTTCTAGATTTGATCATGCTTTTCAGTATTCTTGCTTTGTTTAGATTTGTTTTGTTATAAAACTACATACTTTTTATGTATTCTTTTGAGCAATTAATACAATTTGGTACAAGTATCAAAATAGGTTTAGGACTTTTTATGATAATTGTTTCCCAACACCTTCAAGGAGGACAAGGTCTACAGCGTTTGATGCCACCGCCTCACCGGCCACTCCCACTTTGTTTAGGCCATCGTCCTCTCCTTCGATGGCCAGTTCGCGCTCTTCGGCTCCTGGGATGGCGAGCTCCGCCTCCGTCGACGTCTCAACCCACGGGTGATCATTTCCCTTCCGCCTACACTTTAAACTCTTGTAGCATCCCATCTATGGCGTTTTTGGTTAAAGATAATTGTATCTGGTTTATCAATGAGATCTAATATTAGAGAACTGGCAATCCACTTGCGCCAGGGTTAGCCTGATGAGAAACATGATCATGAAACTATTCATCAAGGGAGGATTCCTTTGAGGCAAGTGCTTCATCTGTTGCCATCGATCTCGTGGAAGACTGATTTTTTGGGGTTCTTTCTCGATTGATGGCGCATGGAATGGTCTCCCAAGCAGGAGGAGTTTAAGGGTTGGGCGGCAGGGTATTGACTTTGGAGTAATGCCAGCTAGGGCAGTCCAAACGAGACATTCAAAGCTGAAAATTGCAACTTACTCCTCCCAACTTTGACTTTGTTGCGTGGAATTATTAACTGCATTCAGATGCCAGCAGATCAGACTATATTAAAAAAAGAAGAAGCTAGATCTATTAAATCTTGTGTACGAAACTTTAAGTTTTCTCCGGTGAATTAATAAACTGAACAGCGATTACTAGCCAAGGAAGTACCTCCGGATTTATCGTCATATCTAAATAAGAAAAAAAGAATTGAAAAATTCTAGGGGCGATTTTATGTATGGTGGGAACGGTCTAAAAATTTGGTAGTTAATTGGTCCGATAAACTGCAAGTGAGGCCACATCAAACGTTCAAAAACATTACGTCGCCTCAATTCGAGTACCTAATAATATTTTTTTAGTAGACCGATGGCTGTCAACTTCTAGTATTCCTAAGCACTATTGCTTACTAAGGTTATAAATTGGCTGTCAAAGCTGTGTAATCTAAATTCTATACGTCCCATGTCTAATACAATGAATATGGGCAAATAAACCACCCATGCAAACTAGGCGTGAGTATGGCTCCACGTAAAAGAACTAGACCGTTGAAATCTGTTCGATTCTAAGTTTTAAAATATGTAAAATAGGTTCCAGGTTCTGAAAATTGCAGAATTTATTTCGATGGGTAGGTTCTAGGTTCTAAGTTGGTAAAACTTCAAACCTAGAATTTGGAGCAAGTTTTTTTTTTGGTATATTCATCTTTGCGCAATATTGTGATATTCCATTGCGTTTAATAATGAATGTATAATTTGGAACCATTAGTTTGAGTTTTCATTTTATGAGTGAGATTTTTACTTTGTTAATGTTTCATGTTTTTTGTATGTCTAAAAATAAGTAATGGTCAGTGAATGGCATCAATAAATGAGGGTCATTAAAGGTGATAAGTCACTACAATCATTCGATTAATAATAAATGTAGAACCTAAGTAGACTCTAAAACCTATGACATGGTGGGTTTTAGGTTCCAAAAAATAAGGAACCTATTTTAACGGAAGTTCCAAAATTTAGGTAGAACCTGTATGGAACTTGGAATCACTCACCCCTAATGCAAACGACGGACAACGTGAGATTTTTGTAAAGTAAATTTGTTTAAATTTTCAGATCCTGTTCCTAAAATGAATCACGGCTCCTCGGACAAAATTCAAATTCACCCTAATTTAATGTCAAGGCTCCATCGCTGCCGCTCGAAACCCCTACTTAATGAGCTCATCCTCTACTCCATCAAAGCACCAACATCACCCGTTTGACCCTCAAGCTAAAACAATGATGCTTCTTCCTCCTCCTCCTCCTCCTCCTCCTCCTCTCACCATCATCCTCATTGTGCTACTCGCTATCAGCACTATTGCCTCTTCAGCCCAACCCTACCATGCCCTAGTTTCGCCCATCACCAAAGACTCATCCACTTCTCTCTATTCCATCACCCTCGGTCCAAAGGACGGCGGCTACATCATCGACCTCTCGTCCCCGTTTTCGTGGCGTCGCTGCGACCCACATGATACCATCCTTCCCTGTGGCTCCCAGCAATGCGTCGCCGCGAGACGCTACCAGCCCCATCCTGGGTCTTGTCCTCATCAGAGTAGGGTCCAAATCGGTGGTAAGAATGACTCGAGCTCCGGTCATCAATTTTGCTTGTGTGCAGTGACAGCATCGAACCCCGTCGCCAAGTCATGTGCGTCGTCGGGGCTGGCGGCCCACAACGTAGTGATTCCTTCGACGGATGGCCACGTCCCGAAAGCAAATATTACCGTGAATGGCGTCCCGTTCGCCTGCGCTCCAGAATCGCTGTTTCATGCTCTCCCGTCTGGATCTTCAGGAATGGCAAGCCTCTCACCCAGTTCCTTATCTCTCCCCTCACTGTTCAAGAAGGCTATCGGAGCCACGGTGGTCAACAAGCAATTCGCAATTTGCTTGCCGAGCAGTTCTTCATCCCCTGGAGTAAGCTTCTTCGGAAATGGGCCGTTTTACTTGCTTCCACCACCAGGTATCGATGTCACACAGCTCCTCGCGTTCACTCCATTGCTTAAGAACCCGGTGATGAAGCACAATCTCGACTACTACATCGACGTCCGATCCATGTGCATCAACGGTGAGCCAGCTTCGTTCTTGCGGCGCATGCTCGAGTTTGACTCTCTCGGCCACGGTGGGGTCAAGCTGAGCACGGTGGTTCCATACACGACGCTCCGGAGCCACGTGTACCGGCCTTTCCTCGCGCTCTTCGCACGGTTGACGAGAGGGATCCCGCGTGCGAAGAAGGTGAAACCTTTCGATCTGTGCCTCAACACGAGCGCGCTAGGGTCAACAAGGGTTGGGTTGCCAGTGCCCTGGATCGATCTTGTGCTCGGGAACGGGAAAAACTGGACGATCGTCGGGGCAAACTCGATGAAGCAAGTGAGCAACGACGTGGCGTGCCTCGCGTTCGTCAACGGCGGGGAGAGGGCGGAACAAGCGGTGGTGGTCGGGTCGTATCAGATGGAGAACAACTTCTTGTTGTTTGATATGGTTGGGCAAAAGCTAGGGTTTAGCTCGTCGCTGCTGTTCCGTCAGACCACGTGCTCTAACTTCAATTTCACGTCTTCGAGTTAATAGTTTTCTTCGCGTAAGTGTGTTCTGTTTTGGGGTCATTAATTACAAGGTCAATGGTTCTGTACAATTTCCGCAATCACCTCATTAAATGTCCAGGCTCATGGTCGGTTTGAGCCAGATATATAAATAAAGCATGCCTCGAACAAAGAGACTTGCTTTCAGGTTTTCATATAGCCATTCTTTCCACCATCCCCTGCCCCTTTGATTAGGAGATTACAATCATAAACATCCCTCGAATTTATATTTAATTGACTTTTTGCAACAGTTCATGTTTCCCTCGAACTGTGGTTAGAGAAAATTCCCCCGATCCCTTTTGATTGTTGATTATAGCCATAAATATCACTTATATTTATGTTTAGTTAACTTTACATGTGGGTGATATCCATAACTTGTAACACATTAATTAAAAAAATACAATTATAAAAAAATATAATTCTTGTAGGTGATGTCCACAATCTACAACTCACCAATCAGAACGATGATATAACTTATTATTTCATTAACCCTAGTAAAAAAGGTACAAGCAAATCTTGGATTGGAAGTTCAATTGTTGCATGGCTTTTTTTCCATCCTTCATTGAAGAAAGGCTTGTGATGTTTGGCGAGTCATAAAAATAGATATCATTAGATTTATGTTTTTTTTTAAGTTTTACGTCTTCACCATGTGAATACACATAATCCACTAATAAAAAAAAAAAATCCCTCAATTCATGTATTTAATTTGATGGATATCACCCACATGCAAACTAACTAAACAAATATGATATGAATGATGCACATGTTATTAACCCACCGAAATCAGGTAAGAGAAATTTTCTCCAACCAAAAATCTGGGAAAGTTGGCTCGAAAATAAAACCGGGGCAGTCTTTTTTTTCCCACATTCAAATTAAAAGAGAGTTTATGCTCTCCAATTTTCGATTGTTCATCTATATCCTAATTAAAATCACCCAAATGTAACTTTCCAAACTTACAAGAAAGACAAATACAAAAGAATCCCAGCGCCATTAGTCGGTGAAATAGAAAACTATGTGGTGTCTGGTAGCAATTATGAGTATTTTGATTATTATATGGTCAATCGTCCCCGGCAGAAACAGTATAAAAAAGCTTGTGCATTAGTGCGCCAATTATTTACGCATGCACCTTTTTGTCTTTACCAAACGTGCATTGCATCATTCTGTATAAGAGTTCCCATCGGATGCGCCCGATCGTCATCCTCCTGTTTACTCAATCTCCCTCCTCATCCCGCCCGTAGACTCGATTCTTCGCGAGCCTCGAGCGTAGCTATCGCGCCCGGTGCATGCGGGACTGGCGAGAGTCGAGTGAGTGAGCGACTGACTTTGTAACGCTCGTAATCTCCAGAGCTTGGTCAAAGAATTCGTGCCGAAACCAAGGCGATTCGATCCCGAAAGTCCAAAGCTGGAGACAAGATCTCGAGCATGTTGCCTAATCCGGTGGGTCAGTGCACGAAGGGTTGGACTTTTTGGCGTATTTCGCTCTTGCTATTTTAATGGAAACTTGTCCAAACCCTTCATCTCTCACCGACAAAACTCATCCCCAACCTCACGAATACAATGCCAATCCACATCCTCTTCCTCGCCGCCGCCATCATCACTCTTGCCCCTCCTCCAACGCTCTCACTCTCAACCTCCCCGCCGCCGTCGCCGCCGCCGTCCTCTCCCTTTCTCGCGCCGATCCAGAAGGACCACACGTCCCTCCGGTACACCCTCTCCGTTTACCTCAAGACCCCTCCCCAGCGCCTCGACCTCCTCCTCCACCTCGGCGGCCGCTTCTCCTGGGTCGACTGCTACTCCGGCGACTACTCCTCCTCCACCTACCGCCACATTCCCTGCAACTTCTCCATCTGCGTCCCCCTCGACTCCCTCGCCTGCGGCTACTGCTACGACCGCCCGCCCGGCCCCACCTGTTCCAACAACACCTGCGAGTACTTCCCCGAGAACCCCCTCACCCGGAAGGTCGGCCTTGAGGACGCCCTCCTCGACGCCCTCGGCCTCCCTTCCACCGACGGGTCGAGCGCGGGGCGGGTGGACGTCGTGCCCGACTTCCTCTTCTCCTGCGCCAAGCCCGACCTGCTCGCCGAATTCCCAAAGGGGACCTCCGGCCTCGCCGCCCTAGGTTTCTCCAATGTCTCTCTTCCCGTGCAGGTCGCTGAGGCCCGGTCCCTGCCGCGGTGCTTCGCGTTGTGCCTGTCCGGGTCGCGGTCGGCGGCGGGCGTGACCTTCGTGGGCTCGGCCGGGCCCTACAACTTCCTCCCCGGTGTAGACCTCTCCAAGGGCCTCACTTATACGCCGATCCTCCTGAACCCACAGGGAGACACCGTGATCACATACGCGCGGGAACCGGCGGCGGAGTACTACATCGGCGTGACGGCTGTGAGGGTCAACGGGAAGGCCGTACCGCTGAACGCCACTCTGCTGGCGATCCACCAAGAGAGCGGTCGCGGCGGGACCCTGATCAGCACCGCCGTGCCTTACACCGCGCTCCAGACCTCCATCTACAGGGCGGTGGCCGAGGCGTTCACGCAGGAGGCCTCCGCTGCGTTCAACCTCACCACGATACAGCCGGTGAAGCCGTTCAGCTTGTGTTACTCCGCCAGAGATGTGGGCGTCACCCGCGCAGGCCCAGCCGTGCCGGCGATCGACCTGGTGATGCAGAGCGAGGACGTGTTCTGGAGGGTGTTCGGGGCGAATTCGATGGTGAGGATGAAGAGGAAGGGGACGGACGCGTGGTGCCTGGGGCTCGTGGACGGCGGGGCTGAGGTGAGGGCCGCGATCGTGATCGGAGGGCACCAGGTGGAGGACAACCTGCTGCAGTTCGACCTCGGGTCGATGAGGTTGGGTTTCAGCTCCTCGGTGCTGGTGCGGGGGACCACTTGTGCCGATTTCAACTTCACGACCGACAATCATACGTGAGTTGAATGTGCACTTTGGCTGGTCGGAACGCCAACCTCAATCTTGAACGATGATGGTGGATGGCTTGGTTTTGAAATAACATGTGATGCCCATCTTTTGCAGCGTGAAAGAGGGGAGAAAGTTGATGAAATAACGCAGTTATACTATAATTAATATATAAAATTAATGCATTATAATGATATGAAAGATTGTTATCTATCGGGCAATTTAAAAAATGTGAAAGATTGTTAGGACTTAGGAGGCAATTAAACCGATGGATCGTTATTTAAGTATATGTATATCAAAAGAAGTGCACTTGATAAAATTATAATTATAATAATATTAAAAGAAGATCAAAATATTTTTTTTTATCTAAAATCGGCTTAATTTGAAACTGATTTTGAAAAATAGAGAATAGAGAAGTTAGAAGCTTTAATATATTATCTTAATTTGGAACTGATTTTGAAAATTCCTCCAATCACCCTTTTGATTATTGGTTATAGCCATGAGTATCACCTTAATTTATATTTAGTTAATTTTGCATTGACTGAAATCCATAACTTGTAACACATTAATCAAAAGGGTGCAGTTGGAGGAAAAAATAATCCTTGTGGGTGATATTCACAATCTGTAACTCATCAATAGAATGGTGGTTGGAGAAAACATTAACCCCAGTAAAAAAGTACAAGCAAATCTTGGATTGGAACATCAAATGTTTTCCCATCCTGGATTGGAGAAAGCGTTGTGACTATTGGTGAGCCATATAATTGGATATCATTAGATCTATGTTTGGTTAAGTTTACACTGCAATCACGTCAATACACATAACTCGCTGACAAAAAAAATCTTCCCTCCAACTAGAGATAGAAGAAAGCACAAAATATATCATACTTAGGGTTACAATTGAAAAATAAAAAGGACTATATTCCTCTCAATCTGTGTATCTAATTGATTGGATATCACCCATATGCAAATAACTAAAAAGACATGGTATGAATGGTGTACATGTTATTAACCCTCGGAAATCGGGTAGGAGAAATTTCCTCCAACCAAGAATCACGGAAACATGGCTTGAAAAATAAAAGAGGGCAGTCCTTCCCCATACTCAAATTGGAGGAGACTTTATGCTCTCCAATTTTCGATTATCCATCTATACCCTAATTAACATCACCCATATGTAACTTTCCAAACTTAAAAGAAAGACAAATAAAAAAGAACGCTAGCACCATTAGTCGGTGAAATAGAAAAAGATGTGGTGTCCGGCAGCAATTATGAATATTTAAGATTGCCATACATTCAAAAGCATGAGTATTTAATTATGAGAAATAATTACGTGACAGTTGTTTATCTATTAATTAAAACAATAATTTATTCTAAACAACAAAAATTTAAATTATAAAAAATTATAAATTTTTGTGAGACCCACTCTAACGAACCATAATTCTTATAGTAAGTCAAAGCCCTTTAATCATTATGTGATCAAATGTCCCCGCAGAAACAGTACAAAAAAGCTTGGGCATTAGTGCCCACTGGTTTATGCACACACCTTTTGTCTTGACCGAGCTTATATTGCGTCATACAAAAAAGAATTCCCATGGGACGTGTGCGATTGTCCTCCTCCTGTTTACGCAACTCCCTCCTCATCCCGCACGCCGACTCGATTCTTCGCGAACGCAGCACGTCGAGCGATCGGGCATGAGCGTCGAAAACGAAGCTATCCTGCCCGGTGCCTGTGGGGGTGGCGAGTCAAGCGAGAGTGACTTTGCAATGCTTGGTCAAAGATTCATGTCGAAACTAGGACAATACTGAGATAACGGCACGATTATTCCTAAAGGATAACAGCATCTTTTGAACCACAAAGTCATTGTTTTTTTCTAACAGGCAACCGGCTGTAATAAATTGAATACAGCACGTAAACAATTGGGCATGAGCATTGAAAACGAAGTTATTGCACCTTGTGCATGTGGGAGTGGCAAGTCAAGCGAGTGACTTCGTAATGCTTTTGTTGTAGGATTCATGCCGAAACTAGAGTAATGCTGAGATAAAGGCACCGTTATTCCTAGAGAGTAACGGTGCCTTTTGAACCACAAAGTCACTTTCCTTTCTAATAGGCAATCGGCTGTAATAAGGTAAACAATAATTCCAATTTTAACAGAATTACTGTTAAATTATTATTGTTAAAACAAAATTCCAAACAGTTTTACAATAATTTCGTAAAACTATTGTTAAAATCAGAATTTGGTTCTAATGATTTTTTTCCAGTAACTTAGGCTTGATAGATCACAACATGTTTGTGTAACATATCAGGCTTGATAAGATCTATGCTACTCAAAATAACGGTTGCCTATAAGTTGAACGATAATTTTGATTTGAAAAGAACTTATCAAGCCTAACTTGTTGAAAAAATTCATAAAACCAAATTTCAAAGATGGTTATCTATGTTATACAAACATGTCGTGATCTATGGATGAAATTATGTCCATAGTTATACCATATCAATTTTCGGTTAATTTTGTAAAATATCTATGATATTTGAAAATCGACATTTCAGGTCCCTAAATTTGTTGTACTAACACGATGCACATATGTGGCAACACTAAAATTAAAAATAAATCACACTCCCGTAGCATGTCTAAAAGTAAAACATCACTGAGTATTTGAAATATAATTGCCATAAAAACACCCAGTTTTTTTTTGTTTTTTTTTTTTTTTGGGGGGGGGGGGAGTAGCTTTGAATTCTCACACAGATAAAAGAATAAATAGGCCTTGTACGTATCCTAATTTATACCATAACATGTTTATTTAATTTAGATAACCATCTTCGAAATTGGGTTGACTTTTTTTCAGTAGCTTAGGCTTGATAAGTTGTGTTAAAATCAGAATTATTGTTCAACTCAATTACAGCCGCTTGCCTATTAGAAAGGAAATTAACTTTGTAGTTCAAAAGGCACCCGAAGAATTGGATTTTGGCATATTCCGCCCGTGCTCTCTTAATGGAAACTCGTCCAAACCCTTTTCTCTCAGTGACCAAACTCGAAGGCACCGAACCCATTCCAACCTCACGAATACAATGCCACTCCACGTCCTCGTCCTCTTCCTTTTCCTCGTCACCACCATCTCTCTCACTCCTCCTCCAACGCTCTCACTCTCGACCTCGCCGCCTTCGTCGCCGCCGCCGCCACGGCGGTCCTTGCCCTTAGTCGCACCGATCCGGAAGGACAACACGACCCTCCGATACACCCTCTCCGTTTACCTCAAGACCCCTCCCCAGCGCCTCGACCTCCTCCTCCACCTCGGCGGCCGCTTCTTCTGGGTCGACTGCTACGGCAACTACTACTCCTCCTCCACCTACCAACACATCCACTGCAACTCCTCCGTCTGCTACCCCTTCGACGCCGTCGGCTGCGGCTACTGCTCCGGCCCCCCGCCCAGCCCCACCTGCTCCAACGACAGCTGCCTGTACTCACCGGAGAACCCCCTCATCCTGAACGTCGGCCTTGAGGACGCCCTCCTTGACGCCCTCGGCCTCCCTTCCACGGACGGGTCGAGCGCGGGGAGGGTGGAGGTCGTGCCCAACTTCCTCTTCTCCTGCGCCAGGCCCGACCTGCTCGCCGAATTCCCAAATGGGACATCCGGCCTCGCCGCCCTCGGGTTCTCCAACGAGTCTCTTCCCGTGCAGGTCGCTAAGGCCCGGTCCCTGCCACGGTGCTTCGCGCTGTGCCTGTCCGGGTCGCGGTCAGCGGCGGGCGTCACGTTTGTGGGCACGGTTGGGCCCTACAAGTTCCTCCCCGGGATAGACCTCTCCAAGAATCTCTCTTATACGCCGATCCTCCTGAACCCACATGGAGACACCTTTGTCGTATACGCGCCGAAACCGGCGGCTGAGTACTACGTCAACGTGACGGCTATCAAGGTCAACGGGAAGGCCGTACCGCTGAACGCCACTCTGCTGGCGATCGACCAGAAGAGCGGTCACGGCGGGACCATTATCAGCACCCTCGTGCCTTACACCACGCTCCAGACCTCCATCTACGGGGCGGTCACCAGGGCGTTTGCGCGGGAGTCCTCCGCTGCATTCAACCTCACTGCGACACAGCCGGTGAAGCCGTTCGGCTCATGTTACTCCGCCAGACACGTGAATATCACCCGCGCAGGCCCAGCCGTGCCGGCGATCGACCTGGTGATGCATGGCCAGGACGCGGTCTGGAGGCTGTTCGGGGCGAATTCGATGGTGAGGATCCAGAGGAACGGGACGGACGCGTGGTGCCTGGGGCTCGTGGACGGTGGGGCCAACTTCCGGGCGGCGATCTTGATCGGAGGGCACCAGATGGAGGACAACCTGCTGCAGTTCGACCTCGGGAAGATGAGGCTGGGGTTCAGCTCCTCGGTGCTGGTGCGGGGGACTACCTGTGCTAATTTCAACTTCACGACCGGCAATCATGCGTGACGAGGTCCCAAAAGAAGCCGCCGCATGATTCTAACTTGCACTTCGGATGGTTGTTGAATTAACCCGTGATGCCCATCTTTTGCGTCATGAAAGAGTTGGAGTAAGTTGATGAAATTTTAATTTATTATCTTGTTGTTTAATTTTTTTATTTATAAATATCGTCGAGTAAAATTGGAATGGGAGAGATGACCTCGAGTTCTATCTTAACCATTAATATGGAATCATAACATCGTCTAAAGAGTACAATTGAGAATAAACCTATCCATATAGAAGAAAACAAAAATTGTAGTTTTGATGAAGCTAATAGTATACAAAACCCTCTTTTATAATAATTCTACAACACAAGTACCAAAATATATATATATATATATATATGTTACGTTACCCATCTAATTTATCAAAATTTAAAGTTTAATCATAAAGGCAATGTCTTTTGTGTCTAAATTGACAAATACTTTTACTTGGGAAAAATTACCAAAAAACTCATAAACCTATTACAATTGTGTAAATTTAGTCTTAAACTCTTTTTTTTTTTATGTCAATTCAAATTTAAACCTTTTATATTTGTGAAATTTTAGTCCATTTGGCAAAATTTGGCCGGCCGGTGCTAACATGAACACTAATCGGCACGACCGTCCTATTTGACGACGATGACAATTTTTTTAGATAATTTTTGAATTTTTGAATTTTTTATTGATATATTATTTTTTCTTTTTTCTTTTTTCTATTCTTCCTACCGTTCTTCTTCTTCCCCACTCCCCCACCCCTCGCAGTGACCAGTGTGGCTCTAGCAAGGGTCGTAGGCCCTCGCCTAGCCACTCCTAAATCTAGGTGAGGCTTGAGAGACGCGGGCAAGGCGACCTCAGTGAAGGCAATCTTGTCGGCGACTAGGGAGGCCATGGCCACCTTCGCTCATGGCCGATGAGGCCCTCATGGCCCCTAGGCCTTCTCAAGGTGCCTCATGGTCCTCCCCTTCTACCATATGGTCCTCCCCCCCTCTACCAATGGTCGTTGGGCCCGATTGAGCTTCGTTGTTGCACTTCAACCTCGATCTAATGCAGCAGTGCCTCTCGAAGGCCTAGAGGCCATGGGCAAGGCTGCCTTCGCTTGCGACCAACGAGGCCATGGTGAGGTTGCCCTCACCTAGATTTGAGTGAAGTCGCCTTGCTCGCAACCCCCAAGCCTCACCCTGGGTGAGGCTAGGCAAGGGCTTCGCGGCCCTCATTGGAGCCTCACCGGCCACTATGGGGGAAGAAGAAGGACAGTAGGAACAAAAAAAAACAAAAAACAAAAGAAATAATAATAATAATAATAATAATAATAATAATAATAATAATAATAATAAATTTGTAAAAAATAAAGTTATTATAAAAATTGCCATGTCAGCATCAGCTGGACAATCGACGCTAACTAGAGGCTACGTCGTGACTTGCTAAATATAGCCGGATAGACTAAATTGGTATATATGCAAAAGATTTATAATTGAATTAGAAAAAAAAAAGTTTAAAACTTAATTAGCACAATCACAATATGTTTATAACTTTTTAAGTAATTTTCCTGTTTTATTTTGCATGTCTTACGTTCAATGTATAACGACCTCGCATAACAAATCATAAAAACCTACCGATGCTAGTAGCAAAGAAGAGAAACGACACATATCAGAACATGTTTATCAATATATGCTCACGCAAAACGTGAGCACTAGTTCAAATTCAAGTTTAGGAAGTGATGGAGATCTAAGAAATTGCGATATGAAGTGTTGGAGATTCGGTGTATCTTAAATTACGATATCGTGCCTCGATCGATATCACATCATTACAAATTGACCACCAGTGTCATATGAATTTATTACACCATCACAGCGAGAAAACTGCAGTTGAAAGCGAGGTAAATTACAAACATTGCATAATTAACAACTAAGACCGGCATGCCATCTTAGTATATTTTCATTTGCGTTGACCAGGAAATCGATTACGAGGTCAACGAGACCCAGGAGATGAGAAATCTCACAAACCTTATTCCGGAAGCAAAAGCCATTGAAAACGAAAGCTCATCTCAGTCATACATTGGGGCGTGCATTGGTCTGTTTCCCAAGTTTTGGTTCTATTAGGCAGGTATCTCTCAAGTGATTTTTGGAAGGTCGGTTCAGTTTTCAGTTTCACAAAAGCAATTGGATTGCCCAAACTAACCAAGATATCTTTATTTTATTTTATTTTTATTATTTTGAGGAAAACCCAATTAGCAAATTATTTTTTCTTTTAATGTTGAGAAACTCCTACTTGTAAAGAATAGAAGAAACCCAAAAAAAGAAAAGGAATCACCAATTTCGGGACTTGACCAAACTGGACAGTTGGGTGAGCTAGTTCCACAAAATGGAGAACTAATCTTGCTCAATCTAATTCCAGGTTTAGGGTGGGAACCAACCTACCCTATAATTAGAGCTCTAAAAAAAGCCCAACCCGCGCCACCCTAGCCCGAACCAACTTGCCTTTGGGGTATTTTTGGGTCGGGCCTTAGTTCAATTTGGGTAAGTGTTCAAGTGTGTGGGTAATGCCGAATTCGGTTAGGTTTGGGTGACAACCCTACCCATTGGAAGACTCTCTCAATCGTCACTCATCTCCCCACACTTCTCAATTTCTATCGTCTCTTCGACAAACCCTGACATGATGCTGTTCGCTCCATCCCTAACCGTGTGAATGCCCAAGTCACCAGAAGTAGCCACTCATACTCAATAGTCGCACATCTTCAATCGGGAGAGGCTGGATTCGTCGTGAGTCTTCTCCATTTCTCTAATTTGTCAGTGAGCAAGTGATGATTCACGTTTTTACTGTGCATGATAGGGGTGTCATTTGGTTGGGTGGAGTCGGCTTTCCACACTACTCGACTTGACCCAAACCATAAAAGATGTGTGTTCTCTCTGACTCGAATTGCATAAGAGGTCCATGTGTCAATTGTAAGACACACTCTTGGAGATGTATCGAAAAAAAAAAATTCAATTTGCTTTATAACTCATAGCAGACATGCCTTAGTGTGTTCCATTCATGAATTGTTGAAATTCTCATTATTCTACGAAATTGAAAGGTAATTCACTAATAATAAACATGGCAGCTACTTACCAAAATAAAACATGGCAGCTAGGCCTTTTTGACCCCAACAAGTTGACCAGAGGCACATTTTTAATCTTTTCTCGACGTTTGCATATGGGCATTCCTTAGATATAGCTAAATGATGATGTATCGAACTGCTCCTTTGATCACTAACACAACCAATATGGTCCCCACAATATAAACATTCAACCTTTTCTTAACCAGAAATCTTCACTATAGATCTCGTTCTTCTATCTATAACAATATAATTACTTGTTGAAGACATTAGCAACCCTTTTATCTGTGATACTATTAGAACCTACAAATTATTATTACAATTAGTAATTTAGTCCTCAACATATTCTTGACAAATACAAAACAGCTAGCAAGCACCAGCTCATAAACAAAAATCTATACATAAATTATTAATCAAATTCAGCCACAACCACGTGGAGAAATGAAGCAAAAGTCTCACTTCGACGAACATAGGAAAGAAATGTCGGATGCATCGAATAATCCTAATACAAACCCTCAAAATTAAGTAGCAAGTGGGGATTTCTTTATTTAAATTTAAACCTATGAAAGAATTTCTATTTATTTATTCGAAGTTGTCACATGTAAAAAAATAATAAAATGGACAAATATCTCCACAAACCGACCAACCAAACCGACCATTCAATTCAACCGTCCACAGCATCCAAATTTGACTACATGTGAAACCCTAGTTATAAATATCTTGTTCATATCCTATGGTCATTTAAAATATACGAATTATTCTCTAGAAGACGGGAACCCTAATTATTTATCACTAACCCTATGTCAGATACTTCTCTCTGGACGCGAAATGGCATTATAAATTTTGGATAAAAAAATTAAATTACGAAAAAAAGGATAAGGGGGGATGTACTGTTTTTCCATATTGATTAAACCTCACTTCTTTGATGTGTTCAAACCTATCCAATTTCGTTTTTTGAGGAAGGTCCCCCCCGAAAAATGAAAAAAAATAAAGAAATATTCTTCAATAAAAAAAGAAAAAGAAAAACTCCGGATGCAAGACGCTGACTCGGACTTTATTCTTGCTTCGTTATTTTATTGTCGACCTTATGATTAAAATCACCGCACCATTAAGTATTTCTTCTCGATCTTAGTGCTAATGTATTTTCTTTTTTTGTGTATTTCAGAATTTCATTTAAATAATTTCCCGCCCACGAAGCGAGAGGTCCACTTTGTTATTATTTTATTTGATGTTTCATATTTAAGTCATGGTCTTAAATCAATTATTCGGCTCCCTCCCCTTCTTTGGGGGACCAACATATTCACGTCCCCCTTATTGAAATGGCTGTAAATCATGGGCGCATCACATGACTCATGTAAATTATTGATTCGAAATTCGAAGTAATATATATGGCATTATTAATAGAGACCAAGCATATAAGCTGTGAGTAAAATCTTATTCTTCATTAGGCCATTGCATGTCTAGTTTTGCAAGAATTCCTTTATGAAAATGGACACGATTGAGCTAGGACATACGAGTTGAGAGGCATATGAAGCTTGCATGACTGAAGTTGGTCATTTTATCGGTCGTGCGTATAGTGCAGTAGCTCCTGGTGTTTCTACAACATAAATGTTGTTCCCCCACAAGATTTTTCTGCTTGGCTAATGGAGATTGAATTAAAAGGGAGTGATGAGGCTACTAAACTTCCTAGTGTACTTTCGGTCCAGAATAGACTTTTCATGCCGTGAGTCCTAGAATAATTATAAGCTAGAAATGGTCAACTTCAGCTAACAAATCTCAATTATACTGAGTCAAGAAATTGCTCATTTCATCACTTCAGGGAGAGAAGTACAATTTTACTTTCGCGCATGAGACAAGTTATCGGTTGAAAAGGCAATTTTATCATGGAACACTTGATACTTGAAAGAGAAAGGTTTACCGGGGACAAAAATTAGGTTGTGAAGATTGTTTCATAAATTCATTTATCTGCAAACTTTGTTTATATGTGCAGTTTCGACTCATTGACAATTAACTAAAATGGGAAAGAAGCCATCTAATATCATATAACCTCGTTTAGAGAAATTTGTCAAATGTAGTTCACACAAGTATGTACTCTTAGCACATAACAATTGACTTGCCATTGATCGGAATGTCATGTTCGTACATACTTATGACTTTTCAACTAAACGATTGCATTTGTCTAGCACAATATAGAATTGTTTTTGTTTCAAACATAAATCTAGTTTTCTGTTAGCATAAAAAATATATATATATATTTCTATGAAACAATATAGATTTTAAGCGTACTTAAATACAATAAAATAGTTGTTCTCCAATTATTCCAATTTAGAAGGCTCATTGATGAAATTTTTCGATAACAATAGAGATGATTCTAATACAATTGAAGTGCAAATCAAGATATTATAAAGAAAATATTCATCTTTATGAGAAAGTATTTGAAGGATGAAAGCACTTTATGATATCTCGAGCCTCAATTGATGTGATGTTATTAATTGATCAAATTGTCTACAATCAACGACATCGCGACCCCCCCGGGCACTCTTTCCCCCTGAAAACGAAAAAAATAAATAAATTGAAATCCCCATTTTAAATGTTTAAAATTAGAAACAACCTCCATTGTCAATTCTACATGTATCTTTCATGACACAGAATAACATGCTTCACGTATCTTCATTTCTCTTTCTTTAATCCATCAGAAAACTTCACATTCAAGACGAAGATAGGAGGGATTCACGTGTAGGGCTGTGTGTGGAAGCGTGCACCATGTGCCATCTGCGGTTGACCCAATTTTTTTATTGGAAAGCAAGTGACTATTGATTAGCTCGTCTCACGGATCTTGTCTCTCTCTATCTTTCGCTTGTGCTGTGTTCTAATATAAACTTCTCCGAGACCAAGCCTTGGGACTTCAGCCTTCGCGACTTGCCGCAGAAATCACCAAACAGAGAACCCAAGAGAGCACAAGCATGGCAGCAGCAGCAGCAGCAGCAGCAGCAGCGACAGCACCAGCCTCAGAAACCCTAAAAATGGCTTCATGGAAGAAAACCATCTCGTCCCCATTCCGGAAAGCCCGCACTTTCTTCAACCAGAGCCCCTCCCGAGACAAGAAGCCCCGCCAAGGTCTGCCCGTTTTCACACCATCTCGATCCCCATCTCATCTAAATCCATACGCCCTAGAAATGAGAAAAGGCTCTGCTTTCGTATGATCTGTCTACTGATACGTTTCTCGGGGGCATTTCGTTTGTCTTGCAGAGCACGGGAAGCGAGTGAACATGATGAGCTTGCAGGGCGAGGTGATGGCCTGCGCTTACGAGGATGTTCAAGTGATGTGGTCGATCCTCGACAAGTCCAAGGCCATTACATGCGACTGAACAAGAAAGATCTCGAAAGAAAGGCTCCAAAATCTTCGCACTGCCTTGAGCAACCGATTGTTATTGTAGATACGATGATCGACCGGTGGTAGTTTTAAGTTTTGTGTTGGGGTGGTGCCCCAGAAAAGGAGGAGAAGAGAAGGTGTTTCTTATAAGAAGGGTAGGTTTTGTGAGGAGACCCCCTCCATTGTAATTTTGAATTTTGCTGATTTGGGGTTTTGGCAGGAAAGGAGTTTAGGAGTGTTTTGGAGCTTGATTAAGTTGGTAGTTCTTCGTCTTATTTTTATTTTTATTTTTTTTCCTGCTGAGTCAGGTTGTCATTATCTCCATAGGGAATCCCCATGATTAATGAAAAATGTCATGGCGAGATTTAATGAAAGTCTCATTTTCTATTATTGTTACATTATACCACATCCTTTGTTCCTTGATTTCCCTCTGTTTTAATACATTTTTGGGATTGTTACTTGCTAAATTTTGATATTAGAGCTTAGGAATCCTCAATAGTTTAAGATATTAAACGCTTCTTTTTTTATCCCTGTCTTAATCGCACCGACCACGTCTTCACCCTTTTGCTGTTATGCTTATCCTCCACCGCCACGAACCTACCACAATCATACCGATAATGTTTTCAAAGGAAGTGAAAGACGAAGGCGAATAAAAAGTCAAAGGACGCGGACGAGGAGGAGAGTCTTGAAATTCTCATGAAAAATTCAAATTCTCGTGGACAATTTTAATTTGAAACGGGATGTGTTTGCTCCCATATACACTTCACCTAAATTCTTTAACTAGTAACACACTTCCCCTCAAGTTTCATGGAAAATTATAATAAAAATTCGGAGCCTATTGCACTTATATTAATTTAGGGTGTGTTTGGCACCAGCTTTGCCAAGTACCTTTAGTGTCCAAAGCCCATTTGGGCAAGTATTGGGTGTTTGGGAGTATTTTTGAAACCTGCCTTCAAGAAATGTTGGCCTTCCAAAGGCTGAAAGCCGAAGGCAGGTCCTAGGCTGCCTTGGGCTTTCAACATTTTCGGAAGGGTCGCAGTTGCACTGTTCATCTTCCTCTTCGTTAGATTCTCTAACGTCGGCCGGCGATGTTGCGATGGGTCGGCGACAGGCTGGAGAGAGGCCAACGTGGACGTGGCAACCTGGCAACCGTCGCCAACTAGTCGCGCGACCTAGATCTGGGTTTCGGAGGTCGTCAGAGGTCGCGGCGACCCACAACATCGCCGCGACCCAGATCTGGGTCGCGGAGGTCGCCTGTGTCACAGTGAGGTCTGTCACCGCGACCTCCAGCGACCCACGACCTCGTTGCGACCCAGATCTGGGTCGTGGAGGTCACTGGAGGTTGTAGCGACCTAGGCGACCCCCGTGACCTCCGCAATGCGGTGGGTCGCGCGACAGCGCGGCGAGGGTTGCCGTGTCCTCCACACGATGACCCTATCCAGACGCTGCCCTTCACCGCACCGCCTCCCCCTCGCCGAACCGCCTACCCTTCGCCAGCAACTATTAGCTCTTTGCTGGCGGTGAAACCCTTAGTTAGCAGTAACCAGCGAAGCCCTTGGCCAGCCAACTCTCTCTTTTTTTTTTTTTCTTTTTTTTTAATAACAAAAGTCTTTTGCAAATTTGATTTATACAAACACTATTTTGCACAAAAATACTTCACAATGGACTTTCACAAATAGATTTACTAAACACACTTTGCATTTTGAAAAACTCATTTAACTTAAAGGCCTTTACATTTTCTCAATGACTTTTCCCAAAAGTCTTCCTAAACGCACCCTTAGTCCTACAATTTTAAAATTTTGCTAACATAATCCATCATACCAATTTTTGTCGAAAATCATTGACGTTGACACTAATATGAGAATTTATTTATTTATTAATTTTAGCAAGTTTTTATTAATTTTTAGTTTCTTTTTTTTCCTCTTTCTTCCTCCACCAGTCGCTGAGCCTTGGTGATGAGCAGCAACCAGCCAAAGGGCCTTAGGTGAGGTCACCCTTGCTCGGATTTGGCAAGTATGTAAAGATATACTTCTTCTTACTCTATTTATAGTACAAAAGCATATTCCAAAGAGTAAAATTTTGATAAAGTATGTATTAATAAATTTTTGTGGAGTATGTAAATATTAATATCATTACTATAGTCTAAAAACTAAAAACTTTTAAAACAATTAATTATGATCCCGCAAAACTTTTTATGGTATTAGAACATAAGCCAAAGTCTAGCCCAAGTATGAGTAAGAGTGTTAGCATATTTAAATGAGTTAAACTTTTAGAGCAATTGGTCGTGGTTCACAAAGTTTTTAGTAGTATCAAAGTTGGGGTCATGAGCTTATTTTTTTCCAAACCTTATATGTCCCCTCCTATGTAAATGTTTCCACGCTTTAATTCTAAGCCAAAATCTAAGCTACACGTGATAGGAAGTACCAGAGTATCTTTGATGTAAAACCACATATCAGTCCAAAGATTAAGATTTTACGATTGTTGGCTGGGGTCAATAAATTTTTTCAATTTTCTAGATTATTAAGAATCAGCACATAAATTGGAAACTTCGATCTACATTTTTTTAAGTCTGATGTTTCTAATAATTGTTCTTTAGTTCTTTTCTAAAACCTTGGAAAAGTTAATCTTTCCATTGATTTTAGAATTCCATTTCAAAATAAACTATATAGAAAAGAAACCATTTCATTTTATTTGAAGGTCCTTATGCTATATTAAAGGGCACAACGACAATAATGAATGTTTTGGTTCATCTTGGAGGTATAAAAATGGAGATAAAATCCCGATTGTTTCCTATGTTTGGAAAACGTAATATACGAGTGCAAACTGAAGAATTTATTGTGGAAATTTATTAGCTCGATTGTCGATGTAAGGGGAAAAAATGAATGAACTCTACCATCAAGAGTTGAATACACAGAGAGGGGGGCGGGGACCAGCGCGTCCCTTGCATGAGAAGAAGAGAAATAGTGAAAATTTTAAATTAAAAGTAAAAAAATAGAAAACGCGGTAAGGATTTTGGATCCTTCATTGTAAAAAATTTTAATCGTCATAGAAAGAAAGATGGGTGATTTACGGAGCTCTTGAAACGCTTGGAGTTTCCTCGGTAGTTCTTACCATTCCGTGTACGTTCAGTGATTCTGAGACTCCGGTATCGGAAGGCCAATGGATGGAGGAGGTGGCGATTTGGTGGTAGCTGAAGATGATGTTCCAGTACTCGATATTGATAGATGGGGGCTCGTCTGATTTTTAGATTTACAAAGGATACTGATATCCTGTTTGTTTGAGTTTCGTTGTTTTGTGATTGTGGATGTGGGATAACTGGTGGTCGTGAATGGTGCACGGTGACATGCAAAACCGGTGCTACTTCAGTGGTGAGCGGAGGTGGCTAACAGCAGAGGTCCGGCGATGAGCGTATGTGCTTGATTGTGAAGTTTGTGTGTTCATTGTCTGATGTTTGGCCCCTTTTGCTATTGAAGTTTGGGACTAGTGCAGGGAATCTTAATCAATGGGCAATTTCCAGGGAAAATTGATGCAGTCTGTAATGACAACTTGGTTATTAGCGTCGACAACTATTTGAAAGCGTCATTCATGATTTCTTGATGATAAATATGTCGCTTACGTGGAAATCTGTCTCCTTTTGTTTGTTTCCTTTCTCAATTTTTCGGTCGTTGCTCTGTTTTCTTAGCCCATAATGTGGAATGCCTCCCCAATTCGCCAATGTTTGATTACCCATCATCTTCATCAGGTAATTATCAGTTCTCAAGTCCAGAAATAGACGTATGAGTCCACGAGACAGCCACCAGACAACAATGCAGAGTCGCGCAACGTTGACTTGTCCTTTCCTGTCAAGCCCTGACAATCGGACGTTCTTTTTCTTGATCTCTATGATTAGATTTAGGTTTTTTCAAGTTTGGAAGGTATGCTCGAGATATACTATCACAATCCATTTGGATTATGTTTGTGCACTAAATCAATTAGAGATTAGATTGAGATTGTGATTGATTGATAGAATACATTCTTTCCAATTATTATGTACATCTTGTACTATATCTACAGAATCATGTACATTAGGGATTATTGAAGAGAAATACAAAATTTTCCCTAAAGCCTATCCTCTTCGGTCTCTATTTTTTCTTGTCTTCCTTATTCTTCTTGCTTTCTTTGATGTGAAATGAAAACTATTAGTCCCACACGAGGTTTGTGAATAAGTGATTGTCTGATAATGAGCAAGGAATATCCGTCTTTCTGCTAAACAGAATGTATTGAACTCATAATTCATTAGATACTTTTTATGAATGTCAACTAAGTATCGTAAGTAAATTGCTCCCGGTTGTTCAATCATTTGATAACCAGAGTCATTCTTTGATAAATGATCACTATGAGTCAAACTCAATAGAATTTGATCAATCCTTTTTTCTCGTTGTTAAGGTGGAAAACTGAACCAAGAATTCTCTTTCTTTATCATCAATCGAATCACTGTTTCGCGACCCAGGATTCTATTTTATCATCAATCCAATCACCGTTCACATTTTTTCTTTTTCTTATCAATGAATAGATCTCTTTACTTGTATGACTTAGATGTCTCGTCTTTTTCGAAAAAGTGATTCGATGGATGGGATTTGGTATGATACTTATGAGATCGATGAGATTGATATTCCAATATTTCTTCTCAGAACGTATTGATTTGAACCCCAAAGCAAGTCAAGCTCCTGATTTAGCTTTTGCCCACGTCAACCTATTGCCTGCCAAAGAGCTCTCAACCTGCAAAACAGAGTTAATCCTTTGGTGCAAGAATTAGTTTTTTGAAAAGGAAAAAAAAGCAAGCGAAGAAAGGATTTTTTTTCAATACCACCACCTTGGCCCAAAATCTGCCATCAGCCTTTGACAAGCATCTCTCAAAAGAAGTTACACCACAAATCTTAGAAACTCAGGATCTTATCCTATATGTTGTGATTCCTGAGACTCAAGAACGACTCATCCAAGCCCAGCATGTGCATTGGCAGCCCTTCCAGGCTCAATCAAATCTAGGGCAGCCCATTCCGAGCCAGCACATTGTGGGCCATCCTTATCAATGGCTATCCTTTTAGATGCAACCCAATCCATGGTATTTTGGGCCAAGCCCAAATGCATCGTCACTAGGAAATCAAGGCTATCAAAGCTTCGCCCAACCCAATGGCAGCCCACCAACCATAAATGGGGCAAGCATGAAGATCAAGTCGGATCCTGTAAATGTGGGGCAACGAACCAGTTATGAGAACAAATACCTACCCATGATTTTTCAATGTGGGGCAAGGAATTAGGTCAAATAATATGGGTATGGGAACAAATCCCTACTTGGGATTTTCGCTCAAGTTTGTACCGTATGCAGTCATGGCTATCATCAGTTGTCCAGAACTCGGTGACCTCCTATTTGTATCGACCGTCGCCAGACTAGAATTGTGACTTATCAACCAACAATTATTCGGGCCGAAGAATTATTTAAGGTGGTCACAAGAATTTCGACGAGCCCTTGTGACGAAGGACAAAGACGACTCCCTTGACGGAGCCATCCCGATTCTCTTCGATAAGCGTTTGGCCTGACATTGGAGAAAATACAATCAACTCATCTGTATGTGGATTGGCAATTACATATCTCCAGAAGTCGCAGCTAGACTTCCACCGATGAAGAGTGCAAGATGCATGAGGGAAAATATCAAAGAAATGTACGGTAAATTAGACTGAGCGAAAATATTTTCTCTCATGCAGGAACTCAATGAGCTCAAGTAAGGGAATTTGACGGTCACATCTTTCTTCAACAAGCTCTCGTCACTTTGGAACGATCTTGAAGCGGCTGAGGAAAAGCTCAAAGGGCCGGAGATGACCCTTAAGCAATACAGATCTATGAAAGAAAGGGAAAAGGCCACTCAATTCCTCTTGATATTGAACGAATCTTGCCTAACTTTTCGATCACAGATTCTAGCCATGGACCCAACATCACCAATCAGCCAAATCTTTCAATTGGTTGTTTAGGAGGAGAGCCAGCAACTCGCGTTGTCGGAATATGCAAGAGAAAGTGAGAGCATCTCCCTCATGGCTTGCAATGAATAGCGAGAGTCGGGCATCAAAACCCTAAGCCAAGAGAGAAAATGACGAGGGGTGCTAGGGTTCGGCAGTAAGTTGCGTTCCCTTAGAGGGGAGAGAGAGAGAGAGCAGTCCAAATCGCACGCATGGATCAGACGGCTCGCTGGGGGTCGAATATTTAACTGGATCAGACAGTGGACATGAGTTTGTGATTAAAGCATTCGATAGCCAGATTTTTGTCACATTGTCAAAGAATTATGAGCAAAATTCAAAAGGGAAAGGTAAATTATTTTGTGAATATCACAAGCGTCCGCATCATACAATTGATAATTGTTGGAGATTGCATGGAAAGCCCGAAGAAAAATGGAAGAAGAAGGAATTTTCTGCAATTTTCCATTTCATTGGCCTTACTGGTCAAAATACTAATCAACCCATTATATATGGGCAATATCAATAGCTGATGCAAACATTACAAAAGTTGGACACTTCCGATGAAGGAGGGAATTTCTCAGGTACCTTTCACTACCTAATAAATTATATTTTAAGAAAGGCATAGATAATTAACTCAGGAACGAGTGATCATATTGTTTGCAATAAATGATTTTTTTCAAGTATGCATAGGAACTTGAACCTTCTTGTTTCTGTGTAATTACCAAATGAAAGTGTCACTCATGTCACAATGACAAGAACAGTCAATCTTAGGCCTCAGATCATCCTTCAAAATGTCCTTTATGTCTCAAAATTTTAGTTTAATCTCATTTCTATGTCCAAAGTTTGCAAAGAAAATTCCTATCAAGTCTTCTTTGATTCTGACACTTGGTTCTTTCAAGCTCTTTCGACTGACAAATTGATGGGCTTAGATAATCTTTTCGAATGACTATTTTTTTGGTCTAGTTTTCCAATTAATTTTGATTTGTCCTGCATTTTCTTGAAAAATTATCATTGTGTAACATGACTGCTAATGATAAAATTTTTGTTATGCATTTGAGGATGGGTCATAGTGCTTCATTTCCTTACTCTCATTATCACAAATGCCTTCTAGCAAAATAGTCATATACCCCTTTCCATCTAGCAAAACTTGTGCCAATGATATTCTTCCATTAATTCATATGGATGTCCAGGGATCTCATCATACATCACATTATGATGGATCTCATTACTTCCTTACAATTATGGACGATTAGTCTTGTGCCATGTGAGTTTTTCTGATGCAATCAAAAAGTCAAGTTTTCTCCCATTTAAAAATGTTCATTACTTTATCAAAAAATTAATTTGGAAAATCTATTTAACAAATCCACACTGATAATAGGAGAGAATTCTTCAATTATGATTGCACTTCTCTTTTTTTGTCTCATGGCATTTTACATGAAAGTTCTTACATTTACACCCCCATAAGAGAATGGGCTGGTGGAGCATAAACACTGCCATCTTTTAAAAGTTACACGTGCACTAAAATTCTAATCATCTATCTTAGAAATTATTGGTGAAACTGTGTTGCTAAGATGGCTTATCTAATCAATCGTATGCCCACTCAGATACTCGATGGGCAAACTCCTTTTGAACTACTTTTCAGGAAGAAACAAGAGCTGGATCTTCTAAAGGTCTTTGGCTGCTTATGTTATGCCATTACAGTAAGCCTTCGGGACAAGATGGGTCCCCGTGCTAGGCGTTGTATATTCATGGGATATCCCAGTTTACAAAAAGGATATCATGTTCATTCCATAAACTTTTGTCAAAATATAGATACTGCAATAGTCATATATCAAAAGGGAACCATTTAGTTATGATGAGGCATCTACTGAATCCACAACTTTCTAGTCGGTGCTAGAATTGAATCTACATCCCAAGACTTGCAAATGTCAAACAAGCCAAGAAATGCAAAACTTTATGGGTCATTAAGGATGCTAGAACTGAAACCACGTCCTGAGACTTGCACAGGCCAAACAAGAAATCCAAAACTCACCAAGGATGCCAGAAATGAAACCAGGTGCGGAGACTTGCATAGGCCAAACAAGCCAAGATTTGCAATACTTTATCAATCATCAAGGACACTAGAATTGAAATCATGTCCCTGAGACTTGCAGAGGCCAAATAAGAAAAGCAAAACTTAATGGGTCACCAAGGATGCTAGAGCTGAAACCACGTCCCAAGAGTTAGGGATGCTTTTCTCTGTTTCTCTTTTTTTCTTTTGGAAAAAACCATCCCAAAAACTAATCTTGAAAGCCTCACTGGTTGTTGATGTGGACGACGGAGTGCAAATGATGCTTGGCGCTAGTGCAGAACAACGTGTTTTGCATGTGACGCCATTGGCTCTATCTCTCTCTCTCTCTTACTCCCACCCTTCCTTCTCGAGCACTTAGTGTCTGAAGCTCCATTTGTCCATGCAAAGGACCGCTGCTTGCCCATCTACGGTTGCTCCACAAAACTCGATTCGGAGCATTAAGGCTAGCATGTTGCTCGATTCACTCTCTCAAGGAATCTTGATCTATTCGAAGCACGTTTGCTAGCTGAAGACAACTTCGGGCTTTGGGGTTTTATACGCCGCTTGATTCTCTCTCACAAGAAAGCTCAGTTTGTTTGATTTGTCCGAATACGTTACGTGATTCTCTCTGTGTTTAAAGCTCCATTTGTTCACGTAAAGGAATATCGTTTGCCCATCTATGGTTGCTCCACAGAATTTGATTTGTAACTCTATAATTAGCATGCTACTTGAGTCACTCCCTCAGGAAGGCTCGATTTGTTTGAAACTCGTTTGCTGACTGAAGACAATTTGGGGTTTTAGGATTTCATACATGGCGTGATTCTCTCTCACAAGGAAGCTCGATTTATTCAATTTGTCCCCATACGTTGCTTGATTCTCTTTGTGCCTGAAACTCCCTTTGTCTACGCAAAGAAACACCATTTGCTGTCTACGGTTTCTCCATATAACTCAATTCGAAGCCTTAGGGTTAGCATGCTGCTTGATTTACTCTCTCAAGAAAGCTCGATTTGTTCAAAGCTTGCTTGCTAGCTGAAGACAATTTGGGGCTTGAGTAGTTCATATGTTCTATAGTTATTTTCTTCACCTCTCACTGTATTTCCCTGTCCATCCTCGCGTTCAGCAATGGCATGTAGATCTGGAACTACTTCTATATCGAACTTGGTCAACTTGTTTGAGTATCTATACTTCTTGCAAAAATTGAGCTGGTGGATCCTTGAGCACTTCTCAACCAGTCTTTTGCCTTTATTAAATAGGTCCTTGATCAGATCGATCTCATTCCATGATGACTGAGTCTGTTTTGCTCAAGGTGGATTCCATCTTCTTGAGTTGGGGACCAAATTGTCTAACGGTTTGTCCTACTTTCTTAACGATTGAGAAGAACTTGCCGAAAGCTATTCTTGTAATAGCTCTTGCAAAATCAATCGGCATTTCTTGTTCTTTTTGTCTTCACAGAAGAAACAAGCCAAACAATCCAAAACTTTATAGGTCAATACTAGAACTGAATCCATGTCCCAAGACTTGTAAATGCCAAACAAGCTTCACAGAAGAAACAAGGCAAACAATCCAAAACTTTATAGGTCAATACTAGAACTGAATCCATGTCCCAAGACTTGTAAATGCCAAACAAGCCAAGAAATGCAAAACTTTATGGGTCATCAAGGATGCTAGAACTGGAAACACGTCCCACGACTTGCACAAGCCAAAAAAGAAATCCAAAACTCACCAAAGATGTTAGAACTGAAACCATGTCTCGAGACTTGAATGGACCAAACAAGCCGAGATTTGTAATACTTCATCGGTCATCAAGGATACTAGAATTGAAACCACGTCCTCGAGACTTACAGAGGCCAAATAAGAAAGGCAAAACCAGGGTTACCAAGGATGCTAAAGCAAAAACCATGACTCGAGACTTGCAAATGATGATTTTCTCTATTTCTTTTTTTTTTTTTTTTTTCCTTTTGAAAAAAACCATCTCAAAAATTAACCTTAAAAGTCCCACGTGGCTGCACATTTGGATGAGAAGTGCAAACGGCGCTTGGCGCCAATGGAGAGCAACGTGTTTTGTATGTGACATCATTGGCTCTATCTCTCTCTCACTTGCTCTCACCCTTCCTGCTCAAGCACTCAAAGTCTGAAGCTCCATTTGTCCAAGCAAAGAAACGTCCTTTGCTCATCTACGGTTACTCTACAAAACTCAATTCGAAGTTTTAAGGTTAGCATGCTGCTCGATTCACTCTCTTAAGGAAGCTTGATTTATTTGAAACACGTTTGCTTGCTAAAGACAACTTAGGGCTTTAGGGATTCATACGTTGCTTGATTTTCTCTCACAAGGAAGCTCGGTTTGTTCGGTTTGTCCAAATACATTACTTGATTCTCTCTGTGCTTGAAGCTCCATTTGTCTATGCAAAGGAATGTCGTTTGTCCGTCTACAGTTGCTCCATAGAACTCGATTCAGACTCTACGATTAGTATATAGCTCGAGTTACTCCCTCATGGAAGCTTGATTTGTTTGAAGCTCATTTACTGACTGAAGACAATGTGGGATTTTTGGGTCACATACGTTGCTTGATTCTCTCTCACAAGGAAGCTCGATTTGTTCGATTTGTCATAATACATTGCTTGATTCTTTATGTGTCTAAAGCTCTATTTGTCCATGCAAAGGAATGCCGTTTGCCCATCTACAGTTGCTCCACAAAACTTGATTTAGAGCTTTAAGGTTAGCATGCTGCTCGATTTACTCTCTCAAGAAAGCTCGATTTATTCGAAGCTCGTTTGTTGGCTAAAGACAATTTGGGGCTTAGGAGTCCATATGTTATGTCCTCATCTCATTCACCTCCCACAATATTTCCCCGTTCATCCTTAGTGGCATGTAAATCTGGAACTCTCTCAAGACTTCTATATCGAACCTGGTTAACTTGTTCGAGTGCCTATACTTCTTGCAAAAGTTGAGCTGATGGATTCTTGAGCACTTCTCAAGCAATCTTTTACCTTTAGTAAATAGGTCCTTGATCCAATCGGTCTCATTTGGACTACGGCCTAGCCGTTCATTGTAATCGTCCCATTCCATGATGATTGGGTCTATTTTACTCAAGGTTGATTCAATCTTCTTGAGTTGGGGACCAAATGTTTTGATGGTTTGCCCTACCTTCTTAACGACCGAGAAAAGCTCGCTAAATGCTGTGCTTATAGTTGCTCCTTCAAAATCAATCGACATTTCTTGTTCTTTTTGTCTTCACAGACTAAACAAGCCAAGAAATGCAAAACTTTATGGGTCGATGCTAGAACTGAATCCATGTCCCAAAACTTACAAATGCCAAACAAGCCAAGAAATGCAAAACTTTATGGGTCGATGCTAGAACTGAATCCATGTCCCAAAACTTACAAATGCCAAACAAGCCAAGAAATGCAAAACTTTATGGGTCATTAAGGATGCTAGAACTAAAACCACATCCCGAGACTTGCATAGGCTAAACAAGAGATCCAAAACTCACAAAGGATGCTAGAATTGAAACCACGTCTTGAGACTTGCATAAGCCAAACGAGCCAAGATTTGTAATACTTCATGGGTCACCAAGGATACCAGCATTGAAACCACGTCCCGAGACTTGCAAATGCCAAACAAGAAAGGCAAAACTTTATGGGTCAGTAGGGATGCTAGAGCAGAAACCACAACCCAAGAATTGCAAAGTATGCTTTTCTCTGTTTCTTTTTTTTTTTTTCTTTTTTTCTTTCGCAAAAAACCATCACAAAAACTAACCTTAAAAGTCCTACGTGGCTGCTGATGTGGACGATGGAGTGCAAACGGTGCTTGGCACCAACGGAGAACAACATGTTTTGCATGTGACGTCATTGGCTCTATCTCTCTCACTTGCTCCCACCCTTCCTGCTTGAGCGCTTGGTGTCTGAAGCTCCAATTGTCCGCACAAAGGAACACCGTTTGCCCACCTACAGTTGCTTCAAAGAATTAGATTCAGAGCTTTAGGGCTAGCATGCTGATCAATTCACTCTCTCAAGGAAGCTCGATTAATTCAAAACACGTTTACTGGTTGAAGACAATTTAGGGTTTTAGGTTTCATACGTGCTTAATTTTCTCTTATAAGGAAGCTCAGTTCGTTCAATTTATCCGAATATGTTGTTTGATTTTCTCTGTATTTGAAGCTCCATTTGTCTACGCAAAGGAATGTCATTTACCCATCTACAGTTGCTCCACATAACTTGATTCGGAGCTCTAGGGTTAGCATGTTGCTTGATTCACTCCCTCAAGAAAGCTCGATTTGTTCGAAACTCATTTGCTGGCTGAAGATAATTTAGGGCTTTAGAGTTTCATACGTTGCTTGATTCTCTCTCACACAAGGAAGCTCGATTTGTTCGATTTATCCAAATACGTTGCTCGATTCTCTCAGTGTCTAAAGCTCCATTTGTCCGCGCAAAGAAATGCCGTTTGCACGTCTCCAGTTGCTCTACAGAACTTGATTTGGAGGTTTAAGGTTAGCATGCTACTCGATTCACTCTCTCAAGGAAGCTCGATTTGTTCGAAACTTGTTTACTAGCTGAAGACAATTTGGGGCTTTAGGATTACATATGTTGCTTGATTCTCTCTCACAAGGAAGCTCGATTTGTTCAATTTGTCCCAATACGTTGCTTGATTCTCTTTGTGTCTGAAGCTCTATTTGTCCACGCAAAGGAACATCGTTTGCCTGTCTACAGTTGCTCCACAGAACTCGATTCAAAGTTTTAGGGTTAGCATGCTGCTCTATTCACTCTTTCAAGAAAGCTCGATTTGTTCAAAACTCATTTGCTGGCAAAAGACGATTTGAGGCTTTAGGGTTTCATATGTTTTATCTTCATCTCCTTCACCTCCCACATTATTTCCCTATTCATTCTCACGTTCAGCAGTGGCATGTAAATCTAGAACTCTCTTGGGACTTTTGCATCGAACCTGGTCAACTTCTTCGAGTGTTTATACTTCTTGCAAAAGTTGAGCTAGTGGATCCTTGAGCACTTTTCAATCAGTTTTCTACCTTTAATAAATACGTCCTTGATCAGATCTGTTTCATTCGGACTACGGCCCAGCCGCGCATTGTAATCGTCGCATTCCTTGATGATTGGGTCTATTTTGCTCAAGATAGATTGATCTTCTTGAGCTGGGGACCAAATGCTCTGATAGTTTGCCCTACCTACTTAACGATCGAGAAGAGCTCGATGAATTCTGTTCTTACAGCAACTCCTAAAAATTCAGCCGGCATTTCTTGTTCTTTTTGTCTTCACAAACCAAACAAGCCAAAAAAATCCAAAACCTTATGGGTCGATGCTAGAACTGAATCCACGTCCCAAGACTTACCAATACCAAACAAGCCAAGAAATGCAAAACTCTATGGGTCATCAAGAATGCTAGAACTAGATATACATCCCGAGACTTGCACAGACCAAATAAGAAATCTAAAACTCTTCAAGGATGCTAAAACTGAATACTTGCATGCCAAACAAGCCAAGATTTGCAATACTTCATGGGTCACCAATGATACTAGAATTGAAACCACATCCCCAAGACTTGCGCAGGTCAAACATGAAAGGCAAAACTTTATGGGTCACCAAGAATGCTAAAGCCAAACCATGTCTTGAGACTCGTAAAGGATGCTTGTCTCTGTTTCTTTTTTTTTTTCTTTTGGAAAAAACCATCTCAAAAACTAATCTTAAAAATCCTACGTGGCTACTGATGTGGACGACAGAGTGCAAACGGCGCTTGGCGCCAACCAAGAACAACGTGTTTTGCATGTGAGGCCGTTGGCTCTTTCTCTCTCTCACTTGCTCCCGCTGTTAGTATAGTTAAATATTAAATTATGTATTCATCCAGTGGTTAAAATTTTAGAGCAATGGTCATCGCTCACAAAATTTTTCATAATATCAAATTTGGGGTCATGAGCTCAATTTTTTCCAAATTTTATATACCCCTCCTATCTATATGTTTCCACACTTCAAATTTTAGCAAAAATTTAAAGCTACATGTGACGAGATGTGTTAGAGTATTTTAAAATTAAACCACATGTCAATCCAAAGATTAAGATTTTACGGTTGTGGGCCGTGGTCAATAAATTTTTTCAATTTTCTAGATTATTCAGAATTAGCACGTAAATTGTAAACCTCGATCTACATTATTTTCAGTCTGATGTTTCTAATATTTTTTTCTTTAGTTCTTTTATAAAACCTTGGAAAAAGTGACTTTCCATGGATTTTAGAATTCCATCCATATAAAAAAGAGACCATTTCATTGTAATTGAAAATCCTTTTTATTTGCCATGTTAAAGGGCACAATGACACTAGTGAATGTTATGGTTCATATGGAGATAAAACCCGATTCTTTCCCATGTTTGGAAAACGTAACATACGAGTCCAGACTGAAGACATTATGAAAGTTTATTAGCTCAATTGTCGATGTAAGGGAAAAAAATGAATGGACACTACCATATGCGTGCGTTCAAGAGTTGAATCCACGTAGAGAAGAAAAAATAGCGTGTATGAGAAGAGAAATTGTAAAAATTCTAAATTCAAAAAGAAAAATTAAGAAACGCCGTAAAGATTTTGATCCATTTTTTTAAAATATAATTTTATCGTTATAGAAAGAATTGAATCCACGTAGAGAAGAAAAATAGCGTGTATGAGAAGAGAAATTGTAAAAATTCTAAATTCAAAAAGAAAAATTAAGAAACGCCGTAAAGATTTTGATCCATTTTTTTAAAATATAATTTTATCGTTATAGAAAGAATTGAATCCACGTAGAGAAGAAAAATAGCGTGTATGAGAAGAGAAATTGTAAAAATTCTAAATTCAAAAAGAAAAATTAAGAAACACCGTAAAGATTTTGATCCATTTTTTTAAAATATAATTTTATCGTTATAGAAAGAATTGAATCCACGTAGAGAAGAAAAATAGCGTGTATGAGAAGAGAAATTGTAAAAATTCTAAATTCAAAAAGAAAAATTAAGAAACGCCGTAAAGATTTTGATCCATTTTTTTAAAATATAATTTTATCGTCATAGAAAGAATGGTGGGTGATTTATGAAGATCTTGAAACGTTTGGAGTTTCCTCAGTAGTTCTTAGCATTCCGTGTACGTCCAATGATTTTGAGACTCCGGTATCGGAAGGCCACTGGATGAGGAGGCGGTGATTTGGCGATAGCCGAAGATGATGTTCCAGCAATTGATGTTGACAGATGGGGGATCGTCTGATTTTTGGATTTACATAGGATACGGATATCTTGTTTGTTCGAATTTCGTTGTTCTGTTATTGTGGATGTGGGATAACTGGTGGTCAGCAATGGTTGACAGTGACCCGCAAATTTGGCAACACTTCAGTGGTGAGCATAGGTGGCTAACGGCGGAGGTCCGGCGATTATCATATGTGTTCGATTGTGAAGTTCATGTGTTCATTTTATGATGTTCCGACGTTCTGCGTTTTGATTGATGTTTGGAATTGGTGAAAGAAAATATTCATCAATAGGCGATTTCTAGGGATAATTGATGTAGTACCTAAAGACAACATGATCATTAGTATTGACAACTATTTGAAGGCGTCATTAATGATTTCTTGATTATATTAATAAATATGTCGCTTATATAGAAATCTATCTTCTTCTTTTTTGGTTTCATTTATCAGTTTTTCGGCTGTTGCTATGTTTTCTCAACTTATAAATTTAGGATGCGGAAAGCTTCCCCAATTCACCCATGTCTGATTGCCCGTCATCTTCATCAGATAACGATCGGCTCTCAAGTCCACAGACATAGACGTATGAGTTCACGAGACAGAGCTGCCAAGGAACGATTCAGAATTGTGCAACATTGACTTGTCCTTTTTGTCTAGCCCTAACAACTGGAAGTTATTTGTTCCCGATGGACGTAGTTAAATTTAGGTTTTTCTCATCTGTCGGTCAGTATATTCATTATAGTCCATGAAAAGGCCTGGATGTCCCTTTTTTATGAGCAATGCTACTCTCATTCACGAATCAATATCGTCAAATTGTAAGTACAATGTTCTAATAGCATGAATAAAAAACAAACCCAAAAAACCACCGGACCAAAATCATATTTTCAGTTCGGTCATGCACAATTCGGGTTGGGTTCGAATCAGAGAGAGCACATATCTCTTGTAGTTCAGATCGAGTCGGATGGCATAGAAATTCAACCCAACCCAACCCAACCCAACCCAAACCCAAACCGATGTATTGGCACTTTACCTGAAATTGATCATCCATAGTCGGTGGACTCAGTGCAATTCCCTCGGACGAACGTGCCCTCGGCGAGACCCCGAAATAACAGGACGAACCGAATTGCTTAGCCGCGTAAGTCTCCTGCGCAAGACGAAAGCAACAGCCCTCGACCCCCGATCACTACAATACAAATTCTCTCTCTCTCTCTCTCTCTCTCTCTATTCTCTCTCTCTATCCTCCCTTCTCTCTCTTCCGGACTTTGGTGCCGGGTGTGTGTGTGTGGCTCTTGAAAGGTCAGTACTTTCTCTCTCGCTTTCCATGTAGTTTCGCTTTCCCCCACCGTCGTCTCTTTTCTGTGAACTGGCGATGATCCAGACGGGGGCAAAAGCACGGGGCGGTCTAGAATTTCGAGTGTGAAAGACCGAAACTTTGCGACTCGAAATTCGTTTGCTCTTTTTTCCCGGGTAATGACGATCGCCCTCTTTTCGCGTCCCGGGGTTCGATCTTGCGGGAGAATTTCGGTTTTTGATTGTCGGTGCCCTGTTTTCTGGTTCGTCGGGAGGTTGTTTTGGGTCTTGATCGTTTCGGGTTTCTTTCTTTCCTTCTTTGTGATTATGGTCGCTAGTGTGGGGCGAGTGAGATTTCGGTGTTTCGGAGGTCGATTTGTTTCTCCGATGCGGTTTTGCTCGAGTTCGCTGCTTTTGGTGATCTGGGCTGGGTAGATTCGTATGTGGTTTGCTTGAATTTGGAGTCTTTTTTTGGTTTGCCACGGAGAGGCTTGGAGTTTTGTTGAGTTTTATGTTTTGAATGGAATTTCTTGTCGTTGGAAATTATGGGGCGTAAAAATTATGTTGTTTTTCCCTTATGGGTTGTGTGTCATATCTATGTAGATGTTGTTCTTGTGTGTATGGGGAACGACTAGAAATTCTTGAATTGCCTTGCTCTCCTTTGTGATTATTTTTGCCTTTTCACTTGTAATTCTTTCTTTATTTATTTATTTTTTATTTTTTGGGAGGGGGTGGGGATCAGACCCTTGGAGTTTTCTTTTTAAAATTGTTTTGTTGCAATAGTTAAGCACTTTCAGCTTGTTGCTTGCTATATCTTTCTCATTTTTTTGTTTGTCAATTCTCATTGCGATCTCAATTTCGTATAATGCAGGCAGTAGCTTTTGAAGATGGGTTTTGCTGCTGTCTACCAATGCCTACAGGAACTATTCCCACAGGTACGTAGTGCGTTTACGTAGTTAGGAGCATTTATACTTTTAGAAATCAGTAGACTCCTCTGTTATTTGCTGCAAACAGGTTTTGGATGTGTTCGTTGAAAATATTCATCAGCTCAAATGTCGATTTTCTTGATTTTTTTGGATGTCTATGTTTTCCTTATGCATTGAAATTTTTGTGCAATCAAATTTTGCGCTCTAGACATTTCTTCTAGCTAAATCATATTTTCGATGCTGTTTACTAGACAAGATTTTGTGGGGAGCGTTTCATTTCTCACATCCTTGCTCATTATTCCTGATCTTTTTCATTATTCAATCCACAGCTCGATGCACGCTTGCTGAAAGCTGTTGCTATTGAGCATCCTAAAGATGCTGATGCAGCTGTGGAAGTTGTTCTTTCTGAAGTTCTTCCTCGTATGCTGCAAAAGGAAAAAATTGCTGATTCTTGCTCTGAGAATACGAGTTCACTTGGCCAATCAGTTGGAGAAGGTGACACAATTTCCTTTCCACCACAGCATTTTGTTGTCACTAAAATGTCATAAAGCAATTGTCCAGTCCTCTGCTTTTCCAACCTTTATGTGCGTTTTAATATTGTGCCTAACTTTTCCTACTTCTGTGCTTATATTGGTGAAGTTGAATCTGACGAGCAAACTTCATTATCACGCCGCCGACGTAAGTCTAAGAGGGAAGCTGTCAGTTCTTTGGTGATAAAAGAGGCATTTAGTGGAGGTGGCGATGCTTCTAACACTGCAGGCAATTCTGTGGATGCTGATTCGACACTCGGTGATGAGGGTCCTTTCTATGATGCAAATGATGGGAATGATCATACATTTAGAGCTGTTGATAATGAAGCCATGATTGTATCTGAAAATAGTCAACAAACGACTGTCGTTCAAGCAGATAAAAATTCTGAAGTCTGGAAGCATTCTGGTTTGCATCCATGTGATGCTATTGATGACAATGTGGTACATGGAAATGTGGATGGGGAAGAGTTAATTTTGTTAGGGATGGAGAAAGCTCAGGAGCCTATGCCAGTGTCTGAGAAAGTTCAGGAGCCTGGCCCTCTTCATGGTACCACTTCAAGTTCTCATCTGGTGCTCACTTCAAACCGTGAAAATGGCAGTTTGGGTGGCAGTTTGCATATTGGTTCGAAAGGTTCTAGTTATTCTGATGCTGGTGTTGGTGTTGGTGAAAAGAGCTCAATCTTGGACACACCTTTGTCTGAGGATGAGAATGCTGATGTTGAACTGGCGTTGTTGTCTCCTCACGAGCATTCCTCGGAGGCTCCAAGCTGTGCATCTGAAGTTGATACTCACGCTCACGAGAATAAGTATGCTGATGGGAATGTAGAATTAGAATCTAGTGCTGTTGCTCAGGAACTGGACCTCAATAGCACTGGCACTGTTGATGTGGATGATGATCCTCCACTGAACATGACTCGCTCTGGACAGATTTGCAGCGTTGAACTTCTTGAAGAGATCATCGAGGATGCAAAGAATAATAAGGTGCTTAACATTATCTAAAACCAAATTGATAGTATTTGCTCTATGTTATTTGAAAGCACTAACCGGGAGCTGTATTGCTGTTGCAGAAAACTTTGTTTTCAGCAATGGAATCAGTTATGGACATGATGAAGGAAGTTGAAGAGCAAGAGAAAGCTGCAGAAGTAGCCAAAGAGGAGGCTGCTAGGGGAGGTCTTGATATTTTTAACAGGGTTGAAGAACTGAAACGGATGCTGGCACATGCCAAGGAAGCTAACGATATGGTTGTGCCTTCTTTAAATTGCAGTATGTGAGGGGATTATCTTCAGAGTGAATAGAATAGCTTATTATATTTTATATTTGCAGCATGCTGGAGAAGTGTATGGGGAGAAGGCAGTTTTAGCAACTGAAGTTGGGGAGCTACAGTCTCGTTTGCGCAGCTTGTCAGATGAAAGAGATAAGTCTCTTGCTATTCTTGAAGAGGTACTTCCTATATCTTCTATTAGATTCAGTGTGCGTAAAACTAATCATCTGTTGGGAATTAATGGATCCAAGTTTACCACACTACCATGTCTTGTGAAGTAAAGCTCCTGTTGCAGAAGCTAATGGACGAATTGGAAAATGAGAATTTTTAGCACACATTCTGCCAAAAGATGAAATTAATATCTCTGCATACAGATTGGTGTGTTTTAGAGAAATTCATGTATGCCTCTCATTGGTTTTGTGGAGCACTTGACCAGTGAATATGCTTCTTAAAGCAGTTATCTTGCTTAAAATTAGAAATTCTTAGAGATTCAAATTTTGGGATGTGAAGATTATAAGATCTCGTTCTGGATCACAACAATGTAGGAGACACCATAAATTTGATTTTGTATATATAAATTTGGTTGACTATCATGATAGATTTAGAAACTGTTTGGTATAGGTTTTCAGCAACAGTTTTGATTGTGAACATGGCTGTTGTAGCTTTACTAGGGTGTTTGGGAAACATCTCATATCTGCAATATCTCTAAAATTCCAATAGTCCAACAATAGTTTGAGAAAACTCCCTCACTTAGCTCTAAGGTTTTGTAGCTGTAAATATTATTACGAAACATTTAGTGTTTCATAGCATAGTTATAATATAATACAGTTACAATATAGCCACAGTTATGCAAAACAGGTTTTTGGATAATTGTATATAACTTGCTGGTCTTTGGCATACGAAGTGCTATAATCTAGCCACATAGTCATAGTAGATGTTTATACAAGGATAACATATTCTGCCTATCAGTTTACGGTTTTAATATGCATGCAATCCTGATGTTTTTCATATTATGGGCTTCATATTGGCATGTCTGCTGCCTTAATTTGTTTTGTTTTCTTTGTACTGGAAGATGCATGAAGCTCTTGAATCTAGGCTTGCTGCTGCAGAGGAGGTGATGAAAGCTGCTGAGAATGAAAAACTGGAAAAAGAAGAATTGGCACGCAGTGCTCTAGCTGAACAAGAAGCCATAATGGAGAAGGTGGTTCAAGAATCAAAAGTACTACAAGAAGAGGCAGAGGAGAATTCTAAAGTATATTCTTTTTAACAAACTGTTGATTGAATTCTGAATTTTAATATTTGACCAATAAATAACCTACTGACTGGCACCTATTACTTCTCATCACTGCAGCTAAGGGAGTTTCTTATGGAGAAGGGGCGAATTGTTGATATATTGCAGTAAGCATTTAATACTTAATCTTGTGCACATACAGATCTTAAGTGAAATTTGCGTGTGAATGTGGGTGTCGTTTTCTCATTGATGTCAACTGATGTCTGGACTCTATCAGCTGTCAGTTCGATAGGCCAATACTTGTATAGATCCCTCAATTAAATCTCTTGCCTTGAAGCAAACCCTTATACACATGGATTTGTGAATACAGATTGAGAATTTGGACTTGAAGTCAATTTTCTAAAACTGCTGTACATGAGTACTTGTGAATTTCTGTGGGCGTTATCTGGAGGTTGTTCTGTCCTTGATTATAAGAGTTAAAACTGTTATAGGCTTACAGTTGATTTTGGGTTTTTTACATCTTTCACTTTCTGTCTTGGTATCCTACGGGCATAAGCTGAGTCATGAGTACTCATAATTAGGTGCCAGCTTAACATTCCTGGTTGTTAAGTGCTGTGCCTATCTTCTGATATTGACTATGAAGTATAAACAATCCTTTGTAATATATGAATAGCGTACTTCTTTGGCATGGAAAACTTCATGGTTGATGCTATCTGTGAAAAAGTGACTATTAATGGGCACTTTTGGTGAGTGCCTGTGATGATATTGCTTCCAAGTCTCTGTTCATCTTCAAATTTATGTTTTTTCAGTTCATTAAGTCATGTGTTGCTTGTTTCTTTGTTTTTACATCTACTTATTTTGCCTTAGTGGGGGACTCAAGTCATACTCAAATTTCATGTGCTCATTTGAAGGATTGAGTTGGGCTTGGGAATTAGGATGTTGATATGCATATAATATTACTAGCCACACATTCCTTAGTTGCCTGCATCTCCTCATGCTGTGATCATCATCATATACCAAAGTTTTGGAGTTTGAAGAAACTCATTGAGTCAAATCTGCAGAGGCGAAATATCGGTTATATGTCTGGACGTGAAGTTCCTTAAGGAGAAGTTTGATGAGCGGGTGCCTCTGAGTAAGTCTCTTTCCTCTAGTCAAACTAGTTGCCTTTTGGCCTCATCAAGCTCTTCTCGGAAAAGCACATCGAACAACCCAATTCTCAACGAAGCTGAAACATGCGGGACACCAAAAATGATTGCTGAGACAGCCATGATCAAGGACATATTTCCTGAGACAACTTTCAAAGAGGAAAAAGGCAGAGTCGATCTGAAAGAGCTTACAGATTTAGGGTGGGAGTTCTTTGATGAGGACACTCTATTCAGCAATGGGAATCTGAGCCCCACTGCTAACAGAGAATTTAGGGGCTCCGAACCCGACATCCTTGGTGGCCATTGATGAACACGGGGAGCTTTTATGTTGTTTACTTTTCAGGCTGAGTAATTGGAGAATCTGGTTGTTTTGGATATCCTGGTAGAAATCTTAGCAGTTAGCACCCTGCGAGAAACCATGTTTTGGACTTTTTAGGTGCAGCTCTTTTCCTCTATGTATAGCTTAAATAAATAGGAATAATACTTTGAATATTGCTGTACAGCATTCCTATAGTTACTTTTCACCATCTTAGCACGACTTGAACTTTTCGCAAACCTAACATGGTGCTTCATCTTCTCCTCATACTTTTGTAGTTTTAATAGTCTACTCTCTCCCCCACCAATATTCCCTTATGATCATAACGTCTGTACTGAGTCGAGTATGTTCAAATCAATACAAGTGCTATTCATGTCTGCCATGCCGAGCGTAGGGAATATATTGAAGCCAGAAAAGCTATGTTCTCGCCACAAGGAAAACCCAAGTTGAAAGCCAGAAAGAAGGTTCCTTTGGGTGGATGGATCGACGCGAATTTGTTCCTTTTTTCGGCAGCACGAGTCCTCTTCATAAGGCAAAGCAGAGTAGATCCTTGAGGAACGCCAAGACATGAAGTTTGAAGTGAACAATAGCAAGCAACTTAGGATGTCACAAGATTCAGCTGTGGTACTTTGGCGTGTTGGGCCAGCGCGAAGCTCTCTAGAGCAGCAAAAGCGCGAGTTGTTCGGCTCATCTTTTTCCTTCCTTGGCTGTCTGCATAGAAATCTGCTAAAATGCAAGATGGTTGGCCATTTGATGACCAAAATAGGTGGTGACCGTCTAAGTTGTACTCAAATTGGATTTGTCGGATCAGCTAAAGGTCGGATAGAAGTCGGACTTCCTCTTTTGGCAGCCATATCTGATCTAATCGGTGGCTAGTTCGGTATGGTTTTCATGACACTGGAGCACTAGTCTCTGAACAATGGTATCAAAGGGTGCATTTGCTTTGCGCTAAAAATTAATGCTTGTATTACTTACAAAGTTGTACGGACAAAAAATATTTGCATTGATCACGAAAATAATCAGACATGAATCCGGTAATGATAACATTTTTAATTAATTAATTAATTCAAGTAATATAAACAATTATTTTTAGAAAAATATTTTCTAAATTATTCAATTTCCGTGAAATAAACAAGGCGTAATTGTGGGATGAATTAACCAAGCCTAATTTCATCTATTTTGTTAGGCTTTAATAGTATTTTTTTGGTGGGGAACCCGAATTAGGTTTTAAAAGCTCACTAGCCCTTTTTTTGTAAATTATTAAACAGGCTTGATTATGGCCAGAACTAAATAATAAAATGCCCCCATTGATCTCAAGGAGTATGTCTAAGAGGGGGAGACAAGTTGAGACGATGAAAAATAATGATCAAAATTTCCCTTATATAAAAACAGTAAATTCATTAAATTGCACAAATAAATTTTAGCACGCATCAAATGTTGGCGCGTCCAAGATGGGAACGAGGATAGTTCCACCGAGTGAGTTGTTCTATATATGATTTATATAGAGCTTGTTCACGTATGTGGGAATGAAAAAAATAAAATATATGTAGTATGCTAAATTACACAATCTCCCCAAATAATCGGTTTTTAATGTTTTTATGACATTTGAATTTTGGCTTTTATTTTATGTCAAGCGCTCGATACCATCCAAATTAGAACTTTATGAGTCATGGCTACTAATTCGACTTTCCATCGAACTACAATTATATATAGATATATCGAGATATAAAGTCATGATTCCTCTCATAACTTTCTAAGATTTAATGTGCTCGTCGTTTATTTTTCAAAGCTCTGTGAAGATAGTTAAAAAGAAAAAAAGAAAAATTACTTTCTTTCTCAAAGGCCAGATCGACTCTATATCAGCAAAATACATCGAAAGTGGAAAACGAAGAAAGGAGAGAAAGAATACCTCTATATTTATCTTTGCATAATTAATCTATTTATTTATTTTCCATTGAGTCAACCTTAACCAACTACATTAAAAAAAAAAAAAAAAAGAGGCTGTACATTCATGCAAACTTTCAGAGCTTTCTGCACTTGAGAAGAAAAATGCTTCCCCGGCTCAACAGCTTCTACTTCGTACGCTGCGATCTTGATCTCTCTCTACCTACGATCCTTTCTCTTTCTCTCTCTCTTTTCCTCTTCTGTGTTCTCGATCAGTCTTGCCAGCAGATAAGCATGACCGTGCACCTCCAGATGAGGTAGAGGCGGGCCCTCTGCTCCCTGATGTGCTTCGAGCAGCACCGCTGCCATGAACGCAGCTTCAAGCTCGTCCTCACCGCGCTTGTGCTTGAGTTAGCCCCTCCCATTCTCTCTCCCTCTCTCATACACCAGAAGCCCAAAACCCACAGAAAATAAAGGGAAAAAGAAGACGGGTCTGGATTCTTTTATGAGGAAGAGTTGTTTGCTCTTCTTGTGCTGAGGCAGCGAGCAATGGAGGCTTCCGGGTTAATATATAGAGCGCGCGCGAGCGAGAAAGAGAGTAGACGAGGAGGAGATATGAATGAAGAGACCCTGTGGTGGATAATGAAAGAGGGCCCGCCGAGTCGGACCGGCGAGCCGGGTGGTCCGAGTCAGGGAAAATTTGCATGAGCTTAATCGGCCAGATGGAAATGGCACTGTTGGAGGTGGCTCTCGAGCTTTGATTTTCTGTCTGCTTGGTCATGCCCCCATGAAAGGGACGGGTCATCTTCTCCGATAGGCTCATCTCTGTCGACGGGCCCTCCCTCTGTCTCTCCCCCCCAAAACTCCAATAAGCCTCGCGCCCGATCATCGTCATTACGTGTGGCGCTGTCATTTCCGGTTCCAGGATTGGCACGATGGTTGCTGTTATCCACTAAGTGTAGGGAAAAAGAAAAACAAATGCTTTCTTTCTAGGATGAGAGGATTCTTAATGGGGTTGTCGTGTAGTGTCTATTCTCTCTCACTGTGGCAGCACCTGAGTAGAGGCGTGTGTGGTCGGTCATCGTCACAGGTTCGAATCCTCCGGTCGCTCGTCGGTCTCGGAATACCTCAGTTCGCCTGTGGTGCAGATTCGACCGTGTTGTTGAGTATGATAATTTCAGCTCTACTCCTATTGGCACCTTAGTGGAATGGTAGTGACGGGCTTGCTCAAAATGAACGGTACATGTGATTCAGATCGAACATCCGGTTGCTAGTGTGGGACTCTTATGGTAACTCTTAAGGGATCGTCGATGCCAGCCACCTTTTCTCTCCCTTTTAACTGATAAAAAGACAACCCATCTCCCGTCAATTAGCTTTTGATACGTGTCTTACTTACATTACTTGACTTGTGCCCTCCGCCATGGAATGTTTGAGATGATTTAATTCCTATAATACTTGTGTTGGGAATATCGGATTTCCAAAAATCGGATTCAACACTAAATCGAACCCCTAAACTTGTGCGGAAGACGAGCCCGGAAAAAACACATGCATCACCGATCCTAAGGCACATCACAGAATCGAACGTACCTTGTTAGCCACAAATTAAACACCGACGCTGATATGAGGAAGGGAAACCGATCCCGTTCGATCCGATGACGTCAATTGGCCTTAAAGGAAAGAGAGTGTCGTCTCTTTTGTCTTTGTTATTTCTTTTGGAGGGAGAGGGGGAGGAGGAACGTACGTACTGCCAAAAGGTACGTTCATCCCTCTTTATTTCCCCCTTTTATACGTCTCCTAAAAAAGAAAAGTGTCCCTTCATCATATCCCTTTATCCATGGGCCCTAATATTGTGGGCCGGGCTTTTAGGTCCAACTTGGGCGGATGGGCCAACTTAGGCCCATCACAATAATTAATAAAACCATCGTCTCTCACTCGCACATGGTGGGCCGAACAGGATTCTCTTTACCTCTCTTCAACATTCATACCGGTGAATAATCCGTGCGACCAGCATACTTTGAGAGCTCGTTGTTATACATCTGTTAGGAATATATAGCAGCTCATAATGGGCATCACACTTTGAGTAGATTTAGTATGCGATCTTCTAGATCGATCGATCACATTTATATCTCTCTTTGATCTCCTTTTAAACAGTGATATATTGTATTCACAATTATGATTATCCCAAAGACAATCATAATTGGTCGACGATGAACACAAAACTATAATGTGATTCTCCAAATTCGATCTTCCTCTTTCCTTCAAACTCTCAATTTCAGTTCAGCTTGCTTTTCTAGAAATGTCCCATTAGATTGAATCAACTCATGACCATTGGCAACATCCTAAGATAACAAACACTAAATAGAAATCTTGAGAATAAGTAAAAGTCATGAGGGCACTAAAATTGAGGAACTCTTTTCCTCAAGAGTCTCACATGGCATAAAAGTTGAGATCAAACTTATGCCACTCTTATTGGTCGTCTCATGCATACGTAGTATGAAATACGTATTACGATATTAACTCCTTTCCCATGGAGCGTATATCTATATCTTCAATACCGTAAATATGACAGTTTAGACATACCCAATGTCTAACTTGAGTTCACTTATCTGCTCATTCACAGAATCCATCAGAACTCACATCTGGCATTATAGATAGATAAAGTAAAATATGTGGGTTATTTTACTTTCGGACATAGTCAATATCATGTCATCATCTTAACACTTAGTTAAGGCGACATAAATATTTTAAGCTTGAGCTCTCGATTATCACCTAGATAATAAGCTTAAAAACCGTCTCATCTCTATTTATCACATAGTAAATAGAGGCGATTACCCGTGTGAGTGGGCTAATCATATATCTGTCTGACATACTTTCTCAACTTAAAGTAATGCACAATCCTAGAGATTTTACATGACCACAAAACACATCTCTAGGTATTAGCTTTGTCATTGGATCTGCTACCATTCTATGCGTAGATATGTACTTGTAAGTTCACATCCTTTCGTGCAACCATATCTTTGACAAAGTTATATTTAGTATCTATATGTTTGGTCTTGCCATGATATTTTGGATCTTTGGTGTATGCTATAGCTGCTTGGGCTATCACAGTTAACCAATAATGGATTTGCAGCTTTCTCAATAACACCTAAATGATCCAAAAATCTCTTAAGCCAAACTCCTTCTTGTACCGACTGATAATGCCACGAACTCAGCTTCCATCGTGGACAAGGCTATACACGTTTGCTTCTTACTGCTCCATGATATGGCGCCATTGTTCAGTAAGAAAGCAAATCCAGAGGTAGATTTCCTTTCATCTAAATCTCCTCCCAAGTCAGCATCTGAATAGCCTTCAAGTCGCAGATCCTTTCCTTGGTAATTCAGCTTGTAATCAGTAGTTCCCTTCAGATACCTCAGTATTTTCTTAACGGCTTTCCAATGTGCTTGACCTGGATTGGATTGGTATCTACTCACTATTCCAACTGCAAAACATATGTCAGGTCTTGTACACATCATAGCGTACATTAAGCTCCCAACAGCACTAGCATAAGGAACATGTTTCATTTGGTCATTCTCTTGTAGAGTCCTTGGACACAGTCTATGGCTCAACCCTTCACCTTTTGCAATAGGAGTGTCTATGGGTTTACAATCTTGCATACGAAATCGTTCAAGAACCTTATTAATATATGTTTCTTGCGAAAGAGATAATGATCTCTTCGAACGATCTCTTGAAATCTTAACTCCAAGAATGTATGCAGCATCACCCATATCTTTCATCTCAAAGTTGGAGGATAACCAACTCTTGACAGTATGGACAAACTCCTTATTGCTTCCGGCTATTAGTATATCATCAACATATAATGATATGATCACAAATTGATCTTTGATCTTTTGATATATACACAATGATCCTCATCAATCATCGTAAAATCATATGCCATTATGACAATTATGAAAACGTATATACCATTGTCTTGACGACTGCTTAAAGCCATATATCGATCTCAAAAGTCGACATACCTTTTCTTCTTGGCCTTTTGTAATGAAACCAACAGGTTGTTCTATATATATTTCTTCCTCTAATTCTCCATTGAGGAAAGTAGTCTTTACATCCATTTGATGTAACTCAAGATCCATACTAGCCACTATTGTCGAATAATGCGAATCGAGGTAAATCTCACTACGGAGAAAATGTTTCTTCATAATCAATTCCTTCCCCGTTGATTATACCCCCTTCGCCACAAGGCGAGCCTTATGCCTTTCTATCGAGCCATCAGCTTTACGCTTTATTTTGAGAACCCACTTGTTCCCAATGGCTTTGCGTCCTTTCGGAAGATCAACCAGTTCCCAAACTCGATTCGACTTCATTGACTCCATTTCCTCTTCCATTACATGCATCCATTTTTCCTTACTAGGGCAACTTAGAGCCTCATGTATATTTCTTGGCTCATCCTCATCTCGTGGGGCAATCATAAAAGTTTCCCATTCAATGTCAAAACGTCAACGGGGAATACTTTGGCGACTTGTTCGCCGTATGGGAGATTGTACACTGTGCACATCATTCCCCATTATGCTCCCACTAGGATTAGATAATGATGATGTCATCTCATCATGTGGTTGTAATTGAGAATGAGTTGAATTTAATTCATCACTTCTCATGTTACTCCCACTTGGACAAACTCCACTAATATCATTATTTTGATCCAAGGTTTCAAATAAGGAGTAATCTTCACCTATTTCGCCCTTCTTAGGAAATTCATTCTCTAAGAATGTGACATCCCGTGATTCAAATTCAGTTATACTCCCACTTTCTTGCTCACCTATGAACACATACATTTTCGAGTGTTCGGAGTATCTTATGAAAATACTCTTCTTTCCTCTGGGACCCAATTTCCCAAACTTGTGAGAGGGCTCATGAGTATAGGCAGCACAACCCCACGGCTTAAGAAAACTTAAGTCCGGTTTTCTACCTGTCCATAACTCATATGAAGTGGAAGTAACTGATTTAGAAGGCACCCAGTTAAGTATATGGGCAGCAGTTAACAACGCATCATTCCAAAAAGTGATAGGTAAGTTAGCATGTGCCATCATGGACCTAACCATTTCCAGTAGGGTTCTGTTCCTTCTCTCCGTAACACCATTTTGTTGAGGAGTATATGGAATAGACAACTGTCTTTCTATTCCTTTTTCATCACATAATTTTCTGAACTCATCAGATAAATATTCTCGACCTCGATCGGATCTCAATGCTTTTATTTTCTTGTCTAATTAATTTTTTACCAAGTTCATAAACCTTTTGAAACAACTTAATGCTTCAGATTTATGAGAAATCAAATAAACATATCCGAATCGAGTATAATCATCTATAAAAGTGATGAAATAAACAGTCCCATACCTTCCTCTCACATTCATTGGACCACAGACGTCAGAATGGATTAAATGCAGAGGAAATTCAGCTCTTTTACCTTTTCCAAATGGTTTTCTTGTCGTTTTCCCTACTAGGCAATGCTCACATATGGGCAAATCGACTTTTTCAATATTGCCTAAGAAGCCCTCTTTGGCTAGTCTATTCATACGTTGTTGGCCAATATGACCAAATCTAGCATACCACACATTCACATCATTATCATATGAATTAGGAGACGTGAGAAGGGAATAACAAACATTTGCATTAACATAGTCAATATCTAATACAATGAAACCATCCAGAAAATAACCACAACCATAGTAATTTGTATCCAAATACAAATCCACACCTCTATTATAGAAATTTATATTAAAACCTAACTTGACCAACACTAAAACAGACACTAAATTTCGACGAATCTCCGGAGCATACAATACATCATGTAGGAACAAAGTGTGTCCACCATGCATGTTCAGTTGGCAAGTGCCAATTCCTTTTACTTCAGCTCTGGAGTTGTTTCCCACATAAATCCACTTAATTCCAGTTGGTACTCGTCGAAATTCCACGAAGGATCCTCTATCCTTCGCTACATGGTCTATCGCTCCTGAATCTACAGTCTACAAAGGATTAGACTCAGTTAAAAATACAGAACTTGACACATAAGCAAAGTTCTTAAAAGTACAAGGGGTGTATACCTTCTTTGGCTCACGACAGTCGCGAGCATAGTGACCCTTCTTGTCACAATTGTAACACTTCACCCTTGTAAGCTTCTTCATTCGAGGACATTTTCCTCTTTCATGTTGGTTAAGCTTAGGTTTCTTCCCTGAAGGACCTGCTTCCTTGCCTTTCCCTTTATTGAACCAGTTAGGACATTTGCGCTTGGAGCTCGAAGCTCCATGTGAGCTAGAACCAGCATGATAGATTTCAGCTTCCAGCTTAGCCGCCAAGAGACGGTCCTCTTCCAGCTCAAGATGACGCACTGCATCCTCAAAAGTTTTGATATTTTCATTATGGGTCAGGTGCACCTTCATATGCTCCCAACTCTGAGGTAAGGAACAAATCACTGCTTGTACTTGCTGTTCATCAGTCAGGACATGGCTAGCATCTTTCAGCTCATTAATCATGTTTGACATCTTTCTAAGATGTTGCTTCATGGTCCGACCATGAGGCTTCTTATAAGAGTCAAACCTAATAGTGAGCTGCCTCAATCTGGTCACCGAAGTATAACCAAATTTTGCTGCCAATGCTTCCCACATTTCCTTGGCATTCTCAAAACGCCTAAACTCTCGTATGACATCATTTTCCATGCTACTCAGCAACGTAATGCGAGCAAGAGAGTTCTTTCTTTTCCATACAGCAAATGCTTCCTTATCTCTCTTGTCTTTGTGCGGTGTTTCCTTCTTCAGGTTCTACCATGGTCAGGTTAAGAGCTTCTAGTGCCTCTTGCTCTTCCAACACATATTGGATTTTCATGTGCCATATTTCATAGTTATCGCCATTGAGCTTCTCACCTTTGTTCAGCTCAGCAACTATGCTCTTTGTGGCTGAAGCCATTGATCTGAACATATCAGACATATATGCATGAATTATTAATGCCTATCATTTATGCATCCATTTTGCACAGACCCATCATATTAATGAACAATTTCAAGTAAAGTTTCAGAATTAAAAGGTCAATATGTTTCCAATCATCCTCCAAAAATCCTAACTTAAAACTATCATTAATATAATTGTCTTATGCAAAATAAATTTTATGAAGCTACAAAAACTTCTATGAACTACCCACAACAATCAACAACAACAAAAAGCAAATAATATTTGACATCCAATAGAATAATAATGTTTTCACATAATATAACTAACATATCAGTTATCACACCAACAATAACTAGGTAGAAAAGCATTACATAAGATGTCCACAAAGTACACTAAACAAAGACCAGCCAATACATCTAACACCAAGTCAATACACGAACTGGGAAAGATCCTCTTTTGTTCAATTTCTTGATCTTTTCCCTTGTAACAATCCAGTAATAATCATCTATAAAATCCATCACAATTTCCCTATATGAAGCGGCTTTGTTGACATCTCATATGCGATTCAACACTCCTTGCCATTCTGGTGGAAGAGTATTCATGAAAAATCGCACCATCTCAGACTGTGGCAAGGGACAACCATTCCATATGACCTTTTGAATTTTCCCGTTGACTTCAAGAACGTGATCAATTAAGTCGCCACTCTCCCATCGATAATCATTCAACTCAGTTATCAAGCTAGAAAGCCTTTCCTTTTGATCATCGGTAATTGGGCGAATAGGTGTGCGCAACCTAAGGGGAGGCATAGGTCCTGCAAAAAATGCAGAATAAATCAGGGATTACATATAATTCACATAGAATTACTTGGCCAAAGAAACACATTGTTTTGCTCCTCCCTTTCTTCTTTTTTTTTTTTTTTTGGTCAACGGTCAACGATCGTCAACAGTCAACGGTCGTCAACGGTCAACGGTCGAGGTTAGCCAGGTCGGGTCGCCGGGTCGAGCTGCCGGGTCGGACGAACTGACCCGGCACGTGCGGCACGCGCCAGCGACGGCACATGCGCACGTGCGCGCGTCGGCCGTGCGCACGCATGCGATGCACGCACCTGCCCCTGCGAATCGGCGCGTGCAAGACGCCGGTTCGTTCCAGCTACGCATGGGGGCGCGTCCGGCGGCGTTCCGCCACTCGTCACGCTCGTCTCGACGAGACCTTCAATCTAACGCCATTCAGAAATGGATTTCGACTTACAGAAACTCGAAAAAAATGGATGAACAGTGCTTGGGTGTCGGGATTTTTCCACCCCGATCGGTGTCGGCCGATTAATTTCACGAAAAATCAATAAGAAATCATCCATAAACATGAAAGGGGTCGGGAAAAACATGGAAAAGGATCGGGAAACAAGAACTAGGGCTCTGATACCAATGTTGGAAATATCGGATTCTCAAAAACCGAATTCGACACTAAATCGAACCCCTAAACTTGTGCGGAAGACGAGCCCGGGAAAAACACATGCATCACCGATCCTAAGGCACATCACAGAATCGAACGTACCTTGTTAGCCACAGATTAAACACCGACGCTGATATGAGGAAGAGAAACCGATCCCGTTCGATCCGATGACGTCAATTGGCCTTAAAGGGAAGAGAGTGTCGTCTCTTTTGTCTTTGTTCTTTCTTTTGGAGGGAGAGAGGGAGGAGGAATGTACGCACTGCCAAAAGGTATTTCCCTCTTTATTTCCCCCTTTTATATAAAAAGCATTATATCCCTCTATCCATAATATTGTGGGCCGGGCTTTTAAAAACGGGCCAACTTAGGCATCACAATAATTAATAAAACCATCAACTTGGATAGAAAAGAGTATGTCATTGTTATATAAAAAAAAAAAGCATTTATAATATAGGGAAAATGTAACCAAAAAAAAAAAAAAAAAAAAAAAAAAACTAAAACTTTGTCAACTTTGACCCATTTACTTTAAACTTTTTTTCGTAATACCAAAAATATCGAACTTATACCCATGTGACACATTTATCCCAAACTTTTTTAATGGCACCAAAAACCCTAAACTTATACTTGTATGACACATTTATTCCAAACTTTTTTCTATAACACTAAATTTTTGGGGTTACATGGACATAAATTTGGAGTTTTTGATGTCATAAGAAAAAAATTTGAGATATATGTGTTACAATGGACATAATTTAGGGTTTTTGATGCCTTAAACCCTACAATATATAGATTCAAATTGTAAGATTAAGTAAAGTACCTAAAATTAGCATTTTGTGTGTAGTCATTTATATAGTTTATAAAGACATGAGTAAGATTTATAATGTATGATTCAAGTACATATGATGATTCCTATGCATAAATAGATATAATTTTTGTTGTTTTATTACTATTTTGTATCACCTATCTTGTAACCATCAAAATATGGCGTACATCATAATGTATGACCAAAGTGAACTCTTAAAAAGAATTTGAATTGCCAAATCGATAGATACATATCAAATCATAAATTCACTAATGAATCGATAGATTAGCTTGCTATTCAAGAGATTATCGATACATCTAATTAAAATGTCTCGATTAAATTTAGAATTGAATCAAAGATTTTACAATATGAATCAACTTATTCTAATAGTCATTCAGGTAGATCCTAATTTTTCAACATTCTCTTCTCTTTTTCAAGTATGCGAAAGAAAAATCCTCAAACATTGAACCCAATTATTTCATAAGGTATGGATTAGAATAGCACCATCTAATCACAAAATCCAACATTATATAATGTGTACCACGAAAATAAACGATACAATATTTAGGTTAACTCAAATTTGTCGAGAGCCACTTCCTTTACTCTCCTCTAACTCAAATTTGTCGGGGGGGCCCCTTCGATTTCTCTCCTCATCCTCCATTCATTCTTTATAGGTGCACCGAAAAAGGTCGTCGGGCAGACCACTCAAGTGCCGTCATTTTGAGGCGCACATAGTTAGTCCCATCCGACGTACAATCGAGGAGACATTGGGATTGATCGATATCATCACGATGGGTAGCGTAATGCTGACGTGGCATGCATCACTTAAATGCTGCACCACTCTTCTCAACATCGAAATCGGAAACCCTAACCCTTCAACAACTTCAACCCTACATAGTCCACCAAAGTGGCCTACCTTTGGGGGGACAACCGGGTCTAGGGAATGAGTTTTCTTTCACCATGTGGGCCCAAAGCCCATGTGCTCAGCCTGGCCCATTTTCTACGGTGAAGATCGGCAAGAGGGAAAGTTCCCTCGGCTCACATCTCAATCACAAGTTGAGGGGGGCCAAGAAAATGAAAAATCATACGTGGGAATCGGCCAGTCTCATTCATTTTCTCATCACTTGGAATCGCTTGCTTTGAAAGAAAGCATTTCAGGATGGACGGCTCCCGCGACACGACAAGTGAGCTCGAAGCACCTATCGTTTATCCATGGATGGTCGCCGTACCGGTATATTGGGTTTGTGTGGTTCTGTTTTGAGGTCATTTTAAGAAGGAACGTCGTCTAGTTTGGGTGATAAATTGTGAATATTGATGTAATGAAGTCAGCAAAGTAGGTTAAGAAAAAGAAACGTTATCTTCTAGTGTCGGAATTATTTATTCTATGGGTGTCTGTGGCTTGAATACTGTTCCAAAAAGGATTTCAATGATGCTGCTGACTGTTGGCTTTGTATGCTTGTGAGAAGAGTTGAGAATGTTGTGGGTCTTGGTCACTCAATGCGACGAAATTCTTGGGAAAAAACAAGAAGAAAGAAGGGGGAAGAAATGTAGAGAAAAATCCATGCTGTCGGGTGGGAATGTTGTTCTCTTCTGATGAGAGTGGTGAACCAGAAGAGAACAAGACATAATGCCCCATCTCATTAAAACTTTTCCTTTATATGTCTCATGATCCTCGTGCACGTGTGGACCTTGAGAGAGAGAGAGAGCATGAGAGAGATTGCCGTCGATTTCACTGCACAGTGGGTGCTGGCACCGGTCTGGTTTTCTTGGGTGATCATTCGAGATCTTTTAGCTTTTGAACTTCGAAAAACTACAAATTATTTTCATAGACTTCGGTATTGTACACGTGTCACTGCTTTCTAATGACAAATGATTATAGATTACTCTCATAAATTTTGACATCGTATGTGATAGTCTTACACTATGAAACGTTACTCATTATCCGAAACTTTGATTTTTGTTGCATCCCCTAATTTTTTTTCGGTCTGTATAATCATTAAGTATTACACAAACATGGGCTAACTCAATTTTTAACCAAAATAATCTTTACTGTAAATATATATATGTATTATGTAACTCATTAACCATGTCTTCATTTCTATTTGAATAGCATTAAAAATGTGTTAGAGAGTTTAACACTTTAACAGTTACCTGATAGAAAACTAGCAGCTGCACACAAAAAATCTAAGTTCAAAAGGGAATAATATGTAATTTTTCAAAATTCAAGGGCCATTATGCACCAATGCCAAAGTTTAGGAGGTAAATTGTAGGTTGTCAAAATTAGGGGGCTTTTATGCAAGGGCTGTCAAGAGGATTTTGAACAACTATCCCTTTTATTTATTTGTTCTATTTTTCTTTTTAAATTTATTTTAACAAATATCATGACATATTTAGGGGATATTTCTAATTTATCTTCACAAAATCATCCAATCAAAATCTCGGTATATAACATATATATAAATTTTTTTTTTATTTTTTTTTTTTCTTGATGAGATAGTTTTCCTCTTCCCCAATATCCTTGTCAGAGATTCTCAATTGCAAAAAATGAGGATAAGTGCATGACTAGAAATCTTTGACAAAATCATATGTAAGTAATCAACTTCATGCATCTTTCTTCCTTTAAAACCCAATCATTTCATTTTTGCCAAGATGTTTGATACCTGTGTACTCAAATCTTTCAAAAGTGAAATGCTTTTCTTTTGAAAAATTAGTTCAACATGCAAAGTGGAATCCCTTTGATCAACGTCACAAAGGATTACCTCTTTATCAATTTCCTATTTAGCATGATGGCATGCCTTTAACCAGATTAGAGAGGTCGTATTAGATTGGTGTGCAAAATTGATCCGACATACCACCCGACCTTTGTTCCATTTGCATGGTACGTTCGTGGCCTTGCTGTATCTGTTAACATCAGCATGAAAGGTCAAGAGAACGCAAATCTTGGCAGAATCAGGTTCTTCCAGTTTAATTTGATTCCTGAGTCAAGTTTTACTTAGGCAAAAGCTTTACCAAATCGGAAAAGAGTCCATAAACCTTTATTAATCTTGCCTATGTCATTGCTCCTTCTGGCTGGAGTTTCAGAAGCATCCAAAATTTCATGCCTCATAAGTATGCAAAAGATGAAAAAAGAACAAGCAAAATCACTGTAATTAGAACTAACCAGATCTGCACATCCGCTTTAGCGGAGCTTCATTGCTAGTTTCATTTATTACTTCACAAGAAATGCTTTGTTATTTCTGTTACGCCTGAAAAATGAGGCGATAAACCCTGAGAACTGATAAATCTAGAAATGAATGAACATGGAGCTTTCACATGCATGTATTAGTGAATTCGAGTGTTTGTCAACTGTGTGAGGAAAGATCAGGCTGAACTTCACCGCTGGTGCCTTATAGCGATACAATTAAGCAAGGTTCCAAGTCCCGACTCATGAGTTGGTCGAGCCCCTATTGCAGGATCAAGCTCAGAAGCCATGTCCCTGTGAACTTGAGAAGAACAAGATCCAAACGATATTCAATTCAGTAATTACTTGCAGGGGCTAAAGTCCTAGCAGGATGCTGTCCAGCACATGTATGTGCATAAAACTGCATGTATTAACTCGGCTTACTCATGATGTTACGATGACTAAATTTTCTAAAGTTCTTTAAAGAATGGGACCATCACAGCACAAATACTGTCCCCCATTATATCAACCATTTGCAAACACAATGTCCCACTCCTAGCAAAATCTAAAACAGTACAAGAGCTCAACGCGTTGAAGGAATTAATCATTATGAACGTTCTGACTTTTGTGTGCCTAGCATATTGAACTGCAAGCCACAATGTGCATTTCAACAAGAATGAGCTATAAAATATCTTGATCTGCTTCAACCATATTCAGAATCCGGATCTATGGAATCTCGAACAAAAAATGTCTAGCAACAGGGTCTTCTTTACACATCTAAAACGTGTTTAACCAAAAATTCCCAGTCAACCCGACCAGGTAATGTTAACAGAATAAAGCATTGTGAGAATCAACTTAGAAAATAAGCACTTGGTATAAAGATAATCAGTCACAGCAACAGAAACCTCTGTTACTTTCATATACTTTATTCTGTCTCCTAGTCATGACAAGTTAAGCCAACTTATATAACATCGATAGGCCACAGAGTGACAATCATGCCACTCCTAATGCTTTCTGGATGTCTTCCTGCATAGAAAATATCCATGAATGTCAATGAACAACTAGGAAAAGTATCTTGCAAAGCTAAGTGAAATGGGTGGTTCAGAGAAGTGAGCACTTGAGGGCCAGAACAGACTGTCGGCTACCTCGATGGCTAGTGGAGGTGTGATTGTCCCGTAGCGGCTGATGACTCGCCCTTCCTTGTCTACTAAAAACTTGGTGAAGTTCCATTTTATTCTTGAACCCAAAAATCCAGTTTTACGTGCTTTGAGGTATTTGTAGAGGGGTGCTGTTTCTTGCCCATTGACGCAAACCTACAACCACAGGCACCTACTGAAAACTTCAAATAAATCGACTGGTCATACGAAATGAGCAAACAAGTTGTATGAGATAACCAATATTTATGGTATATAAACCCACAGAGCTATTACATCTATCATGAGCTGTGCAATGTGGAGTACAAGGAAAAGTGTCCAAGAAATCATAAAGTAGTAAATATGTCTCTAAGTTGATATATTTCTTAAAAATGGGTAATTTTGAGTTTACTATCAGCAACTAGAAAAATCTCCCGACAAACACTCATAATGCAATCAGACGTGACTTGTCCCAAGATAAGGGTAGGCCCAGCGGCCACAATCCTTAAGAGGCAGATTGTGAATCTTATACCACCGGGAGTTGTACAGCCTTTAATAATATGAGAAGCCAAACGTGTGAAGCATTTTTCTCATTACAACTACATTGCCAAACATACTAACAAACCATGCTCTTCATGTGAGAAGTCAAGTACTGGCTGAATTTATCTTAGAGATCAAGTTATAATCTTCTCCTACAGATCATACCCTGAAAAGAATCTAAGAATTGCAAACCTATGAAATGTTTTTGAATTATTCTTCTCTAATAATTTTCCAAAAGATTGTCTGAGTTTTACTGGTAGTGACAGAAGACTGATGATGTGTTTGGGTAGTATTCTCAACTAAAAAATAATAGCTGAATAAACAAAGAAAACAGATGGACTATCCTGATGGAAATCAGGTTACAGACTTCTTTGTAAATAACTTCACCAACAAGGAAAATTGTAATCATTGAAAACTTGCAGTCCAAGCAAAAAATTTCACAGTATTTTTCCTAGAGACTTTCTAAAATGTCATCTGAATCCTTGGTCGACTTGGCCATACCACTGGATGGAATAAAATGTGGATATGGAAACAAATGAAGATAAGCTGTGTAAATCAATGTACAAGCTGTGGAGCTTACACGACGGATCTTTTCGAAGAAGAATGTGTTAATAATGTGTTTACTCAATTTTGGATATGTTTACTTCAAGTTTGGGTAATGCATTTGGGTAATCCTCTAAATTTAGTTGTGAAGCCAGACAGTTTTGGATGAGTTACAGAAAGGACACCAGTATTGCTACTTCTCCTCAATACTTTCTAGCCAGAAACCTTCTATATTTTGGTTAATCTAGATGTTCCTTATCCTCTCTGGCAGTTTGTCTTTGACCTTTTCTTTCTGCCATTTCGATGTTAATTCTAGCTAAAAATTATAGATACAAGATGCGGAACAAATTTTCCAGCCAGCGGTGACCAACTCATAACAAGAATTATGTCTTGGGTTTGATCCTTATTTCCTCCCTCCACATGATTTGCCCAGCATAGAGACAGTACTGATGAAAGACAAGAATAACAAGCATATGTGCAACGTCCCAGTACATTGGTAAGGCTTGACGATTTTCAGTAAGTCAAAAGAAATTCAAAGTTATAGAACAATCAAATCTTCTATGATTCTCATTATCATAACCTCCAGTAAAGGTTTAAGAACTCTTAACAATTCGATTTTCTACGTACCTCGTGATCCAAACCTCCAGTCAAGGTATAAAACCTCTTAACCTTCTACGGAGAGATTTTCCTTAAAGAGTCCAAGAAAAAGAATCCTTCTGTAATTACTTCTTGAAACATTTTTGACAGCTGATTGCAAAATGTAATGACAAAACTCTTGACTACTAAAATGACGGTTGAATCAACTTGGAAAATGGCCAGACCTATTAGATAAAGCTTGTTCAACATTTTAACCAGTCTTGATATGATGTGACAAAAGAACGAGATCAGAGCATGTACACTTCCAGGCAAATTACTAATGGTACTGCATAGCTCATGTTTATATAATTCATGGAACTCAGAGGAGAGAACTATCCAGCAAGTATTAAAAGGCTACCAAACCGTCTCATACAACCTCAGTAACATGAACCAAGTGCGAACTTCGAAGCAGGTATGCTTCACAGGTTTGGAGCGACCATTTTCTAATTTCTTGGTTTGGGGGGCGGCGGTGGTTGTCTCAATGAAATATATTCCCACGAGTCTTGATGATGTTATACAACCAAAAAAAAACCCAAATGGGATAAAGAAATGAGCAGGGCACAATGATATCCAGAATTCCAACTAAAATGGCCACAAGTCCTATGACTACAAACATTTCGACCCACTTATTAACCGTTGATAAACATCAAAGACCACAATAGATAAGTCATGATTTTGTAGAGTTTGCACCCTGCGGAGAAGCAACAAAAAGAAGTAATTATTCAGAGACAAAAGCATCCGTTCAGTCATAGGCCACGGCAACCTATTAGAGCCAGAAAGAAGAGATCTTGGAAACCTATATAACTGCCTGGCAGAAACATACAAGAGGAGGGGAACATACAAAGAAATGGACCTATTTGAGGAAATAATAATTCAAATGATCAATCTGAAAAGCTAAACAGTTGAGAGAGAGCAGCCAAAAAGAATACCTTCTGGAAAATTGGAAATTCGACTTTGTATCTGTTACAAGCAAATTCTTCCACCTCCTGGCTAGTGTCTGGCTCTTGTCTGAGAAATTGGTTGCATGGAAATGCCAAGATTTCGAATCCTGAGAAAAACCCAGGAGCAGCCATTCCCATCAATTTCAAACTCATTAAACTCATCTTGGGAGGGGCTAAGAAGGAAAGGTCGGCAGTACATGTTATGATCTTTGGAATAATCAATATAGAAAATAACTACTCTCTATTTAAAAATTTCCAGTGGAAAGAACTTTCCATGGCAATGCACAGCATGAGAGACAAACTATTACAAATGTTCACGAATTTCCAAACAGACGATGAACAAAGCAAAGAGATTATTGCAACATCAGACAAAGAACAAGTGCTCTGCAGATTGACAATGAATAGGGATTTCCAGAAGGAAATGAAGCTCAAAATTGGCATCTGCAATTATTTGGGTTGACTCGATCATCCCAAGTTATCTGATTCTTACTTGCATGCATGGCCAACCTCCTAGAAGTGACTGCAACCCCAGCAAAGATGCCAAGGCAGAGTAGTGCATCATCAAGCATTGGATCAGTTACAAAAAGAAATTGGAAAAAGCAGTAGGTTAATAAATGTAGGAAGACAAAATTCGGTTCGACTCGATTCATCCTCATGATCTTGTCGGACAGTATACCTCAGACAAAAGCAGTATAAAGACAAGTTATGCATCACTTGGCCAACATTTACAGCACCAAGCTATTTAGCTTCTCAAGAAGATGTTTGAGTACCCCAACACTAGTTGATTTTACATTTTTCCTATTTTTTCGGGCATAAACATACAGTATTTCTTTCTACGGTTTTCTTTCCCCACTTACAAGCTCAAGCGATAGTGCTAGTCACTCATCGCCATACTCACTTCCATTGCATGGTCGAAAAATGTAGGAATTCCCATGATAATCACCACAGAAACATACCCATTATAACAAATACAACATCCATGAATGCAACAAAATGCAACCGAACAGAAAATGGAGAAAGAACCGACCTTTATCCTTGTACCTGTTGTGAAGTTCAGTGAGCTCCGTGTAGTTCTGTTCGGTGAACCCACTGTTTCAAACCCAGAAACACCCAGAGATCAATCTTGTTAGTTTGAGAGCGAATGCATCAAAAACAAAAAAAGGGGAGAAAATTGATGAGAAGAGAGAGGGGGGTGAGAGAGACCATTTGGAAGCAACGTTAACGACGAGAAGAACCTTCCCTTCGTAAGCACTGAGATTCACCTCATTGCCCTTGCTGTCCTGCATCATCATCATCATCATCATCATCATCAGCATCAGCATCAGCATTAACATCAAAACGTCGCGATTCCGCGTAAATTTCGCGCGCGAGAACGAGAGGTTCGCGAACGATTCGCGCAGCGACACGCCCACCTTGACGACGAACTCGTGGAGGGATTTCTCGTCGGCGGATTGGGCGGCACCCATTTTCTCCGCTGCCTTTTCTTGCCCGTTCACAAATGGGAAGGAGGCGTTCGCGTCTGGTTATCGAGAATCGAAACTGCATGGGCTCGACGGCGGCGACGGCGAGGGCGACGGCGGCGGCGGCGATGGAGATAAACGAGCGCGCGGAAAGGGTGGCCTTCGTGCCACGTCGGAATTCAAACTTTCGATGTGTGATTGCATGATCTCCTCTTACCAGATCAAGACCCGCCACGTGCGGTTTCATAACACTACAAAATAGTTAGCAAAGAATTCGATGTGAATTGGGAAGGATTGGTCGACGAAATATTAATCGGAGACTGAACAAATAATTTTGCTTTTTGTCACTGCCAGATGTATTGGCGGCTGCTGGAATCATATGAGAAAATAATCGTATTCGTTTTGCATTGAATGCGCAAAAATTCATCAATTTAGTAGTGAATGATGTTACAGAAATAATGAATTAATAAAAAAATTAAAATATAGTGTTGTTGTATGCGAAGAGAAAGGATGTCAATTCATTAATTCGTTATTCTCATAACTTCAATTCTTTTTTATTTCAAAGAGAAAAGAATAAATGAAGATTGCTCGGCTTTTTGCTGGTCATGCGGCATTTCATTTTATCTTTATGTGTTTGTGATTTGCCAGTGCCTAGTGAAATAGTTTTGCCGTGAGACCAGACAAGATTACACATTCGACTTATATGATTAGTATTGGAACGCTAATTTTTAACGTTTTGTATCTATTAGGCATATTTTATAATGTTTTAAATCATTTCAGTCATTCGACCAAAAACTGAAAAATCATTTCAGTGGGCTAGGCTAAGTTGGACTTCGGCATCGCGGGCCGACACATCGGACCGGCCCGGACCAAAATTTTAAAAAGGCCCGAAGACCCGTTTGAACGAAGTTCACCAAAATCTTGCATCCCAGTTCGTTTCTGGGAAAACTTCCCAAGAGCTCTCATTAATTGGATTTCAATTCATTGGTAGCAACAGTTCAGGTAAGCTCGACTGTAACGTCCCGCAAAGTCAATCTTCTGATAATAATGCAACCCAAGCACGAAAATCCCAAAATAGGGAAAGCCCGAGAGGTCCGAATTAGACCAAATGGGTCACTTCTAATTCATGTGGGGGAACTGTAGAAACATTTATCTTTTTTTGTCTTTTTACGTGCGGGATTAGGATCGCCCAACTATTAGATTTCATCTTATAAGCCTTCACACAAATCAAGAGAACTAAACATAGTATTATAGCATAAGCGAATCCAAGCAACATAACTCACAAGTAAAATTATATCAAATCACGAGCAAAAAAAATCCCATGATGAATAGGACTAGTCAAGAGTGTAATTTCGAGTTTCACCTTCTTATAACTTTATATAAAGCTTTTGGTTCGGTTCATAATTTCTCCAAACATTCATCCAAGCAAAGATGGTACTTGATATCCTTTTCCTCCGTAACTTTCTATTTCTTTGAAGTTTGGTTTGAAAAATATTTTCCTAAAATTAGTTACATGTATCGCTTATATAAATGAATGAACCAAAATTATTTTCATTGTTCACGAAAATATTTAGAATAATTACCAAAAAAAAAAGTCCTAAATCTATTAATTCAATCATAAACTTTTCTTTCATCTTTTTTTTTCCAGTTGAGTTATAAACATTTTATATTTGTTCCAATTTATTCCATTCGGCAAATTTTGATTAATCGCATTGACATAGATGTTGGGCATCCTTATTGTAAGGTCGGTCAACACTAACAATAATTACTTTTAATAATATTTTAATATTTTTCAAATTATTTATTTGTTTATTTATTCTTTTCATTTCTTTTTCCCTTCTTTTATTTCTCTTTTTTTTTTTCTTTCTTTTCTTTTATATTCTTCCTCTAAACTCTCGAGAAGTTTTTTAAGGAAACAAATTGGATTTTTTTCCTATTCACTTAATTTCTTTATTCAATTATTTTTTCAATTTAAATATTTTTTTTATGGGGTCTATTAAACAATTGTTTGATTTTAGTCTTAGTAGCCACACTCCAAGTCATAAATAAATTTTACATAAATCTTATTTTTTTAATAATAAAATAAACCAAATCTTTTAAACTCATTTGTAGTTAAATCTTTACAACTGAATTAAACAAATAATACTATTTGAAATAAATTGTCCAACTAAAACCTCTATAATATTCAAGAATATATAATCAAGGCATAACGCTCAATGAATTGGTATTTTCTCTTTTATCCCTTTTTAAAATTTAAACTCAATATAAGTTTAGGTATAACAAATCAACAAATTGAAGCTAAATCATCGAATGTAGGCCACATGGCAGCACTATAACATGTGCCTAAACTAAAGCATGGCAATAAAAAAAGACAAAAAGAAAGTGTCGCATGCTCGAGCACATGAGGGAACATCCTCTCAGTTTCGACTTTTGGCTATGAAGAATAGATACCGCACCCAAGTCTTCAGGCCTCTAGAGGTTGGATTTGTGACAAGGCATTTCAAATACACTTGTTGATTTGAAAATGCCATTCACAACGGAACTTCTAAACAAATTTTTTTCAACTAAAGTCTAAAGATGAATTATTTTAGAATTATGGAGAGAGGCTATAATATCGAACTGATCAGTCACTTAGGAATCTCTCTTTCTATCTCCTTCCAGGGGCTTTCCATCTCTCAATTTCTTGCGAGTTGAAAGTGCACGGGACCTTCTTTTTCAAAATTGACCAGTTATGCATCAATTAATCTCTAGATGACATTGCTGAGATGGAATTTTGGCCGGACATGATGGCAACAATCGGGAAGTGGGGGATTGGCTGCACCAAGGTTTGAAAAGCGGGTCTATCATTTCTAGGTGGTCGGTAGAAAGGGTGGCAGGTCTATTCTAGGAAAATAAAGTGTCGATTTGGTAATTAGACCCACATGATTGTGTTGTGTTGAGATGGAATTTGGTCCATGAATGCAAGAATGGAGAGTGCAAAAATGAATTTCTAAAATCGAAAGGTGCAAAATTGGGATGGAAACCCGGGATGAGCGGTGAATCTTCCCATTTTCAAATTTCAATGGAATGGTAATTACATGACGAGTCTTTATGACGACTGCCCTGTGGAGTACTTGTTGGACAAATTTGATATAGAATAGTCAAAAATACTGTTGTACAGTAACAGAATCCCCGTATAACTGCAGTGCCTCGGCCATAAATTCGACACCTAAAATACTTTTGTCCCTATGTGATTTTGAGCTACACCGCCACGAACACATGACGGTTGATTATCGTGTTTTTTTTTTTTTTTTGTTCGCAAGTGGCAATCATTTTCCTACGATCACATATGCCTAAACCGGATGTAAATGAGCCAAATTGACACCTACCAACGAATTAGGTGAATCCCAAATGGATCTCATATGATTTGGGTAACTCGAGTTAATTGGGCTTATGTGCATTGACCACAAAGTCGACACGTGAAATACTTTGTCCCTACATGATGCTAAACAGTTACGTGTACGTTATGATTGACTGACGGGTTTTTTTTTTGTGTACGAAGGCAACAATTATTTCCCTATAATCACACATCCGTAAATCTGATGTGAATAAGCCAAACCGACTAATCGATGAATTAGGTAAATCTCAAATGGATCTCATATGATTGGGCAACTCAAGTCAACTGGGCTTAGTGCATTGAACCAAAAAAGTCTTGACACGTGAGATATGTCATCCCTATGTGATTTTGAGCTAAATAGCCACATGTACATTACAGCTGATTGGCGCGTTTTTTAGGCGTGCAAATGTTTTCCTATAATTAGGATTACAAGTCAAATTGATGCCTAATGGATTAGGTGTGTGATCAGTGCAACTCAAGTCAATCAGGGCTTACGTGCATTGACCACAAAGTCGACGCGTGCAAAATACTTCGTCCCTACATGATTTTGAGCTAAATAGCCACATGTACAGTACAATTGACCGACAGGGCTTTTCTGTGTGGGAAGCCGACAATCGCTTTCCTGCAATCACGAGCCATACGTGCTTAAATCGGATGCAAATAAGCCAAATTGACATCAATCGATGGATAAGGTGAATCGGGCAACTCGAGTCGATCGGGCTCACGTAAACTTAGCAGCAGCTGATAACTTTTCCACAAATCCAGCACCTGCGACGTAGCACAACACGACAAGACAATCAACGACAAAGGAACCAATCGAAAGGCATCCATCGGAGAAAGTGGTCCCACCCCGAATTCAGAACCGCCGCGTGTCCTCGAGGAGGGAACCCATCTGGCCCTAATAGGGCGCCACGTGTAAATCCCAGAAAAACCAAAGCGAGAAAATCCGCCCCGAATCCTCCCCCAATTTTTTCAAGCAGCAATCATTCGAGCCACGATCCTCCCCATCGAAAGGATGGGCCGCCACTGGCACTTCCGGATGTCGGCTCCCGATCGGGACACGCGGCGGGTCCTGATAGGGCCGGGGCGCCTATGTTGGTATCGCAGGATGCACGAACGGTTACTCGACGAGGGGCCCGTCGCTCGACGCGTGTCCTTAGGTCTCCCGAAGGTTGACCGAGAGCATCGATTGACTGACCGACCTGTCCCCTTCGATTCCTCATCCCAGAAAACTTTGGTCAGGGTCAACATCAAAAGGGAAAAAAATCACGAGTGTCGATGAGCTGCTGCGGAGGAATCTTCCTGGGGCATCTCTCGGCCCAACATTTCGATCACTTGAATTCGTGTCATGTTAATAATGTTTTCTATATCGAGAATCTGATACAGACTTATCCTAACTTTGTAGATACTTTTTTCATCGGTTCGATACAAGCTTATGTTTAAATTAATATTCTTCAAATTCTACAAATCACTTTTGCTCTTAAGCGTGTGTGCACACTCAATTTGGTGAAGTCTTTACTAATTCACTTCCTTATTGCTATCTGTTATATAGACAAAATGAAATGTTAAAAAAATATTTTCATGATAATTTTTATTAGTGAACGTTTTTTGGGTTAGCATTATCCAAAGTGAAGATCCTTCAACAAATTGTTTGTAGGCTCTGTGTCTTTTACAAAATTAGATGGCATCATAAAACTAGAGTGATAAAAGTTTATAATTTTGAAATTATGGTTGTGGAAGTTACAATTACAATACATTAGATTTCCTATTCTCTCTCTCTCTAGATACTTTCTCTCTTTCAAAACGCGTTTTTACCTGTTAACTTTATATGTCACCAACCAAGAATGGATTTTGGTCAAAAGGATAGCATTTGTTTATGATTTTAGAGATGACTAATCCTATGGCCTCTCCCTTAGATTGTTTGTTTGCATCGTAATTTAGTGTTGATACTTTGTTAAATTAGAATTAGCTGGAACGCAAGCACGTTAGATTCTATTATGTGTGAAATTGTCGAAATTTGCCATTGCAACTATGCTGGAATTATTCAGTTAACAATGGCTTAGCAGGTCAACAACTAAGGACAAATTGTAGAATTTAGGTTTGAAAAAATTCAGTGTACCATGCAATTCTATGTTGCAATCATGGACCATTTTATTTTTTATTTTATAGATCGTGAGCCTTCTCATCTCGAAAGGTCTTAAGATATTTTAAACAAAAGAAAATGCGAAACAAAAAAATGTAGTCTCATTTCCAACCCGTTAGGTTTCAGGCTTGACCAATTCAATTCTTAGCACAAAATATTAGGAACCAATTCCGACAAAACATATACCAATTTCATAATTTGAAACTTATCATTCCTAAATTTGATAACCATATCGAATTCAGTGTAGACAATGTGAATGCCAAAATGTCATATTTCTGACAAAATTTCTAGCATTAAATACAAATTAAAATAAAAAAGCTTTGCTTTCATCATGTTAGTTGGGTCGGTTCTTGTCCCCCCATCCAAAAATAGATAGAAAATAACTGAAAAATAAATAACCGAAAACACCCCCCACGATTGACGCTTTCCGGGTCACAAAGCCGCATGTCCCCATCCCAATCCCACTCCCCTATTCCTCCCCCCTAAAAAACAAAGCAAAAGCTTCGGCTACTTCCGCAATCCTTCCGGTCACCACGTGGAGGCGCCTCCGGCGACTAACCCACCATCAAATTCCACCAGGAGCACGCGTGTCCCTCCCGGGCTCCTTCCACGTACCCCTCAGCTTTGTCGGAGGGGGACAGGAATTATTGTTCCCCATTTTATAATTTTTCCCGTGCGGAATTCCGAACTTTATTAAGTGGGGAAAAAATTAAAAAAAGAGTCGCAGATATTTCCAGAGCGCCCCCGGGCACCGTCGGAATCCGACACATCGGACCTCAGATATTTTTTTGGTGCCGCGGAAAGGGATGTGTCCGAATCTGGATCCCCCGACACGTGGCGGCCGATGCATCCCCCCGCTGCCCCGCCCGGTGATTGCATCGCCTTGATTCCCCCCCTCACGGCACCACCGCAATGCCCACCCTACACGTGTCCCCCAGCCCAATATCCGCTGTCCACGTGCCCCGCACCATTTTCCCGAGAGTATCCACGGCAGTTCTTTTCGCCCATTCCGTACGGGACACGTGTCCTCCATCAGAGATCTCCCCTGCTTCCTATGTATATAACGACCCCCGCGGGCGCAGAGGCGCCACCGTTGCCGGTTAGACGACTTCACACCCCCACGCCCACAAGATAATGAATGCGAACCAGCGACTCAGGCCGAGCCACCACGGCGGCGGCGGCGGCGGCGCAGACTCGCCGGAGCCCGGCATCCTCAACGAGCGCGTTCTGCTGCTGGTCTTCGAGTCGATCCAGTGGGACCTCCGCGTGCTCTGCCTCGTGTCCTCGGTGAACCGGAAGCTCCGGGCCATCGCGAAGCGGCTGCTGTGGCGGGAGCTCTGCGCCTACCGCGCGCCCCGCATGGTGGCGACATTGACCGCCGGGGGGGCCCGGATCGGCGGGGGGTGGCCGGCGGTGGCGAAGCTCATGTTCTTCTGCTGCGGCGCGGAGCCGAGCCGGAACTTCCGGATGGGGCAGCAGCTGCCGGGGCACTTCGCGAGCACGTCGCGGTTCTCGAAGACGTCCGGGCGGAGCTTCCTGCCGCGGCGGTGCCGGGGCGACGTGCTGTACGTGAGCGACCCGTGCGAGCACGAGATGAAGAAGGCGGGGCACCAGGACGACCTCGGGGTGTACCGCGGGGTGTTCAAGGAGTTCAGCGGCTCCCGGACGCGCGCCTGCCTGATCGGGCGCCGGGTCGGGCTCGAGGACCGGGCGTGCCCCTACTGCGGCGCCCGGGTGTGGAGCATGACGACGGCGCGGCTCGTCCCGCGGAGCGCGGCGCGGCGGCTCGGCTCGCGGAACGGGCGGCTCGAGTACTTCGTGTGCGTGAACGGGCACCTGCACGGCACGTGCTGGCTGGCCCCGCTCTCGTCGGAGGACGAGGAGGAGGACGACGGCGGCGGCGGCGGCGGCGAGTTCGACGACGACTACGACGACGAGGAGGACGGAGGAGACGACGACAAGGAGGGAGGCCGGAGCGGTCAGGATGCGGTCAACGAGGGTGACGATCGGGCGGCCACGGATGGCAGCACGAGCTCCACGGGGGAAGAGATCATCGGGGAGTGGGGGCCCGCGGAGTGAGCGGATGTTGATTTTCTCGGCCGCTGATTGGTGGAGCGCCCCGCTTGCGTGGCGAATTATTCTTATTATTAGTCTCTCGACCTTTTTCCCCGGGCGCGAGCTTCCCGATGGTCGAGTGCTCTGCGACTGTAAGGTGGGAGCGATTCTGTGAGGTAGCGACCACCGTATTGATTTTCGATCTCATTAGATCGTACGGACGCGATTTCCCTTTTGTAAGCACTGTGCTCGACCAATGAGGTTTCACTAGCGTTACAACCTCCTGGGGGACATATATTTTAATAAACTTTTTTGTCCGTTTCATCATCACGGCCGTGCTTCTTCCTTCTCACGATGAATATGAAATTTTAGCGAACGTGAAAAATCAGCTTTAATTCAAGACGCGACTCCAGCTTAGCATTTGACCGAATAGCGTGTCCGAAAACGCGTACCGTCCGTCACGTCGATCCCGATAACTGGCAGCTTGGAAGGTGTCTGCGTTCCACAAAGCCTTCGGTAGTTGGATTTCGTGTGCGGCGAGATAGAGAGATGTTACACCTGGACGGGACGGGACGCCATGGATGTCGACGGAAGCCAAGATTGTAGTGCCCGACATTGTGGACCCTGGCCTGGCCTCCGTGGACCCGAGTATAGACATTGGGTCTCGGGCTTGGTCTCGATGGACCTAGCCTAGCTTTTGTGGACCCGAGCTTGGTCGATGGGGATCCATGCACAATCATCAAGGCCTCTGGCCTAGCCTCTGTTGGACTTGAGCCCGAAACCCCTAGACTTGAACACTAGGGTTTCAGGCCTAACCTCTTTGAATCCAAGCTTGGCCATGATGGATCCCAAAGGACTTGGCCGTGGCATTTAGAGCCGAGTCTGCTGGAGAGAGACTAGGAAGTAGAGTTGGGATTCCCACGGCCAAGCACAAATTTTGTAGTTTAGGTGCCGATATCAAGTCACATATTATAAAAATGATTTTCGATTTATAAGGTATAGGCTTTTCGTTAACTCATTTTCCTAAGTGATCTAAATATTCACAAACGGGGAGAATATTTTCTTGGAAAATGTTTTTTCTTGAAACAAATGAAGCATAAGTTTCAAATTTCTAAGCTGCTCTTGAAATTTCTTGTAATTATGGACCTTAATAGAAAGCCAATTTCACCGACACCTTTAATTACTCGATAAGATTTTCAGACATAATCTCCTCTATCAAGACAGAGTCAAACCACTTTTACATCCATACTTATTAAGAGATGAAATTCATGCCTTGTTAAACTCAACAACTACAATAATTGTCGGTTCTTCAGGATCCGCCCTTTACGAGCACCATACATGTTAATTACAGCATTAGCATCCACAATATTGAGGTTTTCTAGTTAAAACTCGACCTTGAACTAAAACCGTCGGTATCCGTATAATTATTGATGCAACCATTTTTATCTAGAAGTGCTGGAAACTTGTCAACGTAACTACTCTGTTAATTCATGTGAATTTATTTCCGATTGTCATAACGAATAGCCCCACTCACCTTATTCCTAACCTAGGAACCTTCACTACTTTTTGTCTCCCATCGAGTTTACCATCACTCACTCGAACATAAACTAAGTAATCAAATTTTATAAGAACCGAATAATCAGCAAAGCTATATTAACAAACTTTCTTAGCTATATTTCCGATTGTCATAACAAATAGCCCCACTCACCTTATTCCTAACCTAGGAACCTTCACTACTTTTTGTCTCCCATCAAGTTTACCATCACTCACTCGAACATAAACTAAGTAATCAAATTTTATAAGAACTGAATAATTAGCAAAGCTATATTAACAAACTTTCTTAGGAGTCAACAATGTTGATGATGTAAATCTATTCACCAAGTTGATCATGTTACCAAGTGCCACTATGAATTTTGTAGCCATACCAAAACTAAAGAGCGTTTATGAACCATCTTTGGTAACGTTTTATTGATAAACTCTACAACATGCTATGGTTCATTAGTGCTAGTGCGGTGTCTCACTAGGACCTTGTTGCATGATTCATTAAATAGCTCTGAGCTAAACTTGACGTTATTGTCAATTTGCACATACTTAATCATCTTCATTTTGATCAAAGCTCTTAATTGCCTAATTGTAATAACAACATCTAACTTGTGTCTTCATACAAACACCCATGTTCTGCTTGAGTAGTTAAGCATTACCATTAACATAAATCTAGTACTCTTCCTCAAAGAAAGCCGTGATAACAAATTCCACTATTTCCTTGGATTATTGCATTTGCATACATTCAAATCCTTAGTCATATAAGCACACAACAAATTCCTTTCACTATGTATCTCATAACTTCTTTCACAAATGTATTATAAAGACATATGTGACATTCTAACTTTCAAGGGAATGTGCATCCAACATCTTAGCAGCGAATTCTATCACTATCTTCTTTGGAGTGCATACAAGCCATTGTACCTAATTGCTTTTACCATCAAAAGGGTGCTTCCGAGTCTCCGACCACCTTCATAACTCTACTATATGAACTCAACCAACACTCAATTAAATCTAGAGTGCTCAAGGATATTTGTCTTCTTCGACTCAAGAACGTGCCTTACATTAGTTAATCTCCTCACTATAGTGTCATGCATTCTAATTTTGCTATCGCCAACACCCAAAGCATTATACTTAGCATTGTTCCACAATAGCACTTTACTACCGTTAGTGCATTATTAAGTAATAAACCAGTTTTTGTTCAGTATAAAGTCAAACAAACAATTAAAATTTAATAGCCTCCGTTGAACGACTCTTCAGTGACAAATAAGGCATAGCTAATACTATCTGAATCACAATAAGTTACAACTGCAACATCATTTGTAAATCCAACTCTAATTCCCTTACCTTTTTAGGTCAGCTTGAGACAATCACATCTGACATGCTCCACTTGTTGCAATGCCGATAGATGGCTCCACCAATATCAAGCTAACTGCTCTGTCCTATTTCTGCTACTACGAGAAGTAATCCATCCTCCACCTTTAGGGCCTCTTATGCTGTGAATGGTGATTCTAATTCTATCGTTCCTCGTTTTTCTAGCTTAACTTCCTGGTGTATCTAGTAACTTCTCGAGATGGGACAGCATCGAAAGGTCCCTGATTTGCAGCTATTTCTGGACGCTCTCTTGACAAAGAAGATAATGGTCAAAAAATGATTGTTCAGAGATGAAGTTCTGGTGCGTTTGATTTCTTGATTCTCCATCTTTAGCGCTCCACGGAAGTATCGACATAAGGAACTTTGGGTTCAACTCCTCAGTCTCTTCTTTACCATGTTTGCAATCCGGTCTCCTCTTTAGCATGCGCACAATGTAGTGGAAACGTCATTATGCTGCTGCATTGACGTGCCTTACGGAAGTAGAAAATGCAAAAGTGAAAATGCTTGAGTGAAGCCTAATTGATCTGAAAGTTCATCTGCAAATACCGTGTTGGAACTCATCGCTTTGTTTGCACAACCACAGGAACTTCGGACTTTTGCCCGCCAAGTAGTGATTCCAAATGATCTTTATCTACCAAGCAGTGGAGGTTCTTGAGCCGTCTAGGCACTAGAAGCTAGGAATCAATGCCTCTTTTGTTGATCACTGGGATACATTCCTGATCTGTCGCTCCTCATTGCATACATTACGGAGACCGATTTGTTGAATCTCTAGCACTCCACGCGGCATTCCTTTCTGAAAAATTAAAGCCAAGGACGCTACCAGCTGGAGCTGCCTCTGAGGAACACTACCGAGACCATACAGCATTCTGGTGATTCTCTGCACTGATTACAGAAGATGTTGCTGCCTCAATTTCAGTGGATTTAGCTGAACATGAAGGACGGAGTCGTGGAAAGTGAACTTCTGAAGTAAAATCCTAGACATCGAACAAGATATTGCGGCAATCTCAAAAGTCATTCATCGGGCAACCTATTCTATTACTGGGGATGTCTTGTTCTTCAGCCGCGCTCCTGAAGCCTGTTTCTTGTGCTGACAGATTGTTTCTTCTCGAGCATTTGGTTTATTTGATGTAAATGCCTTGCTTGATTCGGAGTCAGTCGACGAAGTGTCGGTTCTTAGCACAACTGCTGTTCTTGGTTCAGCAGGAGTTTCCACCGGTGCTATCACTCAGTGATCCTAACGATTATGAAACTACAGGGTTTAAAGCCCTAATAACTAAGACTGGACGTTGCGGCTCTTTTTCCTTCACTTGGCCCATACAATTCTAGCACAAGAAGTAATCAAGCCGAAGTAGCTTTCTTGAGATTGACAGGAACACGTCTACCAACCGGAAAGATAAATAAACTCATCTCACTACCTCATTCCATACCATTAACAGGTACATAACCCATCTTGCTGCTTCTCTACGTGCAATGACGAGGCTATCTTATCCAATGAAGAACCCCACTCGATATATTTACACAAAAATTAGCACAATAATCCAAACTGATGGTCTAAAATTAGTTAATGAAGTGTAAAATATCTATAGTTACAAGATGCAGAAGAATACAATCTGATTTACTGTAACATACCTATGATACAAGATACGGAAGATTACAATCTTCCTCTACTCCCTACTTTAAACTATACAACAGATTTTTCTCTAAGGAAGCTATAGTAACTGCAAATTGATGCAAAATTGCCATCTCTACAAATTAACAGAAACAGCCGTACTATAGACAACGAGTCACCCTGGCTGTCGCAAGAATCAGCAGCCAATTTCGATTATCAGTTCAGCAGCCGAGCCCACTGCATTAATCCCACCCTGTCCCAGCAGGGCTACTGCCAATTCTTCTTCATTCCAGTGCCTCAACCCATTGCTCAGCCTCTTCAAGACATCCACATCAACCTCTAGCACCCATTTAGGCGCACAGGTCACCATCAAGCCCACAAAACCGGACACATAAGCATGCCAAGTGGCCGAATCACAGCCAAGCGAAATTTTACCATCTAATGCGCTAGCAAGAAATTCCAAGTGGGCTCCTAGGACCTTTGGTCGCCGCCTCGATACCGGCGATGCCGAATCTGTACCCCAAGCGAATGCTCCACAAAGAAGGGCAAAGTATGCAAGAGCATAACCTCTGAGCATGGCAACCATACCGCCCACATCACCTCCTTCCTGCTCTGACTTGTGACCCGATATAAACCAAGAGGGTAAAGTTTCTTTGATCAAGGACTGTACCAAACTCACCCCACCAGAGATCCACACGAATGAAGCCCCCAAGGAAGCAGCGACCTTGACACGTGTCATTGCTGCAGCAAGAGAGACTTGCCCATATCTCATTCCATACTTGGTCTTCCTCAGTTTCTCTGCTCTCTCTCTTGGCAACCCACTATTTGCAATCTCCCTGACAAAGTGCATCAGAAGAGAGAGAATCACTTCGGACATGAACATGACATCCCTGACGTACCGATGTACTCTTAAATAAAGGATTCCTGGGGCAACAGGGGAAATTCCCCCAGAGTAGAGGGAACCAAGTCCTTGGCCAAGAAGAGCACCAACACCACCGTTGCTAGAGATTTGTGAGGAGCTCAGTCCTAGAGTCGATGAGAAGCAGCTTTTAAGGAGGTGCACAACAGCATCACTACTATGGTGGAAGACAGTTTGAGAAGCTCGGAAGATTAGGAAGTCACTCCAGCGCTTCACCTTTTGGGCCCACAAGGAGGCTATGATGGGCATGCATGGCCAGGGGCAGCCAGCACCCAGGGAATTCAAGGCTGGACCAATAAACGAGAGGAGACGTTCAGAGGCTTTATCAAGCTTGTATGTTATTGTAAGGCTCACCAGTGCAGCCAACGGCAAAGGTAGTGTAGCTGGAGCGCTTCCCCCTGCAAATTTATAGTCAGCCTCAGGCAATGAAGAATTTGTTTAGCGGCCGATACATTATTTATCCATGAAGATTTTATGTCTTAGCCCGACTAACTATTAACTCGTTCAAAAAGGTTAAATGGTTACTCGAATAGCTTCAGTTTTTACCTTCACACTTCAAATTAAAGTTGGCGGAAAAAAAGAGTCAAAAGTACAAAAAAGTAAATTAGCTAATGCACAAGGACCAATGACAGTAAGTACGAATGCATACCCACAGCTAGACTCGGAACATCAACACCAATAGCAGCAATAATTTTTTTTATTTGCTGCTCAACCGTTGATAAATTTGCAGCAGGGCTAGGCCAATCACTTCCATTCATAAAAACAGGTTTCCATATACCCCTGGTCACTTCTGCAGAAAAGTAGCTCACTATTGTTGCCAAGGAGGCTGGAAGAAAATCAGCAAGATCCTTTAGACCTGAAACAGAGCAGTGAGAACATTAGCAAGAGAAAAGGATATAGGTTTCTTCCATATTCTGCTCTTGCATCAACACTGCTTGATTGAGCTAGCCCAAGAGGAGGCAAACATAATGAGACTAGAGTTTAACTTGAGGACATTCAATCATGAAAACAAAGATAGAGAGATTATATTAAATCATGTAAACCGGTGGTGAACAAGAGTGAACATCCAGAAAAAAGAGTCTCAGTTAACGAACGTGAATAAAAGATCCAAGATTAGCTGGAAAAGAGACCATATCTCAAGAACATGAAGATAGACTTTACTTCACCACTACATGCGGCTGAGATAATCTAGAGATCTCAGGAAGTACAGGCTACAGAGTCACGTCCCCATATGCTTTGCCATTATCAGGAATTGACATTTCACACTCTTTCATACAGTGACTACATTTACATCTGAGCATCTGTATTGCAAATTTAACTTGGTGCATGGATATCAAATAAGGAAGTGTAGAAACGATGCTGTACAAGTTGAAGACAAACCTGTAGCCATCTCACGAGGGGAGACCCTCTTATGGGCACAGGCTGCCAGAGCAGCATCAAGGACAAACGGAGTTGCCTCCAGAATATCCCAAGCAGGAACTTTGAGTCTGATTGCTAATTCCTCTGCTGCTGCAGACCCAGATGAATTACTACTTCCCGAAGTTGTAGGCGCCACAGGACCACCTCTACCAATCTTTCTGAACATCATACTGAGGAGGGCATCTACAATCTGATGTACATTGGTGCCTTGTACAAGACCAGATAAGGTGGATGTAATACATTTTTGATGCTGCCTATACCAGCGTTTAAGTTTTGGAAAGGAATCTATAAAAAGAGGTTCCGCAGGTGATGGGACCAGAGTGCCAGAGAGGCTTTCGCTACTAAACCGATTATTGGTGGAATTTCCAGAACATGCTAATTGGGAGTTTCGAACTAATAGGAGAAATTCGGGACATAAGTGGGTTCCTACAGGTGGCACATCTCCCATCACATGCTCAAGTGGTGGGTGATCAAATCTCCACAGCCTCAGCAGAAGTGTAAATGCATTTGAGAACACCACATGAGAGGACAGTTCCTCCCCTGACGTACCAGCCCACGAGACATTCGGAATAGTTGACCCAAAAATTTCACAGATCGGCATCAATGCGGCAGCGAGCTGTGGAACCTGAATGAATGTGAAAATAAACTACTTGATCACATATGGGAATTGCACAAAATATACATAAGATGCCAACTCCTAACTTCTACGCATTGTTGCAAGAGAAGCAAGTGTAATTGGCATGAGTTCCTGATACCGTAAGAAAGCAGATGCTTTCCAAGTACATGCAAGTACTGTGCTTTCAACATCAAATATCACAAATCATGAAGCTGCTCGAAGTACCCTTTACCAACTGGAATATGCCTCTTGGCACATAGAGTGATGGGCCAAATCTTATATCGAGAAAGCTAAAAGTGGCTCACTTCCCAACTAAATGCACACTACACAAACCCAGCTTCAAGTTTTCAATCATTCAGCCTCACAATCCTTAGGTCATTTTCAGACATGATATTACCTTTTCAAGTCCAAATAAGAATCATCCATTTAAATATTCGATTTCAACTTAATTTTCTTCTTCACATAGTAGCATAAAAAAATGCAAGTCTCTTGTTCAACCTACCAAACCATGCAGAGAGAATATCTGAACGCAATCCACTGATGATACTCCGATAAGAAGAACATTAAGAAAAGGAGCATAACCAATTAAATGGTTCTCAGGTCCTGAATAATCTGGAGGAACAGGAGGCGACAGCAATCTCGTAATTAGAACAACAATGTGTTCCTGCAGGCAACAAGGACAGACATTAACCTTGATTTAGCTCACAAAAGTACGTCATTATGTGCTCTAGTGTAATTCTCTGATAATATAAAAAAAATAAAATTCCTGCCAGCATATACCTGTATATTCCAACCACGAACGAGAGATGCTCCACAGAGAATGGTAGCAGCAGATATCTTCTCCTCATCAGAGCCATTGAGAGCAATCACATATATTTTCTCAATCTCTGCTAAGCTTCCATCAAATCCATGAGCTAATATCAGTTTCCATAATCCATACTACTGGATAATAACTTATAAATCAGCTTAACAAAAATAAGGGCTTGACTGAACACCATATCATAATGGAAACCGCAGTATGACTATTGCATCTCGTTGCATCTCGTGGTTAATTTCATATTGCTTCCTCATGCCAACCACTCACACATGACACACACCCTCCTTTCTTTCTAGTTGCTATTACATTTCGTAAATCAACTTGTATCAAAGAAGGAAGCAAAGAAAAAGAAAGAAACACCTGCCACCCTCCCATAAAAAATTTTCCACATCCTCAATTCAATTTTCATGAGTTTCTCAAGTAAACAGAAACTAAAATTACCACTGAGTTGACATTGACAAAGACAACTAGAAAGAGCAAAACCTATTTATTAGGTGTATTTTGAGTATAAGACAATACTTTTAAATCCTACTTCTGCCCTAGAAATATATCGATTTCATCAAGCATCTGTGCAAAAGCATGCAAATTGAAACTTAACATGAAATAGGGGATCATCAACTTAAACTGAGTTAACTGCAATTGGTGACTTAATTTTTGATAATGGAGAACTGCACAGTTTCTTCTGCCAAAAGGAAAACTGTTAGTTCATTTGGAACTATACGAACACTATAGAAGACTAAATCAGACAGCCTATGTACATACACATATTTGAAATGATAAAAAAAAATATAAAGACGACATGAAAAGGCATATAAATGTAGCAGTAGCATACCTTGAAGCGGGAACTGAAACCAAAGTACTTGTCAATGAGGGAGTCAGAGGTGACCCCTTCATCAATGATGACCAGCCAGGCGTTTGACTTGGAATATTTCGAGGTATTTGACTGCTGCGAGTATTCACATAACCTGGCCAGAGATATGCAGATGAGTCGAGTAGATTTCTTGCTATACAAGCCTCAACAATCAGATGCCGCATGTTTCCAGCTGCAAGCAATACGAATTTCAGGATAAGTAAAACAAGGAGGGAAGCTAATCAGCCATGAAACATAGATATCTCAGTGCGCCACAATGTATAATACTAAGAAATGGTCAGCCGCAGACACCAAGGATTATGATACTGCCCATCGTGATCTCTGTAAGGTGTTAATTCAGAATGAAGCTATATCATCAATTATTCGATCTCATCCATTGGTGTCTGCTAAATTCATTTTGACCAAACACCAAAAAGTATAAACCTACTAATGACACCAATATATTAGAGAAAGAAACTCTAATACTTACAACAGTTCATTGCCATCTCATTCATGCTTATGCATTCATAGAATCCATTCCCTGCAGTAAGACCTGAAATATACATCATCGCTTTGGCAGCAGCCTGATTGGCTACAGAACAAACAGACTGAGGAGGTGTTATCAATCCCTCATAGTCACCCAACTGTTGTAAACTTGAAATCAAATCTTTACGACGCTTTCCCTGAGAATGCCTGTCTTTCCTTTGATAACTAACTACAACATCAGTTTGTTCCATAGTGCTTTCCTCTTCCTCAATGATACTAGCAATTGCTAGCGTTGTGACAGACAATAACATGCACAAACAGGTGTCCACGCGAGGTACAGGACCCTCATTGGAATCCCTTTCCTGAAAAAGAATAGTTGTAAGGAAAAATCAAACTAGAGAACTGAATGAGCATATTTTTCATACTAAACACATGAAGTTCTTAATAACTTGTGAATGATGCTTCCTTCGCTTATTTCAAAGTAAAGCCTATGCTTCCCCCAGATATGTAAATCAGAAAAGACATAAAATGTTGAAAGCATCAACTTATTTGACTTCTCTAATGAGATTAAATTATAATCTCTCAACAGTTCCCTATAATAAGCATGGATAGACAAAAGAGCCCAACTCGGCTCCATAGAATTGTAAATGATGGTGAGAATTCGCACAAATCATATAGATCATGGAGATGCCTGCACCAAAAGACCCCCTTAAGCAACAATGATGCTGCAAAATCAGATTATACCCTCCAAATGGCTTGTAGACTTGATCAGCTCCAAGCAAAATAAGAAGAAATGAAACAGTAGGCCAAAGTGACACTCAGTATAAAGGTAGGGCTTAAATGTTAGTTTTCCCTTCAACATAATTTCTACCGGAATATCACACCAGCAAAATTTAATGAAAAGGCACCAAATACCTACCCTTTGAACAAGGCGCAATGCTGAAATCCACAATCCTAGAAATGTATCATGCCATGTAGTATTGTTAGCTGACCGAAGAGCCTTTGCTAAAACTGCAAAGCGACAACTACATATAAGTAAAATACTGATAAAGGCTCTAAGATGACTGAATTCCAAATATAATTAGTAATGCTAACAGTAAATAAGCGATTTGCACCTGTAAGCGTTTCAACAGCACTAGTAGCTGTAACTTGTGAACCATCCATGGCATCTTCCAAAAAAAGATCAATAGTGAGCCAAAGAGCAGATTGGCTAGCCCCATGGCATTGTCCTGCAGAAGATATCAGAGAACCAGAAGCAATAACTGCATGAAATTCTTGCTGTGATACAGTCTTGCCTTCCCGACTTAAGACGTTACGGTTATCAGATGTCAATTGCAAAAGTGCTTCTGGAGTTATGTGTTTCAAACTCCTGAGCACTACTGAATTTGCTGCTAGTAGTCGCAAGCGTTGAATAAAACCAACCCAATGTGGTGGCCTACACAGACAGAACATGTGAAGAAGAATTACTTCTGATTTAATCATCACAGCTCACTTCTGACAAAATATTATTCTAACATCACATGATAATAACTTTCATTTTGTAGTGAACAGAATTGTGATGCACGAGAAATAGATGAGTTGCACTAATAGAACCAGTACATGTTCCGTCGGGCCAAGAAAAGTATCCTTGCAGTTACTGTGTTCTGGAGAAACGCTACAATCACCTCAATAGCCATGGAAGTATTTGCCTTGTGCAACATCTCCTGCCGTTCTGTTTCCTTTCCACTAAAGGTATCTTGACCATCGATATCCATATCTGGTGGTTTGGTTGCCCATCTAGACTTCTTTTCTGGAGTCATTTCAATCAATCCTTCATCATCTAATGATGCATCAAGTAACTGCCATACAAGTGAAAAAACGAATTCCATAACCAGGATCCCAGGTTCACACACGTCAAGACCAAATATCTGGGAAAGATTAAGAACGTTGTCAATTGATTTCATGACCCTGAAATAACACGTAAGAAACGATGTAAGTGGGAAAATTCTCAACCATGAATTTGGAGTAAACTACAGGATCGCAACATATTAACACTCAATCACTTCATATATAGGAACAAGACTATAGCATATAACAAGAAACCTCTTGCACAAATTTGAGACCCAGCAAATTTTAATAACTCCAAAATTGTAGTGCAAGAATTCTACCCTCATAAACATGTAGATAACACCCTTAATTTGCCAATTGTGTAGAACCAAACTCACCTTGACAACCACATTAACTGGAAATTTGCATACAACATATTTCTTTCAACATTTTCTTAGTTAGGGAGCCAATAACTAGATTGAAGCAAAGATAGAAACCTTCCCTAAGACAATGTATTCTTTTAGTATCACTCTCAAACCTAGTCCTACATTTACGTTAGGGAAAATGAAAAGAACGGTCCCTTAACTTTGGCCCAATATGCAATGTGATCCCTGAACTTATAACCTATTAATGTAATCCCTGAACTTTAGCCCAATGTGCAATGTTGTCCCTGAATATATGTTCAATTTAATCCTTGGACTATATGAAAATATTCAATGTCGTCCTTAATATTGAATTAATGGAAAGACAACATGAATATTTTCATAGAGTTCAGGGACTACATTGAACATATACCAAAAGTCTAGGGATTGCATTCGACAGATCAAAAGTTCAACAACCACATTGCACATTGGGCTAAAGATCTAGGACCACATTGAACAAATTCAAAGTACACGAACCAAATTGTACATTGGGCCAAAGTTCATTGACCATTTGTGTCATTATCCATTTATGTTATCATCTAATAGAGAGTGGATGAAGGCCCATGACAATACAAACAGCAAGAATCCTCACAAGTTCAAGGAAGCCAAATCCATGAAGATACAAACAATATCAAATTATATAGTTGTGCCAAGGATGTGAACATTATCAAGTTATAACGTTGTGCTGACAATCACTACCACATTTACGCACATAAAGCTTCACATTGGGTACTTAAGTCAGTATGAAACTCGAAGGGGAAATCCCTATTTTTTCAATTTCAAAGACTACGAAAGATTTCGGAAAAAAACAGGTGTTATTTGATCCCCAGGAATTGGATTGACATGAAGGGCCAATTCTTGTGAAAATGTGAGACAAAAAGTAATCGAGAAATGTCAAACTGTCTTCCTCCCTGAAAAATATGAGCTATTGAAAGAAAAGAAAATTTTCCGGAGGAAAAACTGTAGCATGAGCAAACCCCGAGATAACATGTGAACAAACAAAATGCACGACGACAAGATTGCAAACAAAGGTGTCTATACTTTCTGCAATGGAACGTGGAGGAGGAGGCAGATCATCTGCATATAACCTTTGAAGAGAGTTCCCAATTTTCATCCTTTTTCTTCCTAGGTCAACAGGACGCTCATTACATTTTTAGAAATACTGAACTTAAAAATCACTATCATTTCAATACAACCCAGTCGATATTAGTATTTAATCATGAATGCAATATTCAATTTTATTTTTCCTTTCAAAGCATAGTTAATTACCACAGTAAGAAGAGAAAACAAGAACTTTTCAGTGACCTCAACTAAATGTACCAGAAATATGTCAAATTAAATGTAATATAGAACCTGCGTAAGATAGTATTCGCTTACTTCTGATAATCTGGCCCATTTACAAGAGCGCCGAATGAGAAGGCATGTCTCTTAAGGAGCTCCATATAAAGCCTATAAGCTGTAGGATAGGTGTGCCGACTGGGAATCACCCTGTAGTTATGGAAGAAAAAAAAAATTAAGGAAATAATGTCACTTAGTATGATCTGTCCAGACATATAACCGTAACACAGAAAAACTCATCAAGGAAATATGAGAATGGAGTTGCAGGTGGTTCATGTAGACTGTTATGCTCACAAGCAGAATTTCACTTACGCTCCTACACAATAAGCGCGTGAATTAACAAAACCATAAGGCTTAGCCTTCAACCACAATACTTAGTAACCTGAAGGCCTTCTAGAAATGCTTTCCAAGCTCTTAACATCACAGAGGAGCGAAAACTCGTCGGTTGCGTTTAATGACTCTTCTTGAATTCACGGAGCACCAAAAACTCTTTTATACTTGTTTCCACTCTTGCATCCTCTAAATTTCCAAAAACGAAATGCAAGAGATGCAAACTCAAGAACTCCGACTATCAAGTTTGCGGATTTTTTTCTTCTTTTTTACGGGGACAAACCACTATCGCGTCTCTCGTAATAACAAGTTTCTATTTTTAGCGTTACCCATCCTCGCCCCACGAGGACCCACTTCGGGAAATGATATACCCTAAAACTGTCATCAGTTGCTACACAAGAAACTCTACCTATCACTAGAAAAAGAAGAAGAAGAAGAAGAAGAAGAAGTACAAGGCGAAACTATCGAAAAATCAGCGACTTTCCCCTACAACCACGCGCCGACAACCTACTCTAAGCTCTAGCCGGAACAGCTAACCGAGCACGTGACGCTCGCGGATTCCAGAACAGAGGAAAACGACGGAGGAGGAAAGGAGAGGAGACCTGGTGGAGAGGACGGCGAGGACGAGCATGGGGGGGACGATCCCGACGGCGAGGGCCTTGTCGAGGAACTTCCAGGCGGTGGGGACGTGGTTGTCCCAGCATATGTGGGAGACGAGGAGGTGGGCGAGGTCGAGGGAGGGGAGCGGGACGCCGGCGGAGCCGAGGCTGGAGCTTAGCCGGATCGCCCACTGGATCGGGTCGCTGTTCTTCTCCTGCGCCGTCCTCGTCATCTCCAGCAGCGCCCCCCACAGCTCCTCCCGCTGGCGCTGCCCCTGCCCGGCGGCGGCCATCTCGGCGTCGGCGGCGGCGGCGGCGGCGGCGATCGTCTCCTTCCTTGTTCTCCTTCTACTTTCTTCAGGCGAGGGATCAGCTGCGGCGGAGGAGGAGGGAGGAGGAGAGAGAAACCATGAGAGAGAGAGAGAGAGAATGGGTAAAGATTGAATCTTTTAGCGTTTGAAGTGCGTGGGAGAGAGAGAGAAGACAAGAAGGTCAGTCTTGAGGGGCGCGGGGGGAATTTCTTCTTCTTCTTTTTTATTTTATTTTATTTATTTCTTTGATTTTCCTATTTTTATTTTTATTTTTGGTGTTCCTTTGGTGCTGTTTCTGGTGATGGTTTGACTGGTCATCAATGGGGGGAAATCTCTTTCACTTTGGCCCTACTGCTACTTTTCTTAGCTTTGATTACATCGTGCTCCTTTTAGAGACATGGAAGTTTGACATCTGTTGGTCAAAGTTTCAGCTCCCCGTTTCACAAGTTCTACAGCTTCATCATGATTAAATTTGAATAAACCTGAAGACTTGCTTTGAGCTTTAAGCAAGTTCTTCCTTTCAAAATTTTCAAACATCAATTTATATATATTAAAATGTGTATGAAACTCTTTGCTTAGATAGACCATCAATGTTTCAAATGTTCCAGCTTTAAAGGTCGGAATATATATGCTACAAGATTTTGAATAGGTACAAGGTTGAAAAATACCAATTTGGAAGGACCGTGGATGATGAAATGTATTTTTTTCAACTAAGCTGATTGTATTTGGTGTGATGGAATGAGAAGGAAAGATTTGGTTGGGGATGAAATGATCCGGATAGGCGAAAGGGAAAGTCTTATCGAAATTACGCCATGTGTCGAATTTATGCGTTATTTATCTAACATTTCGATGTGCTGTCTAGAAGAAATAATGATAATGCCAAAACTTAAAAAAGTTGAAAAAAGGAAAACTTAGAGAAGTTGAGAAAAGGATGAATCAGAAGTTGAGAGAAACTTGCAAGAAAGGCCACAGAGAACTCACCATCAAGAAAGCACACGGACTTATTAGAACCTTCGATCCTATGCTTTCTTCTTATCCTTTGACCTTTCCCACGTGATTTGAACTTTTTGGTACCTCCCCGGGTCCACTGCATTTCTTCGGTGCATCGCCACCGTCGATTTTGTGAATTCCATGCAAGCTTACCCTTTGATCGCACAAAGTAAATGATGGTGATTTCTTTGATCCGCTGGACCCAAATCCAAATAAGTATTTTTGCTTGATCTAAGTAAGTATTTTTCCTCTTTTGAGTTTCTTGCATGCACGAAATACACTGTTAAGATATTATAGTAAATCGAACTCTATGCATTTTTTTTTCTAGGTCTATTCATTTCACGAAGAATGAATGATTTGAAAAATATTTTACTAAAAATGATACCTTGCTTTATGAAATAACTCATCCGTGTTTTGCAATATAAATAGAGGTTAAGCATTAATGAAGCCTTCAAAGTATAGAACCCCTGCTCCGCGACATGCACTGTGCTCAAGGATAATCTCCTTCGTTCAAAGATTGCGGAAGGTAGATGCATACTTATTTTGGTGTCTAATACTACAAAAACTCTCCGAAAAAGTTTGCTCTCATTAATTCTATATATACCTGTATCATCTTTAAAAAAACTCTCTCTTGTTCACTTTATTAACGGATTACATCACTATTCTTGGTACCATAAAGGAACAAAAAAAGGGTACATGTCACTAGCGCCAACGAGCTTGAGGAAAAATCAAGGGTAAAGTTTAATTATTTTGTCTTATTCGGAAAGAGCCTTGCTGTAAACCGAACGTTTTTTCTTCAGGGTTTTCGGTCAGCCTACGGCTATAAATGCCAACCTTCTTTTCGTCGTATTATTGCACACCAAAATCAACATGCCATGCACCAAAATCAATGCCGTACACTATTTTCTGGTCCCCATTGAGACTTGCGGATTACGTCTATACCCTTCCTTTTTTCTCACTATTTTGGTTACCAAATTGGCGAAGTAATTAATTAATAAAGTGAACAAGAAAGATTTTTTGAATAACACGGATTCCGTAAAATTAATGGGTGGAAACTTTTCTAAATACTTTTCCACAACATAATTATCTAGTGTGTATAGGATGGAAAAAATTGTCATGGCCAATGGAAATTACTCGCTTGTTTGACAATCTTGTAACCCCCCATTGCTAAAGCTAGAAAAAACCTTCATATATCAAGTAGAACTCTACAAATGATTGAATCTCTATTTCAACCATGGAGCAACTCCACATTCTAATCTAGACACTACCATCCCTACTTGATTCTAGAACCCGGGATTGCTTGCTCTATTATACTCAATTGGGAAGCTGTAAATGTGAATCTTTCACCCTCAAAAACATTTAGATACCGTTCAATGACATCTACATATTGGAAGGCTTACTCCATCAATTAACTGGTCACGCAAGTTGAGAGCATTCCGCATAAGTTCATCGCCAACAGGACATAAAAGGTAGTCGAACAACAGAATAGGGACTTCAACTCGGATTCCTCTGGGCCTGCTATAAAATTCCTTCCATCACGTTCGACCGCATTTTCCAACCAAAACAAAAGGTTGCTACCTGCAAGGTTGCATCATTACTGCTCCAGTTACAAAATCCAGAGTCCAAACAATTGCAAGTTGTGCGGATGATTCTTTTCTGTCAACTTTCCTTGGTCGAAAGCTGGCCATGGCATGAGGAAAACCACTTTGAGACCTTTCACTCGCCTGATGGTGCAACTTGCGATTGCAATGGCAAGAAACCAAACAGGACACAGGAAAAGATTATAACACCCTCCATGTATTTCATCTCATTAATTCCATAAGCAGTGACCAAAAACAATATCCTTCCATAAGCGACACAGGTTGGGACATGGAGGAGGCTCATGATGCATTTTTTCCCGATTCGCTTTCTCCCTTCCCGTTCTTAGTGAATATTCCCCCAAAAAAAGTGGAGCAGTTAAAGCCACCGTTGCAATCTTCTCATCTTGGTACACGGTACATAACCAGACTTCTCCAAGAATGGTCACAGATCTCGGACCACGATTAATTACAGTTTACAGTGTTTACTGTTAGAAATAAGGGATAAAAAGCACGAACTGTCAAAAAAAAAAAGAAAAATGTAATTGTTTACACTCCTAATACTAAAGATCATTAAAAGAAAAAGAAAAAGGCACTTTGAAACTGGTTCCTATTTGAAGCCTTAAGCCTATAGTGAATAGGTATGTACGAAACTGCATGGATTCAATCACCTTGAGAGGGAATCTATAAGGCAAAAAAGTACCCAATGCTACGGGGCATTAGCTTTTTGTCATAGCGCACCTTTCGAATCCAGACACCAACATCTATAATTAGATCTTGATATCTCATAAAGCTCATCTGGCGACATCTTCTCAAGTTCCTTATTTGAAAATGCGAAGTTTCTGAGTAAGTTTTGCCCATCATCAAGCAAAGCAGATACTTTAGCTCCTTCCAATTGATGGTCTTGAGCACGCATTCTCTTGTAAATCCTCATCACAGAGACACAATCTTCATATGGATCATGCACACCACACTGAATGTCATACCTGTCAAGCGCGAAGTAAGATAATCATGGAAAAAAGCACAAGCAGTATAATCAGAACACACTCTGGAGAGAATAAACCCTAAAACAATATGACAAAGCAACTTTTGATACTCATCAGCTTCTAGGTATAGAATACTCCCGTTATCATATTCATCATGCATGGTTAATTTCACAGAAAAGATTGTACTATAATTTCCTCAGTGACGAGGTTATAACTCAAAGAGGTAATTGCAAATTTTAGATAGAAAGCAAGATAACTGGAAAGCCAAATATATCACCAAGGTTAGGAAAAGGATTATTCGTTAGTGTCTGCAGACTATTCTGAACATAAGATTCAACACTATCACAACAAGTGCAGTTAAATAAAGAAGTCACCCTAGATACTGGCGGCAGGCATTTGGTTTTGATGGTGAGGGTGGAGTGGGTTCAGGGGCATTTGCAGGTTCCAAAACCAGTATAAGCAAAAACCAAAAAAGAAAGAAAAGAAAAACCTACCCCAGATATTTCCTGGTGAGGTACTTGAGCGAGTGGCTAACCAAATTTGTTCTCATTAATGGACGATATTTGGCGGTATCCCTGCATTTTGAAGTAGTAAACATAAGATAAAAAAGGCACAACGAAAAAGGAATTGCAAACTTCACTTTGCAAGGAAAGAGACATCCATATAATCAGGTATATGGTGTTTTTTATTCTCCCCTTTAAAGGGGAAGAGGGCCCAACATAGCTTCTGTTAAATTGAAATAAAGTGCATTTGTTTATCATAGTGTAGTTAAGAGAAAGCCAAAAAATGGGGCTCAGTTTGTTTTTCAGGGAGAAAAACAGATGCTCTAAAACAGTCACCAGGTTGCTAACACTGTTTGATAAACATATTACTTTGTATTTTCTCTTTACTGCACAACATCAATGAATATGATCCCATTACTTGTTATTGAGGCATAGGGTATCCTGATTGCTAGACCAAAAAATCTTAACTGCCAGATGAGTGAAGAAAAATAACCCTCTGATCACCCAAAAATTGACACAAGTTCCAGATATGTTCTTCTGGCTTCTCAAGCAATTTACGGTGTTTTAGAATTAGTTGAAATAACTGAAATACAAAGTACCACTTAGGCAGTCTGAAACACTGGAAACTTAATCGGAAAACAAGTGATGCAAGTGCGCTGGCTTGTTGGCTTAACTAAGATATTTGAAACCTTTTGGAATAAAATTTCATTGATAAACAAAAAAAGCATCAGAATGCTCATAACATGAGAACCGCAATAATCATATTTTGAATTCTTCAGACGGCCCAGCATGTAAAGTACATGCAGCACATCCCTTTGATTGATTTGAGAAAAGTTGTCATATCACAAAGTGCTATGTAATGTAGATTATAGAACAGAAATATAAGTTACTAGTATGGAAGTCGAGTAGATTACACATCGCAATTGGTAACAAATACAGAAACAGCAGCAACAAGATATCCTCTGGCTTCTACTCCACAGGGTTCACTCCAAAGTCAAGAATCTGCTTTTGGGATTGTGTTTCAATTATTAGATTTAAACAGATGCAGGTAATAGGTAAATCCATCCATCTTGAAAAGACAACAATTGATTATCTTTATACAGTCCAGCTAAGAATCTGGTCTAAATTTCCATGAGCCTGGCATATCAAACAATTCTCTTTCAAATAGAGAAATGAATTCTGCAATAGTCTCCACACATACAATTCCGCAGTCCAGTATGTCAGCAGACACACCAAAGTTTACATTTTTTGGCTAAAAGGGTTAGGAAAATTCTCTTTAAAAATTGATTCCATGAAATCACCTGCGCTGCAAATGCATGTGTCCAAACAAATACATGCAGCACAATGCTGGTTGATTTAACAAAAGCTATTATATCACAAAATACCAGATAATGTAGACTATAAACAGACATATAAGTTACTAGTATGAAAGTCAATATTATATTATGCATTATACTTGTAATAAATACAGAAACAGCAGCAACAAGATAAACTGAGGCTTCAGCAAAACAGGGTTGATTAACAAGTCAACAATTTTCTTTTCTTTTCTTTTCTTTTCTTTTTTTCAACAATCAAATTCAAATATATGCAGGGAACAGTTAAATTCATCCAACTTGAATTGAGAATGATTGGATTATCTTTAGACAATTCAGCTAAGAATCTGGTCTAAATCCCCATAAGACTGGCATGTCACATGATTCTGTTTCAAATATAGTGACGGTTTCTGCAATAGTCTCCACATACAACTCTGCAGTCCAGCATGTCAGCAGGCACATTAAAGTTTAAAAATTTTGGCTGAAATGGTTAGGAAATTCTCTCTTTAAAATTGTCCCATAAAATGACCCAGCACTGCAAATGCTTGAATCCAAAAACACAATCCAAAAGAAAACTGCACTTGCATAATACCAAACATAAGATACTTGATTAGCAGCTAACATGCAAAATTGAACTCAATTTCTTTATAAAGAAAGGCTATAAAAACAACAAACAGCATCACACTTGGTTCATAGTAAGTAACTAGTAGCTGTGACAGAAAGATAACATCAACACAAGGACCACAAACGTAATTTTCGTTCAAGAGACATCCAAGCAATTCCTAAAATTAAGAAAAGTAAAGGTAACAAGATGCATATTTCACCACATTTTGTTTATGTTTACCCTGCATCATCCTCCATATGGAAACTGATGCTCTTTTTTATCCATCACTTGAACTATAAAGAACACCTCATACCTCAGCAAGTGATCTGGGTAGTTCATTCTCAAGCAGTCCAGGTCATGCTCTATGTCATGACCTACCAGTAGCCTGGCCTTTCCTCCATCTAACCTTACTTTCCCAATGGACTCACCATTGTACAAAATTTCCAATATTCTTTCTTGGACTTCCTTTAGTGGCATGGCATCTCTAAGTTGCTCTTCTGTTAACCCAGTTACTTCGTACCTGAAAACATTCATAATATCCAGAGGATTAGACACTCATTTTTTTGTTTAGGATTGGGAAACTTAAGGAGAGAAAGAAAATTTTAAAATTTTCCCTCTCTTTTCCTCTCACACAAAATTATGAAATTCTTCTCCATTTTCTGCACCCACCTCCCATTTCCCTCACCACCCCCACTTCCCTAGTAAAGTCTCAGTAAACCAAATCAGAAAAATCACAAGATCTCAAGTGCAGATGTACCTATAATCAGTAACAGGAATTTGGGGCTGTACATAACTGTGGAATGTCAAATTTTCATCTTCATCAACAAGGCATACCCGAGCACAAAGGTCAAGAGATGCATCACTTCCACCACCCACCATCTCACAATCCAGGGCAATTGCCTTAGGTCTTCCTTGTTGCCAATCATCATAGTTGCATCCATCAACTGGATTAGAAATATGGACTTGGGAGTCTATAAAAGATACAGAAATCATTTCCTGCAGATGGTCAACAAAGTTAATGATCAATGGACTACCTGCGTTTGACATAATTTGTAGAAAAATCATAACTACTAAAGCCACCCTCATTCTAAGTTTCAAAGTTTACTTGCTAATAATATTGCTTACAAATGGACAAGGTGCAGGAAGACAACATGTTTCTCTATGTTCTGTGAGGGCACTCTGACTATCAAAGAGTTTCAGACAAAGATCACATCCTCGTTCAGAGAAAATGTTCGAACAATTTGCTTTGGGCAAAGGACCTGTGCCACAAATGATATAAAACAATACAGCAATTAGAAGATAAAGAATCCTTCACGGCTGGACCATGGAAAGTGAGAAATGATATTCACCAGTGAGATGCTCCCTTAACGATTCTAGAGATTTGCAGTGCTTATAGCAAACGTCACATTTGGGCTGATGAACAGAGTGGTAGGAGACCTTCATGTGAGCAATAAGATGCTCCTTTTTCTTGTATTGCTTGTAGCATGCAGAGCACCTGTGTCTGTCAAGAATTTAGCAACTAAAACCATTGTCAGTAAAGAGAGATTAGTTTTCAGGGGGTAATAGTTAAAGAATTTATTTGTTGTGAATTTTAACTTCGATAACCTAGTGGCATAATGACACAATGAGAAATGAATGCAACTTCCTTCAAGACAATTGTGTATTAACTCAAGTGATGAGAGGATTTAACAATGTCAACACGTGAACTCATTATAACTCATCGTTCAATAAGTAATCCAGTACAGAATAGCCTAGGTGGTAGACAGAAACAGGAGGAGAGCTTGCTTTGCATTGATGATATGCGGAAACTTATATAAAGATCAGGACAATGTATGGAAATTCCAGCCCAAAGAATGAGCAATGTCCATAAATGCAGATGTCATCGTGTCAAGAGTTGAACCATGACAATGAATTTATTCCTTGAGTTTTAACATTGATCTAGTTTAATAAATGACCTCAACTCAACCAAAAGCAAAGCAAACCAGCAAAACCAAAAAGGAAATCAAGGTAGAAGCTGTATTTATTAGTTCCTTCCGTATATAATTTAATAGCCGCGGCAGGCAATATTTATCACTTAACAGCAAGTCAACTAGGGGACAAAAGAAATTTTTTTTTTTTTTTTCACTCTTCTACGTCCATAGATTTTCTTTCCTTTTGCCGCATTTCGCTTAAAGGGTTGAAGGGAGTTGATTTACTCCACTTCTAGACATTGACAGCGCCACCAAAATTGCCTAATCATGCCATTTGACACATAAAATATATAGTTGTGTTGGCAACAGAATTTGACACAATTGACATAGGTACAATATTGATGGTTTGGCATCAGCATCAGTGACAAGCAGCAGGATGAATCGGCACAAAAGTGTTGGCATCTGAAACTGAGTGATACCAGACCCTTATGATGCCAAACTGAGATATACAGAAATGGTCACGTGATGGTACTAGATTCTCGGACGAGAAAAATGGTGGCTAACGGACAATGCCAAATCATGAAGGCACCAACTCTGGAGATATGGAAACAGGTGAAACCATAATCTGGAAAAATATGAGGTAGGCCTAAATGGTTAAACCTGGGGAGACTACTGTCCAAAGGGTCCTGGAAGCCGTGGTTAATTACTCTAGACGTGGGGAGCAAAGGCTTGGAAGTATAAAAGTAGCTCGAGACTCAGAAGAAGGCACGCACAGGCAACAGCATTTAGTCACTGTTCATTTTCTTCCAACAAACTCTTGCTCTTGTGAGTGTGTTTTGCCGTAAATCGATTCATTATTCACAGAAGCGCATCGTGTAGCCTCGCATTGCCAATTTGCAAGCTTGTCCACTGGTTCAAATTGTTTGGACAAGCTTGGTATCAAAATTACTGATTTTTTTTTTCTTTTTTTTTTTTTTTGGGGGGGGGACAAGTCGTCCTCGAGAGCCAAAGCTACGTGCATTCGATTCGAAAACTCCGTCCAAGAAAAGGGTCGAAATCATACATAAAGAGGGATCACTAGCGATCAAGTTCAAAGAGCGACAAAAGAGCAGCGAACCCAGAAGGGAACTCTGATTATCGGACGCGACCCACGTGCTATTTCCTGCACTACCAAAGCAACCACACAGAAAATTGTTTGGACAAGCTTGGTATCAAAATTACTGATTTTCTTTTTCTTTTTTTTGGGGGGGGGACAAGTCGTCCTCGAGAGCCAAAGGTACGTGCATTCGATTCGAAAACTCCGTCCAAGAAAAGGGTCGAAATCATACATAAAGAGGGATCACTAGCGATCAAGTTCAAAGAGCGACAAAAGAGCAGCGAACCCAGAAGGGAACTCTGATTATCGGACGCGACCCACGTGCTATTTCCTGCACTACCAAAGCAACCACACAGAAGAACCAGCGCAGCCAGACAGAAACAGAGGGCGAGAGAGAAAAAACCTTGCGGCAAGGGACTTGGCAGGGCTTGCTTCCTGGGTTTCCATGAGGAGGGAGGGAGAAGCCACGGCTTCGATCACTTAAACCTGCAATGGCGGGAGACCAGTGTCCGAGGGGCTTCTCAGCAGTGCAAACTGGAAGGACACGAGAGAGCGTGGATTCAGCGTTTGAAGATGGACATTAGAGAAAAAGTTCAAAGCTTTCGAGCGAAGAAATTCGTAAGGGGTGGCCGATCGTCCTGTTCCAGGAATCCTACAATTTTTCTTGGCAAATGCGGAAATCAAATCATGCCATTTAAGCTGACTCACCTGTTAAAGATTAGATTTTTAAGCTTCTTGATAGCCGGGAAGTAAGTGTGCGTTGGGTTTTCAGTCTCCAAAACCCTTGGAGAAATGCTCCTCTAAAGGCCTTAAAGAAATGCTGGACTGTTTGATAATCATTTTAAAATAGCTTTTAAGTGAAAGTCAACATTACGAAGGCCGCAAGTTAAACGCTTAATAGGACTATTTTGACTAGTTGACCAAATGCTTAAACTTAATTTTTTTTTCCAAAATTATCCTCATTAATTCTTCAAATTTCTAATTTTGCCCTCATTATTATTTTTTTAAATGCCAAAATAATACTAAAAAAATTAAATATATTTTGGTCTTTTAAAAAAACATTTATATATTTGATTTTTTTAGCATTATTGTCAAAATTTATATTTAAAAAGTTGCATATATTATTTTTTTCAATTTTAAACAAATAAAAATTAAAAAATTCTCGATTTAAGGGTTTGGTCTTTTAAAAAAATTATATATATGTATTTGATTTCTTAGCATTATTTTCAAATTTATATTTAAAAATCGCATACATTATTTTTTCAAATATAAAAAATTAAAAATTAAAAAATTCGACGAATGATTTGGTCTTTTTAAATATATATTGTTTTTTTAGTATTATTGTCAAAATTTATATTTAAAAAGTTGCATACATTATTTTTTTTCAATTTTAAACAATTAAAAATTTAAAAATTCTGATGAAGGGTTTGGTCTTTTAAAATATATATATATATATATATATATATATGTATTTGGTTTTTTTAGCATTATTTTCAAATTTATATTTAAAAAGTTGCATATATTATTTTTTCAATTTTGAACAAATAAAAATTAAAAAATTTCCACGAATGATTTAGTCTTTTTTAAAAAAAAAATTATATATATGTATTCGATTTTTTTTAGCATGTGAAAATTTATAATTAAAAAGTTGCATACATCATTTTTTTTTTTCAATTTTAAATGCAAAAAAAATTAAAAATATATTTAGTCTTTTTAAAAAAATTTATATATTTGATTTTTTTTTTTAGTATTATTGTCAAAATTTATATTTAAAAATTGCATACATTATTTTTTTTTTCAATTTTAAACAAATAAAATTTAAAAAATTAATATTAATCACCCAAACAAACTTTTCAAATGTGTTTTCTGCCAAACGGCATTTCTCTCAAAGTTGTTTCTTAAAACGTAATTTATCAAACGGCTTTTGCATTTGCCTAAAGTCATTTAGGCTGAACTGTTTTACATTTTTCCAATAGACTTTCAAAATGTTGAATCAAACGCACCCTAAAGAGACAAGAACCAGAGCTTGCTCGCTCAAGCTTCCTTAGGCAGTGAGGATCACATGGGCCCCGGTATGGGCCTGCCTATGCTAGGGCCCAACCACAAGGGCTTTTCTTGATGGGAGAGATGAGAATGGGCCCGAGCTCAAGTTTCCCCTTAGGAAAGTTGAAATTGGGAAAAACAAAATGATTTAACTTTAACAAAAATCAGGAAAATCCGGATTAGTATATTTGAAGTTAGATGTTCCTCTTTAAATAAAAGCTACATTACAAGAGCGCATTGTGTTCTGAAAAGTATAAGTTAGAATTAAAAGCAGAATTCATTGTGTAGTTGATGAATTGTGTTTTCTTGAAGGAATTAAAGTGGGATGGATTTAGCATTGCTCGGGAACCCCTGATCTATTATCCATTTGGATGTCATTTTCTTTCTATTTTATGTAAATAGGCAAAGCCAAGAATGTTCATGCTTCTACTTGCCATGCTACGCATGATTTTGCACGTGCAATTTTTGGAATAAATTTGCTTATAAGGGAAAATTCCATGTAAAGATCCGAAGTGTCATCATTTTCTCAATAAAGACTTGAAGTAAACCTTATTTCAAATAAAATGCATGAATTGCTCATATTAGTCTCAAAGAAAATTAAAGTGATTATGACTATTTTAAATAAGGGCCTAGCCTTGTCGGCTAATAAAAAATTCCGAGCGATCAAGAATATTTTCGTCCAAATACAATTTAACTTAAAATTACTCTTCACATTTGGTGAGTTCAAACCCTTATTTGAAACTGATATATATGCACTTTGAACTTTATTTGAAAGATTGAGGACACTTCAAACTCTTATTTGGAATTTTTCCTAAACTTATTAACTTGTCATCCCAAGAAAATTTATATCTTGTTAAGGTGTAAACTTGAATAGATGGGGTAAATTTAAATAATGGACGAAGAGAGATGGTCTTGAAATTTAGTTTAGCCATCAGAACAAGAATTACGCAAACAAAGTGAAGCATTGAAAAAGAAAATCCCAAAAACCTAAAAATACAAATCAAGTAATTATATAATGGAGCTTATAGAGAATATATTAGATTTTTTTTTAATGAATATAATATAATTAGATTACGTAATTGTTTATCATGCCGTTTCAATTTCATTCAATTCAAAGTATAGTGTATTTCATTCCAAACAAACGTACTTTACTAACAATGGAAAAAATAAATAAATTAGAAACTCATTCAATTCAAAAGTGAAATCAAATTATGAAAATCCTAATATAGGAGTTGTTCATGAATAGTAATGCAAAGAGGTAACTGATAAAAATGGAACCTCTTGAGTTTGGTAATATTTCTATTTTTCAATTATTTTGTTTCTTAGAATAGAAAATTAATAAAAATCCGTCGGTTACTTTTTTTAACTTTTGAAATAGACTAGTGGCTAGATAATAGATTTGAGACAAAAACAAAATGTAGAAAAAAAATCTACTTATTTGTACGAGGGAACAATTTCTAAAATAGGTCATTTTCTTCTTCTTTTTTCTTCTCTTCTTCTTCCTCCTCTAATCGGTCACCAACCCTATACAATGGCCGACGACCGGTTAGAGATGAGGCCTAACGAGGTCAAGCCTCATTGTGGCTAGGCGAGATCAGCCTAGCCATGGTGGGGCAAAGCTAACCTCACGGTGGCTAAGCAAGGTTAAGGTCGTGAGGTCACCAGCTAGAGAGAGAAAGAAGAAATGAGGAAAAAAAAAAAAAAAATCTAAAAAATTATTTAAAAATTAAAAAAATCTATGTACAAAAAAAAAATTTGAGATTCATACCAAACGCGTTCGTGTGTGTGTGTGTGTGTTTTTTTTTTTTTTTTTTTTATATTCCAAAAATAAAATTTTGTACAATTACCAAATATATCAAATACTTAAAAACTTGTCAAAGGAATAAAAATAGAAAAAACTATTTTTGAACAAAAATTATTCTTGCAAAACAGAAATATTATTAAATACATCCTAATACACTAAAGTAATATAAAAGACCGTACGTCTCTCTCATCTTTAATTTCATACAAGATTTTGGTAGAAGTGTATACTAGAAAGAATAATATTTGGTTAGCAAAAATGCACGTGCTCGCGTGTATACATAAAATTGACATTTAAAAGAGTTTGCAAAATTACTTTACTAGGGATTATTTTACTAAGGAAAGACAATATTGACATATTTTGCACTTATTTATATGTTATCTTTCATATTTTATATCTTAGGTTAATGTAAATCAAACATTATTCAAATGAACTTTTGAAATTCACGTGTTCTCTAGGAAATTATCAAAAAAATCTTGAATTTTATTACATTTATGTCAATTTAGTCATAAACTTTTCAATTTTGACTAATTTAATTTTAAACCTTTTAACAATTTGCCAATGTAATCTATCTGGCCAAATTTGGCTAGAAATCAGTAACATGGATGTCAATCATTTTACGTGGTATGGTCAGCACTGGCGAAGATGAATTTTGTAATTTTTTAAGATTAATTCCACGAAAAACTCAAAATTGGAAAACATGTGACAAATATACCCAAAATAATTTTTTGACAACAAAAATCTCAAATTAGTACATTTGTGACAAATTTTCCCTTCATAAGTTTTCGTCAAATTAAATTAATACTACGGAAAATCACAAATATTATTGTCAATTGTTATGTGTCATCAAACTCAACAATTTAACAGTAAAATTTAACGGGGTAATTTATCATAAATATATTAGTTTGAGGTTTTTAGTGGTAAAAAAATTAGTTTTGGATAAATTTATTACAAATGTACTAATTTAGAGTTTCTCATAGTATTAATCCAAAAATTTAAGTTACCTATCAATCATCTACTTAGAGATTACGCTTGAAATGGTGACTGACATGTAATGATGGTAGATATTGTACTTGATTTAGTGCTTTATAAATCATAAATTCATTTGAGCAACCTTATTTATTGTTTCAAAGAGTAAGGCCAGTTTTCTAGTGGAAAGAGTAGTAGTAGAGTAGTATACATTGTTTAGAATGCCAACTGCGAAAGAATGCTCAGTTTTAGAATCTATTTTAATATATGTAATTAAAGACGAGGTTAAGAGAATGTTCATTCATGTGGTTGTCACGCGATATTAACTTTGCCTCTGATATTGCCATGTGGCAGGTTACGTGGAAAGAATTGTGCTACAACCCCAATACTCCACCAATTAATATCCATTTGCTTATGTCATCCTCAAAACTTCTATCACTTATTAAAATTAAATTAAATTTAAACATAAACAAAAACAGTATCCTCAAGAGTATTATTAGATGTATTGATCAATAAAAAAGATAAGGAAAAAGTATCTTGAAATAATTTTTTTATTGTCCTTTTCAAATATTTATCTCTTTCAACTTATCTTGTTGGTTTTGAATTTGAAAAAAGTACAAATATTTATATTTTTAATTATTCCATTTAAATTTGAAGTTTACTTAAAATGAGAAACATATCCTATCACATGACTAATACACATAATTTTAAGTATGTTTTTTTGTTGTTGATCATACTATATTCCTACTTTAACTTTTAATCTTAGACTTTTGTCTTATTTCATTGTAGGGCGTGAAAGTCGAAATCCATATTTGAAGTTAAGTTGTTCCCACCTCAATCCACCCTAATAAGATAGGGATTTGAATCCCCTACATTTCCCTATTCATGTACAAAGAATAGTCATGGGGTAAACTCTAGTGATTGAAGTATGGCTTTTGTTAACTATGTGAATAAATGCATTATTTAGTACAACTTCTTTCATTACTTGAATAAATTTCATTAAATATTCTCTAAATATAAACATTTCAATTAAATAATAAAAACTGCAACTTATTTTAAATATGTAATGATTAAATCACATAGGAAACTGTGTTGCCAACGAATGGCCCCAAAAATTACTGGGTCTTACTTATTTTGCTAATAAAATGTACACATAGTAAGATTCGAACCGATTATTCATAACACAAGGGAAAAATGTCTTTCTTGCATGCAATATTAGAATATTGAGAATTGTATTGGTAATTGAAGATGTAGAAAGAATAGTAATTATATTTTTTTAATTGACAGGTGGAGAAAAAGGACATAATATATAATCTGGCACATAATTTATTTTGTCACTTATCGTTCCAATCTAGGGTATGTCTTTACGAATTCTTTGTTTTTGTTTTTACCTAGCCAAATTGACATTTCATTTACAAAATAGACCATTCACAATATACACAACAATAATTCTACCTCAATTACAGTTTATGGACCATTTATTGCTTTCTTTTTCTATTAATCAGGAGTGCTCAATTCAAAGGTTCTAACAAGGGCCTCCAACATTACTGCAGTAACCCAATGCTCAACCTGCATAAGTTCCTTATTTGGACATGTTGGTACCTACACACCTTACCTCTCAATTTTCCAACTCATATTTTTCTTCTTTGCCAAGTAGGAATGCAAGAGGTGATATTGGGGAATCCCATTCCTTGAAAGTTCTTCCCCTATTTCTTTTTCTTTGAGTCTTTTAAGAACCTACTCAGATCCTAACCATTTGCAGTATACACATCAATAATTCTACCTCAACCACAATGTATGGGCCATTTATTGCTTTCTTTTTCTTGTCTCCCTTGCTTTCATTTTTTTTTCTATATTTAAGGAACTCGACTAAATGAGATTGGAGCAAATCCCAAGTGAGATTTTCTATTTTAGATTTCATAATATTAAACAAGGACCCCACTAAACAAAACGCATTTATAACCTTCAAATCAAATACAGTGGCAGAGCAAGAACAGATTTTTAGTGTGGTCAATTTACTAAAAGCACAGAAGAGTTGTGAACCCTTATGATATCTCGGGATGGACCAGTCGAGGGCACAAAAGCTAATCGAGACATTGAAAGCAAAACTAGAAAAAGGCACAAAAAATTTATTAATGTGAGTATATATGTGGAAATATTGAATCGTTGCACCTAACAAGTTGGCTTAGCGGATGAGGAACGAGCATCTGTGTGGATATATTAAGCACATGACATAAGTTTGGCTTCCTCCTTAGAAAAAAGAAAATACTGACGAGATAAAACAGTGATTGTAGAAAGTCGATAATCTAAAAGACATGGTGGATTTCTATAACTAAATTTTGAGCATCTACAGGCTTGGTGAAAAGAATCTGTCTTCAAAATTTACTTTGCACTTAAATTGGTATGTTATAACTGGTTCATGGCCCTGAAATATATGGAAAGCATGTTTCAGATTTTGAAATCCATGGACAGTAGGTTAGAGAAAATGGATTAGTTTTTAATTTCAAGAAATGTGCGGTGAAGAAACGTAAATTGCATTGGAATTGAAATTACACTGAAGGAAATACATTGGATTGGAATTGAAATTATTGAGGAAATTACAGAGATAAAAAAGTACATGAAAGGGGAAATACAAGAAAATTGAAAGGATAAACTCGGTGTGAGTTATTATGTTGTTTGTGCGCGTGTCCAGGATTGGTCGAGTCCTCTCGTTCTTCTCAAGCTCCCGCACTTCACATGTTCCGTAACTTCCTATGTCTTCATGTTGTGCATCGCTTGCTCAACTCACTGCTTGATAACTTCTAGCAACTTCCCACTCTTCAATCAGATGTACCTACACGTCCACATCATGCACCATGCCATCTTACAATGAAAAAGGAGATAAACTCAAGCGATGATCTAACTTCAAATAAAGAAACCAGAAAAAAGGAGATAAACTCTCATTTCACTGATTACGGTTCTAATCGGTGAGATATAACATGCACATGCAAATTTAACGAAATGTGATGTGGATAATGTTGATGTTTGTAACCGACTAAAAAAAGACTGACTAGAGAAAGTTTCCTCTAATTAGGGATGGGAAAAATAAATGGCCCTCTTAAAACTGAAGGAAGAATAAATCAGGTAAAAAATTTTGAACATCATCACGTCTTGTGTTAGTAATAATCTCATAGATAGACGACCATATATGCACTTCTTGGTGAGAAAACGAAAAATTACCAAAACAGTTTTAAATCTTTTGTATTTTTACCAAATCAACCCATCTGCTCAATTTTGGCTGGCTGGTGCTGACGTGGACGGTGGCCAACGCCGACGTGTCAATAATTTAATTCATTTTTTTTCATATCTTTTTAATTTCTTCTCTTTTTTTTTTCTTTTTTTTTTAGGGTTGGCAAGATCGCCCTCATCGGCCACTAGGGTGGCAAGGGCGAGCCTTGTCTGTCATTGGGTGAGGTTGAGCTTGCCTAGATTTGGCTAGGCGAGACCTCGGCTATGACGATGAGGGCGAGCTTAGATCTGGGTGGGCAAGACCTTGGCTAGCGCTATGACAGCAAGGACGATGGCGAGACTCGCCCTTGCCCGCACCACCCAAGTGGCCGGTGAGGTCAAGCCTTTGGCTGGTTTGACAGAAGAAGAAAAGAGAAAATAAACAAGAGAGAAAAAATAAAAATTGAAAAGATAAAATGTTTTAAAAATTTGACATGTCAATGTTGGTTGGATGGCCGACATCAACGTCAATGTCGGACGATTAAAATTGGTCGGATGGACTAAATTGATATAAATGCAAAATGTTTAGGATTGAATTGTAAATATTGCAATAGATGTATGACTGTTTTGATAATTTTCTCGTGAGAAAATCCTAAAAATCTCTCATGTTTCGAACCGGGAGTGATTGAAACCCCTTGTGCCAAAACAATCATGATTTCTTCCTTTTAGAGCCCATGGAGATCATGTTGATCTTCGATGTAGTGTGTTCAAACTCGAGACACCGTCCATAGGAGCAGCGTATTTCAAACGCATAGAAGGTACAAGATAATGACAGGCATCATTCGTAGCATGGTCTCGTGTCAGGACCTTATTCATTAGGGTTTCACATGTATTTAGATAAAAAGAGCATATCGTCTTTGTAATGAGTGCGGATGCCATGTATATCTTATTTATTTTGGGATTCTTTTTTTGTACTGTGAATAGATTTATAACATTTGGGGGTTGATTAATGTACATCTTACTGTGAATATGCTGGGATTCTTTTTTGGTACTGTGAATAGAAGAATATCGTACATCATAAAGGAGCAAACGCAAATTGGTATTGGCGAAGGCCATGAGCTCCTTTGCGCGTTCTGTATTCACTGCAGTTTGAAGGACCCAAATGCAAGTGGTGAATGAAGCATGGGACATGGTATTGTCAAGATATGTGGATAGCCTTGGCGAGCAGAAAGTGAACAATCTACAAGACATGGTGTATGGCTCTATCTGTTAAGTTTGGAGCATTTATAGACTTGGTGAGAAGACTCGGCTTCAACATTAACTGGATTTGAAACTTTAAAATTCATGGAAAGCAGGCCATAGAAAAATCGATTGGCTTTTGCCTTTTTTAGGTCAGTATGGAAGCCGACGGTGAATGTCGAAAGCAAAGAAAACATTGTGGAAAATCCGTCTCTGAAGACTTACAGGAGGACATTATTGGCTGCCAGGGAATACAGCCAATTGGAATTTGAATTTACGGAGTCACTTGGAATTCATCACAAAATTCCCAACGAGGTTCGAGTAGGACGCAACGATAATCCCCGAATAAAATCATTGTTACACGGTCCCATCACCAGGGAACTCCGATGAATAAATAAGTATTGACAACTGATAAATTCACATAAATACCACCATTAGTTAGCTATTAATGACACTTGAAGAGTGTATAAATATAAGGGAAAATTCCAAAGAAAAATCTGAGATGGATGTTGTGTCAAATAAAGACTTGAAGTAGACATAAAGTTTCAAATAATGACCTAAAGTGGTTATGGTAGTTCTAAATAAGGGTTTGACCTTGTGGTCATGGTAGTTCCCTCCACCTTTCGATTAACTAGAATGACCTGAGAATTCAATATGCTCCTTTTCATCAAATTGCCTTCAAAGGGTGATTATTGCCCTTGGACGCCTCCTCATCAGGATACAGACATATATCCATCACCATCAATCCATTAAAACAGCCACTCTTCAATAAACTTTGCATCTTACCATGTCAAAACCAACGATTTTCCTTCTCTTTCTTAGGTCCTCCAAAATGACATGAATCCCTTTAAACTAGAAGCAACTAATTTTTCTTGTCAAATTCAAAGACTATCTAAAATGAAGAACCTTCAGGTAACATTCACGAAATGATCTGAAATGGTTGGTCGTCGGTGTATCTCTCCCACCACAGCACTTCATATTACGAGTTCGTTTTCCTCTTCAAACTATGAAGAGTTTGTAATATCAAGAGTTCCACATTGGACAGATGAGGTCTTGTTATGCTATTCATAAGTAGGATTCCATTGTTCTACATTATTGTTTATACTTGGTTAATATCACGACAAAAATAACTTAGCGATTTATAAAGTATAACAAAACCATCATAGTTGACCGTTTCAAATAAATTATAACATCACTTTTTTATTATAACTAAGTTGTAAAATAAACTCATGACCGTTAAAAGCGTGCCAATTACAACCACATCAAGTTAAAGAGGGCAACTCTCCAATTGTGGGAATTGAGTTACCATACATATACAATCTATTTAGGATAAGTTTGGTTCAACTTTGCAAATAGGTTTGCGTGTAATGCAAATGCTGAAACCCATAATCCTTTAGAGAAATGTAAATTGTATTTGGTAAAAACGCTTTACAAATGAACTTTAGGTTGAAGTAGTGTTTTGGGAAAAAAAATTTTGCTATGAACTTTCACTATATATTATTAAAAAAGAGTTGAAACCCTTTGCTAGAGTCGGCAAAACGCTACAATCACCGGTGAGCAACATCTTGCTTCAGCCATTGTTAGCTGAGGTCGCCTAACCTCAGACGACCTTCGGCAAGGGTTGTGCGAGACCTAGGCGACGGCTGCTTGAGGTTGCATGACCTCAGGCAACCCTCAGCGGGGGTCGCGCCACGACATAGGCAGCCACCACTTGGGTTGCGAGGGTCGCACAAGACCCAGGTGACTGTCGCCTAAGGTCATGTGACCTTTGGTGGAGGTCACCTGAGTCACGTGACCCTCGCTAGCCACTTGCTGGCCCTTTGCTAGCCGCCTACTGGTGAAGAATATGAATAGTTAGAAGGAGTGGCGAAATTGGAAAACCAAAGAGCTGGTGAGGGTAGTTTCCAAAGGAAAAAAAAAAATTTAATTCCAGTTTCAGCATTCCGCAAATGCTACTTCAAAATGCTGGCGGAATGCCGGGTGGAAATAGTATTAGGCTTTCAACATTCTCAATGCCAACATTTGGTTACGCTTTAGCATTTTCCTAATCTTGTTCATTTTAAAATAAAATATTTTTGTTAGACAGTTTGGATTGATTTTACACCTATCTACTAACATGTGAGGTGATCATGCGGGTGCGCAGTCATTAAAATAACAATAAGCAATCAAGGAAAACATTAAATAAATTGCACGGGAAAGCAAAGAACTAATACTATAGAGAAGACAAATGCTAATCCTAACTAGACTAAAAAGAAGCCAAACTCCACGTGTCAACATTGTGCACTCAAAGACAATTGTCCCTAAAGAAGGTTGAAACCCTAAGGTAAAGCCCTAAAGGCTTGGTCAATTTTTTTAGCACAACTCTAGAGTTAAGAAACTTCTTTTTTTTTTTTTTTGAAAAAAAAAGCTCATAAAATCTTTTGTAAAACTTTTTGAAAGAAAATTTGAATTTCCTGACATTTTTCAAATTTTAATTAAAAAAAACTCGAATTTTTTTTCAATATTTTTTTCAAATTTTTTAATGTTCTTTTTAATATATTTTTAATAATTAATATTATTATATTCAGAAAAAGGGTCCAGACCCGTAAACCCAATCCGTCTTTTTACTACATCTCTTCTCTGCGCTTCTCTTTCCCGAAGCCAGCTTTTGTGTTTAACTTTTTCTGCAATTTTTCTTTTTCTATTTTGTTTTTGTTTTGCTTTTTTCCTTTTTACTCTTTATCCCTTTTTTTTCTCTTTTTTTTTTTTTTAACTTCATCCCTTCCCTGCACCTTCCCCTTCTACGATTCCTCCTTCCCGAAGTCATTTTTTTGCCTTCTTTTCTCTATTATTTTTTTTTCTTTTCTGGTTTTTCTTTTTCCTTGTTCTTTTTGATTTCCCCTTTGGCGTTCTTCTTCTCCCCCGATGCTTCATCCTCAATTTGCGCCATCCTCACCGAACTAAAAACAACACCGCGGCGAACCCTCACCAGTGTTTGGAAGGTCGCCAAGCTACCATTTGGCGCCGGTCATTCGTTCTGACCGACGATGACCACTGTTGGACACCCATTCCGGTAACCACAAACCCATTTTTCGGCGCGAAGAAAAACGTCATACGCATGAATATCTCTCACAGACACTACTGTTGGGATTGTCGGATTCCCAAAATCCGGATTCGACACTAAATCGAATCCCTAAAACGAATGCGGAAGACAAGCCCGGGAAAATCACATATCACCGATCGTAAAGCACACCACGGATTCGAGCGTACCTTGTTAGCCACAAATTAAACACCGTCGCCGATAAGAGGAAGAGAAAAACGATCATGTTCAATCCGATGACGTCGATTAGCCTTGAAGGGAAGACGGCGTCGCCTTAAGCTTTTGGTTTTCTTTTTGGAGGGAGAGAGGAGAGACGAACGTACGTTGAAAATGACAAAAGGTGTCTTCGTCTCTCTCTTTCCTCCCTTATATACGTTCCCTCAAAAATAGAAACGTACCCCTTCATTGTATCCCTCCATCCATGGGCCCTAATCCTATGGGCCGGGCTTTCAGGCCCAACATGGGCGGATGGGCCTTAAGCCCATCATATAAAACCATCATCTCCCACTCGCACATGGTAGGCCGAACAGGATTCTCTTTACCTCTCTTCAACATTCATACTGGTGAATAATCCGTGCGACCAGCATACTTTGAGAGCTCGTTGCTATACATCTGTTAGGAATATATAGCAGCTCATAATGGGCATCACACTTTGAGTAGATTTTGTACGCAGTGCCCTAGATCGATCGATCACATTTATATCTCTCTTGATCTCTTTTAAACAATGATTTATATATTGTATTCACAATTATAATTATCCCAAAGACAGTCATAATTGGTCGACCAATGAATACAGAACTACAATGTGATTCTCCAAAATCGATCTTCCTCTTTCCTTCAAACTCTCAATTTCAGTTCAGCTTGCTTTTCTAGAAATGTCCCATTAGATCGAATCAATTCATGACCATTGGCAACATCCTAAGATAGCAAACACTAAATAGAAATCTTGATAATAAGTAAAAGTCATGAGGGCACTAAAATTGAGGAACTCTTTTCCTCAAGAGTCTCACACGGCATAAAAGTTGATATCAAACTTTTGCCACTCTTATTGGTCGTCTCATGCATACGTAGTATGAAATACGTATTACGGTATTAACTCATTTCCCATGGAGCGTATGTCTACACTTTCAATACCGTACAGATGATAGTTCAGATATACCCAATGTCTAACTTGAGTTCACGTATCTACTCATTCACAAAATTCATCAGGACTCACATCTGGCATCATAGACAGATAAAGTAAAATATGTGGGTTATTTTACTTTCAGACATAGTAAGTATTATGTCCTCATCTTAACACTTAGTTAAGGCGACATACGTATTTTAAGCTTGAGCTCTTGATTATCACCTAGATAATAAGCTTAAAACAGTCTCATCTCTATTTATCACACAGTAAATAGAGGCGATTACCCGTGTGAGTGGGCTAATATTTTATCTGTCCGACATACTTTCTCAACTTAAAGTAATGCACTGAGCATTAAGATGCATAAAGATCAAACAAAGATTCATAGGCATTAATAATGAAAAAACACAAGTTCATAAATGTGAACAACTCAGGGAAATTACAATATTCAGTACATCAGACTCTACACAATCCTAGAGATTTTATATGACCACAAAACACATCTCTAGGTATTGGCTTTGTCATAGGATCTGCTACCATTCTATGCGTAGATATGTACTGTAAGTTCACATCCTTTCATGCAATCATATCTTTGACAAAGTTATACTTGGTATCTATATGTTTGGTCTTGCCATGATATTTTGGATCTTTGGTGTATGCTATAGTTGCTTGGCTATCACAGTTAACCAATAATGGATTTGCAGCTTTCTCTATAACACCTAAATGATCCAAAAATCTCTTAAGCCAAACTCCTTCTTGTACCGCTGCTGATAATGCCACGAACTCAGCTTCCATCGTGGACAAGGCTATACACGTTTGCTTCTTACTGCTCCATGATATGGCGCCATTGTTCAGTAAGAAAGCAAATCCAGAGGTAGATTTCCTTTCATCTAAATCTCCTCCCCAATCAGCATCTGAATAGCCTTCAAGTCGCAGATCCTTTCCTTGGTAATTCAGCTTGTAATCAGCAGTTCCCTTCAGATACCTCAGTATTCTCTTAACGGCTTTCCAATGTGCTTGACCTGGATTGGATTGTTATCTACTCACCATTCCAACTGCAAAACATATGACAGGTCTTGTACACATCATAGCGTACATTAAGCTCCCAACAACACTAGCATAAGGAACATGTTTCATTTGTTCATTCTCTTGTGGAGTTCTTGGACACAGTCTATGGCTCAACCCTTCACCTTTTGCAATAGGAGTATCTATGGGTTTACAATCTTGCATACGAAATCGTTCAAGAACTTTATTTATATATGTTTCTTGCGAAAGAGACAACGATCTCTTCGAACGATCTCTTGAAATCTTAACTCCAAGAATGTATGCAGCCTCACCCATATCCTTCATCTCAAAGTTGGAAGACAACCAACTCTTGACAAGTATTAACAAACTCCATATTGCTTCCGGCAATTAGTATATCATCAACATATAATGATATGATCACAAATTGATCTTTGGATCTTTTGATATATACACAATGATCCTCATCAATCATCGTAAAATCATATGCCATTATGGCATTATGAAAACGTATATACCATTGTCTCGACGACTGCTTAAGGCCATATATCGATCTCAAAAGTCGACATACCTTTTCTTCTTGGCCTTTCATAATGAAACCAGCAGGTTGTTCCATATATATATTTCTTCCTCTAATTCTCCATTGAGGAAAGCAGTCTTTACATCCATTTGATGTAACTCAAGATCCATACTAGCCACTATTGCCAGAATAATGCGAATCGAGGTAAATCTCACTACAGGAGAAAATGTTTCTTCATAATCAATTTCTTCCTGTTGATTATACCCCTTCGCCACAAGGCGAGCCTTATGCCTTTTATCGTGCCATCAACTTTACTCTTTATTTTGAGAACCCACTTGTTCCCGATGGCTTTGCGTCCTTCGGAAGATCAACCAATTCCCAAACTCGGTTCGACTTCATTGACTCCATTTCCTCTTCCATTGCATGCATCCATTTTTCCTTACTAGGGCAACTTAGAGCCTCATGTATATTTCTTGGCTCATCCTCATCTTGTGGGGCAATCATAAAAGTTTCCCCTTCAATGTCAAAACGTCGACGGGGAATACTTTGGCGACTTGTTCGCCGTATGGGAGATTGTACACTGTGCACATCATTCCCCATTATGCTCCCACTAGGATTAGATAATGATGATGTCATCTCATCATGTGGTTGTAATTGAGAATGAGTTGAATTTAATTCATCACTTCTCATGTTACTCCCACTTGGACAAACTCCACTAATGTCATTATCTTGATCCAAGGTTTCAAATAGGGAGTAATCTTCACCTATTTCGCCCTTCTTAGGAAATTCATTCTCTAAGAATATGACATCCCGTGATTCAAATTCAGTTATACTCCCACTTTTCTGCTCACCTATGAACACATACCCTTTCGAGTGTTCGGAGTATCTTATGAAAATACTCTTCTTTCCTCTGGGACCCAATTTCCCAAACTTGTGAGAGGACTCATGAGTATAGGCAGCACAACCCCATGGCTTAAGAAAACTTAAGTCCGGTTTTCTACCTGTCCATAACTCATATGGAGTAGAAGTAACTGATTTGGAAGGCACTCGGTTAAGTATATAGGCAGCAGTTAACAACGCATCACTCCAAAAAGTGATAGGTAAGTTAGCATGCGCCATCATGGACCTAACCATTTCTAGTAGAGTTCTGTTTCTTCTTTCCGCAACACCATTTTGTTAAGAAGTATATGGAATAGACAACTGTCTTTCTATTCCTTTTTCATCACATAATTTTCTGAACTCATCGATAAATATTCTCGACCTCGATCGGATCTTAATATTTTTATTTTCTTGTCTAATTGATTTTCTACCAAATTCATAAACCTTTTGAAACAACTTAATGCTTTAGATTTATGAGAAATCAAATAGACGTATCCGAATCGAGTATAATCATCTATAAAAGTGATGAAATAAACAGCCCCATGCCTTCCTCTCACATTCATTGGACCACAGACATCAGAATGGATTAAATGCAGAGGAAATTCAGCTCTTTTACCTTTTCCAAATGGTTTCCTTGTCGTTTTCCCTTCTAGGCAATGCTTACATATGGACAAATCGACTTTTTCAATGTTGCCCAACAAGCCCTCTTTGGCTAGTCTATTCATACGTTGTTGGCCAATATGACCAAGTCTAGCATGCCACACATTTACATCATTATCATACGAATTAGGAGATGTAAGAAGGGAATAACAAACATTTGCATTAACATAGTCAATATCTAATACAATGAAACCATCCAGAAAATAACCACAACCATAGTAATTTTTATCCAAAAACAAATCCACACCTCTATTATAGAAGTTCATATTAAAACCTAGTTTAACCAATACCAAAACAGACACTAAATTCCGACAAATCTCCGGAGCATACAATACATCATGTAGGAATAAAGTGCGTCCACCACGCATGTTCGGTTGTCGGTGTCAATTCCTTTTACTTCAGCTCGAGTTGTTTCCCACATAGATCCACTTAGTTCCAGTTGGTACTCGTCGGAATTCCACGAAGGACCCTCTATCATTCACTACATGGTCTCGTCGCTCCCGAATCCACAAATCCACAAAGGATTAGACTCGCTAAGAACACGAACTCGACACAAAAGTAAAGTTCTGAAAAGTACAAGGGGTGTTTACCTTCTTTGGCTCACGACAGTCACGAGCATAGTGACCCTTCTTGTCACGCTTGTAACACTTCACCCTTGCAAGCTTCTTCATTCGAGGACGCTTTCCTCTTTCATGTTGGTTAAGCTTGGGTTTCTTTCCCGAATGACTCGCTTCCTTGCCTTTCCCTTTATCAAGCCGATTAGGACGTTTGCGCTTGGAGCTCGAAGCTCCATGTGAGCTAGAACCAGCATGATATAGTTCAGCTTTCGCTTAGCCGCCAAGAGGCGGTCCTCTTCCAGCTCAAGATGACGCACCGCATCCTCAAAGGTTTTGATATTTTCATTATGAGTCGGTGCACCTTCATATGTTCCCAACTCGAGGCAAGGAACGAATCATCGCTTGCACTTGCTGCTCATCTCGTCGACATGGCCAAGCATCTTTCAGCTCATTTATCATGTTTGACATCTTTCTAAGATGTTGCTTCATGGTCTGACCATGAGGCTTCTTATATGAGTCAAACCTAATAGTGAGCTGCCTCAGTCTGGTCACCAAAGTATGACCAAATCTTACTGCCAATGCCTCCCACATTTCTTTGGCATTGTCAAAACGCCTAAACTCTCACATGACGTCATTTTCCATGCTGCTCAGCAACGTGATGCGAGCAAGAGAGTTCTTTCTTTTCCATGCAGCAAAAGCTTCCTTATCTCTCTTGTCTTTGTGCAGTGTTTCCTTCTTCGTTCTACCATGGTCGGGTTAAGAGCTTCTAGTGCCTCTTGCTCTTCCAAAGACATATTGGATTTTCATGTGCCATATTTCATAGTTGTCACCGTTGAGCTTTTCACCTTTGTTCAGCTCGGCAACTATGCTCTTTGTGGCTGAGGCCATTGATCTGAACACATCAGACATTTATGCACGAATTATTAATGCCTATCATTTATGCATCCATTTTGCACGAGACCCATCATATTAATGAACAATTTCAAATAAGGTTTCGAATCAAAATGTCACTATATTTCCAATCATCCTCCAAAAATCCTAACTTAAAACTATCATTAATATAATTATCTTATGCAAAATAAATTCTATGAAGCTACAAAAACTTCTATGAACTACCCATAGCAATCAACAATAACAGAAAGCAAATAATATTTGACATATAATAGAATAATTATGCTTTCACATAATACAACCAACATATCAGCTACTTCACCAATAACAACTAGGTAGAAAACATTACATAAGATGTCCACTAAGCACACTTAAACAAAGACCAGCCAACACATCTAACACCAAGTCAATACACGAACTGGGAAAGATCATCTTTTGTTCAATTTCTTGATCTTTTCCCTTGTAACAATCCAGTAATAATCATCTATAAAATTCATCACAATTTTCCTATATGAAGCGGCTTTGTTGACATCCCATATGCGATTCAACACTCCTTGCCATTCAGGTGGAAGAGTGTTCATGAAAAATCGCACCATCTTAGACTGTGGCATGGGTTGACCATTCCATATGACCTTTTGAATTTTCCTGTTGACTTCAAGAACGTGATCAATTAAGTTGCCACTCTCCCAACGATAATCATTCAGCTTAGCTATCAAGCTAGAAAGCCTTTCCTTTTGATCATCAGTAATTGGGCGAATAGGTGTGCACAATCTAAGGGGAGGCATTGTTCCTGCAACAAATGCAGAATAAATCAGGGATTACATATAATTCACATAGAATTACTTGGCCAAAGAAACACATTCTTTTGCTCATCCCTTTTCCTTTTTTTTTTTTTGGTCAACGGTCAAAGTCAACGGTCAACGGTCATTAACGGTCAACGGTCGTCAACGGTCAACGGCCGAGGTCAGCCGGGCCGGGCCGGGTCGGACGAACTGACCGGCACGTGCCGCGTGCGTGCGCGGGCTGACGTCACGCAGACGTCAGCCGGCGCGTGCGCGGCATGCGCATGTCGGGTCAAGTCGCCGGTCGGGTCGCCGGCCGGTCACCGACCGGCCAACGGTCATCGGCGATGACGTCATCGATGACGTCATCCCAGCGGTTACCGACCGTTGGGTGACGTCACGGTGACGTCAGCACGGGTCGGTTCGCCGACCGGCGCGTGCCGGTTCACCGACCGGCGGTGCGCACGTGCCGGTTCGCCGACCGGCGCGTGTGACGCACGCGCTGGCCGAGCCAGCGCTTCAGGCGCGTGGCGCCCACGCGCAGCGGCTTCTGGCCGCGCGTGTGGGCGCGTCCGGCGTCTCCCGGCGGCTCACGACATGTCGACGGACTCGTCTCGACGAGCTCTTTCACCCTATGCCTTCAGAAATTGATTTTGACTTACAGAAACTCGAAAAAGTGGATGAACAGTGCTCGGGTGTCGGGATTTTCGCCCTCATTAGTGTCGGTCGATTATTTTTCGCGAAAAATCAATCAAAAAACATGAAAAGGGTCAGGAAAACATGAACTAGGGCTCTGATACCAATGTTGGGATTGTCGGATTCCCAAAATCCGGATTCGACACTAAATCGAATCCCTAAAACGAATGCGGAAGACAAGCCCGGGAAAATCACGTATCACCGATCGTAAAGCACACCACGGATTCGAGCGTACCTTGTTAGCCATAAATTAAACACCGTCGCCGATAAGAGGAAGAGAAAATGATCATGTTCAATCCGATGACGTCGATTAGCCTTGAAGGGAAGACGGCGTCGCCTTAAGCTTTTGGTTTTCTTTTTGGAGGGAGAGAGGAGAGACGAACGTACGTTGAAAATGCCAAAAGGTGTCTTCGTCTCTCTCTTTCCTCCCTTATATACGTTCCCTCAAAAATAGAAACGTACCCCTTCATTGTATCCCTCCATCCATGGGCCCTAATCTTGTGGGCCGGACTTTCAGGCCTAACATGGGCGGACGGGCCTTAAGCCCATCATATAAAACCATCAACTACGAAAACACCACAAATACGAGCAAAGCAAGCAAGACTCAGCGGGCATGGGAGCAAAAACAAGTTGATCTTGCGTTAAAACATACACTGCTCTTCGGTTTTTTATTAAGCATTTTATCGAACACATAAGACGCACTAACTAGAGAGGTAAACATAGACTCGATCAGGGCTCGGGGTCAGGCCAAGATCATCACACGATACACAAGCACTATTCTGGATCAACTCAGGGACAAGTTTATCAGCATTCAACTTGAGTTTAAACAAAAATAACAAGTCTCGGCCATAACACAAAACACAAACAAATATTTGCATAAAGCACTACAATAAGCACGCATACGCTATTTCGGGCGAGGATCGAGACTAAGCTCGTGCGAACTGGTCGATCACGAGCTCCACCCGACGCCCCACCAAAAAAAAAGGCAGACGTACCCGGGAATGACCTACCTGGTTCGAAGGGGAGCACTGCGGTGGACGACAGCTTTGGGGCAGACGACTGGCGACGGCGAAGCTGTCCTTCAGTCTCACTCTCTCCCTTTGGCTCGCCGTCTGCTCTCTCGAGCTCTCTCCAACTCTCTCGGTCTCTCTCCCTGTTCTCTGCGTTCTGCCCCCCGTCTCCCTTTGTTGCTGTTTTTGTGGAGTTCTTCTGCTGAGCTCGTTCGAGGAAGAGTTGCGGCGGACAATGGCGGCGGAGGGGAACTCCGGAGGTAGCACAGGCAAAGACGGAGCAGCGAGGCAGCAGCGGTGGGCGTCGGAGCTGGGTCACGGACAGGGCCGGAGCAGAGGCGGCGTCGCGGGCGGAGGCGTCGGGTTGCAAGGTCGACGGCAGCAACGGTGGCGAGCAGAGGCGGCAAACAGCAGCAGCTCGTCGGGGCCGGTGAACAACGCCCGATAGTCGTCGTGGGTTAGCAGGCGGGCACGGAGCGGCGGTGGCCAGGAGCAGCAACGACAGACGTTGCAGATCTCGCAGGTTGCTGCAGGTTGCTGCGGCGGCGTTGGGTTGCAGGCGGAGCGGCGGTGGCCGGCAGAAGGAGACACCGGCATTCGGAGGCGAGGGAGTTCAGCCAAGAAGAAGAACCGTGGCCCTCCTTTTGCTCCCCGGCTCTTTTCTTTCCCTTTGCCCCATGCTCTGCTGCTGTTGTATTTTTCCCTTTCTGCGCTTGCTTCTCAGCTCTTTCTCCAGGTTTGCATGCACGAAGACAAGCATGGAGGGGGACGACCAACCGTGGTGGGCGGGGCTGGTGGGCCGCAAGAGAAAAAGAGAGGCGGGCGGCGGGCCGGGCTAAGGCCGGATTACGGCCCGACCCGCCCCCTAGGCATTTTTTCTTTTTTTGTTTGTTTGTTTATTTTTTTGTTGTTGTTTTTTTTAGCGACTAATTCCTAATTTTGTATGTGATTAGGTTCTAAATAAATTGGTAAAATTTAGGTGTCAACACCACTTGTTTGGATTCCATTTGAAAATGATTACACACTATCTCAGCCAAAAAAAAAAAATCAAATATTTTATTTTAAAAAAATTAGAATTTTAATTATTTTTATTTTGTATTTACTTTTATTCATTTTTCTCTTTTTTTTTTTTTCCTTTTTCCTTCTTCTTCTCCTTCGCTCCTCCGCTTCCTCGTGCCATCCCTTCTTTCCTTTGGTTGTTTGTCCCCAGCCGGCTTACGAGGGGCAACCTTGAGCCTTAGCTAGAGCTTGCGAGCTCGCCAACCTCGAGCTCGCTCAAGCCTCGCCACCCGAGGCTGCAAGCTTTCTCGGTTAGGCTAGGCTCTAGGCTTGCCGAGCTCTTGCTATGAGGGTTGAGCCTCGCCAGCTCACCGCTAAAGGCTACAAGCTTGCCCAATCTAGCAAGGGCTTTAGGCTCGCTGCCAGAGGACATGAACTCGCCTAATTTGGCTAGGCTTAAGGCTCACCAACCTCACGCAAGGTCGAGCCTTGTTGCTAGAGGTTGTGAGCTCACCTGATTTGGCGTGGCCAAAGCTTGCCGGCCATCCCCTTGGCCGATGACGGGTGGATAATAAGAAACAAAAAAAAAAAGGAAGGAAAAAATTAAAAAAATTAAAAAAAAATTGAATTTAAAAAAAATATAATTTTATAAGAATAATTGTTTGTAAACCAAGCACCAAATCTAAGCTTTGGTAGATTTGGAAAACATTTTCCGGTTCTTTTAAAGGGCAAATCATTTTCCTTAATTTAAGTTTTGGGAAGAAAATTTTTTCTATTAACTAAAAAAACATTTTCTGTTGACTTATTTTTCTGAGTAAACTAAACATCAGAAAATGAGGAAAATCTTTTTCCTGAAAATGTTGCACAAAACAAACACACCTTTAGCTTTGGCAATTCTGCTAGTCCTTTTTTCTCCCTTTTTGTTCCTACTCGCCTCTGCTCTGTCTATCCTTTGTCTATCTTCCTAGTCACGACATGGTCGAATGATATGTTCAGATGATTGATGACCATTCAGTTGCGTTAGATAACAAAGTAAACTAGAAGCCCTAATCGTGGCAATACGCAATGTTGTGTAACAGAAAAAGAAATCACATTGGATTAAATGAAAACGTAGAAGATTAACTCGATTTTGCACATTTCATCGTCAAGACTAAGATACAAAGCTGACAAAAATCGAAACTGGATCAATGATTGTCAAACTGTAATTACCACTCACGATTATCTAATGAAAATAAGCTTCGAGAAAAATAGTTTTCGGATTTTACAGTGTTTAGTTCATGCAAAATAGACAAGTCAAGGATAACATTTTCCACCAATTGAAAAAACACTTTTAAAAGTGGAGAAAATGATTCTCTTTTTGAATACAGAAATCATTTTCTTTCTTCTTTATTTCACCACTCATTTTAATTATCTTTATTCTTATTTTCTTATTTTCTTCTTTTTCGGTTTGTCGCCGGCTATTGGTGAAAGCCGCCAATTGGCCAAAGATAAGCTTGAGCATTGCCAAAGGATAGGAGGCTCAAGCCTTGCAAAGCCAGGCGAGGGGCCGCACGCCCTTGCTTTGGCTAGCAAAGATGTGGCAGCCCTCGTAAGGCTTTCCCTGACCACAGTGAGGACATAGTGACCCTCTCCTTGGTGAGTATGTGTGAGCGTCGTCTTGTGGCCAGCAAGGGCCGTGAACCCACTAAGAAATCCATAAGACTTCCTCGACGCTGCGATTAGAAGTCTGCAAAAATTCAATTTTACCCTCCTCAACCTTGAGGTTACTACATGTTAAACCCCCATATTTTAAAAGTATCATTTTGCTCCCATGAACCTTTTACTTTTTTGTTAGAAATTTGCTCCCATGAACTTGCATTTTGTTACATGCTAATCCTTTTTCTGTTTTGTTTTTTGTTTGTTACATGCTAAGCCTTTTGTTCTTTGTGTCAGGAAACATATTCCCAAAATATGATCTGATACTCAATCGAATGCCGCAAAACATGCGTAGAAAACATGTTACACCGATCATAAGGTACATTACGGAGTCGAACATACCTTGTCTTTCACAGATTAAACACCGTCGTCGCAGTTTGATAAGGAATTTTGATACTATTCTTCAAAAGAGCGTACTATACTTAGGGAGAAACTGAGAGAACGTAGAAAACCGAGAGAACGTGTTTTCTCTTATTTTCAGATTACATAGCAACCACTCAAATTTTTTCATTTATTCAAAATCCCCATTTTTTCTTTTATCTACAGTAACTACACTATTTTTCTATGGGCCCTTCACATATGGGCCGGGCTTTTGGCCCAACATGGGCGGACGGGTTTAAATAAGCCTATCAAACATAAAAAAACCCATCATCTCCCACTCGCACATGGTGGACCGAACAGAACCCTCTTTACCTCTCTACAACATTCATACCGGTGAATAATCCGTGCGACCAGCATACTTTGAGAGCTCATTGCCATACATATGTTAGGAATATACTGTAGCTCGTAATGGGCATCACATTTTTTAGTAGATTTAGTATGCAGTACCCTAGATTGATCAATCACATTTATATCTCTCTTGATCTCTTCTTAACAATGATATATTGTATTCATAATTATGATTATCCCAAAAAATAATCATAATTGGTTGACTAGTAAATACAAAAATAGAATGTGATTCTCCAAATTCGATATTCCTCTTTCCTTGAAACTCTCAATTTCAGTTTAACTTGCTTTTCTAGAAATGTCCCATTAGATCGAATCAATTCATGATCATTGGTAACATTCTAAGATAGCAAATACTACATAAAAATCTTGAGAATAAGTAAGAGTCATGAGGGGACTTAATTAGGAACTCTTTTCCTCAAGAGTCTCACATGGCATAAAAGTTGAGATCAAAACTTTTGAAACTTTTGTTGGTCGTCTCATGTATATGTAGTATGAAATACGTATTACGGTATTAACTCATTTCCCATGGAGCGTATGTCTACATCTTCTATACCGTACAGACGATAGTTCAAACATACCTAATATTTAACTTGAGTTCACGTATCTACTCTTTCACGAAATTCATCAGAATTCACATCTGGCATTATAGACAGATAAAGTAAAATATGTGGGTTATTTTACTTTCGGACATAGTAAATATTATGTCCTCATCTTAACACTTAGTTAAGGTGACATATATCTTTTAAGCTTGAGCTCTCGATTATCACCTAGATAATAAGCTTAAAAACCGTCTCATCTCTATTTATCACATAATAAATAGAGGCGATTACCCATGTGAGTGGGCTAATCTCTTATCTATCCGACGTACTTTCTCAATTTTATATAATGCACTAAGCATTAATATGCATAAACGTTAAACAAAGATTCATAGGAATTAATAATGAAAACACAATTTCATTAAATGTAAACACTTAAGGGAAATTTCAATATTCAATATATTAGCCTCTACGCAGTCCTAGAGATTTCATATGGCCACAGAACACATCTCTAGGTATTGGTTTCGTCATAGGATCTGCTACCATTCTATGCGTAGATATGTACTGTAAGTTCACATCTTTTCGTACAACCATATCTTTGACAAAATTATACTTGATATCTATATGCTTGGTCTTGCCATGATATTTTGGATCTTTGGTGTATACTATCGCTCCTTGGCTATCACAATTAACTAACAATGAGTTTGAAGCATCCTCAGTAACACCTAAATGATCCAAAAATCTCTTAAGCCAAACACCTTCTTGTATTGCTGTTGATAATGCCACGAACTAAGCTTCCATCGTGGACAAGGCTATACACGTTTATTTCTTACTGCTCCAAGGTATGACGCCATTATTTAGTAAGAAAACAAATCCAGAGGTAGATTTCATTTCATCTAAATCTCTTCCCCAATCAGCATTTGAATAGCCTTCAAGTCGCAGATCATTTCCTTGGTAACTCAGCATATAATCAGCACATCCCTTCAGATACCTTAGTATTCTTTTAACGGCTTTCCAATGTGCTCGACCTGGATTGGATTGGTATCCACTTACCATTCCAACTGAAAAACATATGTCAGGTCTTGTACACATCATAGCGTACATTAAGCTTTCAATAGCACTAGCATAAGGAACATGTTGCATTTGTTCTTTCTCTTGTGAGTCTTAGGACACATTCTATGGCTCAATCCTTCACCTTTTGCAATAAGAGTATCTATGGGTTTATAATCTTGCATACGAAATCGTTCAAGAACCTTATTTATGTATGTTTCTTGCAAAAGAGATAATAATCTCTTGGAACGATCTCTTAAAATCTTAACTCCAAGAATGTATGCAGCCTCACCCATGTCTTTCATCTCGAAGTTGGAAGATAACCAACTCTTGACAGTATTAACAAACTCCATATTGCTTTCGGCAATCAGTATAACATCAACATATAATGATACGATCACAAAATGATCTTTGGATCTTTTGATATATATACAATGATCCTCATCAAAATCATATACCATTATGGCATTATGAAAACGTATATGCCATTGTCTTGACGACTGCTTAAGGCCATATATCGATTTCAAAAGTCGACAAACCTTTTGTTCTTGGCCTTTCATAATGAAACCAACAAGTTGGTCCATTCTCCATTGAGAAAAATAGTCTTTACATCCATTTGATGTAACTCAAGATCCATACTTGCCATTATTGCCAGAATAATGCGAATCGAGATAAATCTCACAATAGGAGAAAATGTTTCCTCATAATCAATTCCTTCATGTTGACTATACCTCTTCGTCACAAGACGAACCTTATATCTTTCTATTAAGCCATTAGCTTTATATTTTATTTTGAGAACCCACTTGTTCCTAATGGCTTTGCGTCCTTTTGGAAGATCAATTAGTTCCCAAATATGATTTGACTTCATTTACTCCATCTCCTCTTCCATTGCATGCATCCATTTTTCCTTACTATGGCAATTTAGAGCCTCATTTATATTTCTTGGCTCATCTTCATCTTGTGAAGCAACCATAAAGATTTCCCCTTCAATGTCAAAACATCAACGGGGAATACTTTTACGACTTGTTCGCCGTATGGGAGATTGTATACTTTGCACATCATTCCCCATTATGCTCCCACTCGGATTAGATAATGACGATATCGTCTCATCATGTAGTTGTAATTGAGAGTGAGTTGAATTAAATTCATCACTTCTCATGTTACTCCTACTTGGACGAACTCTACTAAGTTCATTATCTTGATTCAAGGTTTCAAATAGTGAGTAATCCTCACCTATTTTGCCCTTCTTAGGAAATTCATTCTCTAAGAATGTGACATCCCGTGATTCGAATTCAGTTTTACTCCCATTTTCCTGCTCAAATTCTTCTATAACATAGTTAAGAGCTTTTAGTGCTTCTTGCTTTTCAAGCACATATTGAATTTTCATATTCAATATTTCACAATTCTCTCCGTTCAATTTCTCTTCTTTGTTCAACTCAGCAATTATACTTTTAGTTACTGAAGCCATTGAATCTGAACATATCAAACACATATGCACGAATTATTAATGCCTATTATTTATGCATCCATTTTGCATAAACTCATTATATTAATGAATAATTTTAAATAATGTTTCAGAATCAAAATGTCACTATGTTTTCAATCATCATCAAAAAATCCTAACTTGAAATTATCATTAACATAATCATTCATGCGAAAAATAAGTTCAGCAAAGTCACTAAAAACTTTCTTGAACTTCCCACAAAGAATTGTAAATTAGCATACTAATTTACAACGATAGATAACATTGAACTTTCAATAATTGAATATGTCATTTACACTAAGTAATTTATTCAAAGGAAATATATATCAACATATAAAGAGATATTTACACCTAAAATATCTCAAACTAATTTAAGAGAAAATAAATAATTAAACCTAGATAATCTCATTTATCTCATAAACTGGGAAAGTCTCTTCTGATCTCTTAGTAAAATTCTTTGAGAATTTTGAAGGCACATTGGTCAACCACGAAAAGACCTTTGGAGAGCTCTCATGCCACCTCTAAGGCGCATTCATTCTGCGACATGTGACACTCAATCCAAGGGTTGAAGTTTTGGTTAACTCGATTTTATAATACTCTCTTACAAAAGCTATTGCAAGCCTCTTATAATCCGGGACCACGTTGACCTCCCATAGCCAATCTAACACTGCTTGCCATTCAAGTGGAATATTGTTCATTAGGGCCGGCACCTTCTCAAAAGCTGGCATAGGATACCCATTCTAGATGATTTCTTGTATCATCTGATTGACCCTGACCACGTGTGATACTATATTACCGTCATTCCACCGATAATTAGCTAATTCTACTTTTAGCCCTACAAGTCTCGCCTTTTCTTCGTCTGTTCTCGGAAATATAGGCATGCGTACAAAACACATCATGGTTCCTGCAACAAATGCAGAACAAAAAGGGATTACTTATAATCCACAACGAACAAAATCGGAAAAACATAATTTTCCTTTTTTTTTTCTTTTTTCGACCAACAGTGGTCAACGCAACGTCAACGGTCAAGAGTCAATGGGTCAATGCAGACAGGTCGGGTCAGATGGGTCGGGTCAGGTCGAATCGAGCCAACCAATCTTGCTAGGTGACGTCACCCGCACGTGCTCGGTGCGTGCGCAGGCAACTGCCAGCTGACGGACGTCAGCTGCGCGTGAACACACATGCCAGCGGTTGCCGCACGCATGCCATGCATGTGCGTGCAGTTACTACGCACGTGCGTTGCACGTGCCTATGGTTTGCCCGCTTGCATGTGCGTTGCACGCGTCGACGACGCCGGACATTCTAGCTGCACGTGGCGACACATCTAGTGGCCCTCAACAATGAGCCATCAGTCGATTTTCTCGTATTGACGAGAGCTACGACCTTATGCTATCAGAAATGAGATTCGATTTACAAACATCATTAAATGGGGGTGAACAGTATGCGGTGTCGAGATTTCCGTCCCCGAGCGACCAATGGCGGCGTTTCATGAAATTTCAAGCAAAAACAATTTATAAACATGAACATTAATCGGGAAACATGAACAACATCGCTTTGATACCAATGTCGAGAAACAGATTCCCAAAATACGATCCAATACTCAATCGAATGCAGAAAAATAAATGCGGAAAACATGCCCAGAAAACATGTTACACCGATCATAAGGTACATTACGGAGTCGAACATACCTTGTCTTTCACAGATTAAACACTGTTATCGCAGTTTGATAATGAATTTTGATACTGTTCTTCAAAAGAGCATACTATACTTGGGGAGAAATTGAGAGAGCGTAGAAAACCGAGAGAACATGTTTTCTCTTATTTTCAGATTATGTAGCAATCGCTCATATTTTTTCATTTATTCAAAAATCCCCATTTTTCTTTTATCTATAGTAACTGCACTCTTTTTCTATGGGCCCTTCACATATGAGTCGGGCTTTTGGCCCAACATGGGCAGACAGGCTTAAATAAGCCCATCAAACATAAAAAAAAAACCCATCACTTTGAAGTGAAAGTCGGCGGTTCAACATGCACCATCTCTAAAATTAGAGCGGCTTCAATGGCGTCCAATGGCGGTGAACAGCTTAATAAGCTGAAGGGTTCAGTGATGACGTTTTCCCAGACGTGGAGGGCTTACAAGGAAAGCCAACGGAGAAGGAGTATTCAGTTTCAGTCGGGAAAAAGTCCCTTCTCCTCAGGAGGTGAATGGGGACGCCCTCCTCACACGCCAGGGGGTGAAGTCACTGCAAGTGGAACCAGGAATGCTCTCTACCTGTCGAATGAGCGGAGATCATCATCCTTGTTGCGCCAGGTGTTGTCAGTCAGGGACAAGAGGGAGAACCCCCTCCGAAGTCCCCACTGAGCATATTGAGTAAATTGTCCGACAACGAACTAATGTCGGATTATTATCAGAACCAGTGGCATTATTTCCCAGAGCTCGAAGATCCCGTCCGTCTCTTCAAAGATGATGCACCAGGCCCATCAGAGTCGTCCGCCCCATTGCCCGAGAGTCCCATTTGCCATCGTCGGAACGAGGAAAATTATTTCCCACCCTTTAGTCTCTTCAGAGACGATGCGCCAGCCCACCAGAGTACGGGCGGACATTACGGCCACAAGCTTCATATGAAGGCCATAGCTCAGAGAATTCTTCCTCTGATAGCACAATGGTTCACGTCAATGAAAATTGTGCCCACTACTTTTAGATTTCACTTTTTTTAGTTATATTGGCTCTAGCAATTCCTTATATTTCTTAATGGTTTATACTATGAGATTGATGTGTTTGATGAATGTTGCTGTGCGAAGAGTCCCTTTTTGAGTTTAAAAGTGCACGCTGAAGAGATTCTCATATGATTTATATTTTGAAATTTAGATAATATTCTCATGCCCACAAGTATTTTGTGCATTCTCTATTTGCTAATGATGTCGTAACTTTTAAACCTAGAAAAGAATGAATTTAAGAAATCCCCCATTTGGAGTGCATTTTATTAGCAGAAAATTGATGTGACATTTATGAAAGTGAGTGTTAGCATTGCCGATAAAAATAAATTAACAAAAGATATTTTCAGGTTGTCCCATAATCAAAGTGCCAAGACCTGCCATTCCCACAACCATCGTCACTTGACACCTACGCTGCCGCGCTGGAGATTACTCTGTTTTCCCCTGTTTTACTGTCAAAACTGCTTGAAATGCTTTGCGCTCATTTGATCTTCTTTCACTGGGCCAATCACCAGGGATGACTCTTCCGATACCTTATTTCTCTATTTTGGTCATTGTTCATGGCCAACAACTGCGCCTTCAATGTAGTTCACTTTTGGCGGTCGTGCGGCGATCGTGCGGCGGTCGTGCGGCAATCGTGCGGCGGTCGTGCAACGGTTGTGCGGCGGCCGGCAGCGGTCGGCGGTCTGTGAGTAAGGAGAAAAAAAATAAATACAAAAATTTATAAATTTTTACCAAACACATTTTTATTCTTTTTCTATTCTAAGAATAAAAATTTTATATAATTATCAAACACCTTTTTTACTCAGAAATTGTTCCCAGAGTAGAAATAAAAAAAAACTATTTCTGAAAAGAAATAGTTCTCTGGAATAGAAACGCTGTCATACGCAGCTTTAATTGAGGAGGAAAAGATGGGTCCCTTCAACTTTTCCCGACGACAGCCTTTTCTCCTTTTTTGGCCTGACGAGGTCTTAAGTAAGCGAGCTTGTTGACGTGAATTTATTAATGACGTGGAAATGCCACGTCGGATGGGTAACGGATAACGGTGACTTGGAACAGAGGATCAACAGGAGGTTAGATTTGGTATTTAGGTGCAAGTTGGTGATTCTTTTATGAAAACAAAAAATAATAAGTGGCTTTTTTCATGATTTTTCGTCAGGGAGAATTAAAACCAAAAAAATGAAAAATATGACAAACCTAAATTGAAAAGGTTTTTTCTTTTCTGGAATTGTAAAAAAAATAAGCTTGGTATATTTCTTTCATTTAATTTTTTTTAACTATTATATTTCTTTATTTTTGCAACTCCATGGGCTATTTAAGGAGGTGATCCATATACAGCTTGATCGAATATTCATCTCATATACAACTCTATTTTTTTTTAACTGCTATATTTCTTTATTTTTGACGAAGTAGTTGACGAGCCCACAACCTTCATTTCAATCTTTATGTAACACCCGGGTCTCCATTGTACACATATTGTCTGCTTTGGATACTAAGTCCTCACGGTTTTGTTCTTCTCAAGGTAGCCCATACTACTCCAAGAAAATGGGTATGTACAGTTAGAGAGTCCATTATCTTATAAAGCAGTCCTAGGCAATGTGGGACAAGAGAGGGACCCATTCCTTGCACACATCCGGGGACTGAGGCGTGAACGCACCGCCATCCCTCCTCCCCGCGCACCGCTGCTCGGGCTGTCACACTCTCCTCGCCCGCGTATTGCCGAGGCGATCTTAGTCCGTTCCTCCGTACTGCCCCGGGTCTGGGTCGTCACACTCTCCACCCCTTAGAAGCACAGCGTCCTCGCCGTGGCCCCACACGTGGTCGAGAGTTGGCTCTAATACCACTTGTAACACCTCAGGCTCCCTCCCTAGGTGATGTGGGATAAGAGACGGACCCCTTCCTTGCGCACGTCCGGAGACCGAGGCACGGACGCATCGCCATCCCTCCTCCTCGCGCACGGCCGCTCAGGCCGTCACACTCTCCTCGCTTGCGTACTGCCGAGGCAACGTCCGGGGACCGAGGCGCGGACGCATCGCCATCCCTCCTCCTCGCGCACCGCCGCTCAGGCCGTCACACTCTCCCTCCTCCTCGAGCACCGCCGCTCAAGCCGTCACACTCTCCTCGCCTGCGTACTGCCGAGGCGATCCGGGTCTTCACTGTACACATATTGTCTGCTTTGGACACTAAGTCCTCATGGTTTTTTCTTCTCAGGGCAGCCCATACTACCCCAAGAAAACTCGTATGTACAGTTAGAGAGCCCATTGCCTTATAAGGCAGCCCAGAACTCCCTCCTTAGGCGATGTGGGACAAGAGAGGGACCCCTTCCTTGCGCACGTCCGAGGACCGAGGTGCGGACGCACCACCATCCCTCCTCCCCGTGCATCGCCGCTCGGGCCGTCACACTCTCCTTGCCCGCGTACTGCCGAGGCGATCTTAGTCCGTCCCTCCATACTGCCCCGGGTCTGGGTCATCACACTTTATTTTATTTTCCTTATTCTTGCAACTCGATGGCCTATTTAAGGAGGCGATCCACATGCAAATTTTTTTTTTTTGGTCGATCCTACTCTAATCCTACTCTAACACTCACTCTCAGACTTTTGCCCTGCCTCCTTGCAGGGTGTGGGAGTCAAAATCCACTCTGAAATAAAATCGTTCCCACCCCAATCCCCCCTGAAAAGGTAGGGATTTGAACCCCTAACCTCTCCCTTCCACAGTGGAAAGGTAACCACTGAGGCGAACCCCCAGTGGTTATCCACATGCAGTTTGATCGAATATTCGTCTCAGTTTTCGGTTCATGTCTATTTGACCGAGTATCTCACCGCCTTCATTTGAAAGAGACATCCCTCGATAACAAGGTCTATTATTAGCGGTGAAACTCCATGTGCACAACTTACCGCAATATCACGAGCTGCCAATATATTTCTGTGTAATAAACAATTAAATCCTCGAAATACGACAAACTTTATATTATCCTACATCTTCTAACTTGGCAAAGGCGATCATGCGTGAATGCGCAAGTAGTAAATAAAAAGGCCTGGTTTAAATTTTTATCTGATATGGCTTGGATGTTGACCAATATGACTTGTCTCTCATGTCCTCATCTTAACCAAAAAGCCCTAAATCATATTGTATAGTGATCAATTTACTCTCAAACTTTCCGATTTGCCTAATATATGCTCCATTTATTTCGTGAAAAATGAATGATTTTCTCCAAAAATGATCTATTGTATCGCTTAAAATAATTAATCAACGAATGAAGTTTTCATTACCTACAACAATTTATGTCCAAAGCATTTCATGGATGATGAAAGCCATTTTTTGTTCATTCACTTTTGTAACCAATACCAAAAAAGCTTTAAAATAAATTGATCCAGTCGGAAAGTTTGGGACTGAATTTGCCCTCTCTATAATACTCAAGATATTGAAGTGCGAAATCAAGTGTGAATAAAGTAAACACACATATAACCTAATATTGTCTCTCTAAAAAAAAAGGCATCCGAAAATCTCTATTATAAAGCCCTAAAGGCTTATTCAATTTCAAGTTTCAATTTTTTATCAATGGATTTTAACAAATTTTTGGAGAAAATTACTCGAGAAATGATTTTTTTTTAAAAAAAATTTCCAAAGATTTCTAAATTTTCTGAATTTTTTTTATTAATTTTCATAATTTTTTTCTAAATTTTCTAGAATTTTTATGAATTTTTAGATTTTTTTTTTATTTTTTATGAATATTCTTATTTTCTAATTTCTTTGAATTTTCCGAATTTTATGAAATTTATAAAAATTTATTATTTTTATGAATTTTAATTTTTTCATTATTTTTTTATTTTTCATTATTAAGAAAAGGAAATTCCTATCGGTTGGGATCCGGCCCGACTAGCTGACCTGGATCCTAATGGCTGGGTTCAAATCAACCCAACTTGATAACCGAATTTGACCCGATTCACTTTTATTATCCGAATTTTATCTTTTCCTTTTCTTATTTTTTATTCCTTTTTATTATATTTTCTATTTTCTAATTTTTCTTTATTCTTTATTATTTATTTCTTTTTCTTCTCCACGTCTTCTTCTTCCCGAAGTGTTCTTCCCCTTTGTGAAGAGGATGTTCTCTTCACTGAAAACTCCAGCCCTTCTACCAAGCTCTTGCCAGAGCTCTAATGGCTAATAAATCGTTCCCCACCGTTGGTTGTTCATTGATGCCGATCGCTGCCGGATTTTTGCCAACGATGACCTATGCCAACACGGTTACAATCCAATACGCATCCTCTATCGAAACAATCTTTTCTTCTAGATCAACAATCACATATAACAATCTCCAACAAAACGAAACACATATGCTTGAGGAAAAAGTATAGGAGATCTAACATGGCCGCGACTAATTGCAAATCGTTGTTGAGAAAATAGAGGTGCAGTTGAGACTCCAACCATGGACCACTGACATTGTGATTCGTGAGCATAATATCCATTCAAGAAGAAAGAAACACCGCGTTAGACTCAACTCAGCGATCAGTGGAATAAACAGAAATCAATCGGGATCAAAACACTATCGAACGATTGATTATATAAAAGTGCTCTCAATTCATCCAATGAATAAATCGTCCAAGAGGTGGTGTGCATTATGAATATAAGCCTTGGATAATTAGTCTGGACACGGTATATCAACTTCAAAATCAGTACGAATCGTCACAAAGCAGTTGACATAGGCCCACACGCTTTGTCGGCCAAAGTTATGTTTGGCTTACGCCCCTGGCAGTGTTGTAAACAGAGAATGTACGTATTTTTTGTGGCCTTTCAGCTTCCCAGCCACTTGTAAACAGACCAAAATCACATCCGTTAGTTCATTGATAAACATTATATGTTATTTATTATTTCACCTTCCTAGCCATGCACTTTCAGCGCGCCTTCCATGTTATCGCATCATTACATCTGACCCAACTTTCTAACTTGAAGGACACGCGAAACGCACGACATTCATCTATAGTATGGCATGCACGCGAAATGCCCATGCCATGAACAATGTTTTTGCGAGTCGCAAGCATGTCATTCACAAGTCATGACCTGGCCATGGCTGAAACTATCACCAAGCATTATTTTTTGTCGACATATCATTTCTAAAAAAATAGAGAATTTTGACACGTTAGGATATATTATATATTAGATATATATTTTTATATAAGATTATTTTTGTCGGAATTCTGTATTTTTGCCTTTTTCGGCTAAAAATGATGTTTTTCTCTTCTTAAGATTTTCTAATTGGTAATCAATGTATTGCCCGTTCCATCAATATGCTTTGTAATTGGCCAAATCTTTTGGGGGGCTAATTCCCTCAACGAAAAATCTTCAATTTTAGGTTTGATCTCTATTGTGCTTCGAACCGTTCCAAATTTTTACGGCAATCTCAAATCTACTTGCTTGTCCAAAAATTGTCACTGAATTTTTCAATATTATTAATATCAAGAGGTTGCTATTATCCCTTAGAAGTTGACGATACTAAGGAAACACAAATTCTGATGAAGATTTTCTAACTGATTTTAATGTCAATAATTTTGAATAAAGTAGTGGCATATTTTGGACATGTAAATAGATTTAGGACTAGAGTGAAAAGGTTGGAGTAAAATTGAGATTAGATCTAAAATTTTGAGTTTTGTTAGAGAATAGGCCAATTTTTTTTTTTTTAAAACTATCGAAATTTTATCATGACACAAAAATATTCTTTTTTAAAATGAACTACAAAAACTTACACGCTATTATTCGAGAAATGTGCCATTAAATTTCCCAACCTTGCGAGTTGTCATGGCGCATGATGACGGGGCTAACGGCGCTGACGTCTCCGACATTATACATTTCTAATAGCCAAAAGAGTAGCAAATGTGTCAACAGAAGTCAGATGACGTTGTTTCTCCAAAATGTCTTTGTTTCATATTTCTCTTGATCGAGACTAATTTGCTCTATTATGTTTCGAGATATTATTGCGACTCTCCGTCTAGCCTAAGGACGTTAAACAAAGGTCCCGGTTATCGGAGTCACTTCTTCCGATCACAAAAGAAGAATGATAAACCCCCGGGGATTGGAAAACCAATTGGATATCCCCTGGGCCTGATCCCTGCGACGCCTTCCCCGGTAATTGAGCTGGGCGTGGTACAGGGAAATGATGGCAGTAGGTTTTCCAATTGGTTTTCCCAACCTTGCGAGTTGTCATGGCGCATGATGATGGGGCTAACGGTGCTGACGTCTCCGACATTATACATTTCTAATAGCCAAAAGAGTAGCAAATGTGTCAACAGAAGTCAGATGACGTTGTTTCTCCAAAATGTCTTTGTTTCGTATTTCTCTTGATCGAGACTAATCTGCTCTATTATGTTTCGAGATATTATTGCGACTCTCCATCCAGCCTAAGGACGTTAAACAAAGGTCCCAGTTATTGGAGTCACTTCTCCGGTCACAAAAGAAGAATGATAAACCTCCGGGGGATTGGAAAACCAATTGGATATCCCCCGAGCCTGATCCCCGTGACGCCTTCCCCGATAATTGAGCCGGGCGTGGTACAGGGAAATGATGGCAGCAGGTTTTCCAATTGGTTTTCCCAACTTTGCAAGTTGTCATGGCGCATGATGATGGGGCTAACAGCACTGACGTCTCTGACATTATACATTTCTAATAGCCAAAAGAGTAGCAAATGTGTCAACAGAAGTCAGATGACGTTGTTTCTCCAAAATGTCTTTGTTTCGTATTTCTCTTGATCGAGACTAATCTGCTCTATTATGTTTTGAGATATTATTGCGACTCTTTTTCTTTCTATTCTCACTTCAACGGATTAGCCTCGTCATGTACCATTTTAGTTGCTCCCATAGAAAATATAAGGGTGGGTGTTTTTTTCAGATCATTCGGAAAGTCGGGATTATTTTTGTATTATAGGCAAAAGTTCAAAGTGTTTCTTTGGGGACTTAGCACCTTATAACTACAAAGCATGCATTTTAATATGCCTTGCATTTTTATGCAAACAAAGTGAGGATATAACGCATATTTTGAAAAAAAAAAAAAAAGATGGACTTTTAATTTTTTGTTTTTTTGACTAGCCAAGTGCTGGCTCTTGTAGCTATGGGTGAACATCTGAACCGGTTTAATTTGGGAACAAAATTGAACTGGCCTTACATGATTGGTTTCAAGCTAGTTTACATGGAGATTGAGTGAGGATTGAAGAACCAACTTTAACTTGTTTAGTGTCCAGTTTTGTACCATGAACCACTGGTTCTATCGAGATGTTTTTGAATTGGCATTTAGTTTTTATTTTATTTTATTTTTTAACTTTGTTTAAAGAAAATGTAGATTTGATGGAGATAATTTTCAAACCCATCGATGGAGGGATTGTCACAGATGTACTAATTTGGAGTTTTCAATAATCAAAAATTTAGTTTAGGATAAATTTATTACCGATGTATTAGTTTGAAATTTTTGATAGCCAAAAAATTATTTTGGTAAATTTATCATAGATGTAGCAACTTCATTTTTTTTTTATGGTATTAACCCTTTAATCTATTGTCCCACACAAATAAGATACATGAACTATATTCAAACGTGTGCAATTAAACTTTTTTGGTTAATTATACAAAACTTAGATTAGTACACATTTGTCTTTAAACTTCAATCGTCACACAATAATACTATCAACTTTCATTTTGTTACAGCCATCAACCATTCGTTATGTTTTCCAATAAAAGCGTTTTTCATTTCATTTGCAAATGAAATCTCTCTTTTGCCCTTATTTGCTGTGAAAAATGAAGAGAGAGAGAGAGTAGAAAATGGGAGAAAACTAAATTAATAAAAATAGTAATGATAGAATAAATAAATATCAAGAACAATATAAAAAAAAATTGTTTTGACAAATAGAGCCACTTTTATAGAACTACATAAAAAATCTATAAAAAAAATAGAAATAATTAACGCAAATTAAATAAGAAGGAAAATGCCTTAAAGTACGGGGGAGTTTTATGTAAATTCCTGAAATTTTTTATTTTACTATACCGACCATATTTTAAAAAAAAAAAAAAAACCTTCATGCTTTGTCCCCACGGGTAGAAATGGTTAGGTTGCCATCATGTAAGGAATTACCCACCTTAAATTAAGGCTTGCGCTATTTTGACCCTCTTATTGGCTCTTAACACCATATTCTACATTAATTCTCCCTTATAGGTCCCATTCTTGATGTAAGATTATTTATTACTTTTTTCTTATTTTTTTGTTTCGATTTTACTAGAGATGAAACTAGCCATGCTACTTGAAACGACATTTTACTAAAGGTAAATGTGGGACCCACTTTTGATTCAAATTAATGCTTGTCTTCTTTCTTTCTTTTTTGGTTTTTTTTCCTTTTCTTTCTCCATTTGGAACAAATTTGGTCTACCTCTTTTCCAAAAAAATATTTTTTTTAAAAATAAAAAAGATATTTAATTGGTAGATAGCTAACTAATTATTGTGCTCCTCACAAAAGAAAACTAATTATTTTGTTAATGAATTATATATATTTTTGTACTAGGAAACTATTATTCAAAAAATAACTTAAGCACAAGTAAGAGGATATTCTTTCAATAAATTGTGGATAATGAATACATCAACCACAATATCCAATCCTTGAGTAAACTCTCATAAATTTATACAAAAAATCAAAATCAAAAAATTCACAATCATGAGGAAAATATAGAAAAATAAATTAAAAAATTTGTAAATAAAACTAACATTTCTTTACACCAGTATATGTGGCCAATTGCCGGCCTAGGGTTAGAAAAAAGAAAAGAAAAGAAAAGTATTAAAATATTATTAAAAATTGTTCATGTTGGCATTGATTGTGTCATAATAAGATAGTTAGCATCTGAATAAGTAATTTCCAGTTAAATTTGGCAAATGAACTCAATTAATATACATGAAAATATTTATGACTCAATAGGTAAAATTTAATGATTTAGGACATTGACAGAAATATAATAGGTTTTTGACATTCTAGACAATTTTCCCCTAAAAAATCTTACCACTTGTTTACTTATTTAATAATCATACAACGTTGGTAACATCATGGTAAGTTCATTAAAATGGTCCTCTAACGGGGCTCATTTTAATTTTTTTTTTTTTTTAAATTGGTAGCTTACTAATTAATTTGATGGTGGTAAGTCTTACATAATTGGTAACTTACTGACCTCTAACCGGACTTATTCGTACAATCTAATAGAAGATGGTAATTTATGAATCAACTTGATGTTGGTGAGTTAAATAGAATGTCAGCAAATTTCTAACCTTTAATCGTGACAGGCAATACTGTTAAGCATCGGGACAGGCAATACATCGAAATAAGTCTGGTATATATTTTAGTCGTGGTTGTCCAGCACCTCTTCAGGAATATCTGGCCAGCGAATTTCGTGTTCCGGTGATGCACAAGACAGGGAAATATCTTGGCATACCTTCGGACTAGGGTAGGTCCAAAACAGAGATGTTTTCTTGGTTATTAGCTAAGGTGAATTCAAAAATGGATGGCTGGAAAGAAAAACTATTTTCGAAAGGTGGGAAGGAAGTGTTGATTAAAGCCATAGTTCAAGCAGTGCCTCAATACGCTATGTCTATCTTTAAAATTCCCATTTCTTTTTGCAAAGCTATTGAGCAGAAAATTTCTAAATTCTGGTGGCAAACTCAGAGCGAAAAATCAGGAATGCATTGGAAAAATTGGGAATCTCTGAAGAGACGTAAAGATGCAGGGGGTCTTGGTTTTCGAGATCTAGTGGCTTTCAATAAGGCACTATTAGCAAAACAAGCTTGGCGTTTGTTTCAAAACCCTGATTCACTGTGGAGTCGTATCTTTCAAGGGCTTTATTTCCCTTCAAAAGATTTCTGGCATGCAGAAAGAGGCGCCAGGCCCTCTTGGGGTTGGCAAAGTATTTTACATGGCCGTGATTCTATGTCTACTCATCTACAGTGGTCAGTGGGTAATGGCCAGAATATCCGTATTAGAGATGACAAATGGCTATCTATGGGTATTATTGAGGGACCTGCACCGCGCAATGAACCTATTATGGTTGCTAATTTCATTAACCCTGAACAGCAATCTTGGAACATCTCTTTGCTCAAAAACAGTTTCACTGATCAAATTATAGCTGACATTCTCCAAATACAGGTACGCCCTTAGTTTACAATTGATTCTTTAATCTGGACAGGGAGACAAAATGGCATTTATACTGTCAAAAGTGGTTATAATTGTCTACGATCAGGCGAATTCAACTTAGATCATAACTAGGCATCTTCTTCCTTTACGCTACCCAGGCGTTTTTGGAATTCTATCTGGCAGGTGCCGACAATCCCTAAATTACGAATCTTCCTATGGTCTCTGTGCCATAATGCTCTTGCAACAGGTGAAACCTATATAACCGGCATATTTTATCGGATCCAACTTGTAGCCTATGTCAAAATTGCGGTAGTCATCCTATCCCTGAATCAACAGAACATCTTTTCTTTCACTGTCCGTGGACCAAAGCAGTGTGGTCTCATTCACAGTTTCACATAAACATGCGACAGTTTGCAACAAACAGATTTGATGCCTGGTTTCAACAACTCATGTATAGGAAGGATTTATTACCTGATTTGGCTATTGTAGCAGCTGTTTTGTGGCATATTTGGAAGGCCAGGAATGATTATATCTTTCGTCATCGACTCCCTAATCCTGATCTAGTGGTCTTCAATGCCATTGCCTACGATCGCTCTTACAAAACCTGTCACTCCAAGCCCTTGTATCAACACAAGCAGCCTGATCAGTCCACTCCTAATCGAAGCTCAAATCAGACTCAGCCTTTGCCAGATCTCTTAGCCGTTGCCGGATATGCTTATCCGCCCTTGTCTTCGACCCGGAGGTGCCCTTCTCATCTGCCCTCTGTATCCTTTGGCCGGCGTCCTCCTGATCTGGGTGTACTGAAAGTTAATATCGACGGCTCCTTTTACCCGAGTTCTTCTCAAGGCTCCGTGGCGGGTGTTTGTCGAGACTCTGCAGGAAGGTTGATCGACGGCTTCTCCCTTACCATCAACGCCGCCTCTGCCCTTCAAACGGAAATCCAAGCTTTCACATCTGCGCTCCGGTATCTGCTACAAACGGGACGATCTACAACTCACCTTATCCTCGAATCGGATTGCCTTCAGCTGGTTGACTCGGTTCATGATCAGCATTGCTTTCCTTGGGACTCTCGTGCTCTGTTCATGGAAGCGGCAGCTTTGCTTCGTCTTTTCCAAACCCTAGAGGTGCGCCACTGTCGCGGAGAAGAGAATACGGTCGCTGATTGGGCCGCCTGAGCCCATGGGCTTCATATCCTCCCTCCCAATTGGCCTGAATCTCCCTCTCCCTTCCTTTTTTCTCTTTTATGTACTGATGCTTTAATTTGTTGTAATCCTCTTGCCAGTTAATACTATTTCTCCGTTCTCGTCCAAAAAAAAAAAAAAAAATCGTGCCCTATGGTAAAATTGTTAACCAACTAATCAAATTTGCAGTCGGTAAATCCATTTCAATATCGTCAACTTCCTATCCTCTTATCCTGTCTACGTAAGCAAATTACTTACAATGTTGATAATCTACTAATCTCTACTCCGAGGTAGTTATAAAAATTAAGAAGCTTGTAACTTGCTAATCAATTTCCCGTCGGTGAAAGTTAAAGAAGATGGTAATATACTAACCGGTATTGTGTAGTCAATATCCTTCATCAGATTCTTAGCGTTTGAGTTTGATTATATATTCAAAGTTTAGGATCACTGGCCACTATTCGAAAAGGTTAAACTATTTGGTAAGTGCGTAATATATAAATATGGTAATTACCTTCAGATTTTCTAGTTAATTCAATATTCTGTAAGGTCTTATGACATGAAAAGATGAATATTAGATGTGGGCGAAATTGAACGCTTCTCTTAATATTTTTGTGGAAAATATTCATAAAAAGGCCAAGAAAACCCAATTACCGAATGAAAATCTCTTTATGGTAGATACTAAAGGAACATGTAAATGAAATGAGTCTATTACTTTTAGAAATATTGCTCGTGGATACCTGAATTCAATTAATTGCATCATTTCATTTAACGCTAATTGCAGGACCAACCGAAGAGATTGGCCATGGCAGACAAGAAATGTGATCCTATTTGTGAAGACGAGGATGGGTCAGGTTGCTGTAGGAGTAAATCATCAAGGAGTATTTTGGATTCTCAATTGTAATCTTAGGCTATAAGTCATTTACTCAAGAAAAATTTCCAGTTTTGATCATACCATGTACACAGTAGTCACTGGGATAGTTTGATATTAACTAAATTATGTACATAGTACTCATTTCGAGGACTGAATAGTTTGATTCTAACTTTAAATCTTGTTTATAGTAGTCATTTGGATGCATCATCACTTATACATACTAAATGCAACGTTACTAGTAGACTTCTATCGCGACTTTATTTGTGTTAGCATAATTGGACACTTTTATCTCGACTTTATTCATATCAGCATAATTGTTCAATTCTTTCAAAAGACTCCACTAACCAACGAATGTGGTTTAGAGAGATAAATATCCACGCTGCAGCTCTAAAGAAAAACTTTGTTTACACCACTAGCCATAATTATTAGAAGAGCAAAAATCATGGGAATCTAAGGTGCTGTTTGGTAACTATTCCAATAGTGACTGATTCTGATTTTTTGTTTCCAGGAGCAGTTTGAGAACAAAATCGCATTTGGTAAAATTTTTGTTTCCGGGAACAAATTTGTTCCCGATTTGGAGTAGAATCAAGAATAAATAAATAAAAAAGTTTATTCTTGTTCCGGGAACAAATATGATAATCAAGTCTTCTTCCATTTTCTCTTCTTCTTTTTCTCTTTTCTTCTTCTTCATCTATCGCCATCCCGCGATTGCCGTCCGCTACTGCCATCGTTGCCGTCCGCCAATCACCGACAACCGGTCCGATGAGCTCGCCGGAGGCTTACCAGGCCAGGGCAAGGTCCAGTGAGCTCGCTGGTGGCCAGACGGGCCTCGCCGAGGCTGGGCGAGCCTCGCCGATGGCTAGGCGGGCCTCGCCTCGTCCCGCCAGTGGCCAGGCAGGCCTCGCCCAGCTGTCGGCGAGGCTCGGCTGACGAGGGCCGGCCTCGCTGAGGGCCGGCGACGCTCCGGTGAGGTCGCCAGACCGGTGACTGGCCGCAAGAAGAAGAAGAAAAATATGAGAAAAAGGAAAAAAAAAAAAAAAAAAGTAAAAAAAAAATATTTAAAAATTAAAATAAATTGATTTGGAATATAATCAATTAGCACGGTACCAAATACAATTTTATTCCAGAATCCAAAATTTTGGACAGTTACCAAACAGCTTAAAATGCCTAAAATTGTTCTTGAGAACAGAATAAAAAAGAATTATTTCTGATCAAAATCTATTCCTGGTTCACTTTATCACACCACTAGCAATTGGTATCTCCATAAACACTAAAAGTAAACCCGCAGGTTATGAAAGTAATCGCCACACTTTGCGTCTCAAAACTCAGGATTTGCTTTCACGAATTAAAAATTTGACGAACCTCAGCTCAGCTCAATACTCTTGACACGACACCTGCAACGACCGTCCTACCTCCCTCTATCGAGGCAAATCTTTGTCCTATTATACGAGGATTAACAAGAAGTTTATTGAGAAATCATTTCCAAGTTCTCGGCTACAATAAAGTCACAATGAATAGTGAAATTGAAACATGAGTCCACGTACCTTTTTCAAGTGGAACTGGTGAAATCAGCTCGAAAACTGCTGCCACGTTGTCTCCAGGCATAACCATCTTAACTTCTTCAGGTAGTTCAACTTTCCCGTGATATCTGCAGTTCTCATGTAAAACTGAGGCCTGTAATTTGAAAAGAAGGCAGTGTGGCGTCCACCTTCATCATTTGTTAGGACGGATATTTCTGCCTCGAATCTCTTGTATGTTTTCACGGTACCAGGTTTCGCAATGACCTATTCAAAGAGAGGAAACTAATTACATTCTGTCAAAGCATATCCTCAATATCGTCATATCTGATTGTTTATATCCTGCTCTGACGTAAGTAATTCTACACATTTAGAGCAAAATATACGAGCCTTGACATCATTTCTAAATGTTCCATCTGTAGGTCACACATATAATCACAGCGCCAATAAATAGCCATCACTAGAACATAACAAGAATGTGTGCGACATCACTTAACTTATTGATAAAAAATCCAGGTTATATAATAAATAGCCATCACTAGAGCATAACAAGAATGTGTGCGACATCACTTAACTTATTGATAAAAAATCCAGGTTATATAATTTAAGCCCGCTACTTACCTGACCACGTTGCACATCATCCCGCTTCAAACCACGAAGGAGGAGGCCAATATTGTCACCAGCCCAAAAGTTTGACAGGATGTATCGGAAACATTGCTGCATGAGGTTCTGGAGAGGTCTGGAAAGAACCAGAGCCTTACCTGCCTCTAATCCAATATCTTCTTAAACACTCAACACCAGTCATTGTAGTTTTTACAGGAGCACCCTACACAAAAAGCTCAGTACACGTTCAAGTTCACTGTTCAATGCATTAGAAATGATATTGTCGCCTTTACGGTACTCGTTCAGCTAAATGAACTCACCAAACACTCTGTCGCCCCACATCATCCCGAGCTTCAAGCAAGGGCAAGAAGACTAAAGTTTAGTACTTCCACCAATTGCTTCCATGTTCTGAAAAATTCATCCTTTTTTCCGTCTGGCAAAGCTTAATCAAAAGAACCTTCTTTTTTGACCAGGCAAGATTAAGATCCCCATTGCTTAACAACAATCGGTCACTTGCAGAATGTCAAGGAGAGAAAACTCTAAGCTCCATTGAAACAAAAGCTAATGCGCTGGAAACAAAGCACAAATTCTCCGCTCTCACAAAGGCAAGAATAAACCAGCAGGACAAGCTCCAGAACAAGCAAACGCCGATGACGATTAAATCTAGGAAAAAAAAATGCACAGCAAATCGACATCCTCTAGGATGTGAAAGAGCATGGACAGAACGGGCCAATCGGAGGGCGCGAGAAACTCACGTCCAGGTGAAAGTGGCCATGGATCTCCACCATGGGAGCGACGCACCAGGTTGCCGGTCATTGGCGGCGAGCGAATTGGTGATCAAGCGGCCGGCGACGAGCCCCCTGCAGCAGGAGTAGATTCGGGAGGGAAGCGGCAGGAGGCACTTCGAGTTGCGGTGCCTCAGGGCGACAGCAGCCATTTGGAATCGGCAGCGGGGAGGGAGGGACAGAGCTATGAAGTTTTTTAATCAAATTCATGCACGAGGGATTTGTCCGAATCAAAAGTCGGTCGATGGCTTCTCCCAACAAGAATTATCGAAAGCAGACCAGTTTCATGGATTGACGGGGGACCGTACCGGACCAATGATCTGATTCTTAGATGAGTCCATAAAACTACTGAGCAGTTTTGAGTTCCCATTTTATGGCACCAGCCCTTAATGGGCAGTTCTCGATGGAACTAATCACCCCTAATTTGGATACGCTAAATACTTTGATTCTAACTAAATCAGGTACATAGTAAACATTTGGATACATCATCACTTGTACATACTAAATGCAATATTACTTGTTGACTGTTCTTGTGACTTTGTTCGTATCAGCATAAAATGCTCAAATTCAATCTAAGGACTAACCAACGAATGTAGTTTTGGAGTGATACATATCCATGCTACAGCTCAAGAAAGACGTTTACAGAAGACAAAAATATCAGCGACCCTTGCCGTTAGTCAGCAAGGGCTTTACAGCCCTGCACAGTGGCTAGCGAGCCTCCAACAAGAAGAGAGAAAAAAAAGGAAAAAGAAGAAGAAAAAATTAAAAAATTACGTGTCCGGCCATTGGTTGGCATCCACGTTAGCTTTGATCAGCCAAAATTAGTCGAATGAATAATCAATAAAATTTGTCGAATGCTTAATAGGAAGAAGAAGCATTTATATATAATCAACAATTGGACATAATCGTCGCTAGGTCCAAATTCGAAGAACTCTTTTTGTAAGCACGAAGACATGGCTCGTGAATGCATTACATCCCTTTATTCCCTATGATATTATTTAGGAATAACACGAGAAAGTACCACATTCATGAAGAAACTAAAACTTAAGAGAATATGCATGATTTTATTCATCATCAGAACGGAAATAGAAATCAATCCTTCGCCTGGCCGCTCGACCCACCTTGAGATCCTTTTTCACTTGCCGAGGAAGAACCTTGCTTCGATTGCTCTTCCTTGTACTTCTTCCATGTTTCTTCAAATCGCACCACAAAGCCCGTGTACTTCTCATCCGATTTGCTTTTCTTATCCGATTTGCTTTTCTTATCTGATCCCTTACTTTTGGAATCCATTGAACAACTTCGAATTTCGAATCTCCAAGGGCTCTTCTCAGTGATTTTAACGCGCGTGTATATATATGGCAATTCGGTATTAAAATTGGCATTAAGTTTAGTAGATTCTTGAAATTAAGTTCCCTAAAGTGTATGGCAATTTGTTGCTAACATTAGAATTTTCATGCGCAGATGGATTGACTCAATATATACCACCCCCATACGTCGTCGTCATTATAATATAGTTCAACGAATGAAGGCAAATAAAGGAAATGTAATGAAGGAATTAGAATTTGGATAATACTTTCATATATATTTGTTTGTCGTCTATGTCTAAACATATTCTTAACATTGTATCAAACAAATTTCAAAATCAATATATCGATTCTACCTGCGTGGTGAATTGATTTCCATTTCTTTTATATTCTTAATTTGGTTGCAAGAAAAATGGACAGGCAAATTAAAAAAATAAATTAATTCAAAGATCTTGTTTAATTTTATGCAATAAGAAAGTTTATAACTTACCAAGTATAAAAAGGATTTGAATTATGTTCGGAAAATGTTATAAATTTAAAAAAAAAAAATCACGATCTTCACTTGGAAATACGATTTTTCCCCTTATTTGATATTGTAGGAGTATCTTTTTTTTTTTGGTCGAAGGAGTATGGTTCAACAGCAAAATCCTATGGAACTTAATGCTTTTTTGTACCGGCATCGTAGGCCGGGGCCGCGGGATGGGAAGGTATCTGCAGTATTAAAGTTTCAAATTGTATTTACTTATATCGCATGTTGGAGGATATGCTTAATCAGTCCGGATGGTAATTGATCATCTCCAGATCATGATTGATCATCCTGAGATTATGGTCGATTGGATAAATCAATTTTAGGATAGAATTGATTCACGTAGGAGATATTTGTAGGAGATATTCTTTCCCTTTTGTATTTGTAGGAGATATTCTTTCCTTTTGTCATTCTTTTTCGTATTATATAATGTACGTTGTACATGTTCAATCGGTTGTATTTGTTCAATTAGTACTTTCAAAAGTTCTAAAATTCTAAATTATTATTTAATTAAAAATATTCATTATTATTTTATTTTGAATTTTATATGTCTTTTCAAAGTAACATTTGAATATGTACCTGTTCACTTTGCAATATTTCCCGAAAGATTGTCTCTGTCTATTAAGACTAGGGTTAATATCCTGAAAAATCTCAAACTGATACACCTGTGACAAATTTACCCCAAACTATTTTTTTGACCATAAAAAATCCCAAACTGGTATACCTTTGACAAATTTACCCCAAATTGGTACACTTGTGACAAATTTACCCTATGTTAGTTTTTATTATATTTTATTGTCAAATTATTAAGTTAAATGACACGTGACAGTTAATTGATATACCAATTTGGGATTTTACGCTCCGTTTGTCACAGTTTACAATTTTTGTGATTTTTTTTGTATTAATTCAATTTAGCGAAGGGTATATTTGTCACAAACTTACCAATTTGAAGTTTTTTGCGGTCGAATAAATTAGTTTGGGGTATATTTGTCACAAATATACCAGTTTAAGGTTTTTTTATGGTTAGTCGGGGTAAATTTGTCACGGGTGTACCAGTTTGGGATTTTTCATGGTCAAAAAAATAGTTTGGAGTAAATTTGTCACATGTATACCAGTTTGTGATTTTTCAGGGTATTAACCCTTAAAACTAAGATAAATACGTCAATTTTAAACTGAATGAGAATCAAGTCTTTTCGAGTTTTCTTTCCAAAAATATAGTTATCATTTCAATTGTTTTCCTTGAGAGATCCTGGAAAAATACTAAAATTGATATCTAGTACTCTCAATTATTATAATCCATCGGTGGGCAGCACAGCTAGTTGGGCTCTACTACCTCAGCGCCGAGGGAATGAGTTTGAATCTCCGCGTATCTAACTCATCTTAATTCTTAAGTGGAGGGCCATGGTAGTGGGGTCCTGTGCTAACTTCCCCCCAAATATAGTCACCGCGTTTGGTGGTCGCCCGACGCCGGTCAATAGCCCAGCGTTGCCAGGTGGTCGGCGAAGTCGGTAGCTTGGCAGGTGGAGTCCTAGGTATCAAAAAAAAAAAATTATTATATCTTGGAGGAAATTTATCAATAATCATTAACAACTTGTGAGCAAATAATTTCTTAAGGAAAGTGATATCGCATCTCAAAGTTTTCATTAATCATATTTTCCCAACACATACTCCCTCACCTCTCTTTCCGCCGAGCTACTTTACCTCATTCTTTGCTCTTTCTCGATCTTACGCTGTCTCTCTCTCGAACTCACTTGGCTGAATTTACAATTGCAGAGGCATTCGATATCGTCAAGGACCTCGTTTTCATTGCCTCCTAGCTGCTCCCGCTGGCCTGGCTTGTGAGTCGAAAGTGGTAGCGATTAGGCGAGAGGCATCGCGAGATAAAGCGACTGCTGCTATTGGCTTCAAAGGGAGCCATAAGGGCCAAGCTTGAGGCCTCAACTGTTGCATGGGTAGGCCCTATTGAGGCCTTGGTCCTCTGCACTCTTTTGATGCCGCCACTCGTCACATTCTTAATCCAAAGGATTTGGTGGAGATTAGTCGAGGGGAGTTGCAGGACTGAGTAGCTTCCAGAGTTGGCTTCGGAGGAAGCTTCAAGGGCTGGGATGGAGAGCTGCATTAGATCCATCACATTCTCACCGGGAAAAGTGTCAAAAAAGTCTTAAATATTTTACATTTGTGCCAATTTAGTTTTAAACATTTTTATTGGTGATTGGTGTCGATTTAGTATTAAACATTTTCACTTTGTGCCAATTTAGTCTGTTCTGACTAATTTTGGTAGGATTTTGCTTACTGGGATCGGTCGGCTGATGTGACATGATCGGTGCTGACATAAACAACTTTTAATAATATTTTAATATTTTTTGAATTTTTTTATTTTATTTTATTTTTATTTGTCTTTTTCTTTTTTTTTTCTCTCCCCCCTTCCTCCAGCTAGTTGCTGGATCTTGGTGACCGACCAACAAGCCTCGCTGGCCATTAGCAAGTTTCAAGCCCTCGCTAGAGGTCACAAGGACGGCCTCGCTCTAGGCTGGTAAAAGCTCGCATTCGTTGGACCTAGCGAGGTCAAGCCTCGCCCGACCTCTGGCAAGGCTCTCCAGCCGTTGCCTCTGGCTAGTTGCCGAGGTCCGGTGACCAACTAAAAGAAGAAAGAGAAAGGAAAAAGGAAAAAAATAAAAATAAAATAAAATAATTCAAAAAATATATTAAAATAGTATTAAGAGCTGTCCACGTCATGTCACGTCCGCCGACCGGCGCCTAGTCAACAAAATCCTGCCAAAATTAGCCAAAAATGATTGAATTAGTACAAGTGAAAATATTTAGGACTAAATTTATACCAATAAAATGTTTAGGACTAAATTGGTACAAATATAAAAGTTTAGCACTTCTTTGACATTTTTCTCCGTTCTCACTAGTGTCCATTTGCTGTGCTGTAGTTAGATGCGCATTGCGAGGCGATTTGACACTAGTAAGTCAACTTCTTTTTTTTGGACTAGAAATACAGAATATGTGGGCAGAATGTGCCTGCAATTCTTCTTCCTCAGTCTTAACGGGCCAAATTTACTTGTTTTAGTTCTGCTCGATGTCAGAGAACTCACTGGCAAGAAGGCCATAGCCAACAATGCCATCCTCTTGAGTCATAGTGAGCCCCAAACAGATTGGTCTTAACAAAATCATGTCTTAACAGTCATTTGGTTGCACCAAATAGTTTGATTCTAACTAAATTATGTACATAATAGTTATTTGAATTAGGAGTGTGCAAAAGAACCAAAAATCTTCCAGACCAGACCAAATAAGTCTGTTTAGGGTGATTTCTGATTCCAATTATTAGAATGAACGAGTACTAGTCCAATTCAAGGTGAGGACTACTCATCTAAACCACTTGGACCGGATGGGCACACATTATATATTTGAATTTTTATGTTTGCAAAATCAAAGCCCTTATTCCCACATCTCGCTCTTAGTCTCAACTCTCTCACCTCATCTCGCTCTCGATGACCTTTCATCTAAGCTCTCACCTCCGGCCACAATTCGCGGCATCACAATCGTGGCTTCGTTTCCAGCTACCCCTTGCAGTCATGGCCTTGCCTCCCTCTTTCGCCCTCGCTCTCGGTCGCCTCTAATATCGTAGCTTCCTTTCCTATAAATTCAAAACCCTAATTGTCATTTGCCCCTTTCCTAGTTTCTTCACTCAACCGTCGTTGAAAGATTTGGAACCTAATGTGATATCATATACTTTGATCATTAATGGGTTGTGTAGAGAAGGGAAAATGAGAGGAACAAGTGATGTTTTGAATGAGATGAGCAGAATGGGCTTCTTTCCGACGAAGTCACCTATGATACACTCATAAATGGCCTTTGCAACTTGCAAGGATGATAACTTCAATCAAGCGCTTGTTTTGCATGTAAAAATGGTGATAAACGGATTGTCGCCAAACGTTCACTTATACTTCCTTGATAAATATTTATGTGTAAGGCTAATAATTTGAACAGAACTACGGAGTTTTTTTCAAATTCATGCTCGAGGGCTTTGTCCGAATCAAAAGACATACATGATGTTGGTTGATGGCTTCTCCCAACAAGAATTATTGAAAGTAGACAGTTTCGTGGACTCACCCGATGACTAGACCAGACCAGTGATCTGATTCTTAGCTGAGGCAATGAAATCAACGGCAGTTCCAAGTTCTCATTTTGTGGCACTAGCCCTTAGTGGGCGGTAAGGGTGTGCAAAGAAACCGAGAACCACCCAAACTACCTTGAACTAGATCGGATCAGCTTAGTATCGACGGTTCCCATGGTAATCGATTCAATTCTCAGTTTCATTTTAGTGGAACCAATAAGTACCGGTCCAGTTCCTTGTTCTACGCTTGGAATCGCTCACCCACCCATTCGGACCAGACTGATACATATATAAACTACAAAACAATTAAGTAATTGAGATGTAATTTCTTTTAAACTGAGAATTGAATCGATTATCATGGGAACCGTCGATACTAAGCTAATCCGATCTAGTTCAAGGTAGTTTGGGTGGTTCTTGGTTTATATATATATATAAAAGAAATTACATCTCAATTACTTAATTATTTTGTAGTTGTTTGACCAAATAAATATGTACATATATGTATAATTGTAGTTGTTAGATATTATTAATTAATTTTGTCTCTTGGGTGTGTAATAGGATTAACCCCATACTCTTTTTTTTTTTTAAATTCCAATAAATCATTTACTTGTTTTCTCAACCAAACAAAATAAACAAACAAAAAGGAGAGAGAGGACCGATTGGAGATGTTCATTAATGTTGCGGCGCTTTGTCGTCATGTACAAAATTGAAAGCCAACGGCTTGTTTTAATAGCATAAATAGATATTAGATACACCATGATATTGATTGATGAATACAATTTGTAGGTATTAGAGACCAGTTCCATGGATCCACTCAAGAACCGGATTGGCAATCCAATTCTCCTGTGGATCTATGGAACCAACGAGCAGTTCCTAATTTTAATTTTTTGCAACCGATCCTTAGTGGGTGGTTCTCGTTTGCAAGATGGGACCGCCCACCCAAACCATACTCATCCTTAGTAGGCGGTTCTCGGTGGAACCGATCACCCCTAATTTGGATACACTAAATACTTTGATTCTAACTAAATCAGTTACATAGTAAACATTTGGATGCATCATCACTTGTACATTCTAAATGCAATATTACTTGCTGACTGTTCTTGCAACTTTGCTCGTATCGGCTTAAAATGCTCAAATTCAATTGAAGGACTAACCAATGAACGTAGCTTTCGAGGGATACATATCCATGCTACATCTCAAAGAAAGACGTTTACAGAGGGCAAGTACAGTTATAAATTATTAGAAGAGCCAAATCATTGGCAACTCACTAACTTTGCAATAAAACTAACATTTCAGTTGAGCTTCCTCCTAGTTCAATTTATCACACCACTAGCAATTGCTAACAATAGTGCTCTGCATAAACATGAAGAGCAAACCCGCAGGCTATGAAAGTAATTGCCGCACTTTGCGTCTCAAAACTCAGGATTTTCTTTCACGAATTAAAAATTTGACGAATCTCAGCTCAGCTCAACACTTTTGACACTACACCTGCACCAACCGTCCTACCTCCCTCTCTCAAGGCAAATCTTTGTCCTGTCATACAAGGATCAACAAGAAGCTTATTGAGAAATCATATTATGAGTTCTCAGCTACAATGAAAATCACAACAAATAGCAAAATTGAAACATGAGTTCCACATACCTGCTTCAAGTGGAACTGCTGAAATAAGCTCGAAAATTGCCGTCACGTTGTCTCCAGGCATAACCATCTTAACGTCTTCAGGTAGTTCAACTTTTCCTGTGATATCTGCAGTTCTCATGTAAAACTGAGGCCTGTAATTTGAAAAGAAGGCAGTGTGGCGTCCACCTTCATCTTTTGTTAGGACGTATATTTCTGCCTCAAATCTCTTGTATGTTTTGACGGTACCAGGTTTCGCGATGACCTACTCAAAGAGAGGAAATAATCACATTCTCTCCAAAGCAATCCTTGATAATGTCACATCTGATTGTTTATATCCTACTCTGACGTACGTAATTCTACACATTCAGAGCAAAAAGTATACAAGCCTTGACATCGTCTCTAAATCGTCCATCAGTAGGCCAAAGACGTACAATCACGACGACAATAAATAGCCATCACTAGAGCATAACAAGAATGTATGCGACATCACTTAACTTATCGATAAAAACTCCAGCTTATATAATTTAAGCCTGATTACTTACCTGACCACGCTGTATATCATCCCGCTTCAAACCACGAAGGAGGAGGCCAACATTGTCACCAGCCTACAAGTTTGACAGGATATATCAGAAAGATCGATGCATAAGGTTCTGGAGAGGTCTGCAAAGAACCAGAGCCTTACCTGTCCCTGATCCAAGATTTTCTTAAACATCTCAACACCAGTCACTACAGATTTCAGAGGAGCACCCTACACAAAAAGCTTAGGCATCAGGCTCAAACTTTCCTCTTGCTGATTGATGAGATGAGGTCAATCCAAGTAAAATCACCCATGATATGCCATGCTGACATGAAATAGCTCCAGAATAGATGATAAAGGAGAAGATTTATTCTGATATTCACCTGCATTAAACCCAAAATCTCAACTTCATCACCAACTTTAATAATTCCCTGTTCAACACGGCCAGTTGCAACAGTACCACGTCCCTGAAACACAATCAGAGTTGCGAGATTAGCAAACAGTAACACTACCCCTTTTGGTGGCATGGAAAGGGAATTCAAGACAAGAAGCATCTATGCTAGAAAAGAGCAAGTACTGTGATCCTAACAGTCAGCTAAATGGGCCAAAGAAAGGAGCAGCATCCTCTTTCAAATGTTCAAAATGCATAAACATAGTTGATGGTGGGGATTTGGGTTTAGAATATCCATAAACATAGTCTCTTATAAAAATGTAAGACAACACCAAATGATATCATGTTATTGACAAGTGAACTTCTACTTCACCTGGATTGAGAAAACGTCTTCAATTGGCATGAGGAAAGGTTTATCAAGTTGACGCACAGGATCAGGAATGTACTCATCAACAGCCTCCATCAACTTCAAAATAGCTTTCTTGCCTATGTCTTCATTTGTCCCCTGTAAAGCGGACAATGCTGAACCGCGAACGATAGGAATTTCATCCCCAGGGAACTTGTAGAAGCTAAGAAGCTCTGGAAAACATTGAAGTTCATATAAAACCTTTCTAGCTCAACCTCACAACAAAAAAGAGTAGATATCTAACAAAAGAACTTCCATTAGCACCCTACCCCTAAGTTCCATTTCTACAAGCTCCAAGAGCTCTGGATCATCAACAGCATCAACCTTATTTAAGAAACACACAAGGGATGGCACCCCAACCTGCTCAATGCAAAAAAAAATGCTTATTATTTACACTGCTACTCAAGAATTATTTAATGACACACATGCTTAAAAATCTGCTGGATATGTATACGGCTTTTACAAGCAATAAACAGACCTGACGTGCCAAAAGAATATGCTCCTTTGTCTGGGGCATCGGACCATCAGGGGCAGATACAACAAGAATACCACCATCCATTTGAGCAGCTCCAGTTATCATGTTCTGCAAGATGAACACAGCGTGTTGATTATTGCAAAGAATCATAGCACACGCGAAATTCCCATCTCTAAATTAATATATCAATTATTTAAAAATATTGACATTAAAACTATGCTGACATTAAAGCATAATAGCACTTTTATGAGATATATCCCTTGCTGATAATGTAACATCTCATAGCTCTCACACTTGCCAAAAATTGTTCCAACTGAAAAGATTGGTCCATTCACATCTTACTTTAACGTAATCAGCATGTCCTGGGCAATCTACATGTGCATAGTGCCGCTTAACGGTCTCGTATTCTACGTGAGCCTGCAAAATCATGTCCAATTGAGGTTAAACAGACAACATGCAGTTTATAACTAAACAAACTACAAAGTGAATTAAGATGCATAAAAGAGCTTAAATCATGCCGATAAATTAAGCAAGCAGTTGATATCTTACAGTTGCAATAGTAATTCCTCTTTTCTTCTCTTCAGGAGCCTTGTCGATTTCATCAAAGGCAACAGCCTTTGCTTTTCCTTCTTCTGCCAGCACCTAAACATACCATTAAACGAAAAACTTAAGCCACTTCTTGTCTTTATGATTCGAGGCTTTCAAAATCAATCTTTAAATAAACAAAAGAGAAAAGTGAGAAAGGATGGCATAAGCCATCCCACCCAAAACCCACCCTCGTAATTGCAGCAGTAAGCGTAGTTTTTCCATGATCGACATGGCCAATTGTACCCACATTTACATGAGGTTTTCTGCAGGAAAAGAAAATTATAGAAGTAAATTCAAGATGTACTGGAAAAAAAATATCACAAGTAATCTTTCTCCTCTAACCACTGGAAATTGCCTATAGCATATTTTTTAAAGAACAGTTTTTTATATCGATAGCTAAGACAGTGAAAAGGAAAACAGACAATTTCGTAATGGAAACAACTTTACTTTTAAGCAGGGCAAGAGTTACATTTCTGAGGAATTTAAAAGCAGGTCAGAAAAATAATGAAAAAGCACAGTAGGGAAGTCAATTTATGCCAAGTGAATCAGCTAAAGAAGAACAAACACCATGCAGACAATATAGGCACCCTGCATTCAAATTTATGTCCTAAAATCCCAATATCATGCCTGCCATTAATATTTCTACATAGTGGGATCAGCCATATTTCTCCCTCAAAGATGATAACAGCACACACACAAGTTGCTACTCAAAAACCCCAGTACACATTCAAGTTCACTGTTCAATGCAGTAGAAATGATATTCTCGCCTTTACACTACTCGTTCAGCTAAACGAATTCACCAAACACTCCATCGCCCCACATCATCCCGAGCTTTAAGCAATGGCAAGAAGACTAAAGTTTAATACTTCCACCAATTGCTTCCATGTTCTGAAAAATTCATCCTTTCCTTTCCCTGCACTATCACTTTTTTCCGTCTGGCAAAGCTTAAACAAAAGAAGCTTCATTTTTAACCATGCCAAGTCAAGATCCCCACCGTTTAACAACAGTCGGTCACTTGCCGTATGTCAAGGAGAGAAAACTTTAAGCTCCACTGAAACAGAAGCTAACGCGCTGGAAACAAAGCACAAATTCACTGCTCTCGCAAAGCCATGAGAAAAACCAGAAGGACAAGCTCCAGAACAAGCAAACCCCGACGAAGATAGGATATAAAGAAAGAACAGAAAAAGGGCACAGCAAATCGACATCCGCCAGGATGCGAAAGAGCAAGTCGGAACCAGCCAATCAGAGAGCGCGAAACTCACGTCCGGGTGAAGGTGGCCATGGATCTCCACCACGGGAGCGACGCGCCGGGGGGTCGGTGGTCATTGGCGGCGAGCGAATCGGCGATCGAGCCGCCGCCGGCGAGCCCCCCGCAGCAGGAGTAGATTCGGGAGGGGAGCGGCAGGAGGCGCTTGGAGTGGCGGTGCGTCAGGGCGACGGCGGCCATTTGGAATCGGCGGCGGCGGCGGCGGCGGCGCGCGGCGGAGCAATGAGGGGGTTTTAGGTGGGGGCTTTGCTCTCGCCTCTCGTTTTTGCTTTGCTAGCTGCTTCGAAGGGTTTAAGGAGGAGAGAGAGAGGGGGGGGGGGGGGATCTGGCAAGTTTGTCCAGAAAATTACGGAATTGCCATTGATTGTTGACTTAATAGGAAAAAGTTTTACGACTTCACTATTTTCTGTTCAATGATGTCCTAAACTTTCATAATGTTGATAAAAATGTCAATTCGCCTACTATATTTTTCTTATTTAAATATTAAAAAAATTTGAATTTTTTTATATTTATTCTTTAACGGTAAGTGAATGACCCTAACTTCTTTCTTTCTTTCTCTCTCCAACTAAAGTGAACATTACATAGCTTCCGAGTAAAAAAGAGTTATGTAAGGCTCCATTCATTTTCTGGAAAATATGGGCTTTCTGGAAAATATTTTCTAAGAAAATAATTTTTTCTGCTGTTCAACTAAAACCCAAAAATGAACTAAAAAATATTTTTCATTATTTGGTAAGAAAAATCTCTTCCTCCGTGCACCTCTTAATAATTTTGTTATTATTATTTTTTTTTAAAATCAATTTTTTAACTATTTTTTCCTTCCTTTTCTTCTTTTCCTTCATTGGCCGATCTCCAATCACGGCAACAGTCGGTGACCGGCTGTAGGCCGACAAGCTCGAGCCCGGCCAAATCCGGCCACCTGGGTAAGGCTTGAGTCTCACTTAAAGTCGCCAAAGCCTCATCAACATCTGGCAACCTTAGGCAAGGATTGAGCCATGCCTAGGTGGCTGGATCTAGCAAGGCCTGAGCTCACTTAAGGCCAATTAGGCGAGCTGGGGTGGGTGAGGCTTGAGTATGTCGAAGGTCACCAAAGCCTTGCCAACATCTAGTGACTTCTAACAAGGCTAAAGCCCTACCTAGGTGGCTGAATCTAACGGGGCTCAAGCTCACTAGCGTTGGGTGAGCTTGGCATCATTGGCCTATGGCAAGGCTCCAGCTCGCCTGTGGCTAGTAACTGGCCAAGGCCAATGAAGAAGAACAAAAGGAAAGGAAAAATATTAAAAAGAAAAGATAATATAAAAATAAAATGAGAATTAGTTTGGTGAAAGAAAGTGAGGTGAAAGAAAATGTTTTCATTGACTAATTCATTTTCCGTAAAATGAACGTCAAAAAAATCGGAAAACGATTTTCAAAAAGTTACATTTTATGAAACAAACGGAGCCTAAAATCATAGTCAATTGATCACCGGCAGCAAGGGTTGATTTTTATGGGGCTTCTATGGATTTGCACATTATTATTGATTTTGGTAGATCCAATTTAAATTAATTAGTACATCAATTTATCGAATAGATTTTGATATAGCTATTACGATTCTTCTCGATATTTCTTATTTCCTTTTTGTAATAGAATTGCACTTCTTGGTTTGGCCATTTGGGCTTCCGTTTTCTCAATATGCTTTATACTTTCCATTGGACAAAACTTTTATGAAGATTAGGTTGTGAAAAAACATATCAATAATATCCAATCATATGTTTCTTAACACATTCTCATGAGGAAAAGTACCAAAAAAATTATAAATCTATGACATTAGTATGAATTTAGCCCTAAACCTTTCAATTGAATCAATTTAGTCCTAAATATTTTCACATTAGTATTAATTCAATCCATACGGCCAAATTATGCTTACGTGGCAATTTTTAAATAATTTTTTGATTTTTTTGATTTTTTCATTAATTTTTTCCATTCCTTCTTTTTCTTTTTTCTTTTCCTTTTCTTTTTCCTCTTCTTCCTCTTGACCTTCTTCTTCGGCAGTGGCCAACAAGCCTCTCATAGCTCGCCAGCCAATGGGTGAGGGTTGCAAAGCCCTCGCCGGCCACTAAAAGGAATTCAAGGGAGAAGAAGAGAAAAAAGAAAAGGAAAAAAATGAAAAAATTATTGAAAATGGCCACGTCAGTCTTGGCTAGATTGCTAGCATCCATGTTAGCGCTGGCTGATCAAAATTAGTTAGATTAACTAAATTAATATCAATGTGAAAAGGTTTAGAACTGAATTAATCCAATTAAAATGTTTATGACTGAATTAGTATCAATGCCATATATTTAGGACTTTTTTGGTGCTTTATCCCATTCTCATGTGTAAATTCTGAGTCTTACATATGAAAACTATGAACATAAACCATATTTAGTAGCTTTTTCCCTCTAGTTAACTGAACCTAACATGGGTGAGATAGGAACATTATCATTGTTTGAATGTAAATACAGCCATGTCAATCAGTCAATCAAAGGGATAGCAAGCAAAATAACAACATTGAGAACGAACATTAGAGAGCATCGAGAAGCTTGGGTTAGTATGATGGACAACCATTTTTAAGAGGGTTGAAAAATTCAATCTCTTTGGAAACGAATCCGCAATGTTTGTGAATCAATTATTCTCCGTAGACTAGTTGGGAAAAAAACCCACTTGAATATGATTAGTGTCTTAATCTCTTTGAGAGTTGGATAAAATGATAATGATCCGGGGATGATCCAAATAAAAGATGATCATAAATTTTCAGAGTCAGTTTTTCATATCATGTTCCTTAGACAATGGTCAATCTAAGGGAATTTTGAAGCATAATATTTTTAAATAAGCATTCTACAATATTATTCAATGCCAATAATCTATCAAGGGAAAAATCCTTTGAGCAAATAAAGCTCGAATGACATGGTATGTGACAATGACATAATGACTAAAAATGACATATGCAAATGACATAATGGGTAGGGGTGAGTATCGATCCAGGATTGACCATGGACCGACCTTGGACTAGCCCAATCCAGTCGGTCCTAGTATGATTCCAAGGGCACAAGGTTGGTCCTTGCTCCTAGGATCTCTAGACCCCACACTATACAGGTTGATCCTTGGTCATTAGAGTTTATATTGATTCAATCCGAACCAGTTTTAAACATATTATATATGTAATATATTATATATATTTTTTTATACTTTTGTCTACTCTAAACCCCAGCATATATTCCCTTGTTATCTTGGCAATTCAATTTGTCATGTAGCTTAAAAGTAGAAAGAACTCTAGCCCTAATTCAACCAAAAAAAGAAAGAAACCTTATTCATTCGCCTCGCAACCAGCCTCTCTTCACTCGCCTAGCCGCTCGCTTCTATTCCCTCACTTTGCATATTCATTTTTATGGTTTGTTGCTTTTAGCCAGTGTAAATTTCTGTTGTTACATTATTTTATATTTATGTTTGATATGTTTAGATGCTCATAGTTTGATTGCTCAGTATGTTATTATTGATGGATGTATAATTCGAAACAGTATATTTGTTCTTTTAAAGAAAATAAAAAATGAAACAAAAAATAATCGGTTGATTATGAGTTTACCATGGAAAAGGACCAAACTCATAGGGTAGGTTCTCAGTCTTAAAAATCGAGAACCTGTACGGATTGGTCTCAGATAAGGTGTTGGATCGACCCAATCCGGGCCATATTCACCCCTACTGATGGGTGCCTAAAAAAAATGAGGATATGAAGTAGTGACAAAATAACAATGTCTTGGAGTAAATGCATGTGATGCAGCATTTGACATGCATGAATGTAGAATATGGAAAAACAACATGGAGTCATTACAATTTGAAATTTGGAAATGTGAATCGCAAGCATGGGGCCTTTACTCGCACACTCTGAACAATCGACATCGCACAAGCCGGGCCTGGGCCTACATCCATCCAAGAGGAGCCGTTTGAGGCGGAAGTTCCGAGTAGATTTTGAACGGGCCTTTACTTCCTCACAAGCAAGTCAGACTTGGGAAGGGTACTTTCGACTTTCGAGGACTAGTTACCTGCCCTTAGTTAAATGCGAACCGCAGTTAAGACGCCCTACGATTCTTTGATATCGTCCGTTCAATATTATGACAAAGTAATTTAATTGAACATTCAAGCATTCAAATAAGCAGCGCAAGAGTATATTACATCGATAAATTTTGTAGCAGCATTTCGACTTTACAATGGTCCATTTGAACGGATAATTGCTATTTTAAATTCAGTTTAATGATGGTATAGAAATCAAGTAAAAATCTATAAGAATTAAATCAAGCATCACAACAATCTAAAAATATGCATTTCTAAGCATTAAATGGGACATAAAGGCAATTTGGTCCTAGAAAACTTACTTGATCATCCGGTAGAGATTCAGATCTATAAGATATCGAAAAATGAAGAGGGATTTTATGAAAATTGGAATAAGTATTATTATGTGTATTATCATATCATGAACGTCAAGGACTTTTGTCTATTGCATTACTGTTGCACATAATCAATCTCGCATCATATACAAATCAAAACATAATAAATATTATATTAATCTCTAACAATACTATTGGAAATTTTTAATTTTTTTGACAAAACACTTGCACTTCCATTCGGAAAAGAAAGGTTCCATTCATATTTATCAATATATTAACTATGCATAAAGTCTCTTTCACTATAATATGTATATGGTTCATGGTTGTGACACATGTAGGGATTGAAAGAGTGCAAATTCGATTCATTTCCATCTGCAAACCCGACGTTATAAGAATTGATTCCATGTAAGATCCTCGAAGGGTTCCCAATATAAAATTATGAGATTGAATTGAGAATTCTTACAAACTCTTAAAAATAATATTATCTCTAGGAGAGTGATTAATCACTCAAAGGGAACCACCCTTTTAACACGAGAACTTAAGGGTGCGTTTGGTAATATTTTTATTGTTGAGAACAATTTCTTTTTTAGAAATGGTTCTTTTCTATTTGTATTTTCTAAAATAGTTTCCGAGTAAAATGACGCATTTGGTAATTATATAAAATTTCTATTTCCAAAATAGAAAAAAAAAAAAAAAGGAATGCGTTTAGTACAACCCACGAGTTTTTTTATGATGTAGAATTTCTTTCAATTTTTTAGTAATCTTTTTGAGATTTTTCTTTTTCTTATCCCTCTCTTCTTCTTCTTCCTCCTCTAGCCGGTCATTAGGTGGTGGCAGGTGGTGGCGACCGGCAATAGCAGGTGACAAGTCTCCACCGACCAAAGGAAGAAGAAGAAAACAAAAAAAAGAAAGAAAGAAAATGACTTATTTTTAAAAATTGTTCTTGGAAATAAGAAGTTAATTTTTTATACTTTTTGTTTCTATTTCAAATATATTCTTTGGCCACCATTTTTTTTTCCGGGAAATAGAAAAATTAACTAACATTACCAAATGTGTATATATTTGGTAGGAGCATTACCAAATGTGTTTCTACTCTATTTCGAGAAACAAAAGAACAGAAAATTTGGAATATTGCCATGCAGACCTTAATTTGCACGTACCTGATTCCGACTTCAAATATACAGTAAGAACAACGAAAATATGTGATGGAAAGTGATATTAGCAAACTAAACTTACCTTCGATCACCTCCGTCGGTACACTCGAAAGGTGATTATTGGCTTTATCGTCTTTTTGTTCTCCTCGTTAGAAGTATTTTTTTTTAATTTGGGCAAATTTAAGGAATAATCTAATGATTTGATTTGCTTTGTATTTTTGGGTCCTTATAAATGGACTCCATCAGCATAAAAAAAATAAAAGTTACAAAAAATCCTAAACTATATCCGCCATAATACATTAACCTCAAATTTTATTTTGTGATACCAAAAAATTTAAGTTTGTACTTACGTGACAATCCCAAATTTTATCCATATGACATATTTATCTTAAAAATTTTGTGTCACAAAAAAAAATTTAAGATTTTTGAAGTCATAAAAAGATTTGGATGAGATAAGTTTGGGCCTTTTTTGAGCTTTTTCCACGCATCAAAGTAATCCTCAAAACTTTCGACGACAACGGCGTCGTGTCGTCGCTATAAAGCGTCCTCCCGTCGGCCGTGCATCCCAAGATACTCTCTCCCTCTCCACACGGCCGGTTCCTCACATCCTCACCTCCCACTCATCGTATCCAATTCCTCTCCCCCTCCGAATTCTTCGATCGTTTCTTGTCCTCGTCCCTCTTCTTGTTCTTGTTCTTGTTCTTGTCCTCGTTCTTCCTCGATCCCCGCGACCTCGTTTCTGCGTCGGTCTCGGTCTCCCGTCGCCTTGAGAGATCAGGAGGTCTCGTGGCCTTCCGGGCTCCGTTCGGGGTGGGGCTTGATCTCGGTCGGAGGTACCCAGGCTTCGTGTTTCTTGTTCATGGTCAGGACGTGGGTCGCGGTCGCTTCCACACATGATTCCCTGGGGCGGCCTGAGCTGTTGCTTGAGCGCGGCGGCTCTGTACGTGCTCGGCAGGAGCAGCGGAAGGTAATGCGTACTTCCAGTGCTGCCCGAATTGCTTCGGATGAAGTCGGGATTTCGAGATGTTTGTTTGACTTTTACGGATGTCGAGCTGAGCTAAGTTGTGGAGTGAGAGGTTCTGGGGCTACGCGTCGATGAGGCGTCGAGGGTTTTCGATGGTTTGGCTAAAGTTTGGATTTTGAATCTTGTCGCAGGGATGCGGAGGCTTTGAAGTGTGTTTTTCGGGTGAACCAATTGAAGGAATTAGGTGAGCGCACTTTCGAGGTCTTGGAGAATGTTCCTCCTTGCTCTTATTGTCTCTCCTGGACTGAGTGGTTTATGACTTGTCGCCAATTAGACGTGGGCATTTTTCGGCTTCATTTTCTGGCATTCTTGCTGTGTGTGCTCTGGCGAAGAAATTTGGAAATTTGTAATTATATGACTGCAGCATTTTGGAGATGGCGATCTCTTTTGTTAAATTTATGCGAGTATTGGAGGCCTAAGAATTTATGCGGGGTGATATTGTTAAATTTAGCATTTACCTGACACGGGGCAAGGCATAAAAAGTGAATTTGTATATCCTGCACAATTGGGCTGCCTTGGGGAAAAGGGGAGGGGGGTCAGCTTTGGGGTCGGGTTGGAGGCCCCAGTAAGCCATCCCTCAGCTGGCCATGACCTAAAGGGAGGAGGGAAACTTCCATCATCCAGCTTACATGCTTTTGAAATACTTTGTCATTTTCTAGTAGCTGCTGTTGTAGTCATTGGAGTGCTCTGAACATATTTTGGATCAAGAAATCAGGAAAAAAGCTCTGAGAATTCAACATTCCTCATTTTTCATGTTCACTATCCTCTAGTTGGGGCGTTGTGTACTTTCTCTATCATATGGATAGATTCCTGTCATGAAGTGACAGAGTAGTGACTTCTGAGTGCAATTCCATTTTGCTTAACTGCATAAGTTTCTATAATAGCTGAAATGACTCAGTGCCTGTTTGCTTAAACTTATCTGAAGAATGGTTTTTACATTCCCTTTGCCTGAAACAGCGCAGCTTTTCGATACGGAATGTAAGGTGTTACCTTTGGTTGTCACACTTTCTGGAAGAGTTGGCTCTGACATGCCAATTAATTGTGAGTATAGCGGTCTACGGGGTGTGATAGTGGAGGAGACGGTAATAACCTTTCACCTGATTGTAGTACTTGCTTAGTTGGTCTTTTGTTATACTCTACCCTTTGCGATACTAATGTTGTTGGCTTGTTCTCAGGCAGAGCAACACTTTCTGAAGCACAATGATGCTGGTTCTTGGATTCAAGACTCTGCGTTGATGCTATCTATGAGTAAAGAAGTTCCTTGGTACCTGGTGAGGAATGGCTGCTCTCTCATGCTTTTCTTATCTTCCTTGTTCACTTTGATTTAGTGGTCCAAGTAAGTTTGCTTAATACTGATTGCATAGTTGACTAGTTGTGAGTTTGTCTTGTCTAGAAAGATTGGAGCCTTCTCTTCTACATTTTGAAAACATCTTGTTTTCTGCTCTATGTCCAAATGATGATCTGAAAATAGGCCTTGATTATGTCTTGTTCATATGCATAGGATGATGGTACTGGCCGTGCGCATGTATTGGGGGCCCGAGGAGCCTCAGGTTTTGAACTAAACATTGCAAGTGAAGTGTTTGAAGAGTCTGGACGATCTCTTGTACGAGGAACATTAGATTATCTTCAGGGTCTCAAGGTTTGTCTGTCTCATGGCTTCCTGTTTAGCGAAGACTTTGTTGATGGACCATAAGCCAAGCTCATTGAGGATTCACTTGATTCTTTTTCCATCTATTCACCTTCTGTGTTTATTCCAGATGCTTGGGGTTAAGAGGATTGAGCGCGTTCTTCCTGTTGGTTCCTCCTTGACTGTTGTTGGTGAGGTAAGGTTCCTGCCATCTCGTGTTGTTTAATGAGCCCATGCTGTTATATGCTGAAAAATGAAACATTGGCAACTTAACAGCTACTTGTGTGATAATGATGGATTGACCAATGTGTTGTCATTTGATAAGCAGTTCTGTTGGGCTTTTCAAGTAGTACTCTGTGTCATTTCTTATGTAATGATTATTGATGTGAAATATTGGGTGTGGTTGAGTAAGAATCAAGCAACTGAGGACAGTGTTGTGAAGTACCGTATCATTTGTAACTTAAATGCTTTAGGATGAGCTGCAATTCAATGGGTCTGCTGCTGAATAAGATTGGGTCAATAATAAGTTGCCAATAATCTGTAGCCTGGATGCTGTGCAATAACTGGTAGCTGCTGCTGAATAAGAATTCATAATATTAACAAGAGCAAAAAAAAAAAAAAAAAAATTCTTGTTAAGCCTATGATGTAGCAAAACCAACTTGTAGACTTAGAAGTATTTAAACCGTGAGATAGTAACTAACATTGTGCTACAATGCTCTTCACTGTGTTGTTCTATTGATAATGCTGATTTTGTCTTCCATGAAAAAGACGTCAATCTCTCGGACTTCAGGGCACATGATTTTATGAGCATTGTCTGGAGCCAACAGCAAATTTATGCAAATTTGATTTATTGAACTTGTTTAGGTTGGTAGTTAGAGCCTATGATGGTCTGTATAATGCTCTTCATTATCCTCACAAAGAAAACCTATTTTCCAAAATGAATATGATGGGTAGTAAGGGCCACTGATTGTGTAGATTTGTTTCTGCTAAAAAAAGTGGCCCCTATAAATCTTACATTTATTATCCTCTTGAGCTGATTTCTGACTGAGTCTGACATATCACAATTTCATAGTAAGTTAAATCATCCAATTGTGGAGTTGGCAGTTTTGAGAGATTTAATGTACATCCTCCTGTCTCCTCCTTAGAAAGGAATGTTACTGTCAATTGATTGTACCCTCATCAGGATACAAATAGCCACTTATCAGGAAAATCGGCAGTTTATTGAAATATGACCCTTGTAGATTTTCGTGAGGATGTGTGTTACTTAGCTAATGACCAGCCAGCGAGTGGCTTTTCTCTAAATTAATTGCAATCAGCAATGCAGTGAAGTTGACTTACATTTTAAGCCCCTCCAATGGGAAGGCAGGCTTGATCTCAATAGCTATAGCCAAAAATTGAGAAAGCACAAACTAATGGAGCAACGGAGAGATTACTAACACACTCTAGAAAAATGTCACTTCTGTCAGTGTATAAGCATTTTAAGTGTCTGAAGAATCAAGTCATGGAATCAGGTGTAGTCATCATGTATGGTATGGCAACACTTTTATGAGTTTAGGTTGTCTTAAGTGAGTTAGTATGTTTGAATTGGTCCTCGTGAATGCTTTAAATTGTAAATCGAGTACTTCAAGTGCTATACTCATATACCTATCAGACACCACCCCCCCCCCCCCCCCCAAAAAAAAAAAAAAAAAAAAAAAAAAAAAAGTCGTCTTTTATATATTGATGAACTGGGGCAACTTTCATGGAAGAGCACTGCAGTGTGCTACCTGTACATATGCAAACAATTTCAGAGTACAGGATTTAACTTGTCTACTTTGATGAGGCATTTCTCACTCCAACTCCATTTGATATTGTTTCTTCTATGAATTTACCATATTTGCTTCTTTGCTTGAAGTCAGGCCGTCAAAGATGATATTGGGACGGTGCGGATCCAGAGACCACACAAGGGGCCCTTTTATGTATCTCCTAAAACTATTGACCAGCTCATTTCAAATCTTGGCAAGTGGGCTAGGTAAGTATATTGGGGGCCAACTGTGGCCTCATTAATTTCTCTGTTTCTTTCAAATGCAAGCTAACTAGAAGTTTGAACAGGTGGTATAGGTATGCTTCCTATGGGTTTACAGTATTCGGCATTTGTTTGATTGCAAAACGAGCTATCCAATACATCATGGAGAGAAAGCGACGCTGGGAATTGCAGCGAAGGTACATTTAGTGAAGCTTGTATTTTTAGAAATGGAGATCACTGGTTTGTCGAAATTATCATTCTTTGTTGTTTCTTCATTTGTCTACATGCTCTGAAGTATTTGATGGACTGGATGTGGCCATAAGTTCTGTGCCAGCGACTAAAATTGGATGACTATTTTTTGCATCTCACAAAATCCTAGGCCAATCTTAGCCTTCTTATGTCATTTATTTTGTTCAAAACTGGACTTTTGGGGAGATATATTTAGCTATTTCCTTCTCTTCGCACTTTGCATTCAATTAGTTAACATCAGAGTTTTATTTGATGACTGTTCTTTGTTGCTTCCTCTTCTTCTCCACTTTTGTTGTTCTTAACTGCAAGGATTTCGTCGAAGTATATTTTAATGGATATTAGTCAGGAGTTACTAGGTTGTCAGGAATGAGGAGATTGGGATTTTGTTAGCATCTCTCGTGCTCTATAAATTGAGCTATCTTGTGTGCCCTTTCATCAATCTACATTGTAAAGATTTACCCTCTGAATTTCTCTTGCTCCCTCTTGAAGATCCTAAAATATTTCTATGGTATTAGAGTCACCAACAGGGAGGGACCCAAATCAAGACCCTAGAATGCCAATACACAACTTTTTCTTGCTGTTAATCATAAGAAAAAAGAAGAAGGGTTTTTTGTCTTCTCCATCAAGCCAAGTATTGTGTTCTTTTGTTGCAAGCTCTACTCAGTTGCTCGCTGTTACTTTTTCAAGCCCGTCTTCAGTAACACATCAAAATCTTCTTCTCTGGCAAGGACTCAAGCTTCGCCCCTCGCTGTCTTCTTTCTTCATCAATTTCTTCCTGTCATCAGGAGGAGCTTGTTGCCAACCCAGGTCATCCAGATGTGGGAGTCGTGCGTGTTCCTACACTCACTGCCACCAGTCCCTACTGGACGACCTTCCTCCATCAGCTACAATTTCTCTCTTGCGGGCCATTGTTCTTCTTCATCTTGGTCAGCCTTCATTATCATCATTGCAAGCTGTCCTTCTGGCCATGAGCTCATCCTCCACATTTGTCTCTGACAAGCACATCCTGTTTAATTTCAGCGTTTTTCATCATTTGTCTTTAGCAAAATGCCCCAGTTTTGGTCCCTTAAAATCTTAACAACCTCTACTGTGAATGTCTTCCGTTGTGAGACTCATCTTTGATTGTGAGCATCACGAACTAGCAAAATCGGTGTCAAGTTTTCGGGCGGCTGTGAGTGTTGGAGTCAAACACACCTTTATTGAGCAACCAGAGTGGGGTGATACAGTACATTTTGCTGCAACGATAAAGTCATGTTGTCACACGATTTTATCTTCGCTGTTTGAGGAAGCGGAAGGTGTCAACTTTCCAGTCTTGATTTGTTTTTGCAGCGCTTCTGTCAAATACGATGTTAATATGGCTTACATTTATTGTGTCAGCTTACACACTTGTTGTTGTCTTAAATCCCTTCAGACAGGACCCTTCTGATGAGATGAAGAAATTATCATTCAAGACAATTGCTAGAACCTTTGAAGTTTCTTCCTCACACTGATTGATTTTCAGATATTTGAGCTTTTCTTTATCTAGCTCAAATTGCTATCTTTGCTGGGTGGTCTCTGATTTGTCCTCAAATGCCTCTTCTACTTTTCAGAACGTCTCTTTTATTTGTTTTCTTGATATATTTCCTAGTTTTACTTGAGATTTTTTGTTTGCTTTTTTGTTGGTAATCAATCAGGTGCTTTTCCTTCTGGAGACTGATCGGTTATCAGTAGCATATCTCGGTTATTGTTCTCTCTTTCTGCATAATGTTGATTTAAGTCTTCTCCATGCAGGGTTCTTGCAGCTGCTGCTAGGAGATCAGGAGAAGATACTGAAGGTAACTTGTGTTACATAATTGTTACTTTAAACAATCGATGTATTCACATAGTGACGGTTATGATTTATTCTCAGGCACAGATGACAAGGCCAAGAATGCACCAGACAGTGCTAAGAGAGACCGTTCGATGCCAGATCTCTGTGTCATATGCCTTGAGCAGGAGTACAATTCTGTCTTTGTCCCGTAAGCAATCTTTTCTTTATTAGATACAATGTTATTAGAGTTTGCTGTCGATGGTGCCTTTGTATATTTACCAATTCCACTCTTCCATGTCACTGCAAGCCTCAGGTGTCTAGAGGGTTGTGTTCAGTGAAGAGACAAAAAGCTTTGATTTGATTTTTATTGTCCTGGAAGAAGTTTTATACGAGAAGATGGTTAATTTCCATGTGCAGGCTTTGCAGTGCATGATATTAGTTAGATAGCATGTACATAACTGTGTACTCTTTTAACATTTAGTAGCTTTGGAATACACTGATGCTCCAGCTTTATTCTGCCAACTTTTGTGTTTTAAGTTTTGGCCTCTGATGTTTGAGCTTTCTGGGGTCCTAATTGCAAAGTGCTATGGTTAATTGCTTCCTTATAATTGAATGAATGATACTTAACATTATAATCCCTGTGGAAGGTATCTGTCAGAAATATAAAAGAAATAAATCCCTGTTGGAGGCGTATAATTCTTAACCATGACCTGAAAAACAAGCATCTCTTCCCTAGCGCATGTTGGAGTAGAATTGAACCTTGTAAGATGTTTCATCTTTGCTTCTTCTGATTGCCTTTTAAACTTGTACTTAGCATGCTACATGCATTTCTTCAACAGGTGTGGGCATATGTGTTGCTGTACAACATGCGGATCGCACTTGACAAATTGTCCACTTTGTCGGCGGCGGATTGAGCAAGCTGTGAAGACCTTCCGCCATTGAATTAATTGTATTGCAGTTTGGATCTGATAAATTCAGATGTAATCAAGGTTGGGAAGGCTAAATTCCGTTCTGGCTGCATTGCTTCTCATCTTGCCATGTAAAAATTTTCATACTACAGAATTCTTGCATTATGCTGGTGGTTAACAGGCCAACTTCTTGGATGTCATTAGCAACTCCCACATAATGTCTCTCAACAAGTCTATTGGTATACTCCACTATTGTAAGTTCAAGGTCAGTTGTCGCTTGTCCTTGTATATTTGACACAGGGACCAGCAGCAATTATGCGGGTCTCTGTTGCTTATACCATTTTGGAATCATCTATTCCATTCTCTATAATTTGCTTATAGTCTGGCAATTTTGTCATTCTGGTGGGCGTTCATGGGCTGCACTTAACCTGGCCTTTATTACTAATGTCAGCAGTGAACTCGAGTACATTCCTGATGTAAGAGTTGCGCCTGCTAAATATTACTTTTGCAAGGGTTAAGCTACTCAACTGTTTAATCCACTGATTCTTGAGTTGGATGCCTCTGGTAGTTGGACAAAATAGAGACGATTTATTCGTTAAATTTTGACGATGCATGTGGTGCCAACTCAGAATTTCTCTTTCTTGCTTGTCATTGTTATTGGAATCGCTTTTTACTCCTTCCGTCTGTACGACTCTGCTATTAGATTGCAGTGGCAATTTTTTCCAAAGCAGTAGCGACAGGTTTGCCAATCCCGAGTTTGATGTGTTAGAATGCTTTTGTTAGATTCCCTTTCGAGTTCTTCTGGATTGTTTATGGGCAAGTAAAGTGGGAATTCGATCCTTTCTAGCCTGCTTTCTGGCTGATATACTTTTGTTTAATTCTCGTTTAGATCATGGCATCTTGATCTTCCACGCAACCAAGTGCTGTCTGCACCACCACGCTCTCTTTGTTCCATTCTCACCAGGCTGGTTTAATCTCGGCCTCATTTTTCCCTCACAGGACTCGGTATATAACACCCGCACAAGCACTTACTGCATACTCGGCCTTCCTCATTCCCTTAAAACGCCTCTAGAGGGAAAAGGAACCTCTCTGATTTGACTTCCCATCTCTAAGCCCTTCGTCGTGCCCCAATGTACCCGCAATCTGTTGCCGCTTCTGAAGCAGTTCCTGTCGAGTTTGAGTATGCGAATCCCCCAGAGGCAACGTCGGACTTTGAGGCTCCTGTTCACAGGAACAATCAAGTGGGAACAAAGCCTACCACGGTCGAGCCTGGGAGGCAATCGTCTCCTGGAATGGCCAAAACCAAGTTGAAGGCCAATTCGGTTGTTTCTCCCCAGGGACGTGGCCAAGCAGTCGGATTTGCACCGAATCCCCAACCAGGAGCATCTGTTGCTGTTGTCCGAGAGAAACCAAAGTTCAGAACAGAGATGGCATCTCCTTTAAAGGTGGCCGTTGGCCAAACTACTGGCGCTAGGAAAGTTGAGTCCCATCCTCACGGCTTGACTCAAGAGGAGACTCAACAGGAGAAAGCTAAGCCCGCACTCGAGAAATTCCCGATTATGAAGACTATTGGGGGACCTCGAAATGACCCGAGGAAAGATCGAAGTAGGGAAGCGAAGGAGAAAGGAGAGGACATCAACACCCGAGTGACCAATTTCATCGATGGAGCTAAAATAAGAATGAGAACCATGTCGAATGCCGGAGGGACGAAGGGCGCAGGGCAAAAGGACAGCGGGACCGACCATATTGAGAACTTTATTCAACAAACTAAGATGAAGATCAGAACGATGTCTGGCATCGGTGGCGGCAAAAATGCTCAGTCTAAGTGAGGCCGCAAAAATCTGACTGATAGCGCCTTTACTTGATACTGAATAAGTCAGCGCGCGACGCTTGGCCATGATTACTCCTCAGGATCTAGAAATATGTATTGGATAAAGGTACTGCAAGAACAAGCTTCTGCTTGGTTCTAATGATGAAGCTTGTCTCAGTTTCAACTTGCCAGAAAAGATTGCCTATTTGTGCCAAATTAGCTTGCTTTCTCCGTAAATACATGGCGTCCAATAAAACCACAAAATTGTCAGTGAAAACATCTGGCACGATTAAGTTAAATTCAGTGGTTACAACGAAAAGAAAGTTGGATTAAGAGATTGCCTTCGCACCAAGGGATACATATTAAACCGCCTTCAAGCTTGCACTTATCTCATTAGTTCTAAATCTATTATATGGATACTAATTCAGTCCTAAACTTTATAATTTTTCCAACTTAGCCCTAAATCTTTGTGTGAAATTTGAATATAATCCTTTCAATCAATTTTTGTTGGAAATCGCCAAGGTAGCAGTTCAGTTATTGTCGGCCATCTTACATGACACCATGGTACTCTGCCGCGTTAGTGATTTTTGACGAAAATTGACCGGGAGGACTATATTTGAATTTTGTGTAAATATTTAGGACTAAATTGAAAAAATTGGAAAGTTTAAGATTGATTGGACAAATTCTCCTGTAGTAGGCGTTGAACCAGGTTAAGAAACAGTCGTACTGAATCTCATGTCATTGGAATGTTCATGATTGCTCGTGATTGACCCAATCTCTAAGCTCATAATTAGAGGGATTTTCAGACGAGTTGAGCTAATTAACAGCTAAATTAGCCAGGTAATTGATGCATATACAATAATTTTGGTTGATGACCACTTTAAGTTAATGTAATCCAAACCATCAGAGGGGCAACATTGGCAGTGACATGGACCAGCATCGTACTATGTCACAGTACCCTTGTCTAAAAAATTCGGGCCGACCATCATTTCCTTCTGCTGGCCCAACAAAACTGATAAGTAACCGTTAAATATGATCCTTCGTCCAAAAAGTTTTGAGAATGAAATCCTGACTTACGTTAGATACTTTAACACGCCCTCTCTCGTGTGTAAACTTGCCTTTACGTGTAAAACATATCACGTGAATTAGGATTCGGACGCACAAGGAGGTGGATTGGACGTCCGGTCAAACCTAAGCCAGCCACGACTCGGCCGGACATCTGACCTGACGTCGAGAAAAGTTCGAGAGATTTTGATGGGCTGGATGTTCCAACATAGATTATAATTTAACTTGCTCGACAGCGTCCAAGCCTAACTTGTTTGGGAGAGATTGTGAGGATAACTTGCTTTTCATTGACTAATTATTGTGGGGCGCTGAGGTGTAATTAGCATATGGGAAAGTATTTGAGAATTCGAGCAAATTGCAATCTTGGCATCTTGACTATCGTGGAATATCCCATCAATTTATCCCTTGGAGTTGGCACACTGCCGAATCATGTAAATTCTTTATCTCATATTTATTTCTTTTCACATTTATTTCTTGCTCGATATATATATATATATATATATATATATATATTTTTTGGCGTTTATTCTGTGCTTCCGTCATTTTACGTGACAACACGATAACAAAAATAAGGGATTGAATGATTGTTCCGCGTGGAATGGTAGAATTCACATACTTTTAGCATGCAACTCTAATATCACATCAGTGTAAATCGAATTTAATAAGATCATGCATACAGTGTGTAGCAAGTGTTGCTATTGTCGCCATTGTCGCCATGACAAATCAATAGAGGATTGGTGGAATTAGTACAGAGGGTCAATGGTCCAAAAGTTGAATTGGAGCTTCATATGATTGGATTACTAAACGTCCCCATTCCCCTCTGTAAAGAAGTAGAGTTGATCACGAACAAGTAATTGCTATATAAGAGTACAGGTGCTTCTAGGTTTCGTAAGCAAGGGCACTAATCGTAAATTTTTTGAAAGCATGAGAATTGTGGGGCAAGTGCAACTCAAAGATTGTAGAATTGGGTATGGGGATCATGATTCCATCATATAGCCTGTTTCTTGTAAACTAGTTGATGGTTTCTCGTTTGATTTTAGTTTAAGTGAAAACTGTTAAAAAAGTCATAAATATAATGCACTTCTATCAATTTAGTTATAAACAATTTGATTTAGTGCGAATTCAGTCATTCCAGCTAATTTTGGCCAGATATTGTTAATATTAATGCCGGTTGACTTACGTGGTACGATTGGTGCTGACGTTGATAAATTTTAATAATATTTTAAATTTTTTTGTTTTGTTTTTTCCTCTTTCTTTTTTTCTTCCCTTCCCTTCTCCAGTTGGTCGCTGGATCTCAACAACTGGCCAGAGGCAAGGGCCGGGCGAGGCCCCAACCTCGCTAGATTCAGCGTAGGTGGTGAGGTCGAGGCTGGTTGTTGGGGGAAGGAAAAAAAAAAGGAAAGAGAAAGACAAGCAAAAAAATAAATAAAAAAAAGGAATAAGAAAAGAAAATAGAAAATGAATATACAATTTGAAAAATATTAAAATATTATCTAAAGTTGTTCACAACGTTGATGTTCATATTAACAATATTATGTTAAAATTAGCCGGAATGATTGAATTTGTCCTAGATTAAAATGTTTGTCACTAAAATAGCACATTTAAAAAATTTAAGACTAAATTAATATCATCACTTCTGTCGTTTCCTTCTCTGACAGCTACATCACGTGTATCCTCATCCTACAGGGAAAGAGTCACCGTCAAACCATTGCATCATCCTACAGGGAAAGAGTCACCGTCAAACCATTGCAGAACATATTGATACTTCTGATTGAGTACCTGATATCCTAAACAAACTTACCTCTTTTAACAACTCCATTGGGGCAGCACCATATTCTTACACCTCTTTGAAGTGTTAAGTGTCTGGTCGTATTGAAATCATGTGGAACACCAGATAAAGCAGCGCAAACACGTTCCCCCAAGGAAAGTATAAAACTTCAATGTATCTTATCTTTTCGCCGAGTAATGCTGTTAACAATGGATTGAATCATGGCAAAATCAATATCATTCGTACCTTTACCAAAAAAAAAAAAAAAAAAAAAAAACAATGGATTGAATCACTTAAGAGAGGAAAACCGATAGAAAATACTCCAAATGACAGTACGGCGGGAAGTCACATTTCTACATGGCTCTTCACGTAGACAACCTTGTCAAACCCAAAAGCTATGGCAAGGCATTAGCAGCTAAGACTGATTCTATTAGGAAAAAGGAAAAATCTAACGTCTCTACTTGTCAACAATAGTCGCGCGCGCACACACAAGCAAGTAGGTTGATTTCATGCACTGCACATCTCTAGCCTTACTTTATGCTGCGAACGAAGTGCCCGGTGCTAGAGTTTGAGTCCGAATTTTTAAAGACTACTGAACGAGCAAACCGAATGCTCCATTTCAATCTCTTCGCGTCTTCCTATTAGATTGTACTAAAAGGGCTAATGCAAGAAATGACGACGGCACGATAGAAAATTACCTCTCCTTTAACGTTTTCAATGAGAGCAGCAACTCGCAACCGAGCACTTGCACGTCAAACATCATGTAATTTAGTTCAGTATAATGGTACTTCCTGCCAAATCACCAGAAAGTATTGCAATGAACCGTCTATTTCATAACCAAACCCATCAAACTTTCCGTTAGAAATAGAAGTAACAAGTATGGTCTATCGAGTTTAATTGAATCTCACTGGGGCCAATATTAATCCTTAGCCAAGAAAAAAAAACATATATATGTACCTCCACCATAATATCCACAAGGTGCAAATATTGAAAGGGCAATTTGATCCACACAAACTCTTTACCCATAAAGGACAGATATCCAATAAGAACAATTAGACTGCGTTTGAGAATTATGATAAAATTCAGAATATGATAAAATTTATCCTATACTACATTTGGTGTCTGCTCAAGATAGAGTAAAGTCGAATATAAACAAGATATAAGCCAGATAAAACTATTTCATGGAGGAGATGGGATAAAAGTGGATAGGATTCCTAACTTTCATAATAGGAAAGTTATTTTTCTCAAGTAGTAAACTTCTGAAATTAACAAAATTAAGATTATAATTCAATATAGATAATATATATATTCTGGCATAAGAAATCTAGAATAAAAAAAAATTAATTATTTTAATTTAATCTTATTTGTATTATATATTTGAATTTAATTATAATTTATAATATAAATTCAATATATAAATATAAATACATTTATTACATATTTTAGGTGTTTTAGTATTTTAGGTATATTAGTACAATTTACTATTTAATAAAAGTTTATTAGAGAATGATGGAAGGGGAAGAAAGAAATAAAAAAGAAATTAATTAAAAAAGAGAGGAAAATAAAATAAAGAAGCGGATAAAAATAAAGTAAGTAAGAGTGTTACAAGAGATTTTTACTATCTTCATTTGTAAAATTTTGGTTCATTTATACTATATATTGTTTATACCAAATAATGTTTATAATATGATGTAAATATATTCGACTTTATTGTTATGATCACCAAACAGTGAATAAGATATAGTAAAATTTTTAGATTTAATATCCTATTATATCCAGTCCTATTTTGGTTAGAAATTTGGATAACTAAACGTAGCCTTAGAATAAAAAAAAAAGTGGTACTCTTATATGTTGTTTCCAGCTTGACATTGAAGCTCTGAGCAAAAGGGCAAAGACATAAGCATCCATAAGATCCTTCAACTCCACAAAGCCTCCATGATTTAAATCCGCAATTCCTTTAAGCTGATCGACTTGAATGACAGGCATGCTACTAGACTTGCAATCGACAGTCTTGTTCACATTTTTCACACACTTTTATTTGGTCTTAAATTAATTGCTCACACGGCAATAATAAGTGGAACAAGTAAAAATATATGTGGCTGTGGATGCCGTGCAGGTTTTTCCGACAGCCCGAAAATTCGTGGTTTTTTTGGTTCAGGTAATAGCTGTAAAATTCCGGTATCATCCTTGTTTTGGGTGAGTGACGTAGAACAGCTTGCACATACTTATATAAAAACCTTCGAGTGTCAGAAGAGTTGCTAGCCCCATCCACATCATATATGATGACGAACGATCATAACTTTTGATACAAGAAGAGTTGTGATGCGTACAACATGTCAAATCGAAGAAGATTGTGACATCTTCAAAGGCATAAAAGGCTTCACCAGTTTGGGCAATGCTTGACCTCCAAATATATGTGTTTTCCTTAATTTTCGGGCCTAAAAGGATTTTATACATGTTTTGCAAATCCTCATTATGCGGCTTAAAGTCTTTCTCCTTTACTAATATTTTTTCCTTAAATCTATTATTTGATTTTAATTATTTGATTGTTTCCTAAAGAGCGACATCTATATAAATAGACGCTTAAGACATTATAATGATACTCTATTTTTTAAAATAATCATTAACCTTTGAAATATTTTTTCAAATATGTCTTCCTTTGTGTCAGTAGGGTTAGGTCGCGTTGAGCTTTTTTGACATCCCTATACGGATGAAGTAAAAATTCATCCGTTGATTTATAGCCTGAGGAAACTAATAAAAGGAGTCTGTGATTCGAGGGCTTCTCAGGAAAGGTGGTGAGGAAAAGAGAACGCGAAATTAAGTTAATATACGACAATAAATAAGGAAACTAACTTAGCAAAAAGCCCTGTCGGATCGAAGAGACAACCTTTTGAAAACTCCAAACCGAATCAAATTGCTTTCGGAATCAAACTACAATCAATCGTGTGTGGTCATGAAGTAGGGGCGTGCGAATTTTTCATCTGCCGAGAAGAACAAGAGATCACCCGAAATGAAATAACTACTGGATGGAAAGAAATGTTGGAGATATGATTTGATATTATTAAAGATTCTGATTATAGTACTGGTCTTGATTATGGACTATCTGATTCGGTTAATTCGCAATTGGTTTGGTAAATAGGGAATTGTAATCCTTGTATATTATTTCCTAATCTTTTCTTTCATTCTTACACTGTAAATCATCTCAACCACAGGTTGATCCAGTTCTCCCAGTTGAGGATAGTGCCGTTTGAATATATACCCACCGGTGGGCAGCTGCGCCGGTTGGGCATTCTCTCCTTCATCGTTGAGGTCGAGAGTTCGAATTCCTGCATTGTTAATACATGTCTTAAGGGGGGCTATGATGGTGAGATCTTATGCTAGTTTCCCCTGAGATTTTACGTCTAAATAGTGGCTTGTGACGATATTTGACGTGCATCGGAGGGTTGTGTGACCCTATAAGAAAGTCTCCGGCGGTTTCTTGATTACCAAAAAAAAAAAATTATCTGAATACATAAATAAAAAAAAAGAAGAAAAAATAAAAAACAATTTCTCTCCAATGTCCCTTTCAATTTCTGTCAAGAAAACAAAGCGAGAAAGCGACAATATTCAGCAACAATAAATGGTTTTGAATGCGGCGGACGCCACGAGGCGTGCTTTGCTCGTCGACCTTCGAGCATAGCCACGCCATAATAACGAAAATAATTGAAAATAAAAAATAAAAATTTATCTGATACGATGACGAGTAGAATGATGCATGGACGGAGACCCGAGAAATAAATAAATAAAAATAAAATAAAATAAAAAGCAGAGTCCTACCAAAGAGAAACAGAAACTAACGAAAAGATTGAGGGGAGAGTTGTCTGAACCCCTGAACTCCTCCCTGCCCAATAATACATTGGAAGAGAGAAGGCCGCTCCATCTTTGTTCTCTTTTTTAAGATTAATATCATGAAAAATTATAAATTACTAAATTTTCGATAAATTTACCTCAAAAGTACAATGGAATACAGATGCTAGCGTAATCTTTGAGGCCTCGACAACGTCTACAGATTGAGTTGCTTCTTCGTTGAATTCTGTCGCCATTTAAGAGGAAAGATTCTAGGGTTTTGGATTTATTCTCCTTTTCTGTGGCTAATTCAGGTTTGATCACGTAGACAGGCACAGGCTAAACCCTCAAATGATTAATCAATGACATAGCAGTTACAAGGGTAAACTAAGGCGAGATGAGCGGTAAAAACAAAAAAAAAAAAAAAGCCCTTGTGCCCACCAGTAACTTCATCTCCTTACCGATACTCCTCCGTAATTTCCATCGTTAAGATATGTTGAAGCTTGTGCATGTGACATGGTGCTTTTTTGAGTCTCTCTCTTTTTTGCAGATTCTCAAGCTTCAGTTTAGATGGTTCTGCCTGAGGAAAATATAGGTAGAACGTTCAACACCCAATACCGATGTTTACCGATGAAAGCATTCTTTTTGGCCATCTATATTTACCCAGGCAGAACCACCGTCATGGAGACGGATGTTCTGTCTTCATGGAAGCAGAATCACCTTTTTATTTTTTATTTTATTTTATTGGAGCATCTAAAGGTTGACATTACGCAACCCGGTATAGACGATATTTAATGTGGCCATGTGTACAGAAAAAATCCCTAAAAGTTTTAATTCGTCAAAGCTATGTTCTTTCTTTTTTAGGCCAGGCCCTACTCTACTCCTATTTTATAGATTTTTGCGTTGCTTTCGTGCGGCGTGTGAAGTTGAAATCCACATTTGAAACTAAATTGTCCTCACCCTAACCCCTCATGAGAAAGTGGGGATTCGAACCTCTCACCTCCTTTTCTCATGTGGGAATGGTGGCTATTGAGATAAATTCTGATGATTATTAAAGCTATGTTTAATAGCTTATTTTTACTGCAATTCCTAGGATTATTGTAGGTGTGAATCGGATTTAGATGGGTATTGACAGAATAATGATTTTACCATTGTCATATTCGATATGTAACTTGGTACCCGATTTTCGATGGTAACTAGATGGGACCGCTTAGAGGCTTTGATGGTCCTCCTGATTATGTTGTCGATGAGTTGATGTCGGGGGATATTATCAATCCTTAGATATTGGATCGGTGTTATATAGGTAGGTTTTTATGAGTGGGGTATGATAGTGGAAATAGGAGTTACCGGTATTTTATCTTGTGATGTTTTAATGTAAGTGATCCATATGTACATTATTAAGTATGTGAAATAATGATGTGACATGTTTAATTATTTTGTTGTGCTTTCGTTTGGGAATATATCAATAAGATAGAAATTAAATACGACATACGTAGTGTTTGAAGTACTCGGGCGTCTCAAATTAGGTGGCGGAACATCCGCTGTGTCGGCGATTGCCATGGGTAGAAATCTTGGAAGAAGGAAGAAGGCTGTCTCTGTGCGTGACAAAGTGAGAGAGAAGAAACAAAAACTTTGTTGCTAGGCAGCGACGTCGGCTCATGCGACGTTGTTTTGCACGTCTACGTGGATTGGTTTTTAATACAAATATATCAACTTATATCAAAATTTTTATTAAAAAAACAGTGTAATCATTTTGATCGAAATTTCCTATCAAAGGTACATGAGTAATCGTTTTTTTTATTGATTTAGCACCTATGCGGGCTAGTAAAAACTTTTGCTATTAAAGTGAGCGCTGTACATAATTTTTGATGCTGTACATAATTTTTGGCACTTCTAACGTGCTTTCCCGAATATTTCTAAATTATACATCATTAATCTTGAATTTAGCGAGGTCACCAAGCTCTTCCACCTCCTTCACCAGCCATTCCAGCTTCTCCACCATCTCTGTGAGTAAGAACACGAAGGACGAGACAGCGAGATCCTGGCCTGAGTCGCAGACATGCTCGAGCTTGGCGGGAGACCTGTAGAGCCTCAGTACAAGCCATGACGTCCTGAGCTTTTGCACGGCTCGCGCATTCGATTGGCACCTTCTCATATTCGTGAGGCTCTCCCCAAGCTCCCGGAGAGTCGTCGTGAGGGATGACGCAACCAGTTCGCAAGGTTCCTTGATCAACCGTCTTACGTTTGCGGCCGGCTGATAACGTGGACGGTTTGGTATAATAAGACGAAAAAGCTTTCGAAATCAAAGGAAGACCTTCTAAATTTGAAAGCGAAAGACAGAGTCCATTTCTCGGGTCTTAATGCCGGCAGAAGATAAAATTGACTCCACACCACATTTACTGCCTCGAGAAATATGGATCACCGCATTTTCAGATGAATTACTTCAAGTCTATATACTATGTTTTTAAGTGCTTTCTAATGAAAACATCTCATTCGGTTTAAGCTTTTTGAAAAGATTATATATATGAGCTTTCTCTTCCTTTTCTCCAGTTGAAATTAGGGGGAAAAAACGCTCGTGGAAGAAGAAGAACATAATAGTTGAGGGTCAGGTGAAGTACCTGCCTAGAAGACTTAATACAAACTTCAAGTGCAACAATGGTGGCTGCTAACTCCCTAAGAAGCTCTCCAATCTTTATATACTTGTCCCATGGATAAGATAGCCCAAACTTCCTGTTCCACACTTCCCATTTCGCAAAAAGCGCCTGCAATAACATATTAAATTATGCCTTAATTTAATAATTTAAGTTTTTAGAACAGTTAACAATAATACTATAAAATCTCACGTAATATCAAAGTTAGAGATTTTGAATTCAAATTTTTCTAAACTGCATCACCAGACCAGATACGAGAGGAGATTGCTAAAATAATTAAATATAAACTATGCCTCCATCTAATAATTTAAATTTTTAAAATAGTTAATAATGATATTATAAAATCTCAAAAATTATTTGCTAAATCCTTGAGTTTGAGACAGCATGCTAGAGTAAGCTCGAGATGAACCGACTCGGCTACAACACACTGGGAAATTGAAGAGGGGAAAGAAGACTTACCAGGGACTCGTCCTTTGCTTTCGAATTCAGAACCGGTCTGCAGCTTTTGAAGCTTCCGTCAGCCTTGCTGTCCTTATCGGCTCCCACCTCAAAGTACCTCTCCAATAGTCCTGCCATTAAATTCAACGAATATTCGACCAAAAAAATAAAAGTCAATTGATAAAAGTCAATCATACGTGACATTACAAGCGCCGGGTCACGAAAAGTTTTAAAATCGTACTGCTGATGTAGTCACGATTTGATTACCTTCCATCGAGCAAGCAAGGAGCTCGAATTTTGAGGCCATAGATGTGTGAAGTTCAGCGCCAGCCCAAATAGGGAAAATGAACAAGCTCGTGAAAATGCAGGCCGCAAACCCTATCATGACCGTCCCGAGGCGCTCAAGGGCGATATTCAGGATATCGTCGGAGCCGCTAGATCGGACACCGGACACGGCCACCAGACTAAAGCTGAGGATGAAGATCATGCCACCGTAGTCGTACTTTCTCTTTATGCAAGGAATTGACCGAGCATATGTAGCCGCAGCACCTGAGATTTAGCATTATTTTGAACCATGATAAAAACTGTTCAACTCTCGATATATTGCAAATGCATGCCTGCAATAAGAGCACGTAGAACATATGCTATATAAGCAAGAGCACCATATATTCTCGACACGCTTAAAGATGGCTAATTTCATGTAAACTTCCTTGCTAATAAATTATGTTTCGTTGTCGCGTTTATTTTGATATTTTGAATGCCTTACCGAAGATGAATACCGCGGTGCCAACGCCAATGGTGCTCCCGACCTGGCTGGGAATGAATTTAGCTAAGACCACCGACAGGCACCCCAACATGCCACCCGATAAAGTCCCCGCCGCACGGTTCAATCCCTTGCTCAATGTCGCGCCTGATATATCGTCCAATCAATCTCATTAGAACTCGCACCAAACGACATCACGAGCACGGGAGTCCATTAGTCCATAGCAAAAAAACGGGGTACCGAACCTGCATAGAACTCGAACATGACCACGACGGTCATGACAGCCCACGCGGCATCTGACGCGAATACGTTGTAGAGCGGATCTACAAAGGAGACAAGCGAGGCCAAAACGAGCGCGATCCCGACCTTGATACCATGGATTACTCTTCTATTGTCATGCTCGCTGTTCAATCTTCTCAGTAAAGCCGTGACGGCCGAGAGACGATTCCCGAGGGTCCTCCGAGCGGCCCCTTCTCCTCCCTCTCCAGTCGGGAACACTACAGAAGACCTCGTCATCGGTGCGCCGCGGCCCTCTTCGCTCTCTTCCTCTATGCTTCGATGCTCACTTGGTGATGAGACCCTTGAGGAGGTGATCGACCGTTCACATATATACACAAACTTGAGCTGCCACGGACATATTAAAAGGAAAAAAAAAAAAAACCAAGGAAGATAATAATATAACTTTTTATCGCGAAACTTCGTAATGGACGCTGGCAAATAACATGAGACGTGGAAGCAAACCATTTCATGCCTAATATATTAATCTTGATTATTGGCGGAGCTTTTAGCGACGGCAACGTAGCGGGAACACGATCGCTGGGCACGAGTGAAATGGCCTTTTCGCGACACTCACATCTCGCTCGCGAGCACACGCAAAATGTTTTGATTGCTCGAATGGCGTCGAATCGCAATCGAGGGTTTGACTCGGGAGTCGGATTTTGCGTTTGCCGAGCTACTGCAAGTAGGGCTTTTGAAGATAGAACCTCGCGCGCGTTTCGGTCCATCGAGGTATGATTTTGGTCTCACGAGCACCCCCATGACCCGACTCGACGCAACTATTTTGGGGTCTTAAGACATGTGCGATTATGTGGCTTGTGCCAGTACAAAGGATCGAAGACAAGAGAGGAATATTGGAGAGAGCCTGTGTGCACCGAATTTTAGTATTCGCTATCGAAATGTGGAATTAAGGAAAAGTGTTATAAAAGTCTCAAATTTATTGTATTAGTACCAATTCAATCATAAACCTTAGTGGTTATTAAATTTTATACATGAAAAGGTGACTATTGAGGGAAATCCCTGTGGTTATTAAAGCTATGTCCAATAGCTTGTTTTTACTGTAGATTTCCAAGATTATTGTAGTAGGTGTGAATTGGATTTAGATGGGTACTGACGGAATCATGATTTTATCACTATCATATTCAATCATAGACTAAAAACTACTTTATATTTTACTAGTAGGTTAGGTTTGGCCGGTTAGAAATAACTTCCAGCTGTGAGTTTCTCGCTTTCGGATTCCATAATAGACTAACCAAGTGTTCTTCAATTTTACAACTTGACCGTTTTATTACTTAGTAACTTGAAACAATGACCTCTTTGAAGTTCTAGTAGATTATGCTCGAGGTTGCTGGGTTAGGTTTCTTCTTCAACGAGAGGATCAGGGGAGGTGATTCGTTTCCCAAAGCAAGCCAGGCAAGTATATGCAGCCAATGATAATTTGTCATGTCAAATTTAGCTTGTTACCAAAAGGGTTTTAGAAATTTCACTTTCGGCTCATTTCTTTACTTTCCTAGACAAGTAGGATACCCCTTCTGCCGTCGCCGCTTTTTGGCGCCCCGGCACATATTGAATATATCTATGAGGATGTTGAGTTGCCTAATTTGGCTTTTATGTATACTAAGGGCCTGTTTGGTTCGGCTTTTAGGGAATGCACTTGCCAAAATGCAAATTACTTTGGGAAAATAGGGTTTTTTGAAATGCAAATAACGTTTGATAAAATTTGCATTGAGAAATAGCCAAAATACCGTTTGGTAAAATTGGCATTTGTAAATGACTTTTATTAAATTAAAAAAAACAAAAAAATATTGTATTTTTTTTTGAAGTCTGGCCATTGGATCGCCGGATCTGGCGGTCGGATGGCCGGAGTTGGCCCCAGACGGTCGCCGAGGTTGCGCGACCCGCGAACCGTCGCCTGGGTTGCGCGACCTTAGGCGACCGTCGCCTGGGGTCGCGCAACCTATTCGTCACTTGAGGTCCGGCGACGGTCGCCGGGGTTGGGCGACCCTTAGGCGGCGGTCGCCGGTGCACGCGACCCCTTGACCGGTGGTTGTTGGCCTCCGGTCACCTTCTTCGTGCGATGGTGTGCGGTGGTTTTAGAGAAGATGAATAGTATCGGGATTTGCATTTCGAAAATGCAACTTCCCAAAGTACCTCCGGAGCTGCATTGGGCTAAAGGTCCTTAGAGCCACTTGGAGATGCAATTGCATCTTGCCAAAGTTGCCCAAAAAAATGAACCAAACGCGTTTGCATTTGGCCAAGGGACTTTAGAGTCCCAAAGCCCATTTGAAAAACCGAACCAAACAGGGCCTAAGTGTACTACCATAGTATGGGTCAACATACGATTTACCAAGTATGTTCCCCATCGATATGTAACCTAGTACACGATTTTTGATGGTAACTGGATGGGAACGCTTAAAGACTTTAATGGTCCACCTGGTGACGACGTTGTTGATGAGTTGACGTTGGGGGATGTTATCGATCCTTAGATGTTAGATTGGTGTTGTATAAGTAGGCTTTTAAGAGCAGGGATATGATAGTGAAGATAGGAGTTACCGAACTCTTCCTAGGCATTTTGTCTTGTGATGTTTTAAAGTAAGTGATGCATATGTACGTCATTAAGTATGTGAAATAATCACAAGACATGTTTAATCATTTTGTTATGCTTATGCTTGCGAATAAATTAATAATAAAAAATTAAATACGATAGATGTAGTGTTTGACGTACCCGGGCATCTCAAATCAGGTGGCGGAACATCCTCTGCATCGGGGAGGATGCGTCGATGACTGCCATGGGCAGAAATTTCAGAAGAAGGAAGAAGGCTGTCTCTATGGGTGATTGAATGAGAGAGAAGAAAGAAACGGCGTTGTTTTTAGGCAGCCAGCCACGTTGGCTTGTGCGACGTTGTTTTGCATGTCCACGTGGACTGGTTTTTAATACAAATATGTCAACTTATATTAAAATTTTAATTATAAAAACCGTTTAATCATTTTGGCTGGAATTCTCTGTCGGAGGCACTCAAGTGATTGTTTTTTCATCAATTTGATACTTATGTGAATCGACGAAGACTTTTGGCACTAAAGTGAGCACTGTACACAATTTTTTGCGCTTCTAGCGTGCTTCCCCCGAATATTTCCGACTACATATCATTAATCTCGAATTTAGCAAGCTCACCGAGCTCTTCCACCTCACTCGCCAGCCGTTCCATCTTCTCCACCATCTCTATGAATAAGAACACGAAGGTCGAGACAGCGAGATCCTCGCCCGAGTTGCAGGTATGCTCGAGCTTGGTGGGAGACATGTAGAGCCTCAGTACAAGCCATGACGACCTGAGCTTTCGCAAGACCAGTGCATCCGATTGGCACCTTCTCATCTTCATGAGGCTCTCCCCAAGCTCCCGGAGAGTCCTCGCGAGGAATGACGCAACCAGTTCGCAAGGTTCCTTGATCAACCGTCTTAGGTCAGCGGCCGGCTGATTACATGGAGGGGTGGTATAATAAGACAAAAAAACTTTCGAAATCAGAGGAAGGACTTCTAAATTTGTAAGCGAAAGACAGAGTCCGCTTCTCGGGTCTTAATGCCGGCAGGAGATAAAATTGACTCCACACCACATTTACTGCCTTGAGAAATATGGATCACCGCATTTTCAGTTAGAATTACTTCACGTTTATATTCCATGTTTTCAATTGCTTTCTAATGAAAACATCTTATTATTCTCTTATTTACATTTGTATATATATGTGACGGTTTAAGCTTTTTGTACCTGCCTAGAAGATTGAACAAAAACATCAAGTGAAACAATGGTGGCTGCTAGCTCCCTAAGAAGCTCTCCGACCTTTAGATACTTGTCCCATGGATAAGATAGCCCAAACCTCCTGTGCCAAGGTTCCCATTTCACAAAATTCGCCTGCAATAACATATTAAATCACGTCTTAATATTGTAGCTTGAGCTTTTAGAACAGTTAGCAATGATACTGCAAAATCTCACATGATATGAGAGTTAGAGATCCTAAATTCAAATCTTTCTAGACTCCATCGATAGACTAAACATGAGAGGGATTGCTAGAATAGTAAAATATTGAATTATACTTTCATCTAACAATTTAAGTTTTTAAAGGAAGAGTGCTAAAATAGTAAAATATTGAATTAGACTTTCATCTAACAATTTAAGTTTTTAAAGGAAGAGTGCTAAAATAGTAAAATATTGAATTACGCATTCATCTAATAACTTCAAATTTTAAAATAGTTGAAAGTGGTACTATAAAATCTCACCGATTAGGGAAAATTCCAAATAAAGACTCAAAGTACCCTCATTTTCTCTAAAAAGAATTCGAAATGGATTTTGTTTCAAATAAATGCTTGAAGTGGCCAAATTATGTCAAATAAGGGCATGAAGTGGCCAAATCATCTCAAATAAGGACCTTTGGCTGGCCGATGTCTATTCCGGTCATCGAATAAAGGGTATTTTGGTAAAAAAATTGTAACCATATTTTTGAATTTTTGAATTTCTTTTTTTTTTCCTTTTCTTCTCTTCCCTCCACTAGCCATCGCCGTCGATGGCTCACCAGCCTAGGCTAGGGTGATCCGACGAGGGCTGGCGAGGGCCGCCCTTACTTGGGTTGGCACGGGTTGCCCTCACCAACATCATGCGAGGGCCGCCCTTGCACTCATCGGCGTTGGGTGAGGGTCTCCCTCGCGTTGGTTGATGAGGGTCACTTGACGTCAGGCAAGGGTCACCCTTGTCAGTGTTGGAGACTGTGAGGGTTGCCCTCGCCAGATCTGGTGAGAAGCGCCCTCGCCTAACGCAGCAGGGGCTGCCCTCGTTAGCCCAAGTGAGGGCGACCCTCGCCTGACGCTGGCGAGGGTGGCCCTCACCTAAGTTTGGTGACCTTCGCCATGGCTGGTGAAGGGAAGGGGAAAAAAGAAGAAAGAAAGAAAAGGAAAGAAATAAATAAATAGAAAAAAAATAAATTAAAGACAAAAATGCCCTCGGTTTAAGAGGTTAAGCCTTCATTTGAAACAAGTTCCACTTCAGACCTTTATTTGAGATGATTTAGCCACTTTGGGACTTGATTTGAAACTATGTCCACTTCGGATTCTTATTTGAAAAAATAAGGATACTCCAATCTCTTATTTGAAAATTTTCCTATAGATTATTTGCTAAATCCTCGAATTTGAGAGAGCATGCTAGAGTAAGCTTGAGATGAACCGACCCACTTACAGCACAATGGGAAATTAAAGAGGGGAAAGAAGACTTACCAGAGACTCGTCCTTTGCTTTCGAATTCAGAACCGGTCTGCAGCTTTTGAAGCTTCCGTCACCCTTGCTTTCCTTATCGGCCACCGCATCAAAGTACCTATCCAATAGTCCTGCCATTAAAATCAACAGATAAAAGTCAACCATACGTGACATTACAAGCCCCATGTCATGAAAAGTGCGTAGTCACGATTTGATTACCTTCCATCGAACAAGCAAGGTGCTCGAATTTTGAGGCCGTAGAAGTGTGAAGCTCAGCGCCAGCCCAAATAGGGAAGATGAACAAGCTCGTGAAAATGGAGGCCGCAAACTCTATCATGACCGTCCCGAGGCGCAGAAGGGCGATCATCAGGATATCTTTGGAGCTTTGGGATCGGACACCGGACACAGCCACCAGACTAAAGCTGAGGATGAAGATCATGCCACCGTAGTCGTATTTCATCTTTATGCAAGGAATTGACCGAGCATATGTAATCGCAACACCTGAGATTTAGCATTTTTTTGAACCATGGTAAAAACTGTTCAACTCTCGATATATTGCAAATGCATGCCTGCAGTAAGAGCACATAGAACATATGCTATATAAGCAAGAGCACCGTATATTCTCGACACGCTTAAAGATGGCTAATTTCATGTAAACTTCCTTGCTAATAAATTGTGTTTTGTCGTCGCGTTTATTTTGATATTTTGAATGCCTAACCGAAGATGAATACCGCGATGCCAACGCCAATGGTGTTCCCGACCTGGCTGGGAATGTGTTTAGCTATGACCCCCGACAGGCACCCCAACATGCCACCCGATAAAGTCCCCGCCGCACGGTTCAATCCCTTGCTCAATGTCGCGCCTGATATATCGTCCAATCAATCTCATTAGAACTCGCACCAAACGACATCACGAGCACGGGAGTCCATTAGTCCATAGCAAAAAAACGGGGTACCGAACCTGCATAGAACTCGAACATGACCACGACGGTCATGACAGCCCACGCGGCATCTGACTGGAATATCTTGTAGAGCGGATCTACAAAGGTTACAAGCGAGGCCAAAACGATCGCGATCCCGACCTTGATACCATGGACTACTCTTCTATTGTCATGCTCGCTGTTCAATCTTCTCAGTAAAGCCGTGACGGCCGAGAGACGATTCCCGAGGGTCCTCCAAGCGGCCCCTTCTCCTCCCTCTCCAGTCGGGAACACTACAAAAGACCTCGTCATCGGTGCGCCGTGGCCCTCTTCACTCTCTTCCTCTATGCTTCGATGCTCACTTGGTGATGAGACCCTTGAGTAGGTGATCGACCGTTCACATATATACACAAACTTGAGCTGCCACGGACATATTAAATGGGGGAAAAAAAAAACCAAGGAAGATAATAATATAACTTTTATCGCGAAACTCCGTAATGGACGCTGGCCAATAACATGAGCCGTGGAAGCAAAACATTTCATCCCTAATATATTCATCTTGATCATTGGCGGAGCTTTTAGCGACGGCAACGTAGCGGAACACAATCGCGGAGCACGATTGAAATGGCCTTTTCGCGATACTCACATCTCGCCCGCGTGCGCACGCAAAATGTTTTGATTGCTCGAATGGCGTCGAATCGCAATCGAGGGTTTGGCTCGGGAGTCGGATTTCGCGTTTGCCGAGCAACTGCAAGTAGGGGTTTTGAAGATAGAACCTCGCGCGCGTTTCGGTCCATCAAGCTATGATTTTGGTCTCACGAGCACCCCCATGACCCTACTCGACGCAACTATTTTAGGGTTTTTTTGCAAAATCAGCCAATTCTAAGTTGTAATCCACTTGCGCGTGGTAAGGGTTGCATGAGTGGTACACGGTGTCACGTCATGCGAGATGTCTTAAGACATGCGCGATTATGTGGCTTGCACCAATACAAAGGATCGAAGACAAGAGAGGAATACTGGAGAGAGCCTGTGTGCACCGAATTTTTAGTATTCGCTATCGAAATGTGGAATTAGGGAAAAGTGTTATAAAAGTCATAACTTTATTACATTAGTGCCAATTCAATCCTAAACCTTAGTGTTATTAAATTTTATACATGGAAATGTGGCCATTAAGGGAAATCCCAGTGGTTATTAAAGCTATGTTCGATAGCTTGTTTTTACTGTAGATTTCCAGGATTATTGTAGTGGGTGTGAATTGGTTTTAGATGGGTACTGACGGAATCATGATTTTATCACTGTCATATTCAATCATAGACTAAAAACTACTTTATATTTTACTAGTAGGTTAGGTTCGGCTGGTTAGAAATAACTTCAAGATGTGAGTTTCTCGCTTTGGGATTCCATAATAGACTAACCAAGTGTTCTTCAATTTTACTACTCGACCGTTTTATTACATAGTAACTTGAAACAATGACCTCTTTGAAGTTCCAGTAGATTATGCTCGAGGTTGCTGGGTTAGGTTTCTTCTTCAACGAGCGGATTAGGGGAGGTGATTCGTTTCCCAAAGCAAGCCAGGCAAGTATAGGCAGCCAATGATAATTTGTCATGTCAATTTGTGAAACAAATTCACATTTGTAATATTTGAACTCATAACCCATATTTGTTTTCTAGCATCACGTTGATATTTTCCACAAACATAACACTTTTACTAACCTAGCAAGAGCCTAAAAAACTTGCAAAAATGAGTTAGGCGAATGAATTGGCAAGCATCCCAAAGTTTCGGGGGCTTTTTATTTTCTACATGTGGCAATGAAGTTTGGACTAGTAGCTTTTCGATGTCAATATCTAATCCTAATGAAACTTTATAAAAAGCCAAACTAATGCGGTTGTGGGATGGGCTATTGTTGATCAACATCATTGCCTCTTATGGAAGCGGGAGCTTTAATTTTTCAAACTAATCCAAAGGAAACTTTAATCTTGTCGCCTATCGAAGGATTTGCCAAAGCAGTGATTAGGCATTGACATCGAAAAGCTAAAAATATTAGAGCATGCACTTAGGTGTAGTCTAAGGCGACAAAATGTTAATATTGTCGCCTATCGAAGGATTTACCAAGTAGTGATTTTATATTACGTGATAGTAATTGTGACAACCCGAATTTCTGCTTCTGTTTTCAATTGAATAAGTTGGGCGTTTCATCAACGCGCTTATAATCTTTTTCCCTGAGCTGATTACTCACGGGATAACTAGTCTATCTCATGAAGCCATTAAGAGATTTTAACGTAATAGACTTGAGAATTCGACCAGGAATCGACTACTCGACTGTGCTAATCTATAAGGGTCAAGACGGCACTGTCAAAATCAATCAGAGACCGGAGATATGTCGATTCGATTGAGGTATGTGATTAGAGTGTGGGTGATTCCACTTAATTGCAAAATTCTCGTCGAATGGCATTAGAACGATTTTTCTGTCATTTATGTATCCTGTACCTGTACTTGAAATCTCAAGATTTTCACGATAATTGAGAGTTGCCAATGTGTCGAAGATGCACAATGTGGCTCGAAAATAAACTCAATTTTTGTTTTGTTATGTCACAATTCATTTTAGGAACATCGACTCATCCTCCAAAGATTTTTCTGCAAACCCGAGATTTCGGCGAAAATTCAAAGTAAGGCTATTTTGGACCGGGAAAATTATAGGGATGGTTTTGGTCACATTTTTGGCCATCAAGTTGGACTAATTGACAAGGAAAAATCATGAGATGGACGAGGGCACCTTGGTTGATTTTATGGGGGCCAAATTGAGCTCAATTGGAGAAGTCTTGAAGTGGAATTGGATGGAATTGGAGGGAAATGGTCCAACATTCGTAGGACCAAGGGGCAGCAACATTTGGACCCATTGGGAAGCTTGTTTGGGAAGCCATGGAGGGGCAAAGGGCTGAGGATGACAGCCAATAGTGGTGGGGCAACAAACTCAAGTGTTTTAGATATTTGTGTGGCCCCTTCCTCATCTTCAGCTAGCTTCTTCTTCTTCCTTGGACTTTCTTTTTCCATTGGTGTGTGTTTTAAGCTCAGAAAAACCAGAGAACCAGCCAAGAACCTCCCCCTTGCTCGTCAACCGCCCCCTGCCGCCGTCTGAGCATTGTCCCTGCCGCCCGAGCTTGCCAGCCCACACGCACGTCCGCCCGTCCTCGCGCCCAACCGCCATCCCCAGTTGTCCTCATCTTCAGCTGGCTTCTTCTTCTTCCTTGGACTTTCTTTCTCCATTGGTGTGTGTTTTAAGCTCAGAAAAACCAGAGAACCAGCCAACAACCTTCCCCTTGCTCGTCGACCGCCCCTCCCGCCGTCCGAGCACCGTCGTTGCCGCCTAAGCTCGCCAGCCCGCGCGCACGTTCGCCCATCCTTGCGCCCAACCGCCATCCCCCGCGTGCCCTGTTCACCGTCGCAGCTCACCTAGCCGCCGTTCGTCGCCGCCCAACCACCGTCGAGCACCGCCGTTGCTCGCTGCAGCCTCCGCCACCGTCGCCTGGCCCGTTCCAACTTAATCGACCGCTCAGCCCATACCTTCGGTCCTTGGATAGAGAATGAAGGCCAGCAAGGACCTTAGAGCTTCTAGGCCCGTTTTAAGGCCCGTCCAAACCTCCGTTGGTGTCGCCGCAAGCTTGTTTATCGCTCGCCTCCGCGTTGCCATCACCGTGGACTCACCGGTCCTTTAAACCGGTGAGTTTACTTGCTAAACTCTGTTTAGGGAGTTAATGACGCTTAGTGGATAATTAGTTTAGGCTAATTAGGGATTAGATGGTTAGTTAGTTTAAATTAGTGATTTAATCACTTAATTATTTATGTTAGGTGGTTAGAATAGATGGATTAGAGGCTAGATAGATTGTACTATTTATCTAGATATGTTCGGAAATTTTCTAGGCCCGTTTAGGTGGTTAGATTAACATTTCCAGCCTAAGTTAGTATTTATTGTATTTAAATCGCATTATTTATTATTTTTGTAATTTATTTAATTATTTATTATTTACCAGAAATTATACCGGGATAGTCGGTGACTGGAATTTCGTACTGATTGCAATGGTGTGCTTAGTTTATACAAATGAGTGTTAATTTGTGCAAATTGAGTGGTGATTGGAATTTTGGTTATTTATTCCAAAATTGTGAAATTTTGATATTTAATTAGAAAATCCCGGGTGTTGGGTTTTGACACCGAAAATGGTTTTAAAGACTATATCAAACAATGGGATTTTAAAAGGGAGGATATCAATTTTTCTGGTTCAAATTGATCGTGTACCCACACAAGATTATTTTATCGGGTGTTTTTAATACGAAGAAAACAGGCCAAGTCATTATTTTAATTGAGACATTTGAGTGTAAAGCACAATGTCCTTGGCCGGGATTGATTGATCGTGTGATGGCTAAGTGAATCTGTCCCCGATGTGCGTTGGTAAGGCGTTGCCCCTATATGGGATGCCCTTGGACAACGGATGCTGGTCGCAATAGATTCTGGACCGATGCTCCTTTGGGAATGCTGTCCCCGATGTGCGTCGGTGGATGTTGCTATGCTCAAAAGAGTGAGACGAAGCCTGGCTACGCTAGAAGACCGATGTGCGTCGGTATATTGTGCCTGTGCGGGCAGTAATCAAATGGAAAGTGTGTTTGATGGAAATTGAAGCGCCAGATTATGGGACAAAATTGTGTGGCATGGTATTGGACGTGTCATAACAATTTGGCCTTATAATCGGGACCCCTGTGAGTGATGGATTGATGGATTGATTGATCGATTGTATTAATTGAATTGATTGATGGATTGATCAATTGTATTGATTGTATTGATTGATTGAGTATGTGAATTGTACTGACATGCATGAGGGAACTGAGGTGAGGTAAGTCCTCTGTTTTGTTTGTATAGATTGCCTTTAGGCGTATTTCCTTCATAGTCGGAGTTTAAGGGATGAACTTGCTGAAACATTATCTCACCCCATCGTGGGCTCATTCTTTTTAGGTCCTTAGATGGCAGCCTTGCTGGTTTGTTTTGGTCAGCCGCGGGCTATTACTGAGCAGGGTATAGATGTCATTGTCCCTAGTAGTCATTGGGTCTACAAGTTGGTCGTGACTACCATCTAGGTCGATGAGGGCCTACCTGAGAGGATACCTCATTGATTCAAGGCGTGGTTCCGCCATGAACTCAATGGATATAGAGTTGGTCCCCTCCAGGGTTTTGAGATCCCTACTGTGGTTGTCGATGTCGCTTTTGGTGAGGGTGTAGCTGACCCTCCTGATGGTGCTGTGGAGGACCCGGCACCCCCGGAGCCTGTAGAGTCCGAAGGATTGGTGAACGTGTCTGACTAGTGGGTCGTGGGACAATTTCCTTTTTGAGAGCTGATCTTTTTGGTAGACAAACTAGTTTTGTATCTAAACCTAGTTTGTTTATAAAAGCATGTTTAGGTTGTGAATTTGTTATCCTGCTTTTCTATCTCATGCTGTTTGCTGTCAGAGGCTTTGTTTATTCGCTTCTGCATGTACAATAAAATGAATGGGTCGGCGACGCGCTTTGAGACGTTGCAATTTCATCGACCACCGAGGGATGTGCGTGCGCTCGAGGTTCAAGGCGTGACAGTAATTAGTGCATAGACAACTATAAAATTTCTTAATTAGTTTCTTAATTAGTGGTCCTAAGCACTATTTAAGAAAATCCAATTGAAAATAAGAGCTAAAAATTACTTTTGACAATTTTAAGTGTGTAAATAAAATTAAAATTTTGGGTAATTGAAAATTTATCATTGAATGTTATGCATTTACTGCCAAACATGTTGATATGTATAGTAAGTAATTATCATTAATTAGGTTTTTTTAGTGAACGAATTAAGTAACCATTCTCTTAATTACTTAAAACATAAATGAATTTCACTCTTAATTGAATCTTCCAAGTGAATATGATATATAGGGTTGTCAAAGACTTAAATTCATTAACTGAACTCTTTTATTCATAATCTAGGGATACAAGCTTAGAGATCATTGAGTAGTTAAAGGGATTTAAACAGATGCCTCCAGCTCTTCACTCGAATTTGTCAAGCATAGGTGAGGTCATTGCCAAATTTTGTCATTTTTAGCACTAGATATGATTATCAAATAGGCCTAAGTTTGTAGTGAAAACTATGAATTGTTCGGCTGCAATCCAATATATTTAATAACAAATAGTATCACTTCATCATTGGTGAGATTACAAGGTTAGAATTTCTAATCAGACGTCGTCCACTCACAAAAAACTAGAAAGAAGTTCCACGATCTCAACCATTTTCATGTTCATATCACAGCACCATACGCTGGTTTTTTCTCCTTCTAATCATCATATATATGCATATACATAGGGAAACACGGTGCGAACAATTGGTAAAATGCTCATTTGATTCGATACAATTAATCTGGTATTTGATCCTTAAAGAATATTTTTGGGAGAAAGTATACTAGAATTGCCAAAAGTTGTGTACAACATTTACTTCAGTAGTGTTTTTTTTTTTTTTTTTTTTATCATTTAAGTGTCACTTGTTTCAAAAAAATTATTACTTGAGTGACAATTCAGATGTGGGTTGCCAGAAATCCGAGGCCATATTTTATTAATTTCTTTGGCTAACGTGGCTTGCCAGTGAGCCTAGTCAGCATATAGACCCTAAACGATGTCGTCTACAGTGTTTGCCCCAAAATATAAACCTTAAATTGAAAATTGAAAGAAATCTCATAAAAACCCTAATTGATTTGCAATCGAAACCCTAGTCCGATTTGCCCCAAAAATTGAAACCCTAATTGGTGAGTCAAGGAGAGGAGGAGTAAGTGGTTAGGTTGAAGGAAAAGGAGGAAGTTATAGGCAATGAAGGTGGGGATTAAGCCACACGCCAAGGACCTAGTTTCCCTTGTAGTGAAGAAAGAGAGTGGCGACGGCTTCACGTCCGACTTGGTTGGGGAGATCATGTGACATTGGGAAAATTCTTGCATTTATTAATATGTAGGATTTTGGTTGCTATCAATGTCATGTGTAAGAAATATATGCGATCAATTAATGTGACTATTATGTGTGAATGATCGGTTAGAAATTTACTAAGTTAATTATTTACTTATGTTCGGAAAGTTGTGCTAATGTTTTGACAGGTTCAAAATATTTTTCAGATTTATTGATATTTAGAATGGACACTTTTTCTTTTTACGTATTAATTTCCTTGATTGCTTAGTTATTCAACGTAAAAATTACTTTGGAAAGTTATTTTGGGCTCTCTCTTTCCATTAGCAAATGAGACTTTGAAATTTATATTTCTAGCTTTCCTCCATCAGCAAAGTGAAACATTGAATTTAGCCTTCGTTGATGTTGTGGCTATTTTATCTATATTAACTTTTATTTCAGTAATGCAATGGGTGACTTACTTCTTTACTTAGCCAAAGGATATGAATCTCTCCTAATTATCTCTTCTCTTAGCTTGCCACATGCCTAAACTATTCACATAGAGGCCACATGAAGAAATTCCATCGGAACACTTACCCTCTTTACTATTAGATTCAATGGTTCACCCTTGGAGTATTAAATTCACTAACCATGGTTAACCCATTTCCTCCTTCATTCTTTGTTATGGCCGTGTATAAAATCGAAGAGAGAGAATTCCCAAGATGAGCCCCACTCCATTACTTTACTAATCACTATCTACTTTCCTTTCAACTTTCACTTTCAATTCCAGGAGTAAAGGAAAAAGGTCCATGTTCGTATTTTATTAAATTTGAGTTTTTTTTTTGTTTGGATGAGGTAAACTCATTAATTTCCTCTACTCTTCATAAATGGGTTTGTCATTTTCAAGACAAAAATCGTTGATTCCGGTTTTGCTTTACTTTGAAGGAAAACTAAAGCTTTGATTTTATGCAAGTTATTATCAAGGTTACCGATTTTAGCAAGTTACCTTATTTGGAAGTTACCGAATTTAAAAAAAAAAAAAAAATTTTTTACATGCTTTCTGTTCTCTTGATATCTTAGTTCTTCATGTATTATTAAGCATCATCATTTAATAAATGTATATTTGAGAAAATATGCATAGATTGTTGATGTTGAACATGTTCATTTGATGATGGTTACGTGAAATGACACAATGCATAAAATGTTGATGTTGAACATAATTAGTCGATGATGATTAAGTGAAGTAATGTTGTGTATTGAATGTTAATGTTGAACATGTTCGTGTACATTAATGCTGCATGATAACATTGAATATTGAAAAAAAAAAAAAGAGTCATCGTCCACGTGAGGGTGGCAACATTACCTCGTGTCAGGATGCCCTAGGAAATAATTCAAAATGTTTCCGAAGTCGAGATGCCTCGCATTAAAAATTATGTATAAGTATGGTGGGACGCCTCATGGGCGGATGTTAGATAAGATATCTTGTGTGTCGAGATGCCTATATGCACTCTCATGAATATACATATATACATGTTGATAAAGCACCGAATGATACTGATGCATAAAGAAATTATATGCCATATGTGTGCATTGAGTAGATAATACTATGCATTCATGTGAGGCACTTGCAAAGAAGATAAAATGTGTGCTCATGCATTGATTATGTTACTTCGAATGTTTATGATTATTATGCTAGGGCGGGTGCGAAGGTGAAATCCTACTTTAGACCTATGAAGCATTTAGTAACCATCTTGTTTCCGGGAATAATTTCTACTTAGAAATAGTTTTCTGATTCTGTTTCATGGACGAGTTTTACGAGCATTCGAAAATATTTATAATTGTACAAAATTTCTATTCTTAGAATAGAAATTTATTTTATACAATCCTCAAATTTTTTTTGACTTAGAATTTTTTAATTTTTAATAATTTAATTACATTTTTCTCCCTTCTATTTTTTTTTTTTTACTTTTCTTTTATTTTTTCTTCTTTTTCTTCCTCTAGCTAGTTGCTGGCCTCAGCCATGGCTGGCGATTGGTTAAACGAGAGCCAGCGAGGTTGCGAGCCTTGGGGGAGCCTCACCGTGGCCCTCGAGCCTTACCCAACCACCAGCGAGGCTCGACCTCGCCCAATCACTATGAGGTCAGCCTCCAGCGATGCCGACCTTGCGGTGTCTAGGTGAGTTTGAGCCTCCTCAGGCCAAGGCGAGGCCGAGCTCGCCTAGCCACTGATAAGATTGAGCCTCATCAGAGGAAGCTCCAGTGAGGTTGTCGACTCTTGTCTAGCCAATCGTCGGCCATTGTCAAGGTTGGCAACTAGCTAGAGAAAGAAGAAAAGGAAAAGAAGAAAAGAAAGAAAAAAACAAAAATTGCTTGATTTTTGAGTTATTCTCACGAATAAAGAAGCAACTTTTTTTTTTACTTTTTGATTCTGTTCCAAATTTATTTTTGGGAATAAAAATGTTACTAAATGAATTTCTATTCTTTTTTTGTTACAGGGAACAAAATAATAGAAATAGTTATTATTTAACCTGTTACCAAACAAGGTCTTAGAAATTTCACTTGCTAAGCTTTGGCTTATTCCTTTATTTTCCTAGACAAGTAGGATACCCCTTCTACCGTCACCGCTTTTTTGAGCCCCGGCACATATTGAGTATATGTATGAGGATGTTGTGTTGCCTAATTTGGCTTTTATGTATACTAAGTGTACTACCATAGTATCGGTCAACGTATGATTTACCAAGTATGTTCCCCATCAATATGTAACCTAGTACACAATTTTCGATGGTAATTGCATGGGACCACTTAAAGGCTTTGATGGTCCTCCTGGTGATGTTGTCGATGAGCCGACGTTGGGGGATTTTATCAATCCTTAGATGTTAGATCGGTGTTGTATAAGTAGGCTTTTGAGAGAGGGGATACAATAGTGGAGATAGGAGTTACCGCACTCTTCCTAGGCGTTTTGTCTTGTGATGTTTTAATGTAAGTGATGCATATGTACGTCATTAAGTATGTGGAATAATGAGAAGACATGTTTAATCATTTTGTTATGCTTCTGTTTGCGAATAAATTAATAAAATATAAACTAAATACGATAGATGTAGTGTTTGATGTACCCGGGCATCTCAAATTAGGTGGCGGAACATCCTCTGCGTCGGGGAGGATGCGTTGATGACTGCCATGGGCAGAAATCTCAGAAGAAGGAAGAAGGCTGTCTCTATGTGTGATTGAATGAGAGAGAGGAAAAAAACGGCGTTGTTTTTAGGCAGCCAGCCACGTCGGCTTGTGCGACGTTGTTTTGCATGTCCACGTGGACTGGTTTTTAATACAAATATGTCAATTTATGTTAAAATTTTAATTATAAAAACTGTAATTATTTTAGTCAGAATTTTCTGTCGGAGGAACTCGGGTGATTGTTTTTTCATCAATTTGACACTTATGTGAGCCGACGAAGACTTTTGGTACTAAAGTGAGCACTGTACACAATTTTTGGCGCTTCTAGCGTGCTCCCCCCAAATATTTCCAACTACAAATCATTAATCTCAAATTTAGCGAGCTCACCGAGCTCTTCCACCTCACTCGCCAGCCGTTCCAGCTTCTCCACCAGCTCTGTGAGTAAGAACACGAAGGTCGAGACAGCGAGATCCTCGCCTGAGTTGCAGGCATGCTCGAGCTTGGTGGGAGACATGTAGAGCCTCAGTACAAGCCATGACGACCTGAGCTTTCGCAAGACCAGCGCATCCGATTGGCACCTTCTCATCTTCATGAGGCTCTCCCCAAGCTCCCGGAGAGTCCTCGCGAGGGATGACGCAACCAGTTCGCAAGGTTCCTTGATCAACTGTCTTAGGTCACCGGCCGGCTGATAACATGGAGGGGTGGTATAATAAGACAAAAAAACTTTCGAAATCAGAGGAAGGACTTCTAAATTTGAAAGCGAAAGACAGAGTCCGCTTCTCGGGTCTTAATGCCAGCAGGAGATAAAATTGACTCCACACCACATTTACTGCCTTGAGATATATGGATCACCGCATTTTCAGTTAGAATTACTTCACGTTTATATTCCATGTTTTCAATTGCTTTCTAATGAAAACATCTTATTATTCTCTTATTTATATGTGTATATATATGTGACGGTTTAAGCTTTTTGTACCTGCCTAGAAGATTGAACACAAACATCAAGTGAAACAATGGTGGCTGCTAGCTCCCTAAGAAGCTCTCCGACCTTTAGATACTTGTCCCATGGATAAGATAGCCCAAACCTCCTGTGCCACGGTTCCCATTTCGCAAAATTCGCCTGCAATAACATATTAAATCACGTCTTAATATGATAGTTTTGAACTTTTAGAACAGTTGGTAATGGTACTTCAAAATCTCTCATAATATCAAAAATAGAAATCCTAAATTCAAATATTTCTAGACCCTATCAATAGACTAAACATGAGAGGGATCGCTAGAATAGTTAAATATTGAACTATACTTTCATCTAACAATTTAGAGGAAGAGTGCTAGAATAGTAAAATATTAAATTACGCATTCATCTAACAACTTCAAATTTTAAAATAGTTGATAGTGGTATTATAAAATCTCACATATTAGGGAAAATTCCAAATAAGGGTTCAAAGTGCCCTCGTTTTCTCTAATGAATCCCAAATGGACTTTATTTCAATTAAGGGCCTAAAGTGACCAAATCGTTTCAAATAAGGACATGAAGTGGCCAAATCGTCTCAAATAAGGACCTTTGGCTGACCGGTGACTATTCTGGTCATCGGAGAAAGGGTATTTTGATAAAAAAAAAAATTGTAACATTATTTTTAATTTTTTTTTTCTTTTTCCTTTTTTCTCTTCCCTTTGCCAGCCATCGTCATCGATGCCCAGTGGAGGTTGCCTACCTCAGGCAAGGGCAACAAGCGAGGGCCTAGGCTAGGGCGATTCTGCGAGGGTCACCCTCGCCAGCGTCAAGCGAGGGTCACCCTCGCTGGCATCAAGCGAGGGCCGCCCTTGCTTGGGGCTAGCGAGGGTTGCCCTCCCCAACATTGTGCAAGGGCTGCTCTTGCCCTCATCGGCGTCGGGTGAGGGTCTCCCTCGCCTTGGTTGATGAGCATCGCCCGATGTCAGGCGAGGGTTGCCCTCGCTAGTGTTGGAGAGGGCAAGGGTTGCCCTAGCCAGATTTGGTGAGAAGCGCCTCGCCCAACATGGCAAGGGTTGCCCTTGTTAGCCTAGGCGAGGGCGACCCTCACCCAACGTTGGCGAGGTGGCGAGGGTGGCCCTCGCCTAAGTCCAGCGACCTTCGACATAGCCAGCGGAGGGAAGGGAAAAAAAGAAGGAAGAAAGAAAAAGAAAAAAATAGGAAAAAATAAATCAATAGACAAAAATGGCCTTCGTTTTAAGAGATTCAGCCTTCATTTGCAATAAGTTTCACTTCACACCCTTATTTGAGATTATTTAGCCACTTCGGACTCTTATTCGAAATTATGTCTATTTCGGGTCTTTATTTAAAAAAATGAGGACATTTCAGACTCTTATTTGAAATTTTTATTACAAATTATTCGCTAAATCCTCAAGTTTGAGGGAGCATGCTAGAGTAAGCTTGAGATGAACCAACCTAGTTACAACACAATGGGAAATTAAAGAGGGGAAAGAAGACTTACCAGAGACTCGTCCTTTGCTTTCGAATTCAGAACCGGTCTGCAGCTTTTGCAGATTCCGTCACCCTTGCTTTCCTTATCGGCCACCGCATCAAAGTACCTATCCAATAGTCCTGCCATTAAAATCAACAGATAAAAGTCAACCATACGTGACATTACAAGCCCCATGTCATGAACAGTGCTAAAATAGTACTGCTGACGTAGTCACGATTTGATTACCTTCCATCGAACAAGCAAGGTGCTCGAATTTGGAGGCGATAGACACGTGAAGTTCGTCGCCAGCCCAAATAGGGAAGATGAACAAGCTCGTGAAAATGGAGGCCGCAAACCCTATCACGACTATCTCAAGGCGCTCGGTGGCAGTTTTCAAGATTTCTTTGGAGCTTTGGAATTGGATGCCAGATACGGCCACCAGACTGAAGCTGAGGATGAAGATCATGCCATCATAGTCGTACTTCCTCTTTATGCAAGGAATCGATCAAACATATGTAGCCGCAGCACTTGAGATTTAGCATTTATTGAACCGTGATCAAAATTGTTTTCAACTATCGAAATATCGCAAATCCATGCTTGCAGTAAGAGCACGTAGGACATATGCAATATAAGCAAGAGCACACTATATTCATGACACGCTTAAAGATGGCTAATTTCATGTAAACTTCCTAGCTAATATATTGTGTTTCGTCTTTGCGTTTATTTCGGTATTTTGAATGTCTCACCAAAGATGAATACCGCGGTGCCAACGCCAATGTCCTTCCCGACCTTGCTGTCAATGAGTTTAGCCAAGACCGCCGACATGCACCCCAACATACCACCCGATAAAGTCCCCGCCGCACGGTTCAATCCCTTGCTTAATGTCGCCCCTGATAATCGTCCAATCAATCTCATTAGAACTCGTGCCAAACAAACATCACGAGCACGGGAGTTCATTAGTCCATAGCAAAATAACGGGGTACCAAACCTGCATAGAACTCGAACATGACCACGACGGTCATGACAGCCCCACACGGCATCTGTTTCGAATATATTGTACGTTGGAGTGATGAAGGCCACAATTGAGGCCAAAACGAGTGCGATCCCGCCTTTGATACCATGTACCACTCTTCTCAGGTCATGCTCGCCATTCACTCTTCTCGGGAAAGCCGCGACGGCGGAGAGATAATTCCCAAGAATCTTCGCAGCGGCCGAGAGATAATTCCCCAGGGTCTTCCGAGCGGCCCCTTCTCCTCCCTCTTCAGTCGGGAACACCATGGAAGAGCTCCTCATCGGCACGGCGCGACCCTCTTCACTCTCGTCCTCAATGCTTTGATGCTCACTTGGTGATGAGACCCTTGAGTTGGTGATCGACCGTTCACATATATACGCAAACCTTGAGCTCCCACGGACATGTTAAAAGGAAAAAGAGCAAGGAAGATAATAATATAACTTTGAGCAACGCTTGGAGGACAACACCGTCACTTTCCACAAAGTAATAGTACTATCCTCACCACACATCTCCAAATTTATTGTTAATAAAATCTACTGTGAGACCAATAGACAATTTTGACGGCCTTTGCGTGATTTTCGCTCTAAGTAAGGGGAATTTTTAGTGAAATTTTGTTGAAATAAACCAGTTGCTATGTATTGATTCTTCTAAACCATCGTAAATTGAATGGAAATTTGAGTCTTTATTTTCTATCAAATTCTTTCATAATTCGAGGGCAAGAGTATGACCAGCCGAAAGACTATGGACCTAAAAAGTGAAAAAAAAAAGTTTTAGGGAGAAGAAACATGCGAGAGATCCACATTGGGGTGAGAGATCTTGTAATGTTACTTTCCATACTCCCACTCACCTAGGAAGAAAAACTTGAGTGGAAATTGAAAGGCCTATTAGTGGTGAAGGCACGCTAGTGTTAAGGTGCTGGCTATTGCTAGGTAGGGAACTATAATAGTTCTCTGCACCTGGGGTGAGGTAGGGTGGCTTCAAAACCACTGCCAGGTGAACAGAGCTTCGCTTAAGCCTATCAACTGGCTACTCACCTTGTACCCTTGGTTGATAGGCTTGAGCGAAGCCTATAAACCACGTAGCTATGTACCAATTCTTCTGAACCATCATAAATTGAATAGGAATTTGAGTTTTTCTTAAAATCAAATTATTTCATAATTTGAGGGCAAAAGTATGACCACTTGAAAGATTATGGACCTAAAAAGTGAAAAAAAAAAATTAGGAAGAAGAAATAGGTGGGAGATCCGCCTTGAGGTGGGAGACCCCGCAATGTCACCCTCGTACTCTTACTCACCAGTGAAGAAAAGCTTAGGTGGGAATCGAGGGACCTATTGGTGGTGAAGGTAGACATCATGTTAGTGCCAAGGTCCTAGTTACCACTAGGTAGAGGAGTATAATAGTTTTCTATGCTTGAGGTGAGATAGAGTGGCTTCAAAACCACAAGGTGAGTGGAGCTTCGCTCAAGCCTATCAACCGCCTGTTCACCTTATACCCCTAGTTGATAGGCTTGAGTGAAGCCTATAACCAACATAAATTGAATGGGAATTTGAGTCTTTCTTAAAATCAATTCTTTCATAATTCAAGGGCAAAAGTACAACCACCCGAAAGACTATGGACCTAAAAAGTGAAAATTTGCATTATTACTAACATTTAAAGTAGAGAAATTTACTATAAATGTTACTTTTTAAAAGAATTTCATCTAAGAAAATCACTTGAATCCATGGATTTATCATGACCACTACCCAATTATACATACTATTTGGCATGTGTCACGGGGTGGCAATTCCTTGGTTATGGAATAGCCCGTGCAACGCTTAGCGAGATGAAAGCACCAGGCTAACTTTCCTTCTCTAGTTGTTCCTAAAAATAATATGGCGAATCGCATGCTCTTACCGAATCGTAGGCGTCTAGTCCATCGAGCAATGTAGCAGAATGCTTTAAACATGACAATTAATTTCAGCTTGCCATGGCCTCTTCAGGAGAGTAGTATCAGCCCTGATTAGTTTGTTAACAGGAGGCCAACCCTGCATTCAAAGTTCTATAGAGACATAACTATTCTGTTGCAAAACTACTAGCACCACTTGTTGGAGAAAACTTCCTTAAATGTTTTGAAGCTGACAAAACGTTTCCATTAGTCTAGTCTGAAGACTTGCAGACTCTTCCATCAAATTCTGAAGACCTCCGAACTGCCAGAGTCAAGACTCAAAGTCTATCCTCATTGACAGACTCAAGACCGTCGAAGAAGGCTTATCCAGAACTGGATGTTTCGTTAAGGATTTGACTTTATCGACTGGAGAAGATCTCTTGGCTGGATATAGCATGTCGGAATCCTTTATTCAAATCAAGATTGATTCAGGGATTTTGGATTCGTTGATTGACGAAGTATACTTGGAAGGTTCTACTTATGGAAACCTAGATCCTGATTGTATGGGCGAGCAGGATTGTTGGGCTATCGTCATGTTCCTTTAATAGCTCGAAGATCTTCCTAATTGATTCTGTCCAACAGGTAGATTGGAAGAATTCCTTTGGTAAGTGCCAATGGGTATGATGGCATAAAGGAGTATATAAGGAAGACGTTCCAGTTGTTTGAGTGGGTGCGCGATAGAAGAATTCTAAAGTCCGAAGCTCCTTGTTCCTAGTCAATTAAACCGTTGAGCGAAATCTTGTACGCAAAAGAGAGTCGATATCTTTGAGAGACCTTGAGGAAGTGTAGTAGAGTCTCTACACTTTGTGGAATCAAGGAAGAGCTTTTACGTAACAACTCTTTTGTTCATAGTGAAATCCAGCCGGTGGGTCATTAGTGCGGAAGAGTGGACATAGGCTTGGATTAAGCCGAACCACTATAAACTCTGTGTTCATATTCTTTTCCCTACACTCTTTTACTTTGATCGTATCTTGTTCATTTGAAAAGAGAGAAATTTCCTTTTCATAATCTATTATTGATTAGTGCTGTATACTTATCTCGGAAATTTGTTTTTACACCTATTCACCCCCCTCTAGGTGCTTATACTAGCTCTAACAATTGGTATCAGAGCCTGTGTACTCACTTAAATTGAAGTGTTTTACTTCAGAGTTAAAGATCCACGGCTAGTATGTTGGCTCCGGGATGGTTGAAGGGCAAAGCAATACCCGGACCGCCTTATTTTGATGGGAAGGAATACAACATATGGAAAAACAAGATGAAGGCATTCTTAAGATTAAAGGATCCTCTGGAATGGGATGTGGTGGACAAAGGAATCATTCCTAAAGCTGCACCTGTCTTAGAAAGAGGAAAAGAAGCTGTTGAGTCTTGCGAGATGACTCAAGAAGAGATAACCAAGAGACAAGCTCTTGATGCAAAAGCAATTTATTCTTTATATTGTGCATTATCACCTACTGAATATAACATAATATCTTCTTGTGCTACAGCTAAAGAAGTCTGGGATAGATTACACATCACCTATGAAGGAATTGATCGAGTGAAAGAAACCAGAATCAACATTCTGCTCGGTCAATACGAAGCATTCAAAATGAAATCGGGAGAATCTATCACTGACATGTTTAGTCGTTTTACAGAAATCGTGAATGGTCTTGAAAATCAAGGTCAACCAATTTCTGATCCCATGAAAGTAAACAAGCTACTGCGTGGACTCTCCAAGGATTGGAATCACATAAAAACCTCAATAAGGGAGACACAAAGAATTATGCCACTTTCCGTCGATGAATTGGTTGGGACTCTTCGATCTTATGAAGTGGAGCGAATCAACGAAGATGAAGATCCTAAAGGTAAGAAATCCATTGCATTAAAATCTAATGATGATTTTGATGTCACGTTCTGAAGACGACATGGATGATGAAGAGCTTGCTCTCATGATAAGAAGATTCAGAAAGCTAAACGAAAAAGGAAGAAGATTCAATCCAAAGAAACAAAGCTTTCAAAAGCAATAGAGTAAGTCTTTGAGGATGATGAATCCAATAGAGATGTAGTCTGTTTTGAATGTAAGAAAAATGGACATATCGGACCCAACCGTCCCATTCGAGGAAAAAAAAGGAAAAGCTGAGAAATTTCGAAAGGCACTCAAAGCAGAAACTTGGAGTGATACAGAATGTGAAGAGTGATGATGATTATGCCAATATTTGTCTCATGGCACAATCAGACTCAGATTCAGACTCAAATGACTCGATTCGACGGTGAGATCAAGGTAAGTAATTTGAAAATCCCTACTAAAGTTTCTAGATACATTGATGAATTGTGTCTTAGTCTCAAAACCTCTCTTAAAAGGATTTCCGAACTTAAAAGAGAAAATTCTGCACTAAAACAACAGGAAAATGTTTGGAAAGAAAAGGTCAAAAGTTTAGACAAAAGTGTTACTACTTTGAAAGAAAATGAAGATAATCTTTCAAAAGAAAATGCATTCTTGAAAAATGACATCTCAAATATTTCTAAAAAATTTTCTATAGGATCTGAGAAACTTGAAAAAATTCTTTCAGCACAAAGACCTTACTTCAACAAATCATGTTTAGGAATGACTGCTGAAACCATTCCTCTAATTGATTTTCCTAAAGTAAATGAAAGAATTAAGCAAAGACCTACAAGAGATGCTTACAAAAATCATTTCCAAAAAGTTTTTGTAAAACCAAAGAGGTCGCAAAGGCTCTTAGATGTTCTAAGTGCAATAGCTCGATCATTTTGAGAAAGAATGTCAATGGTTTGGAAACCATGTTAAGAAGGTATGGACAAAGATCGTATATAGTACTAACACCAATGGACCCAAGAAAGTATGGGTACCAAAGAAAGCTTGAGTTTCTTTTCTAAATGCAGGTCACTATCAAGAAAAAGATTAAATGGTACCTGGATAGTGGATGCTCAAGGCATATGACGGGAGATTCAAATTGCTTCTTAAAGCTTGTTCAAGTTAATGGTGGAAAAGTTTCATTTGGAGGAAACAAGAAAGGAAGAATTGTAGGATACGGAACTGTAAAGATTGGAAGCCTCACGATCGGTAATGTTTCCTTAGTGGAAGGACTCAACTACAATTTGCTAAGTATCGATCCCAGTTGCGACACCGGTTTCAAAATCAATTTTCAAGAAGGAATTTGTTCGGGAACCGCAAAGATTCCTCTCGGTCTTTCATGGATCGAAGACATGGAAATATCTACCTCTTGGATGTCAAACCGAGATGAAACTCAATGTCTAATCTCAATTCAAGAAGAAGCAAACTTGTGGCACAGAAAACTTGGGCACATCAACATGAAGCAAATAGCCAAAATTTCAGCAAAGAAGCTTGTTCGTGGGCTACCCAATCTGTCATACCAAAAGTCTGATCTATGTACACCATGCGTGTTGGGAAAACAGGTAAGAAACTCATTCAAACCAATAAATCAAGTTTCCACTAATCGTGTACTGCAGCTTTTGCACATGGATCTCTTTGGACCAACTAGAACTCAGAGCATTGGAGGTAAGAAATACTGTTTAGTAATTGTGGATGATTATTCACGATTCACTTGGGTATATTTCCTGGCAAGTAAGTCTAAAGCTTTTTCTTATTTCGAAAAGTTTGCTAAAAAGGTCAAAAATGAGAAAGGATATGTTATTTCAAGTATTCGGACAGATCATGGAGGTGAATTTGAAAATCAAGACTTTACAAAATTCTGTGATGAATCTGGTTTTTAGCATGTATTCTCCTCTCCATACACTCCAGAGTAAAATGGAGTCGTGGAAAGAAAGAATAGGTCGCTTCAGGAAATGGCTAGAACTCTTTTAATTGAAAGTAACATATCTTCACGTTTTTGGGCTGAATCTGTTTCTACAGCATGTTATATTATTAATAGAGTTTTTCTAAGGCCTATTCTGGAGAAAACTCCCTACGAGTTATTCAAAGGAAAGAAGCCCATTGTTTCATATTTTCATGTGTTTGGATGTAAATGTTTTATATTGAAAAATGCAAATGATCGAGTTGGTAAGTTTGAAGAAAAATCAGATAAAGGTATTTTCCTTGGATATTCTATCACAAGCAAAGCTTATAGAGTATACAACAAAAAGACTCAATCTGTGGAGGAATCAATGAATGTCAAATTTCAAGACTCTGTGCAAAATGAATCGATTCAGACTCAACTTGAAGATTCTGAACCTGCTCCAGACTCTACAAAGTCTAAATCTCCAGAAGCAGCTCAGACTTCAGAAGACCAGCAACAAATAATCGTCGAAGATTCAAATGAGGAAAAAGATCAACAGTCTGACAAATCAAACAGCAACTGGAAGCATAAATCCAGTCATCCCAAAGATCTCATTATTGGCGATATTAATGAAGGAAGTTGCACAAGATCCAAAAGGTGCGAAGAGTCTAGTGCTGTGGCTTTTATTTCTGAAATAGAACCCAAGAGCATAGAAGAAGCTTTATCTGATGAAAGCTGGATTGAAGTTATGCAAGAAGAACTCAGGCAATTCAGCATTAATGATGTCTGAGAATTGACTCCTAAACCAAAAGGTAAATCTATCATTGGAGCTAAATGGGTTTTCAGGAACAAGATGAACGAAAAAGGAAAGGTCGTAAGAAACAAAGCAAGAATCGTAGCCAAGAGATATACGCAAGAAGAAGGGATAGACTATGATGAGACTTACGCACCAGTAGCAAGGTTAGAAGCAATTAGATTATTACTTGCTTTTGCTTGTCATAAGAATTTCAGGTTATTCCAAATGGACGTCAAAAGTGCTTTCCTAAATGGATTTATCTAAGAGGAAGTCTATGTGGAACAACCACCCGGTTTTGAGAACCCAAGAAAACCAGACTCTGTATTCAGACCGAAGAAGGCTTTATATGGTTTAAAACAAGCACCTCGAGCTTGGTACGATAGACTAAGTAAGTTTTTAATTCAAAATGGCTTTGTCAAAGGTAAAGTAGATACTACTTTGTTTATCAAAAGAGAAAACAAAAGCTTTCTACTTGTTCAAATTTATGTTGATGATATTATTTTTGGATCTTCTAATGAAAGTCTATGCAAGAAATTCTCTAAGTCTATGCAGGATGAATTTGAAAAGAGCATGATGGGTGAACTAACCTTCTTTCTCGGGCTTCAAGTGAAACAACTGAAGGAAGGAACTTTTATTCATCAAGAAAAATATGCCAATGAACTTGTCAAAAAGTTTGGGCAAGAGAATTGCAAAAAGACTGATATACCAATGTCAAGTTCCTTGAAGATAGACAAAGATGAAGGAGGAAAGAAAGTTGACCGGAAGCTATACAGGAGTATCATTGGCTCACTTCTTTATCTTACTGCTTCTAGACCTGACAGTTTGTTTAGCGTTTGCATTTGTGCCAGATTTCAATCAGACCCTAAAGAATCTCATCTAAGTGCTGCAAAGTGTATTATCAAATACATTGCCTCAACTTCAAAAATAGGTCTCTGGTATCCTAAAGAAGGAGACTTTACTCTTCTTGGATACTCAGACACAGACCTAGCCGGATGCAGAATTGATAGAAAGAGCACCTCGGGCACTTGTCAACTACTTGGAAGCAGGACAGTGTCTTGGTTTTCAAGGAAGCAAAGTACAGTAGCTCTTTTTACAGCGGAAGCAGAGTATGTAGCTCTTGGAAGTTGTTGTTCACAAATTCTGTGGATAAAACAACAGCTAAGAGACTTTGGAATTGAAGATTCATGCACTGAAATCAAATGTGACAACATCAGCACAATCAATCTCACCAAGAATCCAATTCTTCGCTCAAGAGCAAAACATATAGAGATTCGACATCACTTCATTAGAAATCATGTTCAAAATGGAGAAGTTACTATTCAGTTCATTGACTCAAAGAATCAACTGGCGGATATATTTACAAAGCCTTTGGAGAAAAATCAATTTGAAGTTATTTGTTCCAGACTCAATATCTTAAAGTCTGAGGAAGTTCAGACCCAGGACTAAAAGTCTAAAGACTCTCAGACTCAGATGATCAAGATTCATGACCGTAAGTTATGTTATTTTATTATCTCTCAGATCAAATCCTGAAAATGTACGATCATCTATCTGGAATTGGTTGTTGCTATTTCCGTGATTATTTCAATCTTTCCATTCGAAAAAGAAGTTATTTTTAAAAATGACAGTTATCTAATTTTTGAAAAGGCAGTTATTTTTTAAAAGGCATCTTTATATTTTCTTTTTACGACGTTCCGTATGTCTCGCTTCGACTGCCTTATATACTGTCGGTTCCTCTTCGTTTTACTCACAAAAACCCTAAGAGAGCATTGATCTTCCACTTCTATCTTCTTCTCTTGTTTAATCCTCGAAAAGTTGTCATCTTTCTTGGAAAACAAGCTTGGAATCTCTCAAAGACTGTGAAAGATGTCGTCCTAAAGAAAGTCTTCAAGGATCACGAACAGGGGACCACAGCAAATGCATGAGGGGCCTACACACTTTGATCTCACTGACGAAGAAGAATCTCCTAGACAGCAGCAGAGCCCACAACATTCTCAGCAGCGTCCATCTCCTCCATCTAGACCTCAGAATGTTGCACATCAAGAAGAGGAAGAAATCATCGAACACGCAGATCCTGTAAGATCTCTTAAGCCCGATTTTATCTATAAGCTTTATCATGCTTTGAAGAGGAGTGATACTCCGTTGAACTACATTGATGAATTTATGAAAGACAAAGGGTATAGAAATGAAACTTGCTTTTTACGCACAATGGAACGATTGGGAATTGCCCCTGCTGGTTCGGCGGATGAGGCATTGGCAAATATCCCAACCGATCCACGTGTTGGAGGGATGAGTCAACCAGATGGGAATGACGATGATATGATGTACAGTCAATTTAAACCTAGAATGGGTATTGCAGCAAAAATCCGAAACAAAAGGACGGATTTGTTTCGATCGGATGATCACAAGCAACTGTACTCTAAATTGCTGAAGCGTGGGGTGATAAACCCTAGAAGTGTGGACTTTGATTTTCTTGACTTTGTGAATGTCAATCTGCGGGAAAAATTCAATCTTCTTTAACTCGAACAGTTTTGTTCTGACACTACAGAAGCTTATGCTGAACTCACTGCTTATTTCTATTCGAATCTCAGTTTCTTGAATGCGAATAGGTTCTCTTTTAGTGTTCGAGATCAGGACTATGTGGTTGACATGAATACATTGGCTGATGTGATTGGGGTTGAAAGAGGGAGATATCAACCTATCAGTGTATCTATTGCTCGTGCAACGTTGGAGCTTGTTAAGGATAGAAAGACGGAAGAAAAGATTTCTTATTCGAGAATAAATGCGTCGAACATTTTGCTTCACAAGATTGTGATTAACTGTCTCAGACCAAAATCAACTTCAAAGACCGACGTTTCAAACTCGGAGGCAAAGTTGATGTATGCCATCAATGCTGGTAAAAAGTTCTCTCTTCCACACACTATTATGTTCCACATGTATAGAGCAGTGGTGAAGGACAAGGGTCAACTTCTGTATGTAGCTCTTGTGACTAAGTTATTCAGACATTTGAACGTTCAGCCTCCCCAGATTTTTTGTGTTCGAACGTGCGATCAAATGGTGGTGGGACTGAAAATGGTCTCTAAAATGCGTCTGAAGGAACTTAGCAAGGCGTTGGAGCAATTCAAAGAGAAAAGCCCTGTCAAGACTCATCAATTCTCTTCGGCTGCAAAGAGGAAAGGGAAGGAGCCCATGGTTGCTCCATCAAAGAAAAGAAGAGCTCTCATCATTGAGGATGAAGAGGATGAGGACGATATCACCATTTCTGCAATGGCTTTAAAGAACTTGAGTCATTCTGTTCCAGAATCAACTGAGCGACAGGAAAAAGTCACTGATGAGATAGAACAGAGAACTGAAGAAAGAGAAGATTTGGAAGCAGAGGAGAAAGAAGCAGAGGAGAGAGATGCAGAGGAGGAAAGAGTTCAGGAAGAAGAAGAAGAGGAGAGAGAGAAAACAGAGCATGAGGAACACTTTTCTCCAACTAAAGGCATGGAAACAGGGGGAGATCCTGAGAAAAGAGGAACGTCCTCATTCCCTGCCACCAGTGAAGGAATAAGTCGTTCTCCAGCCGATCCAGAGGACATCTATGCCTCTCAATTTCCTGAGGAGGAACATGATGTTTCATCGCCCAATCTGCGTGAACATGCTGATTTGCCATCATCTGCATATACTCCATCTGATCGTGAGGAAGCCAGTACTCAGACTGATAATTCAGCAGACTTTCGTAGAATTCTCGATGTTTTCTTGGAGATGCGGGGTCAAATATATGCTCTGGGATGCGAAGTACAGAACTTGCAAAATGCAGGACAAACCTCTTCAGTTTCTTTGCATGATCAAATTCATGCCCTTGCTCTTCAAGTTCAAACAAATGCCAAGGGTGAAGATGTGGCGCAACTGAAGGAGGATTTGAAAAAGCTGGAAGGGATTGTCCAGTTAATGGGAGATTTCCAGCTTGTTCGTGTTCCCAAGCAATCTTAATTCCGTTCTCTTTTCATCTCTACCTTTTTAATGATGACAAAAAGGGGGAGAGATGTGGTGCAGATTTGGTTTGAACTTTTGTATCGATTATGTTTGATTGACTTGACTTTTGTGTTTGGTTGTTTGGATTTGGATTGGATTTGGATTTGACTGTTTGAACATTTGTTTATCTTAAGTACTATTGATATCTCATGGCTTTGTTCATTTACAAGACTAACCTACCTTCTGTGGATGCAGATTCTAGTGTTATTACTAAGCCTCTTATCTTTGTGAGATATCCATATTTGCCTAAGTAATGTTTTGCAGGTCACAGTTATCCAAATCTGCAGGAAAGTTTTGTCACCATAAAAAATGGGGAGATTGTTGGAAAAAACTTCCTTAAGTGTTTTGAAGCTGACAAAACGTTTCCATCAGTCTAGTCTGAAGACTTGCAGACTCTTCCATCAAAGTCTAAAGACCTCCAGACTGCCAGACTCAAGACTCAAAGTCTATCCTCATTGACAGACTCAAGACCGTCGAAGAAGGCTTATCCAGAACTGGATGTTTCGTTAAGGATTTGACTTTATCGACTGGAGAAGATCTCTTGGCTGGATATAGCATGTCGGAATCCTTTATTCAAATCAAGATTGATTCAGGGATTTTGGATTCGTTGATTGACGAAGTATACTTGGAAGGTTCTACTTATGGAAACCTAGATCCTGATTGTATGGGCGAGCATGATTGTTGGGCTATCGTCATGTTCCTTTAATAGCTCGAAGATCTTCCTAATTGATTCTGTCCAACAGGTAGATTGGAAGAATTCCTTTGGTAAGTGCCAATGGGTATGATGGCATAAAGGAGTATATAAGGAAGACGTTCCAGTTGTTTGAGTGGGTGCGCGATAGAAGAATTCTAAAGTCTGAAGCTCCTTGTTCCTAGTCAATTAAACTGTTGAGCGAAATCTTGTACGCAAAAGAGAGTCGATATCTTTGAGAGACCTTGAGGAAGTGTAGTAGAGTCTCTACACTATGGAATCAAGGAAGAGCTTTTTTGTAACAACTCTTTTGTTCATAGTGAAATCCAGCCGGTGGGTTGTCAGTGCGGAAGAGTGGACGTAGGCTTGGATTAAGCCGAACCACTATAAACTCTGTGTTCATATTCTCTTCCCTACACTCTTTTACTTTGATCGTATCTTGTTCATTTGAAAATAGAGAAATTTCCTTTTCATAATCTATTATTGATTAGTGCTGCACACTTATCTCGGAAATTTATTTTTACACCTATTCACCCTCCTCTAGGTGCTTATACTAGCTCTAACACCACTCCCATGAGCTAGTTGTATTTATCCTTTATGCATCACTCACTCTTCACCTAATAACCCCAAACTTCACTCACAAGTTACACAAGTATGGGAGAATCCTTGTCATTTTGGTTTGTAACATTCTCCCCTACTTCATTCCGCAATGTCTTCGTTGTTGTTCAGTCACTTCCCTATGTTGCCTTGGTACCATCGACATCGATTTTTTGGGACTTACATGCATGGTGAATGCTCGCTCAACAGGGTAGGCGATTTTACTAGTAGCTTGTTTTGATCACAACTGTTCCAGCATTTTCGATCACTTATGCTTTCCCTAACAAATGGGGCATTTGGAGAAGGGAAAAAGAAAAAAAAAAAAAGAGAGAGAAAAAGGAAAGAGACAAAAAAAAAAACAAAAAAATTCCAAAAAAATTATTAAAAATTGTCTATGTTAGCACTGACAGTACCATGTTAGCCGGCCAATGTGCATGTCAGCAATATCCGACTAAAATTAGCCGAAAGGATTGAATTTGCATTAGATCAAAAAGTTTAGAACTAAATTGGCATCAATATGAGGTATAGGATTAAATTGACATTATAGCAATAGGTTTAAGGCTTTTTCTGGCGCTTTTCCCCTTAGTTTGGCTATGGGGACAATAATTCATGACACGCCATACTTTGGTTATATAATCTATACACAAATCAATAGAAAAAATAATTGCTTATATAGCTTGAAATAATTAATCAATGAAAAATATTTTTATTATTGACAATAATTTATGTCTAAATATTTTCGTGAATAATAGAAATATTTTCCGTTTTTTCGTTGATGTAAGACTTATAAGAGATCATTTTTGGGAAAATATTTTCAAAATAATTCATTTTCTGCAAAACAAACACGTCATAAGTGATGATAACATACTTAGTAATTGTATTCAATAATTGTAATTTTTCTATTAGTACTTGTAAATGACGGGACAATAACCATCCTTAACGTGTAATAATATACCACAAAGTGTTGTACGAATGAATATCCAAACCTTTGTAACTTTTCACGATAATCATTATCCCATGAATTTATCCTCAACCTTTTCTTTCTTAGTAACTTAACTTCATGATCGTAACATTCCTTCACAGTTCGTAAACTTAGAAGCCCTATCGGTGAGCAACTCAAATGTCCTAATTATCCTTAATCAATAGTTACATTGACAATCTTAAAGTCAATGGTTTTCCCTAAAACGATTATCAATTAATATTTTTGTAAAATCAGCCGACCGTGAAAATTTCATTTATTTACTCACAATCTAAATTACATAAGGCACTCGTCCCATAAATTGCAGGAAAAGTGTCAAAAAATTCATAAATCTATTCATTAGTGTCTATTTAGTCCTAAACATTTTTTTTTTGGTCGGTTAGTCCTAAACATTTAAATGGTGCCATTTAGTCCTAAACTTTTTGACCTAATGTCAATTCAATCCTCTGGCTAATTTTGGTCGGATATTGTTGATGTGAATGTTGGTCGACTTCCGTGACACCACCGATGCTAACATGGAAAATTTTTAATAATATTTTATTATTATTTTTTCTTTCTCATTTCTTCTTTTTCCTTTTGTTGGTGACTTGCCGAGGCGATGGTTGGCCATGGCCGAGTTGGCCTTGCTTGGGTGAGGCTCGTCGTTGCCTGCCATAGGCAAGGCCCGATTGAGCAAGGGTGAGCCTCGACGAATGCTTCCCTCGCTAGATTTGGCCTAGGCAAGGCCGACGCCCATCAAGGGTCAGACTCGCCAGATCTAGCCTAGGTGAGGCCGAACCTTACCGGGCCTCGTTAGATCTATCGAGGGGAGCCCTCGCCTATGGCAGGCGGCAGGGAGCCTCGCCTAGGCGAAGCCAACCTGACCGTCACCTTTGGCTGGTGGTTGGTCATTGGCAAAAGGAAGAATAAGGATGAAAAAAAGAAGAAGAAGAAAATTAGAAAATAATTATTTTTTAAAATTAAATATTATTAAAAATTATCCATGTCAATACCAACGGTGTCACATAAGCTGGCCAGCGGTCACATCAATAACATTTGGCCAAAATTAGTCCGAAGGATTGAATTGACATTAGGTCAAAAACTTAGGATTAAATTGGCATTGTCTAAAGGTTAGTATTAAACTTACACTAATACAATAGATTTAGGATTATTCAACGCTTTTCCCCGTAAATCATTGGCTTGGTTCTGGAGTAGGGAATCTACCATTTTAGCACCGCTCTTCGCAAAAGGTCCTGCGAAAACAAGCAATGTCATTGCTTATATCACATAAAAGTTGCATTCTTATGACATAAATTTGCTACAAACCCGGACTTTAGTTCGAGGAAGATTTCTATATGCCGGGAGACACTCGAAAACGTGCACGCCAATAGTTGACGGTTTGTTTACTGAAAAATGACGGTTGCTGTATTATAATTGCGATCCCTCCTCCTCTCCCTCTCCCAATCTCTGTGTCTTCCTTCGTCACGGCTGAGTATCTTTTAACCTCTTGAGGACGAATCAGGAGCGCATCGGGGTTTTCTAATGTCAGTGTGGACGGTCTGTCTGCGACCGGACTCGCGCGAAAATGCTCTCTGGGTCGGTGAATTAACAAATGTACAAACGGTCGCTCTCTCCGTGACGGCTTGCTAGCTTTTGTAATTATACGAAAGCGCTTGCAGATCGATGGATGAATTGACTAAAGAAGGCGTTGTTTAGCTAGTGTGCAATAGATTTACTCCAATGAACGTCAGCGACATCTCACTCGTGGAAAGGGCCGCCCTCGATCACCAAAGTCAGATCGCCCTTCTCTAGAGTTTCTTCAAGAGGCACTAGTTGCAACCTCAACTTCATTCGTTTAGATCGGATTCGATATCGTTTCCTGGATTTCCGTACTTTCCGACTCGTTCTGTCTATGGCTCGCGGGTTATTAGAAATCTGTTTTTTAATAAAGGAAAAAATAATGTCATCCAAGCCTGAAAGATTTAATGAACAGTTGTGGCTCGTAAAATTTCGTTTATCTTATGCAAAATCTTATTTTTCTCCTGGGAAAACAAGTGGCGGGGGAATGAAAACCAGGAAGTCAGCCGACCTGCATGCCTTCTTCAGACACCATCTTACCAATAACCATTAATCATGCTCACCAAGTTGAGAAGAAATAAATGATACCACCAGACAGAAATACATCGAGCTCATGTATCTAACCTAATTAGACTTTTGTAGAACCAATTCTTATTCAAATGTTCTGATGTTTTATCTCGAAAATAGTCATTAAAACTTCGTTCTAGAATATCCATCGAGCATATTCATCAAGATAGTTATAACTGGAGATTTGCATCACCAATTGGGCCGCCTTTGTATATCCTTTTCCGTGACAAAAAAGAAAGAAAAGGAAGAACCCTTCGAAAGGTTTGGCTGGATCGTACAACATTCGTTAATTACCAAGATCGGTAGGCCGGTTTTCGCCCGTCACTTTGAGATGAGCACGTAAGTTTTGCTTTGAAAGCTACATAAAGACCAGAAAAAAAATTAAAAATAAAAAAGCTACATGAAGACAAAACCGACTTCTCGAACGATCGTGGTGCTTTTGTCTAAATATCAAGGTGATGGTGACGATGGTTGAGCTCCCAGACAATCAGACCCACAAGTCCATTCAGCCAATACAAGAAGTTGTCTCAAAGACACGATAAAAAAAGGCAAAGCGGAAGATGTCATCGAAAAGAGAACTTCCCTTTCTTTCAATATTGGATCCGACGGCTCACGACTCTTGATCCTTGAGAAACTGTGATCATGCTCCAAAATGTGAGAAGCTTTTGAGAGATTTACATTCATGATGACCGCTAGAGCAATATTTCTAGTATGGTTCGACCCTCTTGTTTCCAATTAGGTTTCATATCAACTACTTGAGTCTATGATCATGCTCCAAAATAAATCACGCACATAAACTGGGTTAATCGCCATGATGAATTCTCGATTACTTCTGACTACTTTAAAATGATGTGGATCTGTGGGCGGAGAAATTGCATCGAAAGCCATAAACTTTAAGCATCGAGTGCGATCAAGTCCCAAAATGGCATCAAAAAGTCGTAAAAATTATTGTTATCCATGCCCTTGTCTATTTACCCTTTGGTGGTTCCACAACTTGATATATTCGAACATATAGTGGGGTTGCCTTTCCAAAAAGGGGAAATCACCGAGCCTTCACTTTCCCACGAGTCGTGTGAACATATAGTGGGGTTGCGCTTGGGCTCGTCACAGTGGACAACTAACTCTTCCAAATTAATGGGGTTAGATTTGAGTTTCGAGTAAAAAATTATAATTTTTTTTTAAGACAAAAAAATTCAGAATAGAATCGGCATTAGATCTAAGACGGATGCTTTTTCTTCAAGGAATTAGCACTATAAAAGTGAGGGAATTCTTTTGTCTAGGCTAGATAAAAAGCTCAAAAAATGGAATATCATGAGATATTTTCAACACCAACTAAGGAACTATGCTTCGCTCGCTTGTACACCTCTCATGTCCTTATCACAACATATGATGCTGGCTTCTACGATGATTACTTAACCAAAAAAGCAAATTTAAATTTAAAAATAAAATAAAATAAAATAAAATAATAATAATAATAATAATAATAATAATAATAATAATAATAATAATAATAATAATAATAATAATTATTATTATTATTATAATTGTTGTTATGATGATTGTGAATGATGACGATGACGATATTTAATAATTGAAAGAGTTATAATTAGGTCAATCATAATCAGATTGATCACAAATCTAAAAACAATGAGACGTATATTAAGTCTCCCTAGAAAGGGTTGTTAATTTAACGACAACCAAAAAAAAGATTTGGAGATTCGATTCGCTGACACGTGACCGTCACGTGCCCAACGGAGGATGGCTTTCGACAGGCGTCAATAGCGGCCGGGGAGTCTCTTGGAATTTCGCCACGCTTATCAGAAATATCAACAGCAGTTAAAAAAGGGACACAGCTTCGAGTCTTTTGACGACGAAGACGACGACAATAGCGTATCGTGTCAGTGGAAGCCACGTGGGATTTGCGGAACAATGACCAGCATTTTCTTTGGGGTTCTCTCCTCTGCCTCGACCTCAACTAAATTTAATCTTTGCCGTAACTCCATCCCGTCATCAACTCCCGCGTAACAGTAACTGCTGGTTTGGTTCCGCTACCGCGATGATCCCGTGCTCTTGACCTGTTTTGTTCTCGTTTGCGTTAGGGGGTACTCTGGCAGAAGGGGAAAGAGAAATTTCTTGAGCTTCTTGAATCGCTCTCGCTCACCACTTTTGAGAAGGAGTGCTGTTCATCTACTCTTTCTCGTTTTAATGTCTCCTTCCGATTTCTCGAACATTTCTTCAGATTGGGTCATTCTTTGTTCTGTAAGAAGTTTCTTGATTTTTCAGGTCAGCAAATGGAGGGGACATGCAAGGAATGCAGAAGCTGGGAGGAGGAGATCTACTGGACCCATTTCCATTCCATCCATTTTTGCCGGTTCCTTCAGGCTGACTTTCATCAGCAGCTTGTGAGTCTGCTCCTCCATTCACTCCTCTTCCAGCAAGAGAGAAGGGGGAAAAAGGAATATTTTCTTATACCGGCTTGGAAACTGAAGAAGGCGACTGTTTTTTGTCGTGAGCTGATCTTGTTTGTCTTTGGACCTTGTTGGCTTGAAATAGAGGGTGTCTTTGTGGATTACATCATAGTAGTTACTGTTGGAGGTTATAGGCTTGAGAGAGAAGAAGCAGTTGCTTGGAGTATTATACCAAGAGACGTCAAGTTTTGAACACTAAACATTGTTCCTTCCAGCGTAGGGGAACCCTAGAGTTTTTATATGCAAGTTATTGGGTTCCAGCCCATATGAACCTAAATAATTGTGCTTTACCTATTGGGCTTGTATGTGAACATATTATTTAAGACCATATTAACAATATATCCAACAATCTCCTCCTATGTTCACCATACAGCACAATCCAATAAGTTGATCAGTGTAATGTTCAGACAACAGGAATCATCCACATTCAGTCCAAGACAATCAACTCAGATCAGTCAAAGAGTTTTTCAGCAGTAAAGTATTAAACCCAATCATCATTTGCAATCTAAATAAGTGAATTATTCTTATCGTGAATTTGTTCTGAGATCAACAAATCAAAATAAATATTATGAGTTTTAGATTCAATCTAAACTCATCCAAATCCCAAAATAAATCTTAGACTCAGTTCACAACTAATATATACATAATAGTCAAGTATAAGTAGGCTAGTCAAAATAGTCTACGGCTTTACAAATATAAGAAACAAGCCTAATAATGTTCACAAAATAGAAATAGCAAAATGTAAATCTTAAGTAAATGGACTTCATCAAAATAGGCAATATCAGGTAAAATATCAAGTTCCCACACGCTCTAAATGATATATATTCATTCATCAAGTAGGTCATCCTGGTCAGGATCCCACTCATTAAGCTCTCCTCCATCTCTGCCATCCCTTGTAGAATGTCAAATATGAATTTCATATTATCATGAATTCAATTATTTGAATAAAAACTTAACACCATTCCATTAGGCAGAAAAGAACATATATTGATGTCATAAAGCATCATAATATCATGTTCATAAGTATCAAGCCAGTTTCATAAATTATGAACAAGACCTAAATAATGTGATTTACAAAAAATCATCAACTAAGTTTATTTATAGGAGAATAATTATTGTCTAGTTTCAAAGAACATGATGAATAGTCAAGTCACTTACAATAACCTAGTCATGTAATATCAAGTTTCAATTAAGAACAAGACCAGCAGGCTTCTTATGTAAACAACTGTTTCTATATTTCAATTTGGAATGTCACAGTTACTGATTCTTTAAAGTCAAATAATCTAGCATCAAGTTTGGAATTAGATCATTTAACCAAAATGATAGTCCAACCTAGTTGAATTGTATCATCAAGTTTGGAATAATACAAGTTTCCCTGATAAAACATTTGAATTAGATTAAAGTCATCTTCATCAAGTTTGGAATGAGACAACTTACCATTTTCAAATTAGTCAGCAATTGTGAACGTCGATGAAACATATAAACCGTGCTTATCATTGTAGCCAATAAAGAAATATTCAATAATTCAAAACACACAATTAGAAGGTAAGTAAATGGTATTTAAGACTTGCCTATATAGTCTTTAACCCCATTTCCCCCACTGTTTTCAATAATCAATCTTTAGACATACCTTTGGTGAGAGTATCGGCTATGTTATCCTTCGATCTCACATTGATCAAGGTGATAACCCTTTGTTCTCTCAGATAATTCAACAACGTATATCTCAGTCTCACATGTCTTCTCTTTGAATTAAAGAAAGCATTCTTGACGACTTGAACAGCTGCTTGATTATCACAGAATAGGCTTAAAGAATTAATCTTTAGCCGAGTCAAAAGAATATCCATAATCAGATTCTTTATCCACTCGGCCTCTTCGCTGGCTAAGGCTAAAGTAAAAAGTTTTGATTCCATAGACGACAATGCAATACAAGTCTGTCGTTTGGATTTTCAAGTAATAGCAGCTCCACTCAAAGTGAATACATATCCACTAGTAGATTTACTATTTCCAATATCTGAGCACCATGAGGCATCAGAATATCCATCCACAGTTAGAGGATAACCATAATAATAGAGAGCATAATCTTTAGTACCTTTAAGGTATCTCATTAGCCTATCAAGGACATCCCCATGCTCTTTATTAGGATTACTAGTAAAACGACTCAGCATGCCAACTATAAAGGCTATGTCAGGTTTAGTGCAACTCATAGCATACATGAGACTACCAAGTAGTTTCGAGTACTTTAACTGATCCATGCTGGTCCTTTCATTAGGACTCAGTCTGTTATTATAATCACATGGTATCTCACTTGGTTTACACTTAACGTATCCCCAAGTAAAAAGTAGCTGCTCAATATAATGAGTTTAGCTAAGGGAGATGACTTGCCGTTTAAAGCTTACTTTCATACTAAGAATGGTATTAGCAATACCAAGATCTTTCATGTCAAATTCTTTAGTTAAAGTAGCTTTCACATCACTCACTACAGAATGATCGGAATCAAGAATTAACATGTCATCAACATACAAGCAAATGATGACTATCTTATTTGACATAGAACGATGGTAAATGCATTTATTTGAATAACTAGACTAAAAGTCATAACTCTTTACCACTTTGTCAAATTTAAGATGCCACATCTTAGGTGCTTGTTTAAGACCATACAATGATTTGTTCAATTTACAAACTTTGTCCTCAAGACCTTTCATAACATATCCTTTCGGTTGTTCTATGTAAATTTCCCAATTTAACTCCCCATTTAAGAAAGCTGTTTTTATATCCATTTGATGCACTACAAAGTATTCAATAGATGCCAAAGCAAGAAGAATTCTTATAGTTGATAGATGACATACAGGTGAATAGATATCAAAATAGTCTATTCCGCTCTGTTATTTATAGCTTAGCTAATAAACGTGCTTTGTATCTGGCTATTAATCCATCACTATTCAGTTTCTTCTTCAATACCCATTTATAGCCTATAACTTTAGCCCATTTTGGCAAATTTACTAGCTGCCAAGTGTGATTCTGCAGCAGAGAGCTCATTTCATCATCTATGGCTTCTGCCCACAGTAGGGATTCCCTAGATCTCATTGCTTCCTGATAGGAGAATGGATCATCCTTAAGATGGTAAGCAACAAAGTCCTTACCAAAACTTTTGGGAACTCTCTCTCTTGTAGATACTCTAATTGGAAATGGTTCAACAGCCAATTGTGTGAAATTAGTGTCAGAAGGGCATGCTTCAGATTTTACAGGAGATTCTGAAATCATATCTATAGAGCCAGAAACATTCAAGCCTTGATCTCTGAGAAATTTGTTTTCAAAGAACACTGCATCTCTAGATTCTATCACTGTGTTAGTAGATAGATCTAAAAATATATTTGTAGCACTATCTTCTGCACTACCTAGATATACACAAGTAATGGTTCTAGATCCCACATTAGGTTTCTTAGGATCTGGTATGCTTATATAAGCAATACAACCCTAAGTCTTAAGATTATCATATCTACAAGGGCGCTTATGTCATATCTCATAAGGTGTCATAGACCACTTAGAGTGTGGCAACCTGTTCAAGATGTGATTAGCAGTTAGAACTGTTTCTCCCTAGTAGGAGGAAGGCATGCCAGCTATAAGTAACATAGAGTTTAATATTTCAGTTAATGTTCTATTATTACGCTCTGCAACACCATTTGATTGGGGTGAATAAGGAACAATGGTTTTGAGTATTATACCTTCTGAAGCACAAAATTCCTTGAACCTTGACATAGTATATTCTCCTTCTCTATCACTCCTAAACCTCTTAATTTTTAAGTTGAGTTGATTTTCTACTCTAGACTTGAAAATCTTAAATTTTTCAAAAGCCTCATCTTTCGATTTCAACAAATAGACATGACAATATCTAGAAAAATCGTCTATGAATGTTATTAAATACTTCCGACCACCTCTAGTAATGTAATTTCTAAAGTCACAAATATCAGAATGTATTAACTCAAGAAATTGTGTGCTTTTAGAAATCAACTTAAAGGGTTTTCTAGTTATTTTAGCATGTGCACACACTTCACACTTGTCAAATCGAATAGAAGTATCTAATGGAATGTTGTGAGTTTTAGCAAGATGTTGCATTTTCCTGTAATTCACATGTCTAAGTCTATTGTGTAACAACTTTGGATCACTCAAAGCAGAATTCACATTATTTATGTTATCAGTATTTAAACTTAACCTATACATACCATTAACCATGAATGCACAACCAAAATAATATGAGTTAACAGATAAAGTTACTCTACCATTCATAGTTGAAAAAGACATACTAGCTTTATCAAGTAAACTCATAGATATCAAATTCTTTTTAAGTAAATGTACTACTCTAACATGTTTCAAAGTTAGTAACTTACCTAAAGAAAGCACCAAATTAACAGTTCCAACATGAGTCACATTTGCCTCACCATCATTGTAATTTTTCAGAGTGTCTTTCACTTCTGTGACCTCAGTTAGTAAGTTCTTGTCATTTGTAGCATAACAAGTAGCGCCACTGTCCAACCACCACTCAGAAGAGACGCTAGCCTTTCCATTCTTCATCATTCCAATGAAGGTTCGAGGCTTAGATTCTCTAATTGGCATATTTGCCTCATTTTGTGGTGTGTCATTCTTTGGCTTCTTTGGCTTCTTTGGTAACTTACACTCTGCTGCCTAGTGACCCCACTTTTCACAGTTATGGCACTTGCCATTCTTCTTCTTTTTGGAGATAGTCTTTTTGGCCTCTAACTGTAAAGATGATTCACTTTTTTGTGACTTGGACCTTTTTCTAAGGTTTATTGGAGTATGAAACTAAGTTCGCAACTGACTTTTGTTATTCTACTTGATCCAAACTATTTCTAGTAATTTTTTGATCCTCAATGTGAATATACCTCTTTAATTCATTCAGTCCCATATGTACCTTCAGTCTGTGCATTTCAGTCTTGAAAGAACTCCATTCAGTTGGTAGTTTGTTTAACACAAGACCGACAAAGAGATTATCGGACATATCAGAATTATCATATTTTAACTTGTTCCTCATGTTCTCAAATTCAACTAACTAAGAGGTGATGCTTGAATTCATAGTGAATTTAAAATCAAAGAATTTCTCCGTTAGGAGAGTTTTATAGAACCCCTCTTGTTTTTGGAACTGAACGTTCAAGTGATCCTATATCTCTTTCGCCGTCTTATACTTACTATAAGTCATAGCCAGATTAGAATTTAGAGAGTTCAACAAGTAATCTTTACAAAAATCATCATCTTTGTTCTATCGATATTCATCCACATTTTCAGTGGTAGATGCAAAATTACTTAATATAGTATAGAATATGTCACATTCTTTCATGCCAAATTGAACATGTAATTTCCTTTCATGAAATTCAGTAACATCAAATGATTGCAACTTTATAATATCATAGGAACTACGCTTTGTCATTTTAATCAGAGCAAAGTGTTAGAAAGAGTGCACCTTGGAGTCCTCGGAGCCACAAAGTCGAATAACTCCCCTAACCTTGATCAAATCGCTCTGTAGAGATGGAATTTGCCGAAACAAACCCCAAAAACAGATCTGGAGTGTCCAAAAACCATAAGATGGACTGCCATTGTCGCTGAAACTCACTGGAAATTTCCGTCGCCGAAATTCGCTGGAAATTTCCGCCGTCGAAATTCGCTAGAAATTCATATGAAAACTTCCGGGTGTCGTAACTTCTTTGTCCGACCTCCGATTGATGCGAGTGACCACTCAAAATGTTCGTATCGACGAGTAGAACAAAGCCCAAGTGTTTTCACCCTCTAAAATTGTCTATAAATTTTTAGGTTTTTGAATCAAAGATTTCGGTCACCCGAATCTTTCAAACTCAGATCTCGACCAATATCACCGTCGAAATCGAAAGTAAATTATACCTGTGAGTTCGTCTTGACGAAATCTTCAAGAAGGCACCTTACTTTCTCAAATCCGACACACGAACATTTATACTTCAAGATTGTTGGAGGTTATAGGTTTGAGAGAGAAGAAGCGGTTGCTTGAAGTATTACACCAAGAGACGTCAAGTTTGGAACGCTCAATAGTGTTACCTCCAGCGTGGGGGAACCCTAGAGTTTTTAAATGCAAGTTATTGGACTCCGGCCTAGACGTCAAAGCCGTGTTCTTTCTTTTTTAGGCTGGGCCCTACTCTACTCCTATTTTATAGATTTTTGTGTTGCTTTCGTGCGGCGTGTGGAAGTTGAAATCCACATTTGAAACTAAATTGTCCTCATCCAAACCCCTCATGAGAAAGTGGGGATTCGAATCTCCCACCTCCCCCTCCTCATATGGGAAGAGTGGCTATTGATGCAAACTTTGATGGTTAATAAAGCTATATTTAATAGCTTTTTTTTACTGCAAATTCCCAGGATTATTGTAGTAGGTGTGAATTGGATTTAGATGGGTATTGACAGAATAATGATTTTACCACTGTCATATTCGATGTGTAACCTGGTACGCGATTTTCGATGGTAACTAGATGGGACTGCTTAGAGGCTTTGATGGTCCTCCTGATTATGTTGTCGATGAGTTGACGTTGGGGGATATTATCGATCCTTAGATATTGGATCAGTATCATATAGGTAGGCTTTTATGAGTGGGGTATGATAGTGGAAATAGGAGTTACCGATATTTTATCTTGTGATGTTTTAATGTAAGTGATCCATTTGTACATTATTAAGTATGCGAAATAATGATGTGACATGTTTAATTATTTTGTTGTGCTTTCGCTTGGAAATATATCAATAAGATAGAAATTAAATATGACATATGTAGTGTTTGAAGTACTCGGGTGTCTCAATTAGGTGGCGGAACATCCGCTGCGTCGGTGATTGCCATGGGTAGAAATCTTGGAAGAAGGAAGAAGGCTGTCTTTGTGCGTGACAAAGTGAGAGAGAAGAAAGAAAAAATGTTGTTGCTAGGCAGCCACGTCGGCTCATGCGACGTTGTTTTGCATGTCTAAGTGGATTGGTTTTTAATACAAATATGTCAACTTATATTAAAATTTTAATTATAAAAATAGTATAATCATTTTGATCGAAATTTCCTATTAAAGGTACATGAGTAATCATTTTTTTTTTTATTGATTTAGCACCTGTGTGAGCTAGTAAAGACTTTTGCCACTAAAGTGAGCGCTGTACATGATTTTTGACATTATACATAATTTTTGGCACTTCTAACGTGCTTTCCCGAATATTTCTAAATTATATATCATTAATCTTGAATTTAGCGAGGTCACCAAGCTCTTCCACCTCCTTCACCAGCCATTCCAGCTTCTCCACCATCTCTGTGAGTAAGAACACGAAGGACGAGACAGCGAGATCCTGGCCTGAGTCGCAGACATGCTCGAGCTTGGCGGGAGACGTGTAGAGCCTCAGTACAAGCCATGACGTCCTGAGCTTTTGCACTGCTCGCGCATTCGATTGGCACCTTCTCATATTCGTGAGGCTCTCCCCAAGCTCCCGGAGAGTCGTCGTGAGGGATGACGCAACCAGTTCGCAAGGTTCCTTGATCAACCGTCTCACGTTTGCGGCCGGCTGATAACGTGGACGGTTTGGTATAATAAGACGAAAAAACTTTCGAAATCAAAGGAAGGCCGTCTTAATTTGAAAGCGAAAGACAGAGTCCACTTCTCGGGTCTTAATGCCGGCAGAAGATAAAATTGACTCTACACCACATTTACTGCCTCGAGAAATATGGATCACTGCATTTTCAGATGAATTACTTGAATTCTATATACTATGTTTTTTAAGTGCTTTCTAATGAAAACATCTCATTCGGTTTAAGCTTTTTGAAAAGATTATATATATGAGCTTTCTCTTCCTTTTCTCCAGTTGAAATTAGGGGGAAAAAACGCTCGTGGAAGAAGAAGAACATAATAGTTGAGGGTCAGGTGAAGTACCTGCCTAGAAGACTTAATACAAACTTCAAGTGCAACAATGGTGGCTGCTAACTCCCTAAGAAGCTCTCCAATCTTTAGATACTTGTCCCATGGATAAGATAGCCCAAACTTCCAGTTCCACACTTCCCATTTCGCAAAAAGCGCCTGCAATAACATATTAAATTATGCCTTAATTTAATAATTTAAATTTTTAGAACAGTTAGCAATAATATTATAAAATCTTACGTGATATCAAAATTAAAGATTTTGAATTCAAATTTTTCTAGACTTCATCACTGGACAAGATATGAGGGTAGATTGCTAGAATAATTAAATAAAAACTATGCCTCAATCTAACAATTTAAAATTTTTTTAAAATAGTTGATAATGACATTATAAAATCTCACAAATTATTAGCTAAATCCTCGAGTTCGAGACAGCATGCTAGAGTAAGCTAGAGATGAACCGACTCGGCTACAACACAATGGGAAATTAAAGACGGGAAAGAAGACTTACCAGGGACTCGTCCTTTGCTTTCGAATTCAGAACCGGTCTGCAGCTTTTGAAGCTTCCGTCAGCCTTGCTGTCCTTATCGGCTCCCACCGCAAAGTACCTCTCCAATAGTCCTGCCATTAAAGTCGACAAATATTCGACCAAAAAAATAAAAGTCAATTGATAAAAGTCAATCATACGTGACATTACAAGCGCCGGGTCATGAAAAGTTTTAAAATCGTACTGCTGATGTAGTCACGATTTGATTACCTTCCATCGAACAAGCAAGGAGCTCGAATTTTGGGGCCATAGATGTGTGAAGTTCAGCGCCAGCCCAAATAGGGAAGATGAACAAGCTCGTGAAAATGCAGGCCGCAAACCCTATCATGACCGTCCCGAGGCGCTGAAGGGCGATCTTCAGGATTTCGTTTGAGCTGTCGGATCGGGCACCGGACACGGCCACCAGACTAAAGCTGAGGATGAAGATCATGCCACCGTAGTCGTACCTCCTCTTTATGCAAGGAATTGACCGAGCATATGTAGCCGCAGCACCTGAGATTTAGCATTTTTTTGAACCATGATAAAAACTGTTCAACTCTCGATATATTGCAAATGCATGCCTGTAGTAAGAGCACCTAGAACATATGCTATATAAGCAAGAGGACCATATATTCTTGACACGCTTAAAGATGGCTAATTTCATGTAAACTTCCTTGCTAATAAATTGTGTTTCGTCGTCGTGTTTATTTTGATATTTTGAATGCCTTACCGAAGATGAATACCGCGATGCCAACGCCAATGGTGCTCCCGACCTGGCTGGGAATTTGTTTAGCTATGACCACCGACAGGCACCCCAACATGCCACCCGATAAAGTCCCCGCCGCACGGTTCAATCCCTTGCTCAATGTCGCGCCTGATATATCGTCCATCAATCTCATTAGAATTCGCACCAAACGGCATCACGAGCACGGGAGTTCATTAGTCCATAGCAAAAAAACGGGGTACCGAACCTGCATAGAACTCGAACATGACCACGACGGTCATGACAGCCCACGCGGCATCTTCCTTGAATACCTTGTAGAGCGGACCTACAAAGGAGACAAGCGAGGCCAAAACGAGCGCGATCCCGACCTTGATACCATGGACTACTCTTCTATTGTCATGCTCGCCGTTCACTCTTCTCAGGAAAGCCGCGACGGCCGAGAGACGATTCCCGAGGGTCCTCCGAGCGGCCCCTTCTCCTCCCTCTCCAGTCGGGAACACTACAGAAGACCTCGTCATCGGTGCGCCGCGGCCCTCTTCACTCTCTTCCTCTATGCTTCGATGCTCACTTGGTGATGAGACCCTTGAGTAGGTGATCGACCGTTCACATATATACACAAACTTGAGCTGCCACGGACATATTAAATGAAAAAAAGAAAACCAAGGAAGATAATAATATAACTTTTTATCGCGAAACTCCGTAATGGACGCTGGCCAATAACATGAGACGTGGAAGCAAACCATTTCATGCCTAATATATTAATCTTGATTATTGGCGGAGCTTTTAGCGACGCAACGTAGCGGAACACGATCGCGGCGCACGAGTGAAATGGCCTTTTCGCGACACTCACATCTCGCTCGCGAGCACATGCAAAATGTTTTGATTGCTCGAATGGCATCGAATCGCAATTGAGGGTTTGACTCGGGAGTCGGATTTTGCGTTTGCCGAGCTACTGCAAGTAGGGCTTTTGAAGATAGAACCTCGCGCGCGTTTCGGTCGATCGAGCTATGATTTTGGTCTCACGAGCACCCCCATGACCCGACTCGACGCAACTATTTTAGGGTTTTTTGCAAAATCAGCCATTTCTAAGTTGTAATCCACTTGCGCGTGGCAAGGGTTGCATGAGTGGTACGCGGTGTCACGTCATGTGAGATGTCTTTAAGACATGCGCGATAATGTGGCTTGCGCCAGTACAAAGGATCGAAGACGAGAGGAATACCGAAGAGAGCCCGGGTGCTCTGAATTTTTAGTATTCGCTATCAAAATGTGGAATTAGGGAAAAGTGTTATAAAATATCTAAACTTATTACACTGGTGTCAATTTAATTCTAAACCTTAATGGTTATAAAATTTATACACGAAAAAGTGGCCATTGGGGGAAACCCTAGTGATTATTAAAGCTGTGTTCGATAGCTTGTTTTTACTACAGATTCCCAGGATTATTGTAGTGGGTGTGAATTGGTTTTAGATGGGTACTGACGGAATCATGATTTTATCAATATCATATTCAATCATAGACTAAAAACTACTTTATATTTTACTAGTAGGTTAAATTTGGCCGGTTAGAAATAACTTCAAGCTGTGAGTTTCTCACTTTCGAATTCCATAATAGACTAACCAAGTGTTCTTCAATTTTACTACTCGACCGTTTTATTACTTAGTAACTTGAAACAATGACCTCTTTGAAGTTCCAGTAGATTATGCTCGAGGTTGCTGGGTTAGGTTTCTTCTTCAACGAGAGGATCGGGGGAGGTGATTCGTTTCCCAAAGCAAGCCAGGCAAGTATAGGCAGCCAATGATAATTTGTCATGTCAATTTGTGAAACAAATTCACATTTGTAATATTTGAACTCATAACCCATATTTGTTTTCTAGCATCACGTTGATATTTTCCACAAACATAACACTTTTACTAACCTAGCAAGAGCCTAAAAAACTTGCAAAAATGAGTTAGGCGAATGAATTGGCAAGCATCCCAAAGTTTCGGGGGCTTTTTATTTTCTACATGTGGCAATGAAGTTTGAACTAGTAGCTTTTCGATGTCAATATCTAATCCTAATGAAACTTTATAAAAAGCCAAACTAATGCGGTTGTGGGATGGGCTATTGTTGATCAACATCATTGCCACTTATGGAAGCGGGAGCTTTAATTTTTCAAACTAATCCAAAGGAAACTTTAATCTTGTCACCTATCGAAGGATTTGCCAAAGCAGTGATTAGGCATTGACACCGAAAAGCTAAAAATATTAGAGCATGCACTTAGGTGTAGTCTAAGGCAACAAAATGTTAATATTGTCGCCTATCGAAGGATTTACCAAGCAATGATTTTATATTACGTGATAGTAATTGTGGCAGCCCGAATTTCCGCTTCTGTTTTCAATTGAATAAGTTGGGCGTTTAATCGACGCGCCTATAGTCTTTTCCCTGAGCTGATTACTCACGAGATAACTAGTTTATCTGGTGAAGCCATTAAAGGATTTTAACGTAATAAACTTGAGAATTCGACCAAGAATCGACTACTCAACCGTGCTAATTTGTAAGGATCAATACGGCACTGTGAAAATCAATCAGAGACCGGAGATAAGTAAATTCGACTGAGGTATGAGATTAGAGTGTGGGTGATTCTACCTAATTGCAAAATTCTCGTCGAATGACATTAGACCGATTTTTCTGTCATTTTTGTACCATGTGCCCGTACTTGAAATCTCGTTATTTTCACGACAATCGAGAATCGACAATGTGTCGAAAATGCACAATATGGCTCGATAATAATCGACCACGAGTGGATTGCACTAAAATTTCCTAAAAGCTACTCGATAAGCTAGGTCACGCTAAAATCGTGCCCGGTTGAAATTAACCACGAATTTAAACCTGATTTTTGTTCTGTCATGTCACGATTCATTTTAAGAACGTCGACTCATCCTCCGAAAATTTTTTTCCCAACCTGAGATTTCGGTGAAAATTCAAAGTAAGATTATTTTGGACCAGGAAAATTAGAGGGCCGGTTTTGGTCGCATTTTTAGCCGTCAAGTTGGACTAATTGACGAGGAAAAATCATGAGATGGACGAGGGCACCTTGGTTGATTTTATGGGGGCCAAATTGAGCTCAATTGGAGAAGTCTTGAAGTGGACTTGGATGGAATTGGAGGGAAATGGTCCAAAATTCGTAGGACCAAGGGGCAGCAACATTTGAACCCATTGGGAAGCTTGTTTGGGAAGCCATAGAGGGGCAAAGGGCTGAGAGCCAAGAGTGGTGGGGCAACAAACTCAAGTGTTTTGGATATTTGTGTGGCCCCCTCCTCATCTTCAGCTAGCTTCTTCTTCTTCCTTGGACTTTCTTTCTCCATTGATGTGTGTTTTCAGCTAAAAAAACCAGAGAACTAGCCAACAACCTCCCCTTCGCCCCTTGCCACCGTTCGAGCACCGTCGCTGCGGCTTAAGCCCGCCAGCGCCACTTGCCAGCCCGCGTGCACGTCCGCCCATCCTCGCGCCCAGCCACCGTCCCCCACGTGCCCTGGTCACCGTCGCAGCTCACCTAGCCGTCGTCCATCGCCGCCCAGCCACCGCTGAGCACCGCCATTGCCCGCTACAGCTTCCGCCACTGTCACTTGGCCCGTTCCAGCTTAATCAACCGCTTAACCCAACCCTTCGGTCCTTGGACAGAGAACAAAGGCTAGCAAGGACCTTAGAGCTTCTAGGCTCGTTTTAAGGTCCGTTCGAACCTCCGTTGGTGTTGCCACAAGCTTGTTTATCGCTCGCCTCCGCGTCGCCATCGCCGTGGACTCACCGGCCCACTAAACCGGTGAGTTTACTTGCTAAACTCTGTTAGGAAGTTAATGATGCTTAGTGGATAATTAGTTTAGGCTAATTAGGGATTAGATGATTAGTTAGTTTAGATTAATGATTTCATCGCTTAATTATTCATGTAAGGTGGTTAGAATAGATTGATTAAGGGCTAGATATATTGTACATTTATCTAGATAGGTTTGGAAATTTTCTAGGCCCGTTTAAGTGGTTAGATTAACATTTACAGTCTAAGTTAGTATTTATTGTATTTATTCACATTATTTAATTATTTCTGTAATTCATTTAATTATTTATTATTTTCTGGAAATTATATCGGGATAGCCGGTGATCGGAATTTCGTGTTGATTGCAATGGTGTACTTAGTTTATACAATTGAGTGTTAATTTGTGCAAATTGAGTGGTGATTGGAATTTTGGTTATTTATTCCAAAATTGTGAAATTTTGATAGTTAATTAGAAAATCTCGGGTGTCGGGTTTTGACACCGAAAATGGTTTTAAAGACTATATCAAACAGTCGGATTTTAAAAGGGAGGATATCAATTTTTTTGGTTCAAATTGACCGTGTACCCACATACGATTATTTTTTCGGGTATTTTTAATACGAAGAAAACATGCCAAGTCATTATTTTAATTGAGACATTTGAGTGCAAAGCACAATGTCCTTGGTCGGAATTGATTGATCGTGTGATGGCTAAGTGTATCTGTCCCCAATGTGCATTGGTAGGACATTGCCCCTATATGGGATGCTCTTGGACAACATATGCCGGTCACAGTAGATTCTGGACCGATGCTCCTTTGGGAATGTTGTCCCCGATGTGCGTCGGTGGATGTTGTCGTGCTCAAGAGAGTGAGACGAAGCCTGGCTACGCCAAAAGACCGATGTGCATTAGTATATTGTGCCTGTGCGAGCAGTAATCAAATTGGAAAGTGTGTTTGATGGAAATTGAAGTGCCGGATTATGGGACAAAATTGTGTGGCATGGTATGAGACGTGTCATAACGATTTGGCCTTATAATCGAGACCCCTGTGAGTGATGGATTGATGCATTGATTGATCAATTGCATTGATTGAATTGATTGATTAATTGATCGATTGTATTGATTGTATTGATTGAATTGATTGATTGAGTATGTGAATTGTACTGACATGCAGGAGGGAACTGAGGCGAGGTAAGTCATCTGTTTTGTGTGTATAGACTGCCTTTAGGCGTATTTCCTTCCTAGTCGGAGTTTAGGGGGTGAACTTGCTGAAACATTGTATCACCCCGTTGTGGACTCATACTTTTTAGGTCCATAGATGGCGGCCCCGCTGGTTTGTTTTGGTCAGCCGCGGGCTATTACTGAGCAGGGTATAGACGTTCTTGTCCCTGGTAGTCATTGGGTCTAGGAGTTGGTCGTGACCAACGTTTGGGTCGATGAGGGCTTACCTAAGAGGGTATCTCATCGATTCAGGGCATGGTTCCACCATGGACTCAATGGATACAGAGTTGGTCCCCTCGAAGGTTTTGAGATCCCCGCTGTGGTTGTCGATGCCGCTTTTGGTGAGGGTGCAGCTGACCCTCCTGATGGTGCTGTGGAGGACCCGGCGCCCCCGGAGCATGTTGAGTCCGAAGGATTGGTGAACGTGTCCGACTAGTGGGTCGTGGAACAGTTTCCTTTTTTAGGGCCGATCTTTTTGGTAGACAAACTAGTTTTGTATCTAAACCAAGTTTATTTATAAAAGCGTGTTTTGGTTGTGAATTTATTATCCTGCTTTTCTATCCCATGTTGTTTGCTGTCAGGAGTTTTGTTTATTCGCTTCCGCATGTGCAATAAAATGAACGGGTCGGCGACGCGCCCTCGGACGTCACAATTTCATCGGCCACCGAGGGATGTGTGCGCGCTTGAGGTTCAGGGCATGACAGTAATTAGTGCATAGACAACTGTAAATTTTCTTAATTAGTTTCTTAATCAGTTGTCCTAAGCACTATTTAAGAAAATCCAATTAAAAATAAGAGCTAATAAATTACTGTTGACAATTTTAAGTGTGTAAATAAAAATTAAAATTTTGGGTAATTGAAAATTTATCATTGTATGTTATGCATTTACTGCCAAACATGTTGATAGGTATAGTAAGTAATTATCATTAATTAGGTTTTTTAGTGAACAAATTAAGTAACCATTCTCTTAATTACTTAAAACATAAATGAATTTCACTCTGAATTGAATCTTCCAAGTGAATATGATATATAGGGTTGTCAAAGACTTAAATTCATTAACTGAACTCTTCTATTCATAATCTAGGGATACAAGCTTAGAGATCATTGAGTAGTTAAAGGGATTTAAACAGATGCCTCCAGCTCTTCACTCGAATTTGTCGAGCATAGGTGAGGTCATTGCCAAATTTTGTCATTTTTAGCACTAGATATGATTATCAAATAGGCCTAAGTTTGTAGCGAAAACTATGAATTGTTCGGCTGCAATCCAATATATTTAATAACAAATAGTATCACTTCATCATTGGTGAGATTACAAGGTTAGAACTTCTAATCAGACGTCGTCCACTCACAAAAAACTAGAAAGAAATTCCACGATCTCAACCATTTTCATGTTCATATCACAGCACCATACGCTGGTTTTTTCTCCTTCTAATCATCATCCTTGTATATATGCATATACATAGGGAAACATGATGCAACAATTGGTAAGATGTTCATTTGATTCGTTACAATTAATTTGGTATTTGATCCTTAAAGAATATTTTTGGGAGAAAGTATACTAGAATTGCCAAAAGTTGTGTACGACATTTACTTCAGTAGTTTTTTTTTTTTTTTATCATTTAAGTGGCACTTGTTTCAAAAAATATATTACTTGAGTGCCAATTTAGATGTGGGTTGAGAGAAATCCGAGGCCATATTTTATTAATTTCTTTGACTAACGTGGCTTGTAGTGTGCCTAGTTAGCATATAGACCCTAAACGACGTCGTCTACATTGTTTGCCCCAAAATATAAACCTTAAATTGAAAATTGAAAGAAATCTCATAGAAACCCTAATTGATTTGCAATTGAAACCCTAGTTCGATTTGCCCCCAAAATTGAAACCCTAATTGGTGAGCTAAGGAGAGGAGGAGTAAGTGATGTTGCGACCAATTTTTCGGGTGTGAACCACCTAGGGTTTGGCTAATGGATTACTAAGCCTAAACTTAGCTCAGGTTCTCCCAAGCCCATACCAATTCGCGACTTAGGTTAAAGTTTTTAACATGCAATTGATTCTTAATTAGGAGTCGCCACTAATTAGTTTATAGTAGGTCGATTAGACACCTAAGTAAAATAATGAGAGAATTATTTTACTTCTACGAACCAGTGATTTTGGGTACGGGGACTTGGTTACACTAGACTTCTCTAATGCCCTTTCGGTACCATTTCTTTTTGTTTTTTTTTGCAGGCAAATTGAATTGATTTTAAATCTATTTTCCTAACATGTGAGGTGATCATACGGGTGCGCAAACCTCCAATTTAACACCCAAGAAAGCAATGAATAAATTGCAGAACTTACCTCAAAGCAACGAAAACATCTACGTTGTTAGATCAAAATTCACATCAATAATCCTAGATATGATTTCTAATTAACACACAGTAACTCAATTTTTGTTTTCACTTTATTTAATGAGAATCTAATCTATATGCAATGCAATGTTACTAGTGTAACATGAAATGATATGGCATGGCAATATGACCTAAACTATATAATATAAATAAGCATGCAGCCTATCCTGAAGCATGAAATTGATTTATTCTAATTTTTTTGTATTTTCCATGAAATTCAAAATTAAAGAAATGCAGCAATTAAATATGCAATCTAAATTAACCAAATGACCTAACTCTAATGACGAGCAATTTCTAACTAAATGAACCTAGCAACGATCACTAAATGACGTGCATTTCATGAACTTAAATTTATATGACGTGCACATGATTTTTATTTTCTTAATAAGCATGCAATCTATCCTAATATGCAATGACGTGTAAAGAATGCCATAATTCTCATTTTTTTCTTTTTCTTTTATGGAATTCTAAATTAAAAATGCCAAATAATTAAATGTGCAATTCAAATTTAAAACTAACATCCTAAATGAATGCATTTTTTATTTTTATTTTTTAACAAATTCGAAATAAAATCCCTATTCTAAATATGCAAGATAACAAGAGATATTCTAAAACCAACATAATCCTAATTCAAATATTTTTTGGATTTTTCTTTTTACAAAAATAAAATTGACTCAACCAACACGACAACAAATCAGGTAAGATAGGATTGATATCCATAAATAGGTGAACCATATCTCGCTCATGAGATCAGGTTAGCCAATTTTTAAATAAATCGTTAATCGAATCTCGGGCGGGAGATCGGATTGGCGATTTTCCAAGCGATTGCGAGTCGGATTTCAGGCGCAAAAATCGGACTGTCTATCCCCAATTTGAGAGGCTATTTCATGTCGGAATCTCAATCATACATCAAGAAATAATTCTGCTAAAAAAATAAAATAAAATAAAAAATGGTAAATAGAAAAACTACATAATTTGTTTTTCCCTTTTTCCTTTTTACACAAGGCTTGGCAGCACGTGCACAACCAAGGGCAGCCGAGCTGCCGGAATTCAGAGCAGGGGGTGGTTGTCGAAGCTCCGGCGAAGGACAGCAGCCAGTGTGGCGGCGGAGCAGCGGTGCGAGCTCCTGTGGCGTCGTTTGGTTGTCGGGTTGAAAGGGGGCTCGAGCGCGTGCAAGGGTGATGGCGGTGGCATCGTGGACAAGGGCGGCGTCAGGTCGGAAGGGGCAGCAGTCCGACTCGAGTCCGGTTGCTGACTCGAGCAGAGGCGGTGGGCGACGGGGACGCAGCAAGCAACGTTGGGCACTGGGTCGAGCAGAGGCCGAAGGCAGGGGCGTCGCTACTATGCTTCGGGGGGCGCAATGGTGGCTTGGCGACAGGGCTGGGGGTGCATTGACCGATGCGAGGTAGTAGCGATCGGCGACTCGGGATCTGCAGAACGCGTGCTTCGGAGGTGCGGCAACCAACTCGAGCTTGGTTCTGCAAGGTCGACGGCAGAGGGTGCTGCAACAAGGGAGGTGAAGCGGCGATGACGCAACAGGCGATGTTGGGCACTGGATTGAGCAGGAGCAGATCTTCAGCGAAGGCAGGAGCTGCATTGGGTGCTGAGCGGAGCAGCAGGCAGCAACGGCGATGGCTAGCAACGGTCACTCAAGCGTAGGAGTGGCGACCGGCAGAGGGCGAGCTGCTGCGGGACCGGCCACACAAGCGACGGGGGGGCGTTCGCGGGATGCGGCAGTGTTGCGGAGGTGATCTATTGGCGTCGGTGACGGACGTGGCCGGCGAAGGGATCGAGTAGCAAGGGACGCCAGCGAAAGAATTCTCGGAAGAAGACGAAGGGCTATTTCTCCTTTTCTCTTCCCTTTTTTCTTCTGCGCACGTCTGCTGGTCAAACGTCTCCTCCCTTTGTCCTTGTTCTCTCTGCGCTCTCTACTCTTCTGCTACCTTTTTGCTTTTTCTTTTCTTTTGTTCCTCTTCGAAGGAAGAAAAGACTGGAGGAGTTTTTCCTCTCTTTTTATTGTGTAGATCTTTCTTTTTCTCGAGAGGAAAACGAAAGCCCCCTTTGACGTGCAAACTAAGTGGGTGCATGACAACCAGTAATTTCTATTCCAGAAATGATTTTTCTATTCCAAACCTGTTTCTGGAATAGAAATCCGTTTGATAAACTTATTCCATTTTTCTATTTCTGGAATAGATTTCTATTTCAGAAATAGGTTTGGAATAGAAATCAGAAGTAGAAATTTTATACTTGTCTATTTCTGGAATAGAAAAGAGAAATAAAAAATTTTCTCATCGTTCGTCAACTAGTCCTTCATCCGTTGCCGTCGACCACCGTCCATCGGTCACCTGCCGGCCGCCGCCGCCGCTGCTAGTCGCCGACCGCCGCCACAGACATCGCTGCTGCCCCGCCCGCCCCGCTTGCCGCCGTCGCTAGTCGTTGGTCGCCAGCCATCGCGCCACCGCTTTACCGCCGCCCGCCGCCGCCGCCCGTCGCTAGTCGCTGTCGCTGCCCCCGCCACCCGGTCGCCGATCGCTGGCCACCGCCGCCGCCGCCGTCCGTCACCGCTATCCGCCAGTCTGCCGTCGTCCGAAAGAAATAAATTTTGTGTCATTATCAAACGAATTTCTATTTTTAGAGTAGAAATTTTGTGTCGTTATCAAACGATTACTTTTGCTTAAAAAATCTTCTAGAAATAGAAATAGAAAAATCTATTTCTGCTCCAGAAATTATTTCTGGATCAGAATGGTTGTCATACACGCCCTAAGTGGTCGTGTATTTCTATTGTGTGCCTCCCCTTCAAATCCCTACGCGTATAATAGGCCACTGATTAGGGTTTTTAATTTTCCAAAATCATATCCACAAAAATTTCTTTTCCAAATGCAATATTTGCCTTTCCAAAAGCAATATTTGCTTTTGAATTGAAATCTGACAAAGATAAATCCGTAAAATCTCCCCAAGGATACGGGCTTAGGCCAATTTGCTCTCTTCGTGGGCTTAGCCCAACTCATCAAATTAAAGTTTCTGAAGCATCAATTCGAACCCATCCGTCACCGGCCCAATGTAAATACAAATTAAAAATAAATGCACCTAAAACTATATGCTATGCAATTAACTATTTTTTCAGGGATAAAATTCACCCTTAATTTTTTAATGCAATAAATAACTAAACGGGTTGCCAAAATTTAGGTGTCAATAAGTAGTTAGGTTGAAGGAAAAAGAGGAAGTTATAGGCAATGAAGGTGGGGATTAAGCCACACGCCAAGGACCTAGTTTCCCTTATAGTGAAGAAAGAGAGTGGCGACAGCTTCACGTCAGACTTGGTTGGGGAGATCATGTGACATTGGGAAAATTCTTGCATTTATTAATATGTAGGAATTTGGTTGCTATCAATGTCATGTGTAAGAAATATATGCGATCAATTAATGTGACTATTATGTGTGAATGATCGGTTAGAAATTTACTAAGTTAATTATTTACTTATGTTCGGAAAGTTGTGCTAATGTTTTGACAGGTTCAAAATATTTTTCAGATTTATTGACATTTAGAACGGACACTTTTTCTTTTTACGTATTAATTTCCTTGATTGCTTAGTTATTCAATCGTAAAAATTACTTTGGAAAGTTATTTTGGGCTCTCTCTTTCCATTAGCAAATGAGACTTTGAAATTTATATTTCTAGCTTTCCTCCATCAGCAAAGTGAGACATTGAATTTAGCCTTCGTTGATGTCGTGCCTATTTGATCTATATTAACTTCTATTTCAGTAATGCAATGGGTGACTTACTTCTTTACTTAGCCAAAGGATATGAATCTCTCCTAAATATCTCTTCTCTTAGCTTGCCACATGCCTAAACTATTCACATAGAGGCCACATGAAGAAATTCCATCGGAACACTTACCCTCTTTACTATTAGATTCAATGGTTCACCCTTTGAGTATTAAATTCACTAACCATGGTTAACCCATCTCCTCCTTCATTCTTTGTTATGGCCATGGATAAAATCGAAGAGAGAGAATTCCCAAGATAAGGCCCCACTCCATTACTTTACTAATCACTATCTACTTTCCTTTTAACTTTCGCTTTCAATTCCAAGAGTAAAGGAAAAAGGTCCATGTTCGTATTTTATTAAATTTGAGTTTGTTTTTGTTTGGATGAGGTAAATTCATTAATTTCCTCTACACTTCATAAATGGGTTTGTCATTTTCAAGACAAAAATCGTTGATTCCGGTTTTGCTTTACTTTGAAGGAAAACTAAAGCTTTGATTTTATGCAAGTTATTATCAAGGTTACCGATTTTAGCAAGTTACCATATTTGGAGGTTACCGAATTTTAAAAAAATATATTTATATTTTTTACATGCTTTCTGTTCTCTTGATATCTTAGTTCTTCATGTATTATTAAGCATCATTATTTAATAAATGTATATTTGAGAAAAATATGCATAGATTGTTGATGTCGAACATGTTCATTTGATGATGGTTACATGAAATGATGCAATGCATAAAATGTTGATGTTGAACATTTTTAGTCGATGATGATTAAGTGAAGTAATGTTGTCCATTGAATGTTAATGTTGAACATGTTAGTGTACATTAATGCTGCATGCTAACATTGAATATTGAAAAAAAAAAAAAACCGTCGTCCACGTGAGGGTGGCGACGTTGCCTCGTGTCGGGATGCCCTAGGAAATAATTCCAAATGTTTCCGGAGTCGAGATGCCTCACGTTAAAAATTATGTATGAGTATGGCAGGACGCCTCATGGGCGGATGTTAGATAAGATATCTTGTGTGTCGAGATGCCTATATGCTCTCTCATGAATATACATATATACATGTTGATAAAGCATTGAATGATACTGATGCATTAAGAAATTATATGCCATATGTGTGCATTGAGTAGATAATACTATGCATTCATGTGAGGCACTTGCAAAGAAGATAAAATGTGTGCTCATGCATTGATTATGTTACTTCGAATGTTTATGATTATTATGCTAGGGTGGGTGCAAAGGTGAAATCCTACTTTAGACTTATGAAGCATTTAGTAACCATTTTGTTTCCGGGAACAATTTCTACTTAGAAATAGTTTTTTGATTCTGTTTCATGGACGAGTTTCTGAGCATTCGAAAATATTTATAATTGTACAAAATTTCTATTCTTAGAATATAAATGTATTTTATACGATCCTCAAATTTTTTTGTAACTTAGAATTTTTTAATTTTTAATAATTTAATTACATTTCTCCCTTTTATTTTTTTTTTACTTTTCTTTTACTTTTTCTTATTTTTCTTCCTCTAGCTAGTTGCTGGCCTCAGCCATGGCTGGCGATTGGTTAAACGAGAGCCAACGAGGTTGTGAGCCTTGGGGGAGCCTCACCGTGGCCCTTAAGCCTTACCCAACCACTAGCGAGGCTAGACCTTGCCCAATCACTATGAGGTCAGCCTCTAGCAATGCCGATCTCGAGGTGTCTAGGTGAGTTTGAGCCTCCTCGGGCCAAGGCTAGGCCGAGCTCGCCTAGCCACCGATAAGATTGAGCCTCATCGAAGGAAGCTTCAGTGAGGTTGTTGACTCTCGTCTAGCCGATCGTCGGTCATTGTCAAGGTTGGCAACTAGCTAGAGAAAGAAGAAAAGGAAACGAAGAAAAGAAAGAAAAAAAAACAAAAATTGCTTGATTTTTGAGTTATTCTCACGAATAAAGAAGCAACTTTTTTTTTACTTCTTGATTCTGTTCCAAATTTATTTATGGGAATATAAACGTTACTAAATGGATTTCTATTCTTTTTGGGAACAAAATAATAGAAATAGTTATTATTTAACCTGTTACCAAACAAGGTCTTAGAAATTTCACTTGCTAAGCTTCGGCTTATTCCTTTATTTTCCTAAACAAGTAGGATACCCCTTCTACCGTCGCTGCTTTTTGGAGCCCCGGCACATATTGAGTATATGTATGAGGATGTTGTGTTGCCTAATTTGGCTTTTATGTATACTAAGTGTACTACCATAGTATGGGTCAACGTACAATTTACCAAGTATGTTCCCCATTGATATGTAACCTAGTACATAATTTTCGATGGTAACTGCATGGGACCACTTAAAGGCTTTGACGGTCCTCCTGGTGACGTTTTCGATGAGCCGATGTTGGGGGATGTTATGGATCCTTAGATGTTAGATCGGTGTTGTATAAGTAGGCTTTTGAGAGAGGGGATACAAGAGTGGAGATAGGAGTTACCGCACTCTTCCTAGGCGTTTTGTCTTGTGATGTTTTAATGTAAGTGATGCACATGTACGTCATTAAGTATGTGGAATAATGAGAAGACATGTTTAATCATTTTGTTATGCTTCTGCTTGCGAATAAATTAATAAAATATAAATTAAATACGATAGATGTAGTGTTTGATGTACCCGGGCATCTCAAATCAGGTGGCGGAACATCCTCTGCGTCAGGGAGGATGCGTCAATGACTGCCATGGGCAGAAATCTCTGAAGAAGGAAGAAGGCTGTCTCGTGATTGAATGAGAGAGAAGAAAGAAACAGCGTTGTTTTTAGGCAGCCAGCCACGTCGGCTTGTGCGACATCATTTTGCATGTCCACGTGTACTGGTTTTTAATACAAATATGTCAATCTATATTAAAATTTTAATTATAAAAACTCAGGTGATTGTTCTTTCATCAATTTGACATTTATGTGAACCGACGAAGACTTTTGGCACTAAAGTGAGCATTGTACACAATTTTTGGCGCTTCTAGCATGCTTCCCCCAAATATTTCCGACTACAAATCATTAATCTTGAATTTAGCGAGCTCACCGAGCTCTTCCACCTCACTCGCCAGCTGTTCCAGCTTCTCCACCAGCTCTGTGAGTAGGAACACGAAGGTCGAGACAGCGAGATCCTCGCCTGAGTTGCAGGCATGCTCGAGCTTGGTGGGAGACATGTAGAGCCTCAGTACAAGCCATGAGGACCTGAGCTTTCGCAAGACCAGTGCATCCGACTGGCACCTTCTCATCTTCATGAGGCTCTCCCCAAGCTCCCGGAGAGTCCTCGCGAGGGATGACGCAACCAGTTCGCAAGGTTCCTTGATCAACTGTCTTAGGTCACCGGCCGGCTGATAACATGGAGGGGTGGTGTAATAAGACAAAAAAACTTTCGAAATCAGAGGAAGGACTTCTAAATTTGAAAGCGAAAGACAGAGTCCGCTTCTCGGGTCTTAATGCCGGCAGGAGATAAAATTGACTCCACACCACATTTACTGCCTTGAGAAATATGGATCACCGCATTTTCAGTTAGAATTACTTCACGTTTATATTCCATGTTTTCAATTGCTTTCTAATGAAAACATCTTATTATTCTCTTATTTACATGTGTATATATATGTGACGCTTTAAGCTTTTTGTACCTGCCTAGAAGATTGAACACAAACATCAAGTGAAACAATGGTGGCTGCTAGCTCCCTAAGAAGCTCTCCGACCTTTAGATACTTCTCCCATGGATAAGATAGCCCAAACCTCCTGTGCCACGGTTCCCATTTCGCAAAATTCGCCTACAATAACAGATTAAATCACGTCTTAATATAATAGTTTGAACTTTTAGAACAGTTGATATGGTACTGCAAAATCTCACATAATATCAGAGTTAGAAATCCTAAATTCAAATCTTTCTAGACCCTATCAATAGACTAAACATGAGAGGGATTGCTAGAATAGTAAAATATTGAACTATACTTTCATCTAACAATTTAGAGGAAGAGTGCTAGAATAGTAAAATATTAAATTACGCATTCATCTAACAATTTAAATTTTTAAAATAGTTGATAGTGGTATTATAAAATCTCACATATTAGGGAAAATTCCAAATAAGGGTTTAAAGTGCCCTCGTTTTCTCTAATAAGAATCCCAAATGGACTTTATTTCAATTAAGGGCTTGAAGTGACCAAATCGTTTCAAATAAGGACATGGAGTGGCCAAATCGTCTCAAATAAGGACCTTTGGCTGACTGGTGACTATTCCAGTCATCGAAGAAAGGGTATTTTGGTAAAAGAATTGTAACCTTATTTTTAATTTTCTTTTAATTTTCCTTTTTCCTTTTCTTCTCTTCCCTCTGCCAGCCATCATCGTCGATGGCCAGTGGAGGTCGCCTACCTCAAGCAAGGGCAACCCTTGCCAGCCTAGGCTAGGGCAATTCTACGAGGGTCGCCCTCGCCGGTGTCAAGCGAGGGCCGCCCTTGCTTGGGCTAGCAAGGGTTGCCCTCACCAACATTGTGCGAGGGCTGCTCTTGCCCTCACCAGTGTCGGGTGAGCGTCTCCCTCGCCTTGGTTGATGAGTGTCGCCTGGCGTCAGGCGAGGGTTGCCTCGCTAGTGATGGAGAGGGCGAGGGTTGCCCTAGCCAGATTTGGCGAGAAACGCCCCACCCAATGCGGCAGGGGCTGCCCTTGTTAGCCTAGGCGAGGGCCACCCTCGCCTAAGTCCAGTGACCTTCGACATGGCTGGTGGAGGGAATGGGAAAAAAGAAGGAAGAAAGAAAAAGAAAAAGAAGAAAAAGAAATAAATAGAATAAAATAAATTAAAAGATAAAAATGGCCTTAGTTCTAAAAGGTTCAGCCTTCATTTGAAATAAGTTCCACTTCACACCTTTATTTGAGATTATTTAGTCACTTCGAACCCTCATTTGAAATTATGTCTATTTCAGGTCCTTATTTAAAAAAATGAGGATATTTCAAGCTCTTATTTAAAAATTTTCTTATAGATTATTCGCTAAATCCTCGAGTTTGAGGGAGCATGCTAGAGTAAGCTTGAGATGAACCAACCCAGTTACAACACAATGGGAAATTAAAGAGGGGAAAGAAGACTTACCAGAGACTCGTCCTTTGCTTTCGAATTCAGAACCGGTCTGCAGCTTTTGCAGATTCCGTCACCCTTGCTTTCCTTATCGGCCACCGCATCAAAGTACCTATCCAATATTCCTGCCATTAAAGTCAACAGATAAAAGTCAACCATACGTGACATTACAAGCCCCATGTCATGAACAGTGCTAAAATAGTACTTCTGACGTAGTCACGATTTGATTACCTTCCATCGAACAAGCAAGGTGCTCGAATTTGGAGGCGATAGACACGTGAAGTTCGTCGCCAGCCCAAATAGGGAAGATGAACAAGCTCGTGAAAATGGAGGCCGCAAACCCTATCATGACCGTCCCGAGGCGCACGGTGGCAGTTTTCAAGATTTCTTTGGAGCTTTGGATTTGGCCGCCGGATACGGCCACCAGACTGAAGCTGAGGATGAAGATCATGCCACCATAGTCGTACTTCCTCTTTATGCAAGGAATCGATCGAACATATGTAGCCACGGCACCTGAGATTTAGCATTTTATTGAACCGTGATCAAAATTGTTTTCAACTATCGAAATATCGCAAATGCATGCTTGCAGTAAGAGCACGTAGGACATATGCAATATAAGCAAGAGCACACTATACGCATGACACGCTTAAAGATGGCTAATTTCATGTAGACTTCCTAGCTAATATATTGTGTTTCGTCATTGCATTTATTTCGGTATTTTGAATGTCTTACCAAAGATGAATACCGCGGTGCCAACGCCAATGTCCTTCCCGACCTTGCAGTCAATGAGTTTAGCCAAGACTGCCGTCATGCACCCCAACATACCACCCGATAAAGTCCCCGCCGCACGGTTCAATCCCTTGCTTAATGTCGCCCCTGATAATCGTCCAATCAATCTCATTAGAACTCGCGCCAAACAACATCACGAGCACGGGAGTTCATTAGTCCATAGCAAAATAACGGGGTACCAAACCTGCATAGAACTCGAACATGACCACGACGGTCATGACAGCCCACACGGCATCTGTTTCGAATATATTGTACGTTGGAGCGATAAAGGCCACAATTGTGGCCAAAACGAGCGCGATTCCGACTTTGACACCATGTATCACTCTTTTCAGGTCATGCTCGCCGTTCACTCTTCTCAAGAAAGCCGCGACAGCGGAGAGATAATTCCCGAGGGTCTTCGGAGCGGCCCCTTCTCCTCCCTCTCCAGTCGGGTGCAAATCTTCAGTCCGGAACACCATGGAAGAGTTCCTCATCGGCGGGGCGCCGCCCTCCTCACTCTCGTCCTCTATGCTTTGATGCTCACTTGGTGATGAGACCCTTGAGTTGGTGATCGACCGTTCACATATATACGCAAACCTTGACCTCCCACGGACATATTAAAAGGAAAAAGAGCAAGGAAGATAATAATATAACTTTGAGCAACGCTTGGAGGACAATACTGTCACTTTCCACAAAGTAATAGTACTATCCTCACCACACATCTCCAAATTAATTGTTAATAAAATCTACAACGAGTCCATACAAAATCTATTGCCGGACAATACACTTGGAGATGAGTGGTAAGGAGGTAATCGTCACTTTTCACAAAGTGACGATGCCGTTCTCTAGGCATTTTTCTATAACTTTGTCTCACGAAGCGCCGTACTGGACGCTGGCCAATAACATGAGACGCGGAAGCAAAACTTTTGATGCCTAATATATTCATATTGATCATTGGCGGAGCTTTTAGCGACGGCAACGTAGCGGAACACGATCGCGGGGCGCGAGTGAAATGGCCTTTTCGCGACACTCACGCCTCGCTTGTGCGCACACGCAAAATGTTTTGATTGCTCGTATGGCGTCGAATCGCAATCAAGCTTTTAGTTCGGGAGTCGGATTCGCGTTTGCCGAGCTACTGTAAGTAGAGTCTTTCCAGACAATTAGAAAATAATTTAAAATTTTAAAAAATTTTAAAAATTATTAAAAATTATCCATTTTTGTCAATACCGACAATTTAGTTTTAAACCTTTTGATCTACATAATGACTAATTTTAGATCTGTTATAGCACCATACTTTCACGTAACGCATCAGTAATATTTGGCCTAAATTAGTCGGAATGATTGAATTGACATTAGGTAAAAAATTTAGGATTAAATTGGCATCGTCTAAAGGTAAGTTTACCAATACAATAGATTTAGGACTTTTCGACACTTTTCCCCGTAAATCATTGGCTTGGGTCTGGAGTAGGGAATCTCCCATTTTAGCCTCGCTCTTCGCAAAAGGTCCTGCCAAAACAAGCAATGTCATTGCTTATATCACATAAAAGTTGCATTCTTATGACATAAATTTGCTACAAACCCGGACTATAGTTCGAGGAAGATTTCTATATGCCGGGAGACACTCGAAAACGTGCACGCCAATAGTTGACGGTTTGTTTACTGAAAAATGACGGTTGCTGTATTATGATTGCGATCCCTCCTCCTCTGCCTCTCCCAATCTCTGTGTCTGCTTTCGTCACGGCTAAGTATCTTTTAATCTCTTGAGGACGAATCACGAGCGCATCGGGGTTTTCTAATGTCAATGTGGACGGTCTGTCCGCAACCGTACTCGCGCGAAAATGCTCTCTGGGTCGGTGAATTAACAAATGTACAGACGGTCGCTCTCTCCGTGACGACTTGCTAGCTTTTGTACTTATGCCAAAGCGCTTGCAGATCGATGGATGAATTGACTAAAGAAGGCGTTGTTTAGCTAGTGTGCAATAAGATTTACTCACATGAACGTCAGCGACATCTCACTCGTGGAAAGGGCCGCCCTCGATCACCAAAGTCAGATCGCCCTTCTCTAGAGTTTCTTCAAGAGGCACTAGTTGCAACCTCAACCTCATTCGTTTAGATCGGATTGGATATCGTTTCCTGGATTTTCCGTACTTTCCGACTCGTTCTGTCTATGGCTCGCGGGTTATTAGAAATCTGTTTTTTAATAAAGGAAAAAATAATGTCATCCAAGCCTGAAAGATTTAATGAACAGTTGTGGCTCGTAAAATTTCGTTTATCTTATGCAAAATCTTATTTTTCTCCTGGGAAAACAAGTGGTGGGGGAATGAAAACCAGGAAGTCAGCCGACCTGCATGCCTTCTTCAGACACCATCTTACCAATAACCATTAATCATGCTCACCAAGTTGAGAAGAAATAAATGATACCACCAGACAGAACTACATCGAGCTCATGTATCTAACCTAATTAGACTTTTGTAGAACCAATTCTTATTCAAATGTTCTGATGTTTTATCTCGAAAATAGTTATTAAAACTGCGTTCTAGAATATCCATCGAGCATATTCATCAAGATAGTTATAACTGGAGATTTGCATCACCAATTGGGCCGCCTTTGTATGTCCTTTTCCGTGACAAAAAAGAAAGAAAAGGAAGAACCCTTCAAAAGGTTTGGCTGGATCGTACAACATTCGTTAATTACAAAGATCGGTAGGCCGGTTTTCGCCCGTCACTTTGAGATGAGCACGTAAGTTTTGCTTTGAAAGCTACATAAAGACCAGAAAAAAAAATTAAAAATAAAAAAGCTACATGAAGACAAAACCGACTTCTCGAACGATCGTGGTGCTTTTGTCTAAATATCAAGGTGATGGTGACGATGGTTGAGCTCCCAGACGAATCAGACCCACAAGTCCATTCAGCCAATACAAGAAGTTGTCTCAAAGACACGATAAAAAAAGGCAAAGCGGAAGATGTCATCGAAAAGAGAACTTCCCTAATATTGGATCCGACGGCACACGACTCTTGATCCTTGAGAAACTGTGATCATGCTCCAAAATGTGAGAAGCTTTTGAGAGATTTACATTCATGATGACTGCTAGAGCAATATTTCTAGTATGGTTCGACCCTCTTGTTTCCAATTAGGTTTCATATAAACTACTTGAGTCTATGATCATGCTCCAAAATAAATCACGCACATAAACTGGGTTAATCGCCAGGATGAATTCTCGATTATTTCTGACTACTTTAAAATGATGTGGATCTGTGGGCGGAGAAATTGCATCGAAAGCCATAAACTTTAAGCATCGAGTGTGATCAAGTCCCAAAATGGCATCAAAAAGTCGTAAAAATTATTGTTATCCATGCCCTTGTTTGTTTACCCTTTGGTGGTTCCACAACTTGATATATTCGGACATATAGTGGGGTTGCCTTTCCAAAAAGGGGAAATCACCGAGCCTTCGCTGTCCCACGAGTCGTGTGAACATATAGTGGGGTTGCGCTTGGGCTTGTCACAGTGGACAACTAACTCTTCCAAATTAATGGGGTTAGATTTGAGTTTCGAGTAAAAAATTATAATTTTTTTAAGACAAAAAAATTCAGAATAGAATCGGCATTAGATCTAAGACTGATGCTTTTTCTTCAAGGAATTAGCACTATAAAAGTGAGGGAATTCTTTTGTCTAGGCTAGATAAAAAGCTCAAAAAATGGAATATCATGAGATATTTTCAACACCAACTAAGGAACTATGCTTCGCTCGCTTGTACACCTCTCATGTCCTTATCACAACGTATGATGCTGGCTTCTATGATGATTACTTAACCAAAAAAGCTACTTTAAATTTAAAAATAAAATAAGATAAGATAAAATAAAATAATAATAATAATTGTTGTTATGATGATTGTGAATGATGACGATGACGATATTTAATAATTGAAAGAGTTGTAATCAGGTTAATCATAATCAGATTGATCACAAATCTAAAAACAATGAGACGTATATTAAGTCTCCCTAAAAAGAGTTGTTAATTTAACGACAACCAAAAAAAGGATTTGGAGATTCGATTCGCTGACACGTGACCGTCACGTGCCCAACGGAGGATGGCTTTCGACAGGCGTCAATAGCGGCCGGGGAGTCTCTTGGAATTTCGCCACGCTTATCAGAAATATCAACAGCGGTTAAAAAAGGGACACAGCTTCGAGTCTTTTGACGACGAAGACGACGACAACAGCGTATCGTGTTAGTGGAAGCCACGTGGGATTTGCGGAACGATGACCAGCATTTTCTTTGGGGTTCTCTCCTCTGCCTCGACCTCAACTAAATTTAATCTTTGCCGTAACTCCATCCCGTCATCAACTCCCGCGTAACAGTAACTGCTGGTTTGGTTCCGCTACCGCGATGATCCCGTGCTCTTGACCTATTCTGTTCTCGTTTGCGTTAGGGGGTACTCTGGCAGAAGGGGTGTCGCGACCATATTTTCGGGTGTGAACCACCTAGGGTTTGGCTAATGGATTGTTAAGCCTAGACTTAACTCGGGCCCTCAAAAGCCCATACCAATTCGCCACTTAAATTCAAATTTCTTAACACGCAATTGATTTTCAATTAGGAGTCGCCACTAATATATTTTTTGGTGGGTCGATTAGAAACCCAAGTAAAGTAACGGGAGATTTACTTTACTCCTACGAACCAGAGATTTATGAGTTCGGGGACTTGGTTACACTAGATTTCTCTAATGCCCTTTCGGTACCATTATTTTATTTTCAAAAATGTTTGGCAAGCAACTTGAATTGATTTTAATCCATTTTCCTAACATGTGAGGTGATCACACAGGTGCGCAAACCACCAATTTAACACCCAAGAAAGCAAATAAATAAAATGCAGGACTTACCTTATAGCAACGAAAGCATCTGCGATATTAGATTAGAATTCATATCAACAGTCCTAGATATGATTTTTTAATTAACACGCAATTGCTCAATTTTTTTTTTCATTTATTTAATGAGAATCATGCAATGCAATGTTACTAATTTAATATGCAATGATATGGCATGGCAATATAACCTAATGACGGGCAATTTCTAGCTAAATGGACCTAACCAAAATCACTAAGTTACATGCATTTTATGAACTTAATGCTATATGACATGCATGGGATTTTTTATTTTCTTAATAAGCATGCACTAATTCTAATTTTTTCATTTTCTTTTATGAAATTCGAAATTAAAATCGCCAAATATTTAAACGTGCAATTCAAATTTAAAACTAACATCCTAAATGAATGCATCTTTTTCTATTTTTTTTAACAAATTCGAAATAAAATCCATATTCTAAATATGTAAGATCACAAGAGATATTCTAAAACCAACCTAATCCCAATTCAAATATTTTTTGGATGTTTCCTTTTACAAAAATAAAATTGATTCAACCAATATAACGGCAAATCAGATAAGATAGGATTGATATCCACAAATTGGCGAACCATATCTCGCGCATGAGATCGGGTCGATCAATTTTAAAATTAAATCGCGAATCGAATCTCGAGCTTGAGATTGGATTGTCGATTTTTGCAAGGGATTGCCAGTCAAATTTCGGGCGCGAAGATCGGACTATCAATCCCTAATTTGAGGGCTCTTTCATGTCAGAATTTCAATCATACCTTAAGGAATAATTCCACTGAAAGACAGAATAAGTAAAATAATAATGAACAATAAAATAAATAAATAAAAAACTACCTAATTGGATTTTTTCTTTTTTTGTTTTTCCTTTGTTTCTCCTTCACAAACGGAGCAGCAACGTGATGGTGGGTCACTGGTTCATCAAGGGAAGCTCTGGCGAGGACGAATCGGCAGGAATGGGGCGGCACCCGGGCAACAGGGACAGCTGGCGGAGCAGGGCACCAGCGAGGGGCGTCACGGGTGGAGGACTCCGGGACGCGGCGATTCGGCAGGGTGACGTCGCGTGCTCGCGGTGGGCCGGCAGCTCGAGCAGAGGGACAGCCGCTGCTGCGTCGTGGCTAGGTGCAAAGGCGGAGCAGGAGCAACGTCGAGCCGTCGTGGGTCGTGCCGGCTGCAGGCGAGCTCAGATCTGCCGACGTCGGACAGAGGCGGCTTCATAGGGACTCGGAACCTGGTGCCGGGCAGACGCCCAGGGACTGAGGCGTCAGTAGCAAGGGTGGAGAACAGTGGTACGGGAGCAACAGAAGCGGTCGTAGGGGAAACAGAGGGCTGCAGGCTCGGCAGAAGGCTAGCGCGTGGGTCACTACAAATCGCTGCGACGGTGGCTGTCGGGGGGAGATGCCGGTGTTCGGAGGTGCGGCGGTGCGACGCAGGGGGTCGGCGACCGGTGCGGCTGAGCGATGCAGGCACGGCTGGTGAGTGATGGGAGCCGAGGCGCTTCCGGCGGTGGCTGGCGCGGACGCGGGATCGGCGTGGACAAAGGAAGAAGACGCTGCTTTGCTTTCTCCATTTTTTTTTTACGTCTCTCTCTCACCTGTCGCACTCTGTACCCTCTCTGCAGAAGCTTTTGCTTCCGTCTACTTCACTTTTCTTCCTGGCTTTTTCCTTTTGTCTTTTGTTTTCATGCAGGGTTCTTAGAAGAACGAAGAGAAGACCAAGGAAAAGCTTTTCTTTTCGGTGGAATTTTTTTTTTTTTGACCTAGCAGTCGAGAGAATAAGCCCCTTTCGAAAACCCCACCGTGTGGCCATCTATGGAATTGTGTGTGCCCCCCCTTTTTTACCGTACACACACGGCCCTTTTATAAGCAAGAAAAAATGTGATCTTCGTGGGATATTTCGAAGATTTCTATAACCTCTTGATCACAAAAATCTTTTTATTCTCTTTATCTCCTAAATATTTTCTACTGATTTTTAAAGATAAGATCACAATCCGATTTTCTTAAATTCCAAAAATCCTCATTTCAAATCTCAATTTCAGAAAACGAGCTCGGGCCAATTTGTACTCTTCATGGGCTTAGTCTGACCTGTTAATTTAAAACTCAAAACCACTAATCCAACCCATCCGTCACCGGTCCAGTAAACAAATGTAAAAAATGCAAATTAAAAACAAATGCACCTAAATCTATATGCTATACAATTAATATTTTTTCAGGGATAAAATTAACCCCTAATTTTTTAATGTGATAAATGACTAAATGAGTCGCCAAAATTTAGGTGTCAACAGTTGCCCCTCTTTGAATGTGAGCTCGTAAAGGTTGCCTTCAAAGACAAATTGAGAACTAAATTTTGACCATACACATGCAGTGAATGATTTTTTTTTTGGAAAATGAATCCCATTTTGAAATGCAATTTATATGATGCATGAAAATGCTAGTGATAAATGATAAAGGAACCTACCTGAAATAACTTACCTTTAAGGAGGGTAGAGTAATTCAGGATAGTTGATGTTACATGTCCAGGACCCGTACCTTTCTACAGTCGCCTAAAATAGTAACGAGACTTTATAAGGAGACTACCTTCCTAGGACCCGTACCTTTCTACGGTCGCCTAGTACGGCAGCAAGGTTTTGTAAGGAAACTGCTTTCCTAGGACCCGTACCTTTCTACGGTCGCCCAGTATAGCAGTGTTTGGTTGTGTCTAAGACCCGTACCTTTCTACCGTCGCCTGAATGAGGAAATTGCTTTTCTAGGACCCGTACCTTTCTACGGTCGCCTAAACGGGGATTCGCTTTCCAAGACCCATACCTTTCTATGGTCGCCTGAATAAGGAATAATTTTCCAGGACCCGTACCTTTCTACGGTCGCCTGAACTGAGGTAATTGCTTGGCTAGGACTCGAACCTTTCTTCGGTCGCCTAACGTTGCAGCATAGATCATCTGACCAGGACCCGAACCTTTCTTCGGTCGCCTTAATCAGACTGAATCTGGAGAAAAATCTTTGGGGACAGCTCGATCGAGTGTCAATGTAAAAGACTCTGGGCTACAAAAGCACGCCAGGTCGATATAAGTGGACACCGGGCTACAAAAGCACGCCGAGTCGATAAAGAGAGACTCTAGGCTACAAAAGCACGCCAGGTCAGGAACTCCGAGCTACAAAAGCACGCCGGTTCAATAAAAGGGACTCTGGGCTATGAAAGCACGCTAGGTCAATTATAAGGGACATCGGGCTACAAAAGCACGCCGAGTCAATGAAAATGGACACTGGGCTACGAAAGCACGCCAGGTCAATATAATGGACACCGGGCTACGGAAGCACACCGGGTCGATGAGAGGGACTCTGGGCTACGAAAGCACGCCAGGTCAATATAGAGAGACAGTTTGACTGAGTCAAGTGTCGAGAATGGGTAGAGATATACTTACCTGATGATATCTCTGATTCTTGGGGATATGTCTTCTGGAATTCAGATATCCTGTGGAGGTTTCTCACCCCTCACTAGAAATAAATCAAGGATGCACCTTGAATGTTCGTGATGGTTTCTCTTCTTGAAAGGAACCGAATGTCAAGAGCTCTTGGGTCTTTGAGACATGATTTAGAGCAAAAATACATTTACCAAAGAAATAAGCAATTATGGCTATTCTGAAATGCACACTTCAAAATCTACTGAAGTTTTTATCAATTCAATTGGGGTTCATGCATAATGACCTTTGCATCACCCAAATTTCCACTGGGGAGAATTATCGTTCAAGACAATTTTCACTCATGAAATGGATTTCCTAAGAATACCAAACGAGAGATTTTCAGTTAAAAAGGATTTTCACTCTCTCTCATTCAAAAGGGCTTTTTCGGAGAATCACTCAATCTCACCATATCAACAGGGGTCTGAGTATTTATAAACATATGAACTCCTATGTTAATTCAAGTGCCTTAATCTGAAGAGACTTTGTAAGGGACGTAACGTAGGTTGGGTTCATGGGTTGAGAAATGAAAGGATCATTAGGCTCAAAATGTGTGTAAAAGGTGAGAGTTGATGATCATCTTAGCATTGCCACCAGTTTTCTTTTTCACCATCAGGGATTGTCTTCATGAAGTGCCCCATTGATTGTAAAACCTCAGCATTTGAATTCTTTGAGTGTTGCTCCATTGGGATTCAATTCTTGCAATTGACAGTCACCTATCTTGACTTTCTTTTTCATCTATGGGCATTGGCCTTGCTTTTACCAGGCACATCGTTTTTTCATCCCCCTAGTTCTCATGCATTTTTTCTTCACTTCTTTTCATGGGCATTGGCCTTGCTTTTACTAGGCACACTACTTTTTCATGCCCCTTAATTCTATTTTGAATCCAATTCTTGCGCATAATGCATGCGTCAAGCAATTACACTTTGAATACACTCAAACTTTTCAAGAGTCTTCATCTGCCTTTTGCCTTGCCCCAGTGTGAGGGATGATCACCAACTGGGTTTAAAGAAATGAAATTGCAGGCTCAAGTGGGCTATGCAAAGGATATAAGTGTATAGGATAGTGAAAGAAATGCTCTTCGTCATCCTAAGGCACTTAAATTAACACATGAATTCAATGTAATAGCACGACTTGAAGATTGATGTAAGTGAGAGCAAGAAAATTTCAATTCATTTTTCTCACCTCATGATGCCATTTTATCTCCTAGTTGCCCCGATGTGGGGTGATTCTTGACAGGGTTAATTTGAAATTTTTTTCATAAGTGTATGAAGCTTCAAAGGGGTTAAGCAATGGATCACCTGTAGTGTTTAGGATAGAGAAATGAATTGCCCCTCATCATTTCAGTCATCGTACCTTTTGCGAGAGAACTCTTTACCTTGCAGGTATGGAACTTCCTACACTCATCTTACAAGTGTATAAGTAAGGGACTGTGTATAGGATATGGCTTGCCTTTCATCATCCTGATACGTCTCATTCAGCATTCTTAAACATTGATATCACTCCATTGAGTTGTCTATCTTGACAAATCTCCACATGAAATTGGTGAGCTAAATCAATATGAAAATTTCTATTTTCAAAAGAGTCCAGCAACTTTAAGCATGAAAAGCTTTTGTGACTTCAAATAGACAAAACATGCCCTCATAAGTATGAAAAACATGATTTCAAGCATTCAATCAATGAATTGTCCCACGAAGGGACTATCTCAGCAATTGGGTGTCCTTGGATTGTCCCAATCATTCAAGACTGAAAATCCACTTTTGCCCCTGCATAAGAAAACGTGCATGAATATGATACTATGTAACATCAAAGTAAGAGCAGATGGAATATCCATTTTTGGCTTGGGCCGAGATCTTATCTTAGTCGGGTCACTACCAAAATCTGTCATGCCCCCAATCTGTCACATTAATTCCTTAGAAATGTGTCCTTGACAGTTGGGCCAATTGCAACTTGGTGTGCCCTTTTTCAAAGGCCTTACCATCAGACCGAAAAAGTAATGCTCTAAAACATGAAGTAAATGAGTCAGGAAATTTAACAGAGCTAACCTAATGCATGCTTTTGGAAATGGCTTCAAAAATAATGTTTTTTTTTACGAGGAAGCATGAAGAAACCTAGTCCTCAGAATTCTCCTTGGATGACATTTTTTTTTCATTGTTGGATATCGTCACCGGGCTAGTTTGGTGTGCCTCATTATGTCCTCAAAATTGGAAATAAAATTGTAATTTCATTGAATATAATCAAATGAATTACATTATTGGAATGAAAAATGCAAACAAGCAAACCCTAGAAACAAAAACAATAATTGAAATTTGAAAAAACTTGAAGTCCTAGAAGACAAGAACTTCTTCACTCAGTGACAGCGTTTGCACCTCCATCGTGGTTGGGCGGAGGATTTTTCTGATTACTACTAAAAGAGAACGCCTTTGTATCCAAGAGGTCTTGGACCTTATGCTTCAAAACATAGCAATCATCAGTGGAGTGACCAACCTCTCCCATGTGATAGTCACACTTTTCAGAGGGATTATATGCAGGATAATGCTCGGGATTTGGTCGCTTTGGCTCAGTAGAGAGTAATCCCTTCTTTTGGAGGACAGGCAAAACTTTGGATAGGGGTCCAGGAAGAGGTGTGAACTATCTTCTAACACTACGTCGTCGACCAGGGAGCTGATGTTCTCCACCTTGTTGCTCAGTAGAAATCTTAATTACTGGGGTGTGACCACGATTCGATTGAGAATAGGTCATATTAATCTCAGCTTCAAGGTCCTTCTCCTTCTTGGTAGAAAACCTTTTGTTAGATGGCTCAGTAAACCACCCTTCTCTCATCCCCATCTCAATTTGTTCTCCTACAGGAACAAGTTGGTTGAAGTCTTCAATGTATGTGCTAGCCATCCGGTTACGGAACTCAGACGGAAGAGTCTTGACGAACAACTTCATCAATTCTTTATCAGTAGGCTCATGAGTGATTTGAGCTGCCAGATTTTGCCATCTCAAGGCATACTCCTTAAATGATTCGCTCCTCTTCTTCTCCATCCTCTCAAGATCTTCTCGGGAAGGTGTAATGTCCATATTGAACTTATACTGCTTGAGAAATGCGTCAGTCACTTCATTCCAAGTGTCGAGAAGATTGACATTCTTCATCACGTACCAGTTCAGTGCGGGTCCGGTCAAACTCGCATGAAATGATTGGATCATGAGGGGCTCATTCTTGACATGCTGGGCCATGCGTACGTGGTACATCTGCAAATGAGATTTTGGGCAAGAAGTACCATCGTACTTCTCGAACTCTAGCATTTTGAACTTGCTTAGCATTTGGACCTTCTCATAAACTGAGAGGTCAAACAGAAGTGAGCTTTGTGACTCCTGTAGCTATCTCACTTTCTCTTCCAGCTTTGCAACGCGCTCATCCTGCTCTGTCTTGGGAATGCTATCAGGCTTGGCTTTTCCAATAAGGACCAGGTCATCTTCTAGCTCAGGCATTTCGTCATCGCTCATTTAGGCCCTGTTCCTCGGGAGATCTCAGGGAGAATGGGTGGAGGATTTGGATTCACCTGGAGGGATTGAAGTTGAGCTGTTATAAGCTGCATGGAGGCGGCTAACTGTTTGAGTTGATCTTCCACGGAGGACATGCGATCACGCATTTCAGCTTGATCGGCCATTCTAGCTCTTAATCGTGTAATAATGGATGAACGTGGCGGCTCCGTTGTCACCTATTTCGAAGAAATGAACAAAATAAGCACGAAGTGTAAATAGATAGCCAATCCATGACAATGATCTGATTAATTTTTTTCATTTTTTTTTCATGAAAAGTTCGTACAAGAAGGGAATTTGACACCCTAACAAAATCAAATTTCATAGACATGAATCGAAGACAAATTCTCCAAAGTTTTTTTAAAATGATTCATTGCATGGCAATTTCCTCATTTCATTTCTAATCGACAAATGAATTAAATCAATGATTGACCTAAATTGTCATGGACGGACCAAGAGTATGACAAAATAAATTGCATGATATAAGGATAGAAGACTTACTTCACCAAGAAAGATCAATGGCAATCACATAGACATGCGCATGGTAAGTGGTTCGATTTCTAATCTATAAAGCTTAGCAAGGTGGAGCCACAAGGATTATCAGACTAGCCACGGGCTTGTGGACTATGTCGAGTCCTCATGACTCCGGCTTGGTCAAAGAGCCGACCCGGGTCGGACCGAGGTGGGTACTCTTGACACCATGAAAAAAACTTCGGGATTGAGATGGGCGACTCGTACCGTGAGCATGCGGTCGGAGTGGTTTCCATCTCAACACCATCCTAAAAAATCCCTATGCGGCCCAAGTCTGGCGGCAGATTGTGTGTGCAAAAGTGTAGTGCTAAATGCAGGGCATGCACGACAATTTATATCAAACAACACTTCAATAGTTTGAAAATAAACCATACATTCCTACACCTCCCTGCAAAACAAAGGTTAGCAAACACTTCCCCTTATACCTCCCATCCTGCAAGAACATTTAACACCTTAAATGTTAGGGACGTACCTAGGATCCTCCCTGCCAAACAAAAATATTTTTTCAAAAAGAAGAAAATTGGCCTAAGTCCACTAAGTGTTTTAACACAATTCCCCAGCGGAGTCGCCAAGCTGTCGCGACCAAATTTTCGGGTGTGAACCACCTAGGGTTTGGCTAATGGATTGTTAAGCCTAGACTTAACTCGGGCCCTCCCAAGCCCATACCAATTCGCGACTTAAGTTCAAATTTCTTAACACGCAAATGATTTTCAATTAGGAGTCGCCACTAATCTATTTTTTGGTGGGTCGATTAGAAACCCAAGTAAAGTAACGGGAGATTTACTTTACTCCTACGAACCAGAGATTTATGAGTCCGGGGACTTGGTTACACTAGATTTCTCTAATGCCGTTTCGATACCATTCTTTTATTTTCAAAAATGTTTGGCAAGTAACTTGAATTGATTTTAATCCATTTTCCTAATATGTGAGGTGATCACACAGGTGTGCAAACCACCAATTTAACACCCAAGAAAGCAAATAAATAAAATGCAGGACTTACCTTATAGCAACGAAAGCATCTGCGATGTTAGATCAGAATTCATATCAACAGTCCTAGATATGATTTTTTAATTAACACGCAATTGTTCAATTTTTTGTTTTCATTTATTTAATGAGAATCATGCAATGCAATGTTACTAATCTAATATGCAATGATACGGCATGGCAATATAACCTAATGACGGGCAATTTCTAGCTAAATGGACCTAACCAAAATCACTAAGTTACATGCATTTTATGAACTTAATGCTATATGACGTGCACAGGATTTTTTATTTTCTTAATAAACATGCACTAATTCTAATTTTTTTCATTTTCTTTTATGAAATTCGAAATTAAAATCGCCAAATATTTAAACGTGCAATTCAAATTTAAAACTAACATCCTAAATGAATGCATCTTTTTTATTTTTTTTAACAAATTCGAAATAAAATCCATATTCTAAATATGTAAGATAACAAGAGATATTCTAAAACCAACCTAATCCCAATTCAAATATTTTTTGGATTTTTCCTTTTACAAAAATAAAATTGATTCCACCAATATAATGGCAAATCAGATAAGATAGGATTGATATCCACAAATTGGCGAACCATATCTCGCACATGAGATCGGGTTGACCAATTTTAAAATTAAATCGCGAATCGAATCTCGAGCTTGAGATTGGATTGTCGATTTTTGCAAGGGATTGCGAGTCGGATTTCGGGCGCGAAGATCAGACTATCAATCCCTAATTTGAGGGCTCTTTCATGTCAGAATTTCAATCATACCTTAAGGAATAATTCCACTGAAAGATAGAATAAGTAAAATAATAATGAACAATAAAATAAATAAATAAAAAAACTACCTAATTGGATTTTTTCTTTTTTTGTTTTTCCTTTGTTTCTCCTTCACAAACGGAGCAGCAACGTGATGGTGGGTCATTGGTTCGGCAAGGGAAGCTCCGGCGAGGACGAATCGGCAGGAACGGGGCGGCACCCAGGCAACAGGGACAGCCGGCGGAGCAGGGCACCGACGAGGGGCGTCACGGATGGAGGACTCTGGGACGAGGCGATCCGGCAGGGCGACGTCGCGTGCTCGCAGTGGGCCGGCAGCTCGAGCAGAGGGACAGCCGCTGCTGCGTCGCAGTTGGGTGCAGAGGCGGAGCAGGAGCAACGTCAAGCCGTCGTGTGTCGTGCGGGCTACAGGCGAGCTCAGATCTGCCGACATCGGACAGAGGCGGCTTCACAGGGACTCGGGACCTGGTGCCCGGGCAGACGCCCAGGGATGGAGGCATCAGTAACAAGGGTGGAGAACAGTGGCGCGGGAGCAGCAGCAGTGGTCGTCGGGGAAACAGAGGGCTGCAGGCTCGACGGAAGGCTGGCGCGTGGGTCGCTACAAATCGCTGCGACGGTGGCTGTCGGGGGGAGATGCGGGTGTTCGGAGGTGCGGCGATGCGGCGCAGGGGGTCGGCGACCGGGGCGGCTGAGCGATGTAGGCGCGACTGGTGAGCGATGGGAGCCGAGGCGCTTCCGGCGGTGGCTGGTGTGGACGCGGGATCAGCGTGGACAGAGGAAGAAGCCGCTGCTTTGCTTTTTCCCTTTTTTTTTTACGTCTCTCTCTCACCTGTCGCACTCTGTACCCTCTCTGCAGAAGCTTTTGCTTTCATCCACTTCACTTTTCTTCCTGGCTTTTTCCTTTTCTCTTTTGTTTTCGTGCAGGGTTCTTAGAAGAACGAAGAGAAGACCAAGGAAAAGCTTTTCTTTTCGGTGGAATTTTTTTTTTTGACCTAGCAGTCGAGAGAAGAAGCCCCTTTCGAAAACCCCACTATGTGGCCTTCTATGGAATTGTGTGTGCCCCCCCCCCTTTTTTACCGTACACACACGACCCTTTTATAAGCAAGAAAAAATGTGATCTTCGTGGGATATTTTGAAGATTTCTATAACTTCTTGATCACAAAAATCTTTTTATTCTCTTTATCTCCTAAATATTTTCTATTGATTTTTAAAGATAAGATCACAATCCAATTTTCTTAAATTCCAAAAATCCTCATTTCAAATCTCAATTTCAGAAAATGGGCTCGGGCCAATTTGTACTCTTCATGGGCTTAGTCCGACCTGTTAATTTAAAACTCAAAACCACTAATCCGACCCATCCGTCACCGGTCCAGTAAACAAATGTAAAAAATGCAAATTAAAAACAAATGCACCTAAATCTATATGCTATGCAATTAATATTTTTTCAGGGATAAAATTAACCCCTAATTTTTTAATGTAATAAATGACTAAATGGGTCGCCAAAATTTAGGTGTCAACAAGGGGAAAGAGAAATTCCTTGAGCTTCTTGAATCGCTCTCGCTCACCACTTTTGAGTAGGAGTGCTGTTCATCTACTCTTTCTCATTTTAATGTCTCCTTCCGATTTCTTGAACATTTCTTTAGATTGGGTCAGTCTTTGTTCTGTAAGAAGTTTCTTGATTTTTCATGTCAGAAAATGGAGGGGACTGTTGAATACAAATTACGCAATCCTAAGATCTCCATAACTAGAATAAGAATATATATAATTGAGCAGAAAGATTAATGCACCTGTTTTGGAATCCATCGTTCTTGAAGCGAAAGTGGAAAACTGATGTTCCACGCGCAAGTCATTCTCCTCTATTGCCCTCCGTATCACTGGCTCAATGAGACGGCCACCTCACCCTTTAACGTTAAGTAAACGCTGCTTATGTGAGGATACATGTGAGAATTAGAATTAGAGGAGAGACTTGAGCACTATTTATAGAGTTTCTAACCAGGCCCCCTCATTACGGGCCAAGCTCAACTAAGCCCACACTAGCTAGTCCCATATTAGACTAATTAAGAAACCTTCTATCTCACTTTAGACCAACCCCGTTTTACAATAACCGTAAAACAGTAAATTGCAATATCAATTAATGTAGCCCACATTAAAAAAAAACTCTTATATTCTCCCACTTGGACTATATTAATTGAAATTGTACTATATGTACGCACATTGGTCTAGAGATTATTCTTAATAGTCAATCCTATCCCATAAAGTCTCAAACACTGAATCATGGCGGTAACTGCATGTATACACACAGAGCCTTCCATGATCACGAATGTTCTTCTTCTTTATTGATATGGATTCACTATGGTAGTGTGTCAAATGGATAACATCTCTCATAGAGAGATCCCATTTGTCAGTCACCATTCTTTTACCTTAAGCGTCATAAAAAACTTGTGCCACTAGAGAATGTTTTTATAGTTCCAATGAACCCACATATGCATTGTCCTTACGATTAACCTTTCTTTATGTATAACAAAGCATATGCACAAGACTAATAACCGGATGCCCCTAGCCTTCACTCAAGGTTTATACAATACATTGAGACTTTATCAATATGTATTCAACATAATAACAATACATTCAAAAATATTTTATTGAATGCAAAAGTTGATACATATCAAACCGTTACTAAATGTAACGAACACAGATGTGAACTTTATCAGAGGAAAGCCAAAATAGCTCCCACTAAACAACAACATCTCATGATACTCTTAAGCTCATATTAATGACATGTCATTCAAGAACAGAAGAGCAAAGCCCTTTAGTTAGTGGATCTGCAACCACATCAAATATGATATATTATAATGTCACATTTCTGTATCGTTTATTTATGGTCAAAAATATTTGACCGCCATATATTTAGACCCCTAAAGACCTCTATTATTAATAATATTACAAATTTATTGTCTCAATACAACCGTATGGATCTATACATAAAGTTAAAAACGGTCAACTCCTTAATGAGGTTTTGGAGCCTATTAGCCCAAGTAACAGCCTAAAGGAACGTTACAAACTCTGTTTCCATAATAGAATATGACAGAAAACTTTATTTACTACACTTCCTGCTATATATTCCGTTATTGATATTATGTCATCCTAACAGCCAGCAAAGTTTACATTTAAATATCATACTAGCTGCAAATATTGAACATATATGTATATTAACATATAATTTCTTGTCCTCTTTAAGTACCTTAAAATCTTCTTAGCAGCAACCCAATGATTGCGTCTTGAATTTGACTGATGTCTGCCTAGAAGTCTCGTCACAAAGACGATAATTAGTCTAGTGCAAATTCGAGCATACATTATACTTTTACGTGCACTGACACAATGTACACTCTTTAATTAGATTTTCTCAATATCTAAATAAGAACAATGTAATGGATTCGGTCCATCACCTTTAACAACAGGAGCAATTCTTGGCTTGCATTGATGTATAATGAATATTTCCAAAATACGATCAGCAAATGTCCTCTGAGATAAATCTAATAAAATATGGCGAGAACAATCCTTATGGACCTCAGTGCAAAGAACAAGAGAGCGTAATATCATGTACATAGAGTATGAGAAAAGTAAATTTCCTCCCACTGACCTTGCAGTATATTGAATTACTTTGTTCCCAATTGAACAAAATAACAATACTATGAAACTTTAATAATATTGTCTAGAAACTTGCTTGAGACAATGAATAAGACTTTTCAATCTATACATAAGTTTACTTAAAACATGTGCTGCAAAATCTTCCGATTGCACTATATAGATTTTGTATTTATTCGGCGTAAATTTCTATCAAAAATAAACTATTAATGTCACGATCACTTTGAAAGAATCTTTAAAAGATACTAGAAAGAAATAATTATTTATTCACTATAAACTATCCACCCCTCTTTCAGAGTGAAGACTTTATCATCTTTTATGGCATCTAATCACATACTTGATTAAGAAAAAGAAACAACATTTATATATAATATATATATATATATATATGTCGCTAAATCAACCATGTAGCGGATGTTGTAATCATGCTCTCACAAATAGACTATATAATCTGATGGTATAACTGATCATCTTCCCCTAATAAATCTCCTAAGTAGAACTACAACCACTTCATTCTGCACTTGAGAGGCTTGAGAAATTTCATCATAACTATATCAAGAATAGTACCTTGAACCTCAACAAGTTTAGTCTATGGTATAAGAGATTCCACAATTGTTTGTACCACAATTGTTTGTATATGCAAAGACAAAGACACAGTGATCTTCCATCACACTATTATTCTTAATAGTATGAAAGCAGTTATCCTTTACAACTGCGTCGAACTCTAGAAACTTTACTGTATGTGATTCCATAATTCTTATACCTTCATTAAGGTCATAAAATCAATACCTCTTTGAACAATCTGGGTAAGATATAAAATAATTTTAAGTGAATCTAAATTCCAACGCACTTAAAATTGGATTAGATAACCTCATTTCTACATGACACATTTAAATTTAATATGATTCAAGTAATTTACATCCAGTCCATAACTCAAAAGAAGTTTATGAAACAATTTTGGTAAGAAACACCTTTTGTATGTGAAAAAGTTGCTTTCATAATATCAACTCACTGAAGACCGGATAAATTAGTCTTACTAATCATACTCATCACCATGTACAATTTGATGCTTCATGTCTTTTAGCCAAATCTTCTTATCAGGATTTTCAGGCATGATAAATTAAGTTACCATCCTAGAATTTACCAAGTATTTGACAAATAACCATTTAAGTAATTCAGCATTATCATACTTGCCAAAATACTCACCGCCACTATTAGGCCTGACAACCTTTAAGATTAATTCTAACCAATTTATTCTTTATCTCGATCATTTTACTTCCACAATAATCTATAGAAGTCTTTAGATAGCTGTTAAGAGCAGACAAAATATCAATATTGTCAACTTTTCTACTCTTTATTTAGACATGTGTGAGATTATTTCTTAGACATAAAAATTTTGGAAACAACTTTTTCAATCTTATATGAGACGTATATATCATTAGGACTTAAACACAATCTTTGCAGATGTATCCTAATTTCGGTATTAGACAAGACATAATTTCAAGCCACTAAGGCTTCCATAAGCTTTTAGCAGTGCAATCAGTAGACAAGCCACTTTTCAAGTGTTCCTAAATGGAACGCTTCATGGACAGTAAGCAAATTCTATTACTTTTTTTTCCCAAGTAGCAAATTATATGTCCACTACTTAAAATTTGAATTAGTAAAAACCTCAATAATATTTGAGTTATTTATTACAAAAAATGTGACTAAAATAACAAGCAATGTATGTAATAAGCATCGTGTGAGCACTATGTAACTTGACGTACAAGTACACATTGAGAGAGTTACATGCAAAATCATATAATCACCTTTGGGCAGAATACATGACATGCAGTTGTACACTCCCCACATGATAATGGTTATGAGCATATATTCCAATTTTTGTGAATTCATCACCTTTGGGCATATGAACCACTAGGATCAGTCACTCCTCCACCATACAATCATGAACTAATACACAATCACCTCATTTGGAAGTATGACTACGCATTAGACCAGGAGACATCCCAATCAATATATGAGACCAAAATTTCTCAAATCCAATTAAACGTGCCACTTTGGCGGTCACTACTCAATTGAATCATTGAAACTCTCTCATACCAAGGATATAAACTTTACTTCTCACATACACCATATACATATGATTTTAACTTTAGTGATAGGGGCAGTAAATCACTAAAATCACATATCATGCTAATTACATTGCTTTATTCATTAATAAAAATCAATCATCTGTATATATATAAAGAACCTGAAAGACAAACTCCAATGAGATCACCGATCATAGCAACACAAGAAACTTCTCATAACAGAGAGGAAAACATCTCTTATGCACCCCGATTACAGATTACCAGAACAACATAAAAGAATGTTGATCTAGAGAATCTATCACAAGTTAACATCAATAGCAATACAAGGTGCCACGGATTGACAAGCCTGACAGCTGATCCACTATAGCTCATGAGTTTCATAAGGCAGAATATGACTCCAAGGCCAACAACTGATTTTTTAGCCAATTTAAAGTAACAAATATCATTGCATCAACCAGTGGTCTATAAATTGAGTCAAACCACATAACCAAATATCTAAAGTATAACAGTATATACTATTGCTCTACGTAAATGTTGTCATACTCCTTAACCATAAAAAAAAATGTTCGACTTGATGGACATTAACAAATGACCAGATGAGTTTAGTTACAAGATGCAATAATTTAACTGACATGCATTACCCACATTTAACATATGTGTTAATTAGTACAATCAATTTGGTCACGAGTTCTTAAGACGTCCATCATTCAAAGGTTACCAGCGTGTAAAAGAGTATGCTTGAGCAACAAAAGTTTTATAACATTTACCGTTTCTCATCACCTCAATACATAGCTCAATTATTAGCTCATAATGGTTGTATCTCATTAAGCTAGCTTCAGTTCACAACAAAGTTTAATTTTTATTAATGAATCACACCTTTATAATGTTTATGTAATATCATACATGTAACCCAACACTTGTATTTCCAAAATCGCATAAAATACAAGAAAAATACGCAAAAATATACTAAAAATACATGTATTTAGGGTTTTGTATGTATTTTCGCATCCATAAAATCATCAAACATGTAAAATAAATGCACCACAATATAGAGGATGAACATACGAATCCAATGCCGCCAGCCATGCACCGATACGATACTCCGCGCGCCCGCACGCGCCGCTTAAGTGTGTGGCGCTTGGAGCCCACACGCAGGTGTAACTTGACCGGTCAAAACCGGTCCGACCGGAAGCGGTCCGACTGGTTCCCGGCTCGACCATCCGGTTCGTCCGCCCGGTCCGACCGGTTGACCGAGACGGGTCAGGTCAACGGGTCGGGTCGGGTTGGGTCAGCCGCTAATTGGATCGAGTCGAGTCGGGCCCGGGTTGTTGATGTTAGCACAGCGCGTGCGTTGCACGCGCGACCTACGCCCTGCGCATGGCAGCGTGTGAAGGCGTGTGACCGTGCGTGGGGGGCGTCGAAGACGCCCAGGCAGCACGTGGCCACGCGTGGGGGCACGTGCGGCCTCCTCCGGCACGTGCCGCCCATGGTTCTTCTCGTCTCGACGAGCCCAGTCCGAATATATAATTTAATTTTATGTTTATTGAATGAAAAATCTCAAAAATCTTCAATTAGGGAAAAATTCTTTACGTTCGAGTTCTAGGGTTATGGAGGCTCTGATACCACATGTTGAATGTAAATTACACAATCCCAAGATCTCCATAATCAAAACAAGAACATGCATAATTGAGCAGAAATATTAATGCACCTGTTTTGGGATCCATCGTTCTTGAAGCGGAAGCGGAAAACTAATGTTTCACGTGCAAGTCCTTCTCCTCTATTGTCCTCCATATCACTAGCTTAATGAGACGGCCACCTCACCCTTTAGCGTTAGGTAAACGCTCCTTATGTGAGGATACATGTGAGAATTAGGGTTAGAAGAGAGACTTGAGCACTATTTATAGAGTTTCCAACCAGGCCCCCTCATTACGGGCTAGGCTTAACTCGGCCCACACTAGCCAGTCCTATATTAAACTAATTAAGAGACCTTCTATCTCACTTTAGACCAATCACGTTTTACAATAATTGTAAAACGGTAAATTACAATATCAATTAATATAGTCCACATTATAAAAACTCTTACAGGGACATGCCAGGAATGCAGAAGCTGGGAGGAGGAGATCTACTGGACCCATTTCCATTCCATCCATTTCTGCCAGTTCCTTCAGGGTGACTTTCATCAGCAGCTTGTGAGTCTGCTCCTCCATTCACTCCTCTTATTTCCAGCAAAAGAGAAGGGGGGAAAAGGAATATTTTCTTATACCGGCTTGGAAACTGAAGAAGGCGACTGTTTTTTGTCGTGAGCTGATCTTGTTTGTCTCTGGACCTTGTTGGCTTGAAATAGAGGGTGTCTTTGTGGATTATATCATAGCAGTTACAAGGGTAAACTAGGGCGAGAGGAGCGGTCAAAAAAAAAAAAAAAAGCCCTTGTGCCCACCAGTAACTTCATCCCCTTACCGATACTCCTCTGTAATTTCCATCGTTAAGATATGTTGAAGCTTGTGCATGTGACATGGTGCTTTTTTTAGTCTCATTTTTGCAGATTCTCAAGCTTCAGTTTAAATGGTTCTACTTGGGGAAAATATAGGCAGAACGTTCAACACCCAATACCGATGTTTACCAGTGAAAGCATTCTTTTTGGCCATCTATATTTACCCAGGCAGAACCACCGTCATGGAGACGGATGTTTTTTCTTCATGGAAGCAGAATCACTTTTTTTTTAATTTAATTTTAATTTTATTTTATTGGAGCATCTAAAGGTTGGCATTACGCAACTGGTATAGATGATATTTAATGTGGCCATGTGTACAGAAAAAAACCCAGAAGTTTTAATTTGTCAAAGCTGTGTTCTTTCTTTTTTAGGCCGGGCCCTACTCTACTCCTAGTTTATAGATTTTTGCATTGCTTTCGTGCAGCATGTGAAAGTCGAAATCCACATTTAAAACTAAATTGTCCTCGCCCAAACCTCTCATGAAAAAGTAGGGATTCGAATCTCCCACCTCCCCCTTCTCATATGGGAAGAGTGGCTATTTAGGCAAACTCTGATGGTTAATAAAGCTATGTTTAATAGCTTTTTTTTACTGCAAATTCCCAAGATTATTGTAGTAGGTGTGAATTGGATTTAGATGGGTATGGACAGAATAATGATTTTACCACTGTCATATTCGATATGTAACCCGGTACGCGATTTTCAATGGTAACTAGATGGGACCGCTTAGAGGCTTTGATGGTCCTCCTGATTATGTTGTCGATGAGTTGACGTTGGGGGATATTATCGATCATTAGATATTGGATCGGTGTTATATAGGTAGGCTTTTATGAGTGGGGTATGATAGTGGAAATAGGAGTTACCGGTATTTTATCTTGTGATGCTTTAATGTAAGTGATCCATATGTACATTATTAAGTATGCAAAAAATGATGTGACATGTTTAATTATTTTGTTGTGCTTTCGCTTGGGAATATATCAATAAGATAGAAATTAAATACGACATACGTAGTGTTTGAAGTACTCGGGCGTCTCAAATTAAGTGGCGGAACATCCGCTGCGTCGGTGATTGCCATGGGTAGAAATCTTGGAAGAAGGAAGAAGGCTGTCTTTGTGCATGACAAAGTGAGAGAGAAGAAAGAAAAAATGTTGTTGCTAGGCAGCCACGTCGGCTCATGTGACGTTGTTTTGCATGTCTAAGTGGATTGGTTTTTAATACAAATATGTCAACTTATATTAAAATTTTAATTATAAAAACAGTATAATCATTTTGATCGAAATTTCCTATCAAAGGTACATGATTAATCGTTTTTTTTATTGATTTGTACCTATACAAGCTAGTAAAGACTTTTGCTACTAAAGTGAGCTCTGTACATAATTTTTGATACTGTACATAATTTTTTACACTTCTAACGTGCTTTCCCAAATATTTCTAAATTATATATCATTAATCTCGAATTTAGCGAGGTCACCAAGCTCTTCCACCTCCTTCACCAGCCATTCCAGCTTCTCCACCATCTCTGTGAGTAAGAACACGAAGGACGAGACAGCGAGATCCTGGCCTGAGTCGCAGACATGCTCGAGCTTGGCGGGAGACATGTAGAGCCTCAGTACAAGCCATGACGACCTGAGCTTTCGCAAGACCAGTGCATCCGATTGGCACCTTCTCATCTTCATGAGGCTCTCCCCAAGCTCCCGGAGAGTCCTCGCGAGGGATGACGCAACCAGTTCGCAAGGTTCCTTGATCAACCGTCTTAGGTCAGCGGCCGGCTGATTACATGGAGGGGTGGTATAATAAGACAAAAAAACTTTCGAAATCAGAGGAAGGACTTCTAAATTTGTAAGCGAAAGACAGAGTCCGCTTCTCGGGTCTTAATGCCGGCGGGAGATAAAATTGACTCCACACCACATTTACGGCCTTGAGAAATATGGATCACCGCATTTTCAGTTAGAATTACTTCACGTTTATATTCCATGTTTTCAATTGCTTTCTAATGAAAACATCTTATTATTCTCTTATTTACATGTGTATATATATGTGACGGTTTAAGCTTTTTGTACCTGCCTAGAAGATTGAACACAAACATCAAATGAAACAATGGTGGCTGCTAGCTCCCTAAGAAGCTCTCCGACCTTTAGATACTTGTCCCATGGATAAGATAGCCCAAACCTCCCGTGCCAAGGTTCCCATTTCGCAAAATTTGCCTGCAATAACATATTAAATCACGTCTTAATATTGTAGCTTGAGCTTTTAGAACAGTTAGCAATAATATCGCAAAATCTCACATGATATGAGAGTTAGAGATCCTAAATTCAAATCTTTCTAGACTCCATCGATAGACTAAACACGAGAGGGATTGCTAGAATAGTAAAATATTGAATTATACTTTCATCTAACAATTTAAGTTTTTAAAGGAAGAGTGCTAAAATAGTAAAATATTGAATTACGCATTCATCTAATAACTTAAATTTTTAAAATAGTTGATAATGGTATTATAAAATCTCACGGATTAGGGAAAATTCCAAATAAAAACTCAAAGTACCCTCATTTTCTCTAATAAGGATTCGAAATGGACTTTGTTTCAAATAAATGCTTGAAGTGGCCACATTATTTCAAATAAGAGCATGAAGTGGCCAAATCATCTCAAATAAGGGCCTTTGGCTGGCCGGTGTCTATTCTGGTCATCGAATAAAGGGTATTTTGGTAAAAAAATTGTAACCATATTTTTTAATTTTTTAAGTTCTTTTCTTTTTCTTTTTCTTTTTCTTTTTTTTTTTTATTTTATTCTCTTCCCTCCACTAGCCATCGCCGCCGATGGTTAGTGGAGGTCGCTTGCCTCTGGCAAGGGCAACCCTCACCAGCCCAGGCTAGGGCGATCCGGTGAGGGTCGCCCTCGCCGGCGTCAGGCGAGGGCCGCCCTTACTTGGGTTGGCACGGGTTGCCCTCACCAACATCATGTGAGGGCCACCCTTGCCCTCATCGGTGTTGGGTGAGGATCTCCCTCGCGTTGGTTGATGAGGGTCACTCGACGTCAGGCGAGGGTCACCCTTGTCAGCGTTGGAGACTGCGAGGGTTGCCCTCGCCAGATCTGGTGAGAAGCGCCCTCGCCTGACGTAACAAGGGCTACCCTCATTAGCCCAGGTGAGGGCGACCCTTGCCTGATGTTGGCGAGGGTGGCCCTCACCTAAGGCCGGAGAAGGAAAGGGGAAAAAGGAAGAAAGAAAGAATAGGAAAAAAAAGAAAAAGAAATAAACAGAAAAAAATAAATTAAAGACAAAAATGCCCTCGGTTTAAGAGGTTAAGCCTTCATTTGAAACAAGTTCCACTTCAGACCTTTATTTGAGATGATTTAGCCACTTCGGGACTTGATTTGAAACTATGTCCACTTCGGATCCTTATTTGAAAAAATAAGAATACTCCAATCTCTTATTTAAAAATTTTCCTATAGATTATTTGCTAAATCCTCGAGTTTGAGAGAGCATGCTAGAGTAATGGGAAATTAAAGAGGGGAAAGAAGACTTACCAGAGACTCGTCCTTCGCTTTCGAATTCAGAACCGGTCTGCAGCTTTTGAAGCTTCCGTCACCCTTGCTTTCCTTATCGGCCACCGCATCAAAGTACCTATCCAATAGTCCTGCCATTAAAATCAACAGATAAAAGTCAACCATACGTGACATTACAAGCCCCATGTCATGAAAAGTGCGTAGTCACGATTTGATTACCTTCCATCGAACAAGCAAGGTGCTCGAATTTTGAGGCCGTAGATGTGTGAAGTTCAGCGCCAGCCCAAATAGGGAAGATGAACAAGCTCGTGAAAATGGAGGCCGCAAACCCTATCATGACCGTCCCGAGGCGCAGAAGGGCGATCATCAGGATATCTTTGGAGCTTTGGGATCGGACACCGGACACGGCCACCAGACTAAAGCTGAGGATGAAGATCATGCCACCGTAGTCGTACTTCATCTTTATGCAAGGAATTGACCGAGCATATGTAACCGCAACACCTGAGATTTAGCATTTTTTTGAACCATGATAAAAACTGTTCAACTCTCGATATATTGCAAATGCATGCCTGCAGTAAGAGCACGTAGAACATATGCTATATAAGCAAGAGCACCATATATTCTTGACACACTTAAAGATAGCTAATTTCATGTAAACTTCCTTGCTAATAAATTGTGTTTCATCGTCACGTTTATTTTGTTATTTTGAATGCCTTACCGAAGATGAATACCGTGGTGCCAACGCCAATGGTGTTCCCGACCTGGCTGGGAATGTGTTTAGCTATGACCCCCGACAGGCACCCCAACATGCCACCCGATAAAGTCCCCGCCGCACGGTTCAATCCCTTGCTCAATGTCGCGCCTGATATATCGTCCAATCAATCTCATTAGAACTCGCACCAAACGACATCACGAGCACGGGAGTCCTTTAGTCCATAGCAAAAAAACGGGGTACCGAACCTGCATAGAACTCGAACATGACCACGACGGTCATGACAGCCCACGCGGCATCTGACTGGAATATCTTGTAGAGCGATCTACAAAGGTGACAAGCGAGGCCAAAACGATCGCGATCCCGACCTTGATACCATGGACTACTCTTCTATTGTCATGCTCGCTGTTCAATCTTCTCAGTAAAGCCGTGACGGCCGAGAGACGATTCCCGAGGGTCCTCCAAGCGGCCCCTTCTCCTCCCTCTCCAGTCGGGAACACTACAGAAGACCTCGTCATCGGTGCGCCGCGGCCCTCTTCACTCTCTTCCTCTATGCTTCGATGCTCACTTGGTGATGAGACCCTTGAGTAGGTGATCGACCGTTCACATATATACACAAACTTGAGCTGCCACGGACATATTAAATGAAAAAAAAAAAAAACAAGGAAGATAATAATATAACTTTTATCGCGAAACTCCGTAATGGACGCTGGCCAATAACATGAGACGTGGAAGCCAAACATTTCATGCCTAATATATTCATCTTGATCATTGGCGGAGCTTTTAGCGACGGCAACGTAGCGGAACACGATCGCGGAGCACGAGTGAAATGGCCTTTTCGCGACACTCACATCTCGCTCGCGTGCGCACGCAAAATGTTTTGATTGCTCGAATGGCGTCAAATCGAAATCGAGGGTTTGGCTCGGGAGTCGGATTTCGCGTTTACCGAGCTACTGCAAGTAGGGGTTTTGAAGATAGAACCTCGCGCGCGTTTCGGTCCATCGAGCTATGATTTTGGTCTCACGAGCACCCCCATGACCCTACTCGACGCAACTATTTTAGGGTTTTTTGCAAAATCAGCCAATTCTAAGTTGTAATCCACTTGCGCGTGGTAAGGATTGCATGAGTGGTACACGGTGTCACGTCATGCGAGATGTCTTAAGACATGCGCGATTATGTGGCTTGCACCAATACAAAGGATCGAAGACAAGAGAGGAATACTGGAGAGAGCCTGTGTGTACCAAATTTTTAGTATTCGCTATCGAAATGTGGAGTTAGGGAAAAGTGTTTTAAAAGTCCTAAATTTATTATATTAGTGCTAATTCAATCCTAAACCTTAGTGGTTATTAAATTTTATACATGAAAATGTGGCCATTGAGGGAAATCACAGTGGTTATTAAAGCTATGTTCGATAGCTTGTTTTTATTGTAGATTTCCAGGATTATTGTAGTAGGTGCAAATTGGTTTTAGATGGGTACTGACGAATCATGATTTTATCACTGTCATATTCAATCATAGACTAAAAACTACTCTATATTTTACTAGTAGGTCAGGTTTGGCTGGTTAGAAATAACTTCAAGCTGTGAGTTTCTCGCTTTGGGATTCCATAATAGACTAACCAAGTGTTCTTCAATTTTACTACTCGACCGTTTTATTACATAGTAACTTGAAACAATGACCTCTTTGAAGTTCCAGTAGATTATGCTCGAGGTTGCTGGGTTAGGTTTCTTCTTCAACGAGAGGATCAGGGGAGGTGATTCGTTTCCCAAAGCAAGCCAGGCAAGTATAGGCAGCCAATGATAATTTGTCATGTGAATTTGTGAAACAAATTCACATTTGTAATATTTGAACTCATAACCCATATTTGTTTTCTAGCATCACGTTGATATTTTCCACAAACATAACATTTACTAACCTAGCAAGAGCCTAAGAAACTTGCAAAAATGAGTTAGGCAAATGAATTGGCAAGCATCCCAAAGTTTCGGGGGCTTTTTATTTTCTACATGTGGCAATGAAGTTTGGACTAGTAGCTTTTCGATGTCAATATCTAATCCTAATGAAACTTTATAAAAAGCCAAACTAATGCGGTTGTGGGATGGGCTATTGTTGATCAACATCATTGCCACTTATGGAAGCGGGAGCTTTAATTTTTCAAACTAATCCAAAGGAAACTTTAATCTTGTCACCTATCAAAGGATTTGCCAAAGCATTGATTAGGCATTGACATCGAAAAGCTAAAAATATTAGAGCATGCACTTAGGTGTAGTCTAAGGCGACAAAATGTTAATATTGTCGCCTATCGAAGGATTTACCAAGCAGTGATTTTATATTACGTGATAGTAATTGTGACAGCCCGAATTTCTGCTTCTGTTTTCAATTGAATAAGTTGGGTGTTTAATTGACGCGCCTATAGTCTTTTCCCTGAGCTGATTACTCACGGGATAACTAGTTTATCTGGTGAAGCCATTAAAGGATTTTAACGCAATAGACTTGATAATTCGACCAGGAATCGACTACTCAACCGTGCTAATCTGTAGGGGTCAATACGGCACTGTCAAAATCGATCAGAGACCGGAGATAAGTCAATTCAACTGAGGTATGTGATTAGAGTGTGGGTGATTCTACATAATTGCAAAATTCTCGTCGAATGGCATTAGACCGATTTTTCTGTCATTTTTGTACCATGTGCCCGTACTTGAAATCTCGTTATTTTCACGACAATCGAGAGTTGTCAATGTGTCGAAAATGTACAATATGGCTCAATAATAATCGACCACGAGTGGATTGCACTAAAATTTCCTAAAAGCTACCCGATAGGCTAGGTCACGCTAAAATCGCGCTCGGTTGAAATTAACCACAAATTTAAACCCAATTTTTGTTCTGTCATGTCATGATTCATTTCAGGAACGTCGACTCATCCTCCGAAGATTTTTTTGCAAACCTGAGATTTCAGTGAAAATTCAAAGTAAGACTATTTTGGACCAGGAAAATTAGAGGGCCGGTTTTGGTCGCATTTTTAGCCGTCAAGTTGGACTAATTGACAAGGAAAAATCATGAGATGGACGAGGGCACCTTGGTTGATTTTATGGGGGCCAAATTGAGCTCAATTGGAGAAGTCTTGAAGTGGAATTGGATGGAATTGGAGGAAAATGGTCCAAAATTCGTAGGACCAAGGGGCAGCAACATTTGAACCCATTGGGAAGCTTGTTTGGGAAGCCATGGAGGGGCAAAGGGCTGAGAGCCAAGAGTGATGGGGCAACAAACTCAAGTGTTTTGGATATTTGTGTGGCCCCCTCCTCATCTTCAGCTGGCTTCTTCTTCTTCCTTAGACTTTCTTTCTCCATTGGTGTGTGTTTTCAGCTCAAAAAAACCAGAGAACTAGCCAACAACCTCCCCTTTGCTCGTCGACCGCCCCCTGCCGCCGTTCGAGCACCGTCGCTGCCGCCCGAGCCCGCCAGCGCCGCTCGCCAGCCCGCGTGCACGTCCGCCCGTCCTCGCACCCAGCCGCCGTCCCCCACGTGCCCTGGTCACCATCGCAGCTCACCTGGCCATCATCCGTCGCCACCCAGCCACCATTGAGCACCGCCATTGCCCGCTACAGCTTCCGCCATCGTCACCTGGCCCGTTCTAGCTCAATCAACCGCTCAACCCAACCCTTCGGTCCTTGGATAGAGAACAAAGGCTAGCAAGGACCCTAGAGCTTCTAGGCTCGTTTTAAGGTCCGTTCGGACCTCCGTTGGTCTTGCCACAAGCTTGTTTATCGCTCACCTTCGCGTCGCCATCTCCGTGGACTCACCGGCCCGCTAAACCGGTGAGTTTACTTGCTAAACTCTGTTTAGGAAGTTAATGACGCTTAGTGGATAATTAGTTTAGGCTAATTAGGGATTAGATGATTAGTTAGTTTAGATTAGTGATTTAATCGATTAATTATTCAAGTAAGGTGGTTAGAATAGATTGATTAAGGGCTAGATATATTGTACTATTTATCTAGATAGGTTCGGAAATTTTCTAGGCCCGTTTAAGTGGTTAGATTAACATTTACGGTCTAAGTTAGTATTTATCGTATTTAAATCGCATTATTTAATTATTTTTGTAATTCATTTAATTATTTATTATATTCAGGAAATTATATCGGGATAGCCGGTGACTGGAATTTCGTGTTGATTGCAATGGCGTGCTTAGTTTATACAATTGAGTGTTAATTTGTGCAAATTGAGTGGTGATTGGAATTTTGGTTATTTATTCCAAAATTGTGAAATTTTGATATTTAATTAGAAAATCCCGGGTGTCGGGTTTTGACACCGAAAATGGTTTTAAAGACTATATCAAACAGTCGGATTTTAAAAGGGAGGATATCAATTTTTTTTGTTCAAATTGACCGTGTACCCACACGCGATTATTTTTTCGGGTATTTTTAATACGAAGAAAACATGCCAAGTCATTATTTTAATTGAGGCATTTGAGTGCAAAGCACAATGTCCTTGGTCGGAATTGATTGATCATGTGATGGCTAAATGTATCTGTCCCCGATGTGCATTGGTAGGACATTGCCCCTATATGGGATGCTCTTGGACAACAGATGCCGGTCACAATAGATTCTGGACCGATGCTCCTTTGGGAATGTTGTCCCCGATGTGCGTTGGTGGATGTTGCCATGCTCAAGAGAGTGAGACGAAGCCTGGCTACGCCAAAAACCGATGTGCATCGGTATATTGTGCCTGTGCGAGCAGTAATCAAATTGGAAAGTGTGTTTGATGGAAATTGAAGCACCGGATTATGGGACAAAATTGTGTGGCATGGTATGAGACATGTCATAATGATTTGGCCTTATAATCGGGACCCCTGTGAGTGATGGATTGATGCATTGATTGATCGATTGCATTGATTGAATTGATTGATTGATCGATCGATTGTATTGATTGTATTGATTGAATTGATTGATTGAGTATGTGAATTGTACTGACATGCAAGAGGGAACTGAGGCGAGGTAAGTCATCTGTTTTGTGTGTATAGACTGCCTTTAGGCATATTTCCTTCATAGTCAGAGTTTAAGGGGTGAACTTGCTGAAACATTGTATCACCCCGTTGTGGACTCATACTTTTTAGGTCCTTAGATGACGGCCCCGCTGGTTTGTTTTGGTCAACCGCGGACTGAGCAGGGTATAGACGTTCTTGTCCCTAGTAGTCATTGGGTCTACGAGTTGGTCGTGACCACCGTCTGGGTCGATGAGGGCTTACTTGAGAGGGTATCTCATCGATTTAGGGCGTAGTTCCGCCATGGACTCAATGGATACAGAGTTGGTCCCCTCCAAGGTTTTGAGATCCCCGCTGTGGTTGTCGATGCCGCTTTTGGTGAGAGTGCAGCTGACCCTCCTAATGGTGCTGTGGAGGACCCGGCGCCCCCGAACCATGTGGAGTCCGAAGGATTGGTGAACGTGTCCGACTAGTGGGTCGTGGGATAGTTTCCTTTTTTAGGGCCGATCTTTTTGGTAGACAAACTAGTTTTGTATCTAAACCTAGTTTATTTATAAAAGCATGTTTTGGTTGTGAATTTGTTATCCTGCTTTTCTAGCCCATGCTGTTTGCTATCAGGAGTTTTGTTTATTCGCTTCCGCATGTGCAATAAAATGAATGGGTCGGCGACGCGCCCTGGAACATCGCAATTTCATCGGCCACCGAGGGATGTGCGCACGCTTGAGGTTCAGGGCATGACAGTAATTAGTGCATAGACAACTGTAAAATTTCTTAATTAGTTCCTTAATCAGTTGTCCTAAGCACTATTTAAGAAAATCCAATTAAAAATAAGAGCTAATAAATTACTCTTAACAATTTTAAGTGTGTAAATAAAAATTAAAATTTTGGGTAATTGAAAATTTATCATTGTATGTTATGCATTTACTGCCAAACATGTTGATAGGTATAGTAAGTAATTATCATTAATTAGGTTTTTTAGTGAACGAATTAAGTAACCATTCTCTTAATTACTTAAAACATAAATGAATTTCACTCTTAATTGAATCTTCCAAGTGAATATGATATATAGGGTTGTCAAAGACTTAAATTCATTAACTGAACTCTTCTATTCATAATCTAGGGATACAAGCTTAGAGATCATTGAGTAGTTAAAGGGATTTAAACAGATGCCTCCAGCTCTTCACTCGAATTTGTCGAGCATAGGTGAGGTCATTTTCAAATTTTGTCATTTTTAGCACTAGATATGATTATCAAATGGGCCTAAGTTTGTAGCGAAAACTATGAACTGTTCGGCTGCAATCCAATATATTTAATAACAAATAGTATCACTTCATCACTGGTGAGATTACAAGGTTAGAACTTCTAATCAGACGTCGTCCACTCACAAAAAACTAGAAAGAAGTTCCACGATCTCAACCATTTTCATGTTCATATCACAGCACCATACGCCGGTTTTTTCTCCTTCTAATCATCATCCTTGTATATATGCATATACATAGGGAAACACGGTGCGAACAATTGGTAAAATGTTCATTTGATTCGTTACAATTAATCTGGTATTTGATCCTTAAAGAATATTTTTGTGAGAAAGTATACTAGAATTGCCAAAAGTTGTGTACGACATTTACTTCAGTAGTTTTTTTTTTTTTATCATTTAAGTGGCACTTGTTTCAAAAAAACTATTACTTGAGTGCCAATTCATATGTGGGTTGCGAGAAATCTGAGGCCATATTTTATTAATTTCTTTGACTAACGTGGCTTGCTAGTGTGCCTAGTTAGCATATAGACCCTAAACGACGTTGTCTACAGTGTTTGCCCCAAAATATAAACCTTAAATTGAAAATTGAAAGAAATCTCATAGAAAACCGAATTGATTTGCAATCGAAACCCTAGTTCGATTTGCCCCCAAAATTGAAACCCTAATTGGTGAGCTAAGGAGAGGAGGAGTAAGTGGTGTCGCAACCAATTTTTCGGGTGTGAATCACCTAGGGTTTGGCTAATGGATTACTAAGCATAAACTTAGCTCGTGCTCTTCCAAGCCCATACCAATTCGCGACTTAGGTTCAAGTTCTTAACATGCAATTGATTCTTAATTAGGAGTCACCACTAATCAGTTTATAGTAGGTCGATTAGACACCTCAGTAAAACAATGGGAGAATTATTTTACTCCTACGAACCAGTGATTTTGGGTACGGGGACTTGGTTACACTAGACTTCTCTAATGCCCTTTCGGTACCATTTCTTTTATTTTCAAAAATGTTTATTTTTTGCAGGCAGATTGGATTGATTTTAAATCTATTTTTCTAACATATGATGTGATGATACGGGTGCGCAAACCTCCAATTTAACATCCAAGAAAGCAATGAATAAATTGCAGAACTTATCTCATAGCAACGAAAATATCTGTGTTGTTAGATCAAAATTCACATCAATAATCATAGATATGATTTCTAATTGACACGCAGTAACTCAATTTTTGTTTTCACTTTATTTAATGAGAATCTAATCTATATGCAATGCAATGTTACTAATGTAACATGAAATGATATGGCATGGCAATATGACCTAAACTATATAATATAAATAAGCATGCAGCCTATCCTGAAGCATGAAATTGATTTATTCTAATTTTTTTGCATTTTCCATGAAATTCAAAATTAAAGAAATGCAGCAATTAAATATGCAATCTAAATTAACCAAATGACCTAACTCTAATGACGAGCAATTTCTAACTAAATGAACCTAGCAACGATCACTAAATGACGTGCATTTCATGAACTTAAATTTATATGACGTGCACATGATTTTTATTTTCTTAAAAAGCATGCAATCTATCATAATATGCAATGACATGTAAAGAATGCCATAATTCTCATTTTTTTCTTTTTCTTTTATGGAATTCTAAATTAAAAATGCCAAATAATTAAACGTACAATTCAAATTTAAAACTAACATCCTAAATGAATGCATTTTTTATTTTTATTTTTTAACAAATTCGAAATAAAATCCCTATTCTAAATATGCAAGATAACAAAAGATATTCTAAAACCAACATAATCCTAATTCAAATATTTTTTGGATTTTTCTTTTTACAAAAATAAAATTGACTCAACCAACACGACAGCAAATCAGGTAAGATAGGATTGATATCCATAAATTGGTGAACCATATCTCGCTCATGAGATCGGGTTGGCCAATTTTTAAATAAATCGTGAATCGAATCTCAGGGGGGAGATCGGATTGGTGATTTTCCAAGCGATTGCGAGTCGGATTTCGGGCACGAAAATCGGACTGTCAATCCCCAATTTGAGAGGCTATTTCATGTCGGAATCTCAATCATACATCAAGAAATAATTCTGCTAAAAAAATAAAATAAAATAAAATATGGTAAATAGAAAAACTACATAATTTGTTTTTCCCTTTTTCCTTTTTACACAAGGCTTGGCAGCACATGCACAACCAAGGGCAGCCGAGCTGCTGGCATTCGGAGCAGGGGGTGGTCGTCGGAGCTCCGGCGAAGGGCGGCAGCCAGTGTGGCGGCGGAGCAACGGTGCGAGCTCCTGTGGCGTCGTTTGATTGCCGGGTTGAAAGGGGGCTCGAGCGCGTGCAGGGGTGATGGCGAAGGCAAATCGGCGGTGGCATCGTGGACAGGGGCGGCGTTGGGTCGGAAGGGGCAGTGGTCCGACTCAGGTCCGGCTGCTGACTCGAGTAGAGGCGGTGGGCGATGGCGACGCAGCAAGCAACGTCGGGCACTAGGTCGAGCAGAGGCCGAAGGCAGGGGTGTTGCTATTGGGCTTCCGGGGGCGCAATGGTGGCTTGGCGATAGGGCTGGGGGTGCAGTGACCGATGCGAGGCAATAGCGATCGGCGACTCGGGATCTGAAGAACGCGGGCTTCGGAGGTGCGGCAACCAACTCGAGTTCGGTTCTACAAGGTCGATGGCGGAGGGCGCTGCAGCAAGAGAGGTCAAGCGGCGGTGACGCAACAGGCGAAGTTGGGCACTAGACTAAGCAGGAGCAGATCTTCGACGAAGGCAGGAGCTGCGTTGGGCGCTGAGCGGAGCAGCAGGCAGCAACGGCGATGGCTAGCAACGATCACTCAAGCGTAGGAGCGGCGACCGGCAGAGGGCGAGCTGCTGCGGGACCGGCCGCACAAGCGACGAGGGGGCGTTTGTGGGATGCGGCGGCGTTGCGGAGGCAATCTGTTGGCGTCGGTGACGGACGTGGCCGGCGAAGGGATCAAGTAGCAAGGGACACCAGCGAAAGAATTCTCGGAAGAAGACGAAGGGTTGTTTCCCCTTTTCTCTTCCCTTTTTTTCTTCTGCACACGTCTGTTGGTCAAACGTCTCCTCCTTCTGTCCCTGTTCTCTCTATGCTCTCTACTCTTCTGCTACCTTTTTGCTTTTTCTTTTCTTTTGTTCCTCTTCGAAGGAAGAAAAGACGAGAGGATTTTTTCCTCTCTTTTTATTGTGTTGATCTTTCTTTTTCTCGAGAGGAAAACGAAAGCCCCCTTTGACGTGAAAACTAAGTGGGTGTATGACAACTAGTAATTTCTATTCCAGAAACAATTTTTCTATTCCAAACCTGTTTTCGGAATAGAAATCCGTTTGATAAACGTATTCCGTTTTTCTATTTCCGGAATAGATTTCTATTCCAGAAATAGGTTTGGAATAGAAATCAGAAGTAGAAATTTTCTACTTCTCTATTTCTGGAATAGAAATGAGAAATAAAAAAAAAAAAATTCATCATTCGTCAACCGGTTCTTCATCCGTTGCTGTCGACCACCGTCCATCGGTTGCCCACCGGCCGCTGCCGCCGCCGCCGCCGATCGCCGGTCGCTAGTCGCCGGTCGCCGGCCGCCACTGCCCACCGCCTACAGCCGCCGCCGCCGGTCGCCAGCCACCGCCGCTAGTCACCAATCGCCGATTGCTGGCCGCCGCCGCCACCGTCCATCACCACCATCCGCCGTCGTCCGAAAGGAAGAAATTTTGTGTCATTATCAAACGAATTTTTATATTTAGAGTAGAAATTTTGTGTCGTTATCAAACGGTTACTTTTGCTTAAAAACTCTTCTAGAAATAGAAATAGAAAAATCTATTTCTGTTCCATAAACTATTTCTGGATCAGAATGGTTATCATGCGCAGCTTAAGTGGTCGTGTATTTCTATTGTGTGCCTGCCCTTCAAAACCCTACGCGTATAATCTATTTATAGGCCACGGATTAGGGTTTTTAATTTTCCAAAATCATATCCACAAAAATTTCTTTTCCAAATGCAAAATTTGCCTTTCCAAAAGCAATATTTGCTTTTAAATTGAAATCTCACAAAGATAGATCCGTAAAATCTCCCCAAGGATACAGGCTTAGGCCAATTTGCTATCTTCGTGGGCTTAGCCCGACTCATCAAATTAAAGTTTCTGAAGCATCAATTCGAACCCATCCGTCACCGGCCCAATGTAAATACAAATTAAAAATAAATGCACCTAAAACTATATGCTATGCAATTAACTATTTTTTCAGGGATAAAATTAACCCCTAATTTTTTAATGCAATAAATAACTAAACGGGTCACCAAAATTTAGGTGTCAACAAGTGGTTAGGTTGAAGGAAAAAGAGGAAGTTATAGGCAATGAAGGTGGGGATTAAGCCACACGCCAAGGACCTAGTTTCCCTTGTAGTGAAGAAAGAGAGTGGCGACAACTTCACGTCGGACTTGGTTTGGGAGATCATGTGACATTGGGAAAATTCTTGCATTTATTAATATGTAGGAATTTGGTTGCTATCAATGTCATGTGTAAGAAATATATGCAATCAATTAATGTGACTATTATGTGTGAATGATCGGTTAGAAATTTACTAAGTTAATTATTTACTTATGTTCGGAAAGTTGTGCTAATGTTTTGACAGGTTCAAAATATTTTTCAGATTTATTGACATTTAGAACGGACACTTTTTCTTTTTACGTATTAATTTCCTTGATTGCTTAGTTATTCAATCGTAAAAATTACTTTGGAAAGTTATTTTGGGCTCTCTCTTTCCATTAGCAAATGAGACTTTGAAATTTATATTTCTAGCTTTCCTCTATCAGCAAAGTGAAACATTGAATTTAGCCTTCGTTGATCTCATGCCTATTTGATCTATATTAACTTCTATTTCAGTAATGCAATGGGTGACTTACTTCTTTACTTAGCCAAAGGATATGAATCTCTCCTAAATATCTCTTCTCTTAGCTTGCCACATGCCTAAACTATTCACATAGAGGCCACATGAAGAAATTCCATCGGAACACTTACCCTCTTTACTATTAGATTCAATGGTTCACCCTTTGAGTATTAACTTCACTAACCATGGTTAACCCATCTCCTCCTTCATTCTTTGTTATGGCCATGTATAAAATCGAAGAGAGAGAATTCCCAAGATAAGGCCCCACTCCATTACTTTACTAATCACTATCTACTTTCCTTTCAACTTTCACTTTCAATTCCAGGAGTAAAGGAAAAAGGTCCATGTTCGTATTTTATTAAATTTGAGTTTGTTTTTGTTTGGATGAGGTAAACTCATTAATTTCCTCTACTCTTCGTAAATGGGTTTGTCATTTTCAAGACAAAAATCGTTGATTCCGGTTTTGCTTTACTTTGAAGGAAAACTAAAGCTTTCATTTTATGCAAGTTATTATCAAGGTTACCGATTTTAGCAAGTTACCATATTTGGAAGTTACCGAATTTTAAAAATATATATATTTTTTACATGCTTTCTGTTCTCTTGATATCTTAGTTCTTCATGTATTATTAAGCATCATTATTTAATAAATGTATATTTGAGAAAAATATGCATAGATTATTGATGTCGAACATGTTCATTTGATGATGGTTACGTGAAATGATGCAATGCATAAAATGTTGATGTTGAACATTTTTAGTCGATGATGATTAAGTGAAGTAATGTTGTGCATTGAATGTTAATGTTGAACATGTTCGTGTACATTAATGCTGCATGATAACATTGAATATTGGAAAAAAAAAAATCATCGTCCACGTGAGGGTGGCGACATTGCCTCATGTCAGGATGCCCTAGGAAATAATTCGAAATGTTTCCGGAGTCGAGATGCCTCGTGTTAAAAATTATGTATGAGTATGGTGGGACACCTCATGGGCGGATGTTAGATAAGATATCTTGTGTGTCGAGATGCCTATATGCTCTCTCATGAATATACATATATACATGTTGATAAAGCACTGAATGATACTGATGCATTAAGAAATTATATGCCATATGTGTGCATTGAGTAGATAATACTATGCATTCATGTGAGGCACTTGCAAAGAAGATAAAATGTGTGCTCATGCATTGATTATGTTACTTCGAATGTTTGTGATTATTATGCTAGGGCGGGTGCGAAGGTGAAATCCTACTTTAGACTTATGAAGCATTTAGTAACCATTTTGTTTCTGAGAACAATTTCTACTTAGAAATAGTTTTTTGATTCTGTTTCATGGACAAGTTTCGAGCATTCGAAAATATTTATAACTGTACAAAATTTCTATTCTTAGAATATAAATGTATTTTATACGATCCTCAAATTTTTTTGTGACTTAGAATTTTTTATTTTTTAATAATTTAATTACATTTTTCTCCCTTTTATTTTTATTTTTACTTTTCTTTTACTTTTTCTTATTTTTCTTCCTCTAGGTAGTTGCTGGCCTCAGCCATGGCTGGCGATTGGTTAAATGAGAGCCGGCGAGGTTGCGAGCCTTGGGGGAGCCTCACTATGGCCCTCGAGCCTTACCCAACCACTAGCGAGGCTCAACCTCGCCCAATCACTATGAGGTCAGCCTCCAGCGATGCTGACCTCGAGGTGTCTAGGTGAGTTTGAGCCTCCTTGGGCCAAGGCTAGGCCGAGCTCGCCTAGCCACCGATAAGATTGAGCCTCATCGAAGGAAGCTCCAGTGAGGTTGTTGACTCTCGTCTAGCCAATCGTCGGCCATTGTCAAGGTTGGCAACTAGCTAGAAAAAGAAGAAAAGAAAGAAAAAAACAAAAATTGCTTGATTTTTGAGTTATTCTCACAAATAAAGAAGCAACTTTTTTTGTACTTCTTGATTTTGTTCCAAATTTATTTCTGGGAATATAAACATTACTAAATGGATTTCTATTCTTTTTGGGAACAAAATAATAGAAATAGTTATTATTTAACCTGTTACCAAACAAGGTCTTAGAAATTTCACTTGCTAAGCTTCGACTTATTCCTTTATTTTCCTAGACAAGTAGGATACCCCTTCTACCATCGATGCTTTTTGGAGCCCCGGCACATTTTGAGTATATGTATGAGGATGTTGTGTTGCCTAATTTGGCTACCATAGTATGGGTCAACGTACGATTTACCAAGTATGTTCCCCATTGATATGTAACCTAGTACACAATTTTCGATGGTAACTGCATGGGACCACTTAAAGGCTTTGATGGTCCTCCTAGTGACGTTGTCGATGAGCCGATGTTGGGGGATGTTATGGATCCTTAGATGTTAGATCGGTGTTGTATAAGTAGGCTTTTGAGAGAGGGGATACAAGAGTGGAGATAGGAGTTACCGCACTCTTCCTAGGCGTTTTGTCTTGTGATGTTTTAATGTAAGTGATGCATATGTACGTCATTGAGTATGTGGAATAATGAGAAGACATGTTTAATCATTTTGTTATGCTTATGCTTGCGAATAAATTAATAAAATATAAATTAAATACGATAGATGTAGTGTTTGATGTACCGGGGCATCTCAAATCAGGTGGCGGAACATCCTCTGCGTCGGGGAGGATGCGTCGATGACTGCCATGGGCAGAAATCTCAGAAGAAGGAAGAAGGCTGTCTCTATGTGTGATTGAATGAGAGAAGAAAGAAACAGCGTTGTTTTTAGGCAGCCAGGCACGTCGGCTTGTGCGACGTCATTTTGCATGTCCACGTCTACTGGTTTTTAATACAAATATGTCAATTTATATTAAAATTTTAATTATAAAAACTGTGTAATCATTTTGACCGGAATTTTCTGTCAGAGGAACTTAGGTGATTGTTCTTTCATCAATTTGACACTTATGTGAACCGACGAAGACTTTTGGCACTAAAGTGAGCATTGTACACAATTTTTGGCGCTTCTAGCATGCTTCCCCCAAATATTTCCGACTACAAATCATTAATCTTGAATTTAGCGAGCTCACCGAGCTCTTCCACCTCACTCGCCAGCTGTTCCAGCTTCTCCACCAGCTCTGTGAGTAAGAACACGAAGGTCGAGACAGCGAGATCCTCGCCTGAGTTGCAGACATGCTCGAGCTTGGCGGGAGACATGTAGAGCCTCAGTACAAGCCATGACGACCTGAGCTTTCGCAAGACCAGTGCATCCGATTGGCACCTTCTCATCTTCATGAGGCTCTCCCCAAGCTCCCGGAGAGTCCTCGCGAGGGATGACGCAACCAGTTCGCAAGGTTCCTTGATCAACTGTCTTAGGTCACCGGCCGGCTGATAACATGGAGGGGTGGTGTAATAAGACAAAAAAACTTTCGAAATCAGAGGAAGGACTTCTAAATTTGAAAGCGAAAGACAGAGTCCGCTTCTCGGGTCTTAATGCCGGCAGGAGATAAAATTGACTCCACACCACATTTACTGCCTTGAGAAATATGGATCACCGCATTTTCAGTTAGAATTACTTCACGTTTATATTCCATGTTTTCAATTGCTTTCTAATGAAAACATCTTATTATTCTCTTATTTACATTTGTATATATATGTGACGGTTTAAGCTTTTTGTACCTGCCTAGAAGATTGAACACAAACATCAAGTGAAACAATGGTGGCTGCTAGCTCCCTAAGAAGCTCTCCGACCTTTAGATACTTGTCCCATGGATAAGATAGCCCAAACCTCCTGTGCCACGGTTCCCATTTCGCAAAATTCGCCTACAATAACAGATTAAATCACGTCTTAATATAATAGTTTGAACTTTTAGAACAGTTGATAATAGTACTGCAAAATCTCACATGATATCAGAGTTAGAAATCCTAAATTCAAATCTTTCTAGACCCTATCAATAGACTAAACATGAGAGGGATTGCTAGAATAGTAAAATATTGAACTATACTTTCATCTAACAATTTAGAGGAAGAGTGCTAGAATAGTAAAATATTAAATTACGCATTCATCTAACAATTTAAAATTTTAAAATAGTTGATAATGGTATTATAAAATCTCACATATTAGGGAAAATTCCAAATAAGGGTTCAAAGTGCCCTCATTTTCTCTAATAAGAATCCCAAATGGATTTTATTTCAATTAAGGGCTTGAAGTGACCAAATCGTTTCAAATAAGGACATGGAGTGGCCAAATCGTCTCAAATAAGGACCTTTAGCTGACCGGTGACTATTCCAGTCATCGGAGAAAGGGTATTTTGGTAAAAGAATTGTAACCTTATTTTTAATTTTCTTTTTCTTTTCTTTTTTCCTTTTCTTCTCTTCCCTCTGCCAACCATCGTCGTCGATGGCCAGTGGAGGTCACCTACCTCAAGCAAGGGCAACCCTTGCCAGCCTAGGCTAGGGCAATTCCGCGAGGGTCGCCCTCGCCGGTGTCAAGCGAGGGCCGCCCTTGCTTGGACTAGCAAGGGTTGCCCTCACCAACATTGTGCGAGGGCTGCTCTTGCCCTCACCAGTCTCAGGTGAGGGTCTCCCTCGCCTTGGTTGATGAGCGTCGCCTGGCGTCAGGCGAGGGTTGCCTCACTAGTGATGGAGAGGGCGAGGGTTGCCCTAGCCAGATTTGGCGAGAAACGCCCCGCCAACGTGGCAAGGGCTGCCCTTGTTAGCCTAGGCGAGGGCCACCCTCGCCTAAGTCCAGCGACCTCCGACATGGCTGGTGGAGGGAAGGGGAAAAAGGAAGGAAGAAAGAAAAAGAAGAAAAAGAAATAAACAGAATAAAATAAATTAAAAGACAAAAATGGCCTTAATTCTAAGAGGTTCAGCCTTCATTTGAAATAAGTTCCACTTCACACCTTTATTTAAGATTATTTAATCACTTCGAGCCCTCATTTGAAATTATGTCTATTTCAGGTCCTTATTTGAAAAAATGAGGATATTTCAAGCTCTTATTTAAAAATTTTCTTACAGATTATTTGCTAAATCCTCGAGTTTGAGGGAGCATGCTAGAGTAAGCTTGAGATGAACCAACCCAGTTACAACACAATGGGAAATTAAAGAGGGGAAAGAAGACTTACCAGAGACTCGTCCTTTGCTTTCGAATTCAGAACCGGTCTGCAGCTTTTGCAGATTCCGTCACCCTTGCTTTCCTTATCGGCCACCGCATCAAAGTACCTATCCATTATTCCTGCCATTAAAGTCAACAGATAAAAGTCAACCATACGTGACATTACAAGCCCCATGTCATGAACAGTGCTAAAATAGTACTGCTGACATAGTCACGATTTGATTACCTTCCATCGAACAAGCAAGGTGCTCGAATTTGGAGGCCATAGACAGGTGAAGTTCGTCGCCAGCCCAAATAGGGAAGATGAACAAGCTCGTGAAAATGGAGGCCGCAAACCCTATCATGACCGTCCCGAGGCGCATGGTGGCAGTTTTCAAGATTTCTTTGGAGCTTTGGATTTGGCCGCCGGATACGGCCACCAGACTGAAGCTGAGGATGAAGATCATGCCACCATAGTCGTACTTCCTCTTTATGCAAGGAATCGATCGAACATATGTAGCTGCGGCACCTGAGATTTAGCATTTTATTGAACCGTGATCAAAATTGTTTTCAACTATCGAAATATCGCAAATGCATGCTTGCAGTAAGAGCACGTAGGACATATGCAATATAAGCAAGAGCACACTATACGCATGACACGCTTAAAGATGGCTAATTTCATGTAAACTTCCTAGCTAATATATTGTGTTTCGTCATTGCATTTATTTCGGTATTTTGAATGTCTTACCAAAGATGAATACCGCGGTGCCAACGCCAACGTCCTTCCCGACCTTGCAGTCAATGAGTATAGCCAAGACTGCCGACATGCACCCCAACATACCACCCGATAAAGTCCCCGCCGCACGGTTCAATCCCTTGCTTAATGTCGCCCCTGATAATCGTCCAATCAATCTCATTAGAACTCGCGCCAAACAACATCACGAGCACGGGAGTTCATTAGTCCATAGCAAAATAACGGGGTACCAAACCTGCATAGAACTCGAACATGACCACGACGGTCATGACAGCCCACACGGCATCTGTTTCGAATACATTGTACGTTGGAGCGATAAAGGCCACAATTGTGGCCAAAACGAGCGCGATCCCGACTTTGACACCATGTATCACTCTTTTCAGGTCATGCTCGCCGTTCACTCTTCTCAAGAAAGCCGCGACAGTGGAGAGATAATTCCCGAGGGTCTTCGGAGCGGCCCCTTCTCCTCCCTCTCCAGTCGGGTGCAAATCTTCAGTCCGGAACACCATGGAAGAGTTCCTCATCGGCGTGGCGCCTCCCTCCTCACTCTCGTCCTCTATGCTTTGATGCTCACTTGGTGATGAGACCCTTGAGTTGGTGATCGACCGTTCATATATATACGCAAACCTTGAGCTCCCACGGACATATTAAAAGGAAAAAGAGCAAGGAAGATAATAATATAACTTTGAGCAACGCTTGGAGGACAATACCGTCACTTTCCAGAAAGTAATAGTACTATCCTCACCACACATCTCCAAATTAATTGTTAATAAAATCTACTACGAGACCATACAAAATCTATTGCCAGACAATACACTTGGAGATGAGTGGTTAGGAGGGAATCGTCACTTTTCACAAAGTGACGATGCCGTTCTCTAGGCATTTTTCTATAACTTTGTCTCACGAAGCGCCGTACTGGACGCTGGCCAATAACATGAGACGCGAAAGCAAAACTTTTGATGCCTGATATATTCATCTTGATCATTGGCGGAGCTTTTAGCGACGGCAACGTAGCGGAACACGATCGCGGGGCGCGAGTGAAATGGCCTTTTCGCGACACTCACACCTCGCTTGCGTGCACACGCAAAATGTTTTTGATTGCTCGAATGGCGTCGAATCGCAATCAAGCTTTTGGTTCGGGAGTTGGATTCACGTTTGCCGAGCTACTGTAAGTATAGTCTTTCCAGACAGGGACCTCGCGCACGTTTCGGTCCATCGAGCCATGATTTTGGTCTCATGAGCAAGGACCATGACTCGCGACGCAACTACACCAGGGTGTTTTGCAAAATGAGCCAATTCTAAGTTGTAATCGACTTGTGCATGCTAAGGGTTGCTCGTGCGGTACACGGTGTCGCATCATGCGAGACGTCTTAGGACGTACATGATAATGTGGCTTATACTAGTACGGAGGATTGAAGATAGAGAGGAACACCGGAGAGTACTTGCGTACACCAATTTTTGATAAAATTTGATATCGAAATGTGGAATTAGGAAAAAGCGTCATAAAAATATTAAACCTATCATACTAGTACCAATTTAGTTTTAAACCTTTTGATCTAGTGTCAATTTAGTTTTAAACATTTTGATCTAGTGCTAATTTAGTCATCATGACTAATTTTAGCCGGACAATATTGATATGGATACTGGTTAGCCTACGTGACATGATCAATGCTGATGTAAATAGTTTTCAAAGATATTTTCATATTTTTTTCGAGTTTTCTTTCGTTTTCTTTTTCTTTCGTTTTCTTTTTCTTCCGCCTTTCCCTCTTTGGGAAGTCAATTGAGTGCTGCCGGATGCTTTGGTTGTCATCGCCATCGTTTTCGAAAAATCAATGAGGCCAATCGTTGAAGTTATTGAAAAAGGTAGTATTACTCGAGTCAAACGCTTCTTCAGAGGCTTCCCACGCGGGGTCGAGTAGACGTTTCCTGTTCCTCTTCCTGTTCAAGTTCCTGGGTTAGCGATCCGTATAATCGTAGCCGTTGGTTTACGCCGCCCGGATCATCGTCTTCAATTATCTAACGGCTGCGATGGAAGAGATGCTGACGTTGCAATTACGTTGGTTGGCTGGAGTAAAAACGTATGATTCCCGTGGCTAAAAGTTCTTAATCGCTGTTATAGCACCATATTTTCACGTAACGCGCGCTGCCACGTGGTTACCTAGTGTTCGTGAAATACCCTGTCAAGTGCATGAACAAGTTAAGTCTCAACCTTTCACCTGTGTAGATGACTCTGATTCGGAGCAGTGGAACGTAGTTAGTGAAATTTGAATGGGCAATTTCCAATGATGAAATTTGAAATATTGCAATATGTCTCAATCAATTGTATCAACCTTGGAGGAGCAATTGATAATTAGTAGTTAATGGACATTTCGATCAAATATGCTCTCTCCATTCGACAATTTTGACGGCCTTTGTGTGATTTTCGCTCTAAGTATGGGGAGTTTTCAGTGAAATTTTGTTGAAATAAACCAATTGCTATGTATTGATTCTTCTGAACCATCGTAAATTGAACAGAAATTTGAGTCTTTATTTTCTATCAGATTCTTTCATAATTCGAGGGCAAGAGTATGACCAGCCGAAAGACTATGGACCTAAAAAGCGAAAAAAAAAAAGTTTTAGGGAGAAGAAACATGCGAGAGATCTACATTGGGGTGAGAGATCTCGTAATGTTACTTTCCATACTCCCACTCACTTGGGAAGAAAAACTTGAGTGGAAATTGAAGGGCCTATTAGTGGTGAAGGCACGCTAGTGTTAAGGTGCTAGCTATCGCTAGGTAGGGAACTATAATAGTCCTCAGCACCTGGGGTGAGGAAGGGTGGCTTCAAAACCACTACCAGGTGAACAGAGCTTCACTTAAGCCTATCAATTGGCTACTCACCTTGTACCCTTGGTTGATAGGCTTGAGCGAAGCCTATAAACCATGTAGCTATGTACCAATTCTTCTGAACCATCATAAATTGAATAGGAATTTGAGTTTTTCTTAAAATCAAATTATTTCATAATTTGAGGGCAAAGTATGACCACCCAAAAGATTATGGACCTGAAAAGTGAAAAAAAAAAAAAGACAATTAGAAAATAATTTTAAAAAATTTAAAAATTTAAAATATTATTAAAAATTATCCACGCAAACCAACAACACACATGTTCGACTCAAAGCGTTCACATCAGGTAATATTTGGCCTAAATTAGTTGGAATGATTGAATTGACATTAGGTAAAAAATTTAAGATTAAATTAGCATCGTCTAAAGATAAGTTTACCAATACAATAGATTTAGGTTCGACACTTTTTCCTGTAAATCATTGGCTTGGGCCTGGCGTAGGGAATCTCCCATTTTAGCCCCGCTCTTCGCCAAAGGTCCTGCCAAAACAAGCAATGTGGACGGTCTGTCCGCGACCGGACTCGCACGAAAATGCTCTCTGGGTCGGTGAATTAACAAATGTACAAACGGTCGCTCTCTCCTTGACGACTTGCTAGCTTTTGTACTTATGCGAAAGCGCTTGCAGATCGATGGATGAATTGACTAAAGAAGGCGTTGTTTAGCTAGTGTGCAATAGATTTACTCCAATGAACGTCAGCGACATCTCACTCGTGGAAAGGGCCGCCCTCGATCACCAAAGTCAGATCGCCCTTCTCTAGAGTTTCTTCAAGAGGCACTAGTTGCAACCTCAACCTCATTCGTTTAGATCGGATTCGACATCGTTTCCTGGATTTTCCGTACTTTCCAACTCGTCCTGTCTATGGCTCACGGGTTATTAGAAATCCTTTTTTAATAAAGGAAAAAATAACGTCATCCAAGCTTGAAAGATTTAATGAACAGTTGTGGCTCGTAAAATTTTGTTTATCTTATGGAAAATCTTATTTTTTCCTGGGAAAACAAGTGGTGGGGGAAGGAAAACCAGGACGTCAGCCGACCTGCACGCCTTCTTCAGACACCATCGTACCAATAACCATTAATCAAGCTCACCAAGTTGAGAAGAAATAAATGATACCACCAGACAGAAATACATCGGGCTCATGTATCTAACCTAATTAGACTTTTGTAGAACCATTTCTTATTCAAATCTTCTGATGTTTTATCTCGAAAATAGTTATTAAAACTGCGTTCTAGAATATCCGAGCATATTCATCAAGATAATTATAAGTGGAGATTTGCATCACCAATTGGGCCGCCTTTGTATATCCTTTTCCGTGACAAAACAAGAAAGAAAAGGAAGAACCCTTCAAAAGGTTTGGCCGGATCGTACAACATTTGTTAATTACAAAGATCGGTAGGCCGGTTTTCGCCCGTCACTTTGAGATGAGCACGTAAGTTTTGCTTTGAAAGCTACATAAAGACCAGAACAGAAATTTTTTTTTTATTTAAAAAAAAGCTAGATGAAGACAAAACCGACTTCTCGAATGCTCGTGGTGCTTTTGTCTAAATATCAAGGTGATGGTGACGATGGATGAGCTCCCAGCCGAATCAGACCCACAAGTCCATTCAGCCAATACAAGAAGTTGTCTCAAAGGCACGATAAAAAAAGGCAAAGCGGAAGATGTCATCGAAAAGAGAAATTCCCTTTCTTTCAATAGTGGATCCGACGGCACACGACTCTTGATCCCCAAAGCCTAACTTTCACGCTAACTGATGTAATGTGATGGCACGAGAAAGAGCCCCCCGCCCCTCCGGTCCAAACGATCCGTGGACATCATCCTTGCCTCACTATTTTGCTTGGACACACGAATTCCAACTCGAACTCTGAAAAATTTAAAAGAAAGTCGCGAGTTGACGCTCGACGGTTTCGTGCATTTCTTTCGCCCAATATAATAAGCACCAAACGTTGGTTGTGCTAAACTTCTAGTCTTGTCTTTGTTGCAGCTGTGATGATACCCCACATCTCCACGTGGAGTCGCGGCAGTAAGTTGCTAAGTAACATATGCCCAAACGCTGCTCCAAGGTTTTCACACGGGGAAAAATATAAAAAAATATCTTAAATTTATTGTAATTGTACTTATTCAATTCTAAATTCTTTTTTGTTGTTGTCAATTCATTATGAACATTTTGCAATTCACAAAATTCATCCATCCATTTTGGTACACCCGATATCGATGAATAATTTTTAATAATATTTCTTTTTATGAATACTTTATTTTTATTTTTATTTTTATTTTCCTTTTCTCTTTGTAATTTCTCACTTCTTTTTCCTATTTTCACCCACAAATAATTTATATTAATATTTTATTTTTATTTGTATATTTCCTTTTTATTTTTCTTTTCTCTCTTCTTTTTCCTTTTTTTCACCAATAGTGGCCGGCCATTATGTGTGAAAAATAGGAAAAAAGAAGAGAGAAAAGAAAAATTAAAAATTAAAAAAAGATAAAATATTATTAAAAATTGTCTTCATTAGCGTTCGTTGGCCAAAACTAGACAAATGAACTGAATTGACATAATTTTAAAATGTTTATAATTGAATTGACACAATTGCAATATGTTTATAACTTTTTAAATAATTCTCCCTTTTTACTCAAGTATTCTTTTTAGGGTTTTAGCCATTACAAATGGTATGGACTCGGCTCGCCTTGAGAGCAAGTACATGGGATGGCATTTAATTGCTATTGATATGCTGAAGCGATGATGACTTCATCTCGCGTAGTTAATAAATAATTGATAATTGGTTACCACATTACTCTACGAGGTTGTTTGATTTATGCTGATCCATCTGCCGAGAACAATGCAATAGAATGATCGGCTTGGCCATTATGTGTGAAAAATAGGAAAAAGAAGAGAGAAAAAAAAATAAAAAAATTTAAAGAAAAAAAAAGATAAAATATTATTAAAAATTGTCTTCATCAAGATTCGTTGGCCAAAATTGGACAAATGAACTGAATTGATATAATTTTAAAATGTTTATGATTGAATCGACACAATTGCAATATGTTTATAACTTTTTAAATAATTCTCCCTTTTTAATCGAGTATTCTTTATAGGGTTTTAACCATTACAAATGGTATTAGACATGGACTCGGCTCCCCTCGAGAGCAAATACATGGGATGGCATTTAATTGCTATTGATATGCTGAAGTGATGATGACTTCATCTTGTGTAGCTAATAAATAAATGATAATTGGTTACCATATTACTCTACGGGGTTGTTTGATTTATGCTGATCCATGTGCCGAGAACAATGCAATAGAATGATCGGCTTGGCCATTATGTGTGAAAAATAGGAAAAAGAAGAGAGAAAAGAAAAATAAAAAGAAAATAAATAAAAAAGATAAAATATTATTAAAAATTGTCTTCATCAACGTTCATTGGCAAAATTGGACAAATGAGCTGAATTGACATAATTTTAAAATGTTTATGATTGAATTGACACAATTACAATATGTTTATAACTTTTTAAATAATTCTCCCTTTTTACTCAAGTATTATTTATAGGGATTTAGCCATTACAAATAGTATCAGACATGGACTCGGCTCGTCTCGAGAGCAAGTACATGGGATGGCATTTAATTGCTATTGATATGCCAAAGTGATGATGACTTCATCTTATGTAGCTAATCAATAAATGATAATTGGTCACCACATTACTCTACGGGGTTGTTTGATTTATGTTGATCCATGTGCCAAGAACAATGCAATAGAATGATCGGCTTGGCCATTATGTGTGAAAAATAGGAAAAAGAAGAGAGAAAAGAAAAATAAAATAAAATAAAATAAAATATTATTAAAAATTGTCTTCATTAGCGTTCGTTGGCCAAAATTGGACAAATGAGCTGAAATTGACATAATTTTAAAATGTTTATGATTGAATTGACACAATTACAATATGTTTATAACTTTTTAAATAATTCTCCCTTTTTACTCGAGTATTCTTTTTAGGGTTTTAGTCATTACAAATGGTATTAGACATGGACTCGGCTCGCCTCGAGAGCAAGTACAAGGGATGGCATTTAATTGCTATCGATATGCCAAAGTGATGATGACTTCATCTTATGTAGCTAATAAATAAATGATAATTGGTCACCACATTACTCTAAGGGGTTGTTTGATTTATGCTGATCCATGTGCCAAGAACAATGCAATAGAATGATCGGCTTGGCCATTATGTGTGAAAATAGGAAAAAGAAGAGAGAAAAGAAAAATATAAAAAAAAATAAAAAAAAAAAGATAAAATATTATTAAAAAATTGTCTTCATTAGCGTTCGTTGGCCAAAATTGGACAAATGAGCTAAATTGACATAATTTTAAAATGTTTATAATTGAATTGACACAATTACAATATGTTTATAACTTTTAAATAATTCTCCCTTTTTACTCGAGTATTCTTTTTAGGGTTTTAGCCATTACAAATGGTATTAGACATGGACTCGGGCCTCGAGAGCAAGTACATGGGATGGCATTTAATTGCTATTGATATGCGGAAGTGATGATGACTTCATCTCGTGTAGCTAACAAATAAATGATAATTGGTTACCACATTACTCTACGGGGTTGTTTGATTTATGCTGATTCATGTGCCGAGAACAATGTAATAGAATGATCGGCTTGGTAATGCCCCAAGTCCCACATGAAATGCAAAAATTTTTTAAGAGATTTACATTCATGATGAATGCTAGAGCAATATTTTTAGTATGGTTCAACCCTCTTGTTTCCAATTAGGTTTCATATCAATTACTTGAGTCTATGATCAGCTCCAAAATAAATCACGCAAATAAACTGGTTAATTGCCACGATGAATTCTCGATTATTTCTGACTACTTTAAAATGACGTGGATCTGCAAGTAGAGAAATTGCATTGAAAGCCATAAACTTTAAGCATCGAGTGCGATCAAGTCCCAAAATGGCATCAAAAAGTCGTAAAAATTATTGTTATCCATGCCCTTGTCTATTTAGCCTTCGGTGGTTCCACAACTTGATATATTCGAACATATGGTGGGGTTGCCTTTCCAAAAAGGGGAAATCACCGAGCCTTCGCTGTCCCACGAGTCGTGTGGACTTCCTCTACTGTTTTAGATTAATACGTGTGTCGTTCCGCAAAGCCCCAAAAAGATATCTAGTCCAAAGAATAAAAAATCATCGTAGAAAGTTGAAAAGAACCACAGAGAGAGATGATGCTGTGGGAGTGGGAGAGAGACTCAGAGAGAAAGGGGGGTTGGCTTCTGCTAAGATTCTTTGGAGATTGACAGCAACTTCAATGGTGGGTGACCGAGATTCCCCCCCCCCATGCCCCCTTCAGCCAAAGATAATGGAACCAAAAAGAGGGAGAGAGAGACGCTTTCATGTCCCTAAAAACAAAGGAAGACCAAGCATTTTGCTGCATGACTCGAGCCCAGTTCCAGCACTACACGTACAGAACCTCCCCTCCATGATAACCCGTTCAAGCGTCCGTGTTCAGACACGGACGCTGATGTCAACAGATGCAGCAGTCTCCTAACAGGCAACAACTTACCACGTAAACATCCTCTAAATCACGTTTAACCCAAAAGACGAAAAGCGAAACAGAAAATGGTTCGCCACTGACGGGGGGGACGGGCGAGCATCGACCACAAAAACATCGATGAAACAGAGCGCAGCACAGCACAGCACCTCTCCTGTGGCCGCTCACCCCACTTGACTCTTTCCCTGTCAAAAAGCCAACCCCGCTCGAGCTGCCGGCGACCCTCAGCTCGGCTCGGCTCGGCTCGGCTCGGCTCGAGATGGGCTTCCACATGAAGGAGAATCTGAGGCCTCGCCGTGCCCTCCCTCTCTCGCAGGTGGATTCTGCTTGTCACCTTGGGGAATCTTGGCGGCGAAAAGCTAAAGTCAAAGCTAACAGCGAAAGCGAGGAAGGTTCTTTTCCAGGCGAAGGCCTCGTCCGTGCCTTCTTCTTCCCTTTGGCATCCAAAGCTGATTCCTCCTCTCCCCTTTTGATTAATTTTCCCTTTCAGAATTATGAAATAAAAAAAAAATGCGAGGAAAAAGAGGCTGATGAGAGCATTGCATCGCGCCCTTTTATCAGATTTTGTTGAATTTTAAATGGATCAGAGGAAGAAATGGAAAAAGTTCAGCTTTCGCCGGAGTTCACTTTTCAGATTTCCGAATTAATGGGTTTTTAGATAGTAAAGCTGGTTTCTCTAAAAGAATAATTGGATCAGCTGATTGATTGATTGATGCTCGATCCTTTTTTGGAGGAGGGTATCTAATACCCTGCAATGATTGACCAGCACCAACCAGCTCATTTTGGTCACCAATCCGTCGCTAAGTAGACGTGCTGATAAAGGCAAGATTTACTTTAAGGTAGCACAGCCGTAGATTAATGTTTGTTACTCAAAAGGGTCTTCTTCTTCTTTTGTTCGGAACAATCTTAAAATAGGTCTATCCGGCGAGTCAAGAGATTGCGCGGGACAGTTGTTACTTGTGGGTAACTTACTTGATCGAAGTAAAGATTCCTATATTCATGTCATGCGAGACAGTTACATATGTGCTGCCACTCGTCTCTCCTTCTTGTCATTGCTCTCTCTCTCTCCCTCGCTTTTCCTTTTTCGATCATGTGCCCCACCAATGACGTCATTTCGCAAATTTGACCAAGCAATGTCATCGACAGAAAGGTACGATCGAACAAATTTATAGAAACAAAGAACTTGACTGCACAAATAAGAGGATCGAATGGTATCATCAGTGAAAATTATAAGACCCACACTGTATTCGCTCAATTTAAATTCATTATTTAAATTTAGATCATTTTAAGTGGTGCCGTTATCTGTGGAAAATAAGTATCTGTTAATTCTTTTAATCAATGGCTAGCCTTATTCTACATATTCCTATGACATCTAGAGTACTTAAAAAAGATTAGCTCGATAAGAAAAGAAACAAGCTTTGCACATAAATTCATAATAAAGACGCTAGACCCCTTTGGCACCTTTTCTTCTATAAGTACCTTTCGCAATCTATAAAATTACTTCTAAACTAAAGACAAACTCATTTAGGTAAGATGTGAGCTGAAATCTTCAATGATATAGAGAATGAAATTATTTTCAATGAGAAGGGGAATCTTATTTTTGTCGGATACCTGATCAATCGCGAATAGATTAGCGCATTTATTTATACTTGGCAGTGTGACGCACTTTGAACTTTTTCATAACTCGTAAAAAATCTAAAATTTGGACAATGCATAGATGTTGATAGATGAATTTTCATCAAATTTTTAATCATTTTTAGAAATTTTATCATGACCACTGATTAGGTTACGTATCTCACTTTAATATAATTGCGCGCGCTGATTTAGAACTTCGCCATTTCGCTTTCAAAGAAGCACCCACCGCCTTTCTCTCGCCCCCGCGTTCACACTCGCGCAAAGATGAAGTTACTAAAGGGGGAGGCAAGGCGAAACGAAATGATCGACCAGATGGAGAACCGTTGCTACTCTCTAGAGCAAAACGGCAAAGGACTCCGAACGGTCAAACATCCACGGGGAGAAATGGTCAATGCCAGCGATGACGTGGCTAAGCTAGGAGTGTCAAAAACCGAACTGAACCGAAAATCAAACCGAACCGAACCGAACCGAAATATTCGATTTTTGCGGTTTGATTTTCTTCGGTTTTCATTAAAAACCGAAATTCATTTTATCGGTTTTTTTTTTATCGGTTAACCAAACTAAATCGAACCAATAAATCGATAAGCGCTTATTTTGTGGAAACGAAAAATATATACAATAGAAAAAAAAAAAAAAAATGCAATAACCAAAAACTAAAAACTGAAAACCAAAAATTGAAAAAGTGAATCAAACCGAACCGAGCGAATCAAAATTTCGGTTCGGTTCGTATTCGGTTTGAGTCTCGTTCGATTCGGTTCGTATTCGGTTCGCCTTATTCGTTCGGTTCGAAAATTTCTTCTAACGATTTGATTCGATTCAATTTTAAAAAAAAAGAATTGAATTAAATTGAACAGTTGACACCCCTAGCCCCAGCCGGTGAAAGGTTAGGTGGCTGACAGCGGGCGCTGGGACGGTCGGCCTGCCGCGCGGGGGCATCATGAAGAAGGCTGTAGTAGACTGGTAGTCACGGGAGAGTTCGTGGGACGTAAAAAAGAAAATAAAAAAGGAAAAAGAAAAATGACAAACGCACGAGAAAAGTAAAGTAAATGCCTTTTCAATTTATCTTTTATTTTAAAATATTCACGAGGAAAAGCAAGACGGCGACTGTGGGAAGAAAAGCTCAAAATAGTCGGGCGCTCAGCCGAAGCCGAAGCCGAAGCCGGCGCCGGAGCCGGAGCCGGAGACGGCAGGCCGGGTGGGGGAGCCGTGTCGTTAGCGGGTGGTGGGGAGGGCATCGTCGGCATGTGCGAAAATGCGGTTCCTCGGTGGCCTACCCCACTGGGCCCCACCTTTTTACACCCTCCCTTCCCTTCCTCACCAACATCGCCATCGCGTATAAGCCAACGATTGAGGAAGGCGCAACAGGGCACCACCGGTGGGGCCCGCCGCCTCCTCCTCCTTCCATCGAACGTGATGATGGGTCCCACCCGGCGACGTGGCTCCTTCTCAGCCGTCCCTTGGTTCCTTTCTCTTTCCAGCCCCCCCTCCTACCTTCTCGCAAATTGGGGCGTGGGGCCCCTTTTTTCTTAATTTAATTATTTTTTTTATTTTCTCTCTCTCTCTTTTTTTTTCTCTTTTAAATATCGATTTGACCGAAACATCCTTTGCTTTTGGCATTTCCTCCACATGTCATCATTCACCGGTATTTCCTTCCCTGCCTAATTTAATGAATAAATAAATAAAAATATCGTGGCCCAAAAGAAAAATGAGGGGATGAAGAAATATACACTAGTTCCGTAGGTAGCGACGGCAATTCTATTGATCTTCTCGTGAGAGGCTTACTGATTGTAAACATCAGTTATGATTGTTGTCAAATCGTAGGAAAGGAAAGAAAATGCAAATTATGATTTTTGTGAATTGAGTTCGTACGCCAAAATTCGATAATCGTGACCATTTCACTTACTTCCTAATAATATATGAAAATAGGAAAGGAACAAAAATGCAAATTACGATTTTTGATTGTCTCTCTCTCCCTCTTTTTTTTTTTTTTTTTTTTTTAAATATTGATTTGACCGAAACATTCTTTTCTATTGGCATTTCCTCCGCAGATCATCATTCACCGGCATTTCCTTCCTTGCCTAATTTAATGAATAAATAAATAAAAATATCGTGGCCCAAAAGAAAATAGGGGGAAGGAGAAATATACACTAGATCCGTAGACAGTGACCAGCAATTCTATTGATCTTCTTACGAGAGGCTTACCGATTGCAAACATCAGTTATGACTATCGTTAGACCGTAGAAAATGAACGAAAATGCAAATTACTATTCTTGTGAATATAGTGAATTGAGTTCGTATGTCAAAACTCGGTAATCGTGACGATTTCACTCGCTTCCTAATAACATATGAAAATAGGGGAAATAGGTATGCGGGATCACGTTTCTTTTTTCTTGGAGCCCATTAAAAATCTCACGTATAATTCTTGAGAATAAAATAATGACGACCCTTCACCATATGAAGCAGCGACCACCCACTTCGAGGCATATTCCATTGGAATAATGCCCCTTCCCTTAGGACATCGGATTCACCCTTTTTTCTTTTGAGTGTCCCCATCAATGTGGAAATCAATTAATGCTTAACACAGCAGCTTAAGCTCTCGACAAATTTCATTCGAACTCGTCGTGCCTCATCAGGCGTCGTATTTCCTCCCTTTTGAATTCCGCGGTTTGAAAAACGTGCACGATGACGACTTTATGTTGGTGTTTTTCGTGCGAAAGCTTCATTAAATCGATCTTGCAAAGGTCGTAATTTCGTGGTTAGAATATAGGTGGGGTATCCTTTGACCGTGCCTTCTTTCTCCCTCCTGACCATTCGTTGGCAGCCATTATGATGTCCTTTTTTTCCTTCCCTCCCCCTCTATTTATTTACTTCTTTTGCTTATTTGTCAAGGCATTCATTTACCCGCAACGTAACAAGCATCATGATTGGACGGACAGGGGGCTGGTTTCCTCATGCGCGTCTCGAGAGCTCGACGCCAAAAAAACCCTACGACGGGCCGGCGACATCGGTACGAGATTCGTGACCGGGCGAAAGGGGGAAACTCCGAAGTATGATGATGGGTCTCTTTTCGGACTCGCTTTCCAACGGCGAAAACTCGAAACTATTATACATGTACCCACCGAAAAATAAAAAATAAAACGGAAGGGAAGCCACCTGAATTGTCGCTCGTGATTACATTCCTAAATCCCGTTTCAGAAAGCCGGTCGAAAATGTAATATTAAAAGGGGTCCGGAAGGGAAATGCGCGTCAAAGCTTTTAGCATGCGTGATGTGTATGTCCGATGATAAAAGAAGTATTGCTCGCTCCCAGCATCATGTTTTTCTTAACAAGGAACACGCAACATATCATAGGTTAATGCACGCACGCTGATGGCACACTAGATCACAAGTGCGATTGCATTTACTTCCGAGCTTGAAATGACGCATTCCTATTCTATTAAAGAAAGGGCGCTTTCGAGTCCATCGAATCTTTCGACGTGGTAATGTCTTTGGCCAATCAAGAGAACTCATGAAATTAAATAAAAATAATTTAACCCTCTTTTGTTTTAATAATTTTAATAAATCTTACCAAACCATATATTTCCACGTGCCGGCCGGTCCACATTTATACGCATCGCTCACCCTACTCCCGTAATTTCGCTCCCCACCCACCCTCGCACCTTCCTCTCAACGCCGGCAGCATGGCAGTCTCCAGCTTGATCCCCTCCCCAACCATCCTCCATTTCGGCCTAACAAACCTTCACGTCCCCCGATGCCATTTCCTTGCCACGTCAGCGACTTTTCAATGGCCGCCATGTCATCCCCCCGTGGGGCCCTCCCGAGCACGTACGGACCTCCCCACACCACACTCCCAAGTCCCACCCCTGAACTCCTCCATAATATAAATTCCACCCCAAACAAAAAAAAATAAAAATAAAAAAAAGAAAATAAATAAAGAGAAAGGCCGCCCTTCTTTGAGCTCCACGCCACCTTCTCCTTCAACCCTCCTCTTTCTGCGATATATAAAGCGGAATCACCCCATATTTCGGTCAAATTCCCAACGAAACACTCCGAAAACCCAACCCCTAAATCTCAACTTTCCATAACGGAGACGCGAAGCTGCGGAAGGAGCCGTAGCAGCCAGCAGCTGCGCAGCCCGATGCCGATGGCGGTAGTAGGTCCCGCATCGCCCACGACGGTCGACAGGGCCCCGGCGGCGGCGGCGGCGGCGGCGGCCCCACTGGTGCCAATGCTGCCGCAGCAGCCGCCGGCGATGCTGGCGGCGGACGCGCTGGCGCGGGACTCGGTGATCGCGTGGTTCCGCGGCGAGTTCGCGGCGGCCAACGCGATCATCGACGCGCTGTGCGGCCACCTGGCTCAGCTCGGCGGAGGGGGGACGGAGTACGAGGCGGTGTTCGAGGCGGTGCACCGGCGGAGGATGAACTGGATCCCCGTGCTGCAGATGCAGAAGTTCCACTCGATCGCCGACGTGGCGGTGGAGCTGGACCGCGTCGCGTCGAGGAGGAAGGAGGAGGCGGGGGGCGGCGGCGAGGAGGAGCCGGAGGAGGGCCTGGCGGCCGAGGAGGAGGAGGAGGAGGTGGAGGAGGCGAAGGAGGAGGACGAGGCGCACGCGGATGGCGAGAAACAGACAGCCGCCGCCGCCGTCGCCGCCGCCGCTGTCGACGGCGAGAAGGGGAGCGAGAGCAATTGCGACGGGAGCGCCAACGGCGAGGTCATCGACGTGGAGGAAGAGGAGCAGGAGGAGGAAGAGGAGGACGATTCGCCGGACAGCGACATTACTGATTCAGGTAAGTCGATTCTCCCCTCCCCCCGCCTTCCGACGGCGGTAGTCGGTAGAACTCCGCCGTTCACGGACGAGATCGACTTTTGCCGGTCACCGTCACGTCACCTTAAAGTCGTGTGAACACGAACGTAGTCCGTGATCCTCTCTTCCAGTTTTCGAAATTCGACGTCGGGAAGAAAGCGATCCACTTCACCTTTTGACCAATCGAGTCGAGCGTTTTCCATGAATCTTGGGTTCGACTCTCTTTATGGGAAAACGTTTATAAATCTCCCAATTACCTTTCCCAGAAAATCTTTCAGCTGGCGTCCTCGCCGTTCCGTTCGGCCGCAGAGAAAGGAAAGGAAAGGTAAAAACCGGAAAAGAAACGAGAAGGGAATCGGGCTCATTCAATTTTCATTTTTTATTTTTCAATTTTTCATTTTTATTTCTGGGATTTAAAAAAGGGGAGGAGAAATTAAGGCTGCCACATGCCGATGATACGGCGACCACGGGACATTAAACTATAACCTGTCATTTTCTCTTTTTCATCAAATTAATAATAATGTACGTTTCTTTCCAATTTTCATGTGTGTGGGGGGGCAAACCGAGGAGGAGAAATCGAACACGTTGTTGCTTCCAGGAGGAGCCGGATCCAAAGATCCGATACCCCGGTCGCCACCATGTGTTCGACGTGTCGTCCGGCGGTGGTGGGTCAGGGTCGTGATCTGTCTTAGTCTAGCAAACGGTTCGGTTCTCGGATTCGGGTGGGGGACTTTCCCGATTTGGTGGAATTTCGTTCCTCTAGTAAAGTTAAATATTCTCAACTCCAAAATTATTCCAATGCTAAAAAAAAAAAAAAAAATTATATTTTCAAAATGAATTTAGAAATCAAACGGAACGGAAACGGCCGGACGTTGCGGGTAAGGGGCGAGATTTTTCTCTTTAAATATGAGACGGGGGCCGCACGGCGCCGGAGAGGAGGCCGGGGTCGGCGAAACGACGAAGTGCAGCGAGTGGGAATGGGGCAAAAAGTCCTAGGAAAAAAATTAAGGTTAAGTTAGGTTATGTTCCCGAGGTTTTCACGAGCGGGTGGGGTTGGGGGGAGGTTTTGAGGTTTCCGAGGCGAGGGTGCGGGAGGGGTCCGCTGGCGACCGCGAATACGGTTGCCATGTTGGGGGAGGGTGCGGAATCGGTGACGTCGTCCGTCGGGCGGGTGGGATGCTTTCGTCGAGATGCGTGCGGCGATGGAGTCGATTCTGGGCGGGCGGCTGCGCATCGTTGACCGTCTGATCTCGGGTTAGATCTGGGGAGAGTTTACTTGGCCTTTCGCTGGGGCCCGCGGGCGTTTCTGTTTTTCCCACCCGTCTTCTGGGGGGGCTTTTTGTCCCGTGTCTTGACCGGCGACCGAGCTGGCAGGGGTCAATTCGGGAAGGCGAGGGGGTTCGGTGTGTTGGTCTGCGGTCCGGTCTGGGCGTGGGGTGGGTAGGTGGGTAGGTAGCGGGTCAAAATGTAAAATGGGCCCCAAACCCGAATCCGAAAATGTGGCAAAAAGCCCGCCTAGAAATTGGAAAAAGAGGGATGTTGGCGTAGTACTAGAAATGACACGGCGACAGACACACCCAAACGTCAACTTTCATGTTTTTTTGGTACTAAGGTCGAGAAATGACACTTGGGATTAGTAAAGAGGTTTCGTAAGGAGCACTGCTCCATTGAATTATGAGCTTTAACGTCGCAAATTTATGAATTATGAAATTGTTTTAGGATTTCCCATAACTCTCTACCTTCTAACGTTTTTCCTTGGGAGGCTTTTTCAATTAATCCCTCTTGGTATTTTATTGTAAATTACGTTCGCTAGAATAATGCATGCCGAATGACAAATGGATTTCTAGGGTGGATGTTGAGAGAGCTTTTAGCTATGGAGTCCCAACTCATGGAGTCCCAACTTTTGAGTTGTCTTTTTTTTTTTTTTTTCAATTTCGTGTTCATAGTCGATACATTGATTAGCCGAGATTTGTATTTATTTTGATTGGTTAAATATAAGTCCAAAAGAAAAAAATATTAACAAGTTGAGTGTTTTATAAAAAAGAGTGTGGCCTGCACTTATATCTGTATAACTTAATTACTTAGTGCATGTGCATGTGCATATTTAAAAATGCAAAGGTATATTTTTAAATATTTATTTTGCATCTCATATCTGTATAACTTAAAATATAATAGGAAAACACTCATGGATCTAACTCCTAACCGACCATCCAAAGATCTGACCTTCTAGCCTTCTCCACCAACCTCTGTTTGACCTTCTAACTTCCCCTGCAGGTGTTTTTTGGATTGAGTGCCAAGTTAGGTGAACTGCGATGTACTAAATTCCCCTTCTTGGAAAATCTTGTTTTTTTCTTTTTTCCTTGTTGCCGTTTTGTACTCTGTGCACTGGATTGAAAGGTGAAAAGAAGGGATCTTCTTGCTCTCTTTAGCAGGCATTTTTGCATTTTTGTATGTACTCCGGAAGATTAAAAAAAATGCTTCCTTTGGTAACGATGGCTAATCGACCATGTTCCTTTAATTTGATGGCAGGATCCCATGAGATGCAGCCTGCACTGGAGAACCTCGAGATATGCTCTAACCACGAACTCTGCGAAGCGCGAGCAGCTCAAATCAAGCTGACAAAAGGTTTTACTGCCAAGGAGCCAGTGAAAGGGCATATGGCGAGTCCATTTTCTTTCATAATTTAAGCACATTACATTCTTTTCGTTGAAAAGGAATTTCAGATGGGTTAGGCTAAGGAGTACATATAAAAAAAAAAGTGTGGCTTTACGATACCTGATGGAACGAACTTCGACTGGCAGGTCAATGTCGTGAAAGGGTTGAAGCTATATGAGAACGTTTTCACCGATTCAGAGCTCTCGAAGCTGACAGATTTCGTCAATGACCTCCGTGCAGCTGGTCAAAATGGAGAACTCTCAGGTTATTTTGAATAGTTTACTTTCATCTTTCAATAGAGGACATCATGCATAAGGATAAAAGATGTGCAAGATAGCTGCAAATGGATGGCAATTTTAGAAATGAATAGACTGAGGCGAAATCTTCATGCTTTAAGCATGGGATTTTTCTTTCAAACTGGTTTCATCTCGTATTGCCACTGCATGTGAAATCCTTCTTTAAGATAGGAGTTTCAATCTGGCAATTTACAACTAAACTTGTCTAATGATGCTTTTGCTTTTTCTATGGTTTTACCTTGTCTACAGTAACCTCACTATGACTTGATGCAGCTTCGATTGCTCAATTTCTTTGTTTAACCTACTTAGAGAACAAGCCATACCATGATTATTGCATGTTTTCCCACAATTCTGTTCTGAAAGGTTTTCTGCTTATGACGTGCTGAGTAAATCTTCAATTCCTACAGGTGAGACCTATATTTTATTCAACAAGCAGATGAAGGGGAACAAACGAGAGTTAATCCAATTTGGGGTCCCTATTTTCGGACACATACAGGAGGAAGGAACATGCAACAGCAAAACAGGTAACTTGCGCCACATTCAGATAAATTTTATCCCATAGAAAAGGAGTGCTCTCCAATGTTCATTCTGATGAATCTGTTATATTTGAAGGTAACATAGAGCCAATTCCAGCACTTCTGGAACGTGTCATAGATCATCTGGTCGAATGGCAGCTAATACCCGTTTACAAAAAGCCGAACAGTTGCATCATTAATTTCTTCGACGAGGTACACTTTGTTTCGCTGCCCCAACGTGTTCATCTAAGATATGGTTCGAGATTGGTGGGAGGATATATGCTGAGTATGGTTATTTCAAGTTCTCTGTTCTGTGTTTCCTACAAATCGTTGAGAGAATAGCATGTCATCCCAACGTAACTCTCATGCAGGAAGAGTATTCTCAGCCTTTCCTGAAGCCTCCTCATTTGGATCAGCCCATATCATCTCTTCTCCTCTCTGATTCAACCATGGTTTTTGGCCGGTTTCTAGTTAGTGACAATGAAGGCAACTATAAAGGACCACTCATGCTTCCATTGAAAGAGGGGTGAGTAGTTAGTAGATATACTTCATGGATAGCTGGTCAATACTCTTCGCTCCTCTTTCAGTTATACTCGTAACCACTTTCAACTTAGATGAAAAAAGCAATCTTGTGACAATAGTGTATCTGAGTTTCATGTGAGATGAATAGGTAGCTCATTTTCATTTTTTCTGCAGGTCTCTTTTGGTGATGAGGGGTAACAGTGCTGACATGGCAAGGCATGTAACGTGCCCTTCTCCAAATAAGAGGGTCACCATCACATTCTTCAGGGTCCGACCAGACAGCAACCAAGGCCAACCATCGAGTCCTCTTTCTGGCTCCATGACTCTGTGGCAAGCGACCAACCCAAGCCCTTTCGCCATGCCAAGCGGAGGTCTCGGTGCTTACGAGGCAGTTGACATGATGCCTAAGTGGGGAGTCTTCCGAGCACCTGTGGTAATGCTGGCCCCGGTAAGCCCCATGGTTTTGAGCCCCAAAAAGATCCAGAACGGCGGCACTGGTGTTTTCTTGCCGTGGGCTTTAGGAGCACGAAAACCCACCAAGCATCTTCCGCCGCGTGCACAGAAGGGACGGCACCACATAGCAGAGTCCTCTTCTACAGCCAGCGTTGGCTGTGAAGGGAATTTGGTTTCCACCTAATAGCTTCACGCCTGCTCTCAGGAGTCCTCTCTTCGATGTACAAACTCGGGGCCTAGGTGCTGCTAGAAGAGCGTTCTCTCTCTCTTGTCCAGTTCCATCTTCCTTCCCTCTGCGATCGCTGTGATGATCGGACAAGGCTCTAGTAGTCGGTCCTTGTATTTTCCTTTCTTCTCCCGGATGCAACGAAATGTAGAGGCCTGGTGTTAGTTCCGGTTTTGGATTTTTCTGAGCGTTGAATTAGCTTTGTGGTAGGAATTTTCTAAGTTAAAAATGGTTTTGGTTATCATCGCTTTTTTCTTGTTCAATGTTGAATATGAAGTCTGGAGTGCAAAATTTTCATCTCACTCTGAATGTGAAGTTATGCTGTATTTTACGATGGTAACGTGAGATGATTCTAAGTGATTACTTCGGCTTTCTTTGATTATTTCTACATATTCAGATTGAAATGAAGTTGTCTGTCAAGCCTTGCCCATTTAGGTTTTTGGTCTTTACCCTTCAAATTACATTGGTGTTAGGCATTTGTTGAAGTTTTACTAGATATATCCCATCGAAATTGTAGTTTCTATTTGATATTGATGTATAGATATATTCTTATTTCCTATATATTGTAGGAAAAGAATTTGCAATGTATATAATCTCTTGGAACATGATGATACAAAGCTATATACATGAGAAATTCATGAGTAATTTCATTAATCAAGCAATAGAACTTTATTTTTATACATCAATGGAAAAGTTCTGCAGTGTATCTAGATTGTGCAGTGTACCTAAATTATATAGGTTAGAAATCCATCAAAACTATGTAGGCACATAATTAAAAATCCTAAAAAGTGATTAGTAAATCGTTTAACCATATGCGCATGCATCAAATTTCGATCAGTATATATCAAAACAAAATGGGTATCATTTACGAATGATTATGTGTACATGGCACAACCACACGCGAGCTTTACCTACAAAGACCTGTTTCCTATCGTACATATCCCATTAAACTTGGATTTTGAATTCTTATGTGTTTAGACCATTTTGGCAATATTGCCATATAATCGTAGAAGCACTAGTTTTTCTTTATATCAACAATGTCTGCATATATTGATAAAGAGAACCATTTTATGAACACTGTTTTATGACAGTTGAACAAGGCATACCAGAGACACAATTCCAGAGAAACATATGCATCTCTAACAATTGAAGTTGGAAATGAAACATCCTCCTGGGAACATACATTGCATAACCTTAATACGTCAGAAGGAATTGAGACACGGCGATAAATCCGATCAAGCTTTGGCAGCAGGCTCATCATCATCATCTTCAATGTCCCAACTCAAGTCTTCTTCCTCCTCTGCAACACTCAGCCTCTTTCTCAGATCATCCCTACTTGCACTTGGAGTCCCGCCTGGAGTGACTCTCTGATCGTCGATGCCGCTAAGATCCTCAATCTCATCCCAACCAAGGTCCTCCTCCTCAGCTGCCGATGGATTGCTCAGTGCAGCAGCAGGGTTACTCTCTTTCGATTTCCCAGGCTCAGCTATCGCGTTTGAGGCTGAATTCTCTTGGGGTGCTGACGAAGAATTTCTGCTGTTTACATCAGAAACCTTTTCCAAATGCACATCCTCTTCGGGCGCATTTCCTTCATTTGGGACAAGAGCGACACCCTCACCGCTATCCTTACCGCCCACATTCTCCACCTTCTCACCAACAACTTCAGGAGTTGGACTAACTCGCGATTCCCCACCCTGATTCTCCACCTTCTGCTCTTTCGATTCTTCAATGTCTACCTCCGTCCGATGCAGATCGCTACCCAACTTCCCAATTTTCTCATTGGCTCTATCCTCTGTTTCCTTCCCATAGGCATCCTTTGATTCCAAGCTGCGCATCATCCCCGAAGCCAACTCCATTTCCTCCTCAGAGGAACCATCCTTCCCCTTCTTCACAGCTTCCCCCAAATTTTCATCCTCAACATTGCCCATTCGAACTGCCTCTGCAGAAGACACCACATTACTCAATCTACTTCCTTTCTTCAATTCCTTCTCGCCATCGACATCCTCGTCATCGTCCTCATCATAAACGTCCCAACTCAGCTCCTCCTCCTCGCTCGAGATCGCCCTCTTCACCAGACTAGCCCTCACATTCTCAGCCTGCTCGAGCTTATGCACCCTATAAAAGTACCTAAGCCAGAACGTATCGCCGTTGATGCTACCGGGCACTAGCCTATAGTAGAATCCCCTGACGGGCCCATCTTCCTCCCTCAACCTCTCGATCTCCTCCCTCTTCTCCCCCAGATCGAACCCCGACTTCCACCCGTCGTAGTCCTCCGCATCCTCCGGCTCCTCGCTGAAGGTGCCGGCATCGCCCCGGATCGCGCGAACCTGCGCGTCCAGCCGACTGTACCTCGCGAAAGACTGGTGCCCGCCGCCGCTGCCGTGGCCCTGATCGGAGGGGTCCGGACTGAGATCGGCGGTGAGGATGGCCTCCTTGCCCTGGGAGATGATCTGGGCCGTCCCCTTGATGACCGACGACCCGAGCTCGTCGATGGCCTGGCCGACGTTCTCCAGCGAGCCGTGCGCCTCCTGGATCTCCTTCCGCAGGCCCAGCCCGAACTCCTGCAGGTCGCGCCGGTACGTCTCGAGCACGGTCTCGGACTTGGTCGTGAGGGTCTTCACGAGGCCGCCCAGGCCGCCCCACCGGGTATTGGACGGGCGGTCCGGCTCCGGAGCGGCGGCGGCGGCTTCTCTCCTCCTCCTCCTCCTCCTCGCGACGGATCGTCGTCTTCGGGAGGCGATTCGGGTCGGGCGGATGTTGGCGGATCCGGGTCGTCGGAGAAGACGGATTTGAAGAAATTCATGACGAGTTTTTCCGGGGGTTTTCCTCCGGTGGACCTGAGAGAGAGATCGACGGTGGATGTGGAGTGGCGGAGTGGAGAAGAAGATGAATTCGATCGAAAGTTATCGATACAGACAGAGGAAGAGAAGAAGAAGAAGCATCGGTTGGCTGAACCGGATCGAGCCGGTGAGTCTGGACCGGGCAAGTGAACCGGATCTAGTGAAACTCTAAAATCTCTGTTCAATCTTTAAGATTGTAATTCTGTTTTTGATAAAAAGATTTTTCTCATCTTTTATTGGGTTAATACGATGAAAAAGCCTAAACGAGTATTGCTCATAATATATTTACCCCACATTAATTTCCGTCAAATTTTACCGTGAAATTACTGAGCTGCAATAACTCAATTGATGTGATAAGTTTATGTGAAAATTCATATCGGTTTGGATAAATTTATCACAATTAAATTAATTTGAAGATTTTTATGACTCAAAAATTAACTTGAGGCAACTTTGTACACCTGATTGATTGTCACAAGTGTACTAATTTGGAGTTTTTAATGACCAAAAATTAATTTGGATTAAATATATCATGAATGTACTAATTTAAAATTTTTTATGGTATCGACATGTTCTTAAACTTTATTTGGAAAACAAGTGAAAGAGCACGATGGTACGACCATGCCACAAAAGTATTTTTAGAATTTTTTTTTAACCATGTTTAAAAACATCTAGACATGTTAGGAAACTTGAGTTGCATTAGTCATAGGAAAAGAAAATGTATATAATTTGGCAACAGAAGCTTAATCTCTTGTTTACTATCCTCCTAATTGTACATGATTGCGGAAAGAATCCCGAGCTAGGGTACCTTCGTTTAATGAAAAATAAATAATTTAAAAAACATTTTCTAAAAGATAATCGCTTATATTGCTTAAGAAAATCAGCCAACCAGAGATAGATTGATAAAATTTATCAAGCAGGTTCGGACCTCGTATCAAGAAAACCAGACGGCAGATCATCTGCAGAAGCAAAAGGTGAGCGAGCTCGGCCATAATAAATAAGGAAGGAGGAACGAGGGATCCCCTCTGTCTCGACTCTTTCTTGCCTAGGAAGTAACCCTCGAGCGAACCCCGGAGAGCTACTGAGAAGTTTCCTCTCTTACGGTTGTGTAGGCCAAGGAAGATTTTGACTTTAGGTGTGAATGCAAGATCTTCCGAGGCAAAGATTATAAATTCTCTGCGGTGTTAATTACCTTTCCTGGTTACTATTTCCTATTTCGAATCACCCCGTTCTCGTCCACGCGTGCCCCGGAACAGAGCGCCTTCATCAGGAAATAAACCGGCTCGATCCTTCCTGCCGTCAAGGCCTGCTCAAGGCTTGCCATGGCATATAAATAATGTTAAGCAGTGTCGAGTCGTGTCTCTCCCCTGTCCCGAGTCCCTTTCATCGCCCCGTGTAGTAGAGTCGAGGTCGAGAGAGAGGGAGAGTGTGTGACGGCCGGAGCAAAACAGGGCAGTCGAAGAAAAACAGAGCGATGGAAGGGGTGATGACCCCTGATAAGAATCGTAACGTTTCGGGTGAGGAGGATGATCGGTTCCCAAAGGGTTTAAGGGTTCTTGTGGTTGACGACAATGTCACCTGTCTCCACGTTCTGGAGAAGATGCTTCGAGATTGTTCGTACCGAGGTAACTTCGCTGCACTGCTTCTGTGTTTCTCTCTTTTTCTTTCTTCATCTTCGCGTCTGCAATTACAATGTGTTGGTATGCTGTTTCCTGAGTCGATCGCTGCTGTTCACTGGCGGTACGTGTAATTAACAATCGTGACTGAACTGCAGAAGAGAGAATTCTCGCTTTTGTACTCGAAGTAGTCGAGGAATTAGTTTCGTGCTTCCTTGATCACGGGTTGATATTCAAATCGCCAAAGTTTAATTCCGGGATGCGTCTTGTGATCATAGTTAGTCGAGAATCTGCGTATATATGTGGTGTATTTTTACAGTGACCAAGTGCCAGCAAGGAGAGGAGGCGTTGTCCTTGATTCGAGAGAATCGGAGCGGGTTCGACATCGTCTTGACAGATGTTCACATGCCTGGGATGGATGGACTTCAGCTTCTCACCGAGATCGCTAACATGGAGATAACCTTGCCTGTAGTCAGTAAGTTCTCATACGCCAATTAATTCAAGCAAGACTAAGAGAATTTATGGAATGTAATGTGATCGATATATTCACGTTTTTGTTTAATTTTGCCAGTGTTTTCAAGTGATGATGAAAAGGACACTGTCGTGAAAGGAGTGCAAAGTGGGGCTTGTGATTTTCTAGTGAAGCCGATTCAAATCAGCACTCTCAAGATTCTATGGCAACATGTTCTTCGGAGCAACCAGTTGTCGAGGAACAATTCTACTAAAGAATTAGAGATGCCGCGTGCTCTGATCACATCGACATCTAACGATACCCATCCTCAGGCAGAGAATGAGGAAGAGAATTCTAAAACCTTGCAAAGGAGCAGCGAAGATGAAGGTGATCAAAGTCAGACTAAAGGCGAGGCGAAGAAGCCCCGCATGGTTTGGACACCTGAGCTAAACCGAGTGTTCATCATGGTCGTCGACAGTCTTGGAAGCGATGGTACGTGATGTGTTTAAGAACCTGTTTCATGATGGTTTTTTAAGTAGCTTTCTTATATGGCTTCTCCTTTTTGAGTGAGATAATAGTTGATCTTACCGATGGGTTCCCATATGACGTGATGCAGATGCCAAACCTAAGAAGATATTGCAAATTATGAGGAAAATAACGGGTGTTCCTCATCTCACTCGGCAAAATGTCTCCAGCCACCTTCAGGTAAGAGTCCCTTATTCAACCTCATTCGGAAAGATCAAGAGCAAACAATTGGGAAGAACATATCAGTGCTCTAACAATAGTATTTAATTCCATGAACTTCCGTGAGAAATGCTTATCAGATCAAGCTTGTTAATTGCACAGAAATACCGCATGTACTCCAAGAAGACTGGTGAAACCTCAAAGCATCAAAGTGCACATTCTTCTCTCGTTGACGGCCCTGGCTTTGCCAATCCAACCCATTCCACTCCTCCACCATCATTGTCATTAATTGGGTGCGGCGGTACCCAAAATGATGCTGCTTCAGCTCAATATCCATCACAAGCTATGAGGATTGCCCCTCAACGGCCGTGCACAGGTTGTAGCATGAGGATGCCTAATCCAGTTGAGTTCCCAAATAATGATGCGCTCCCAAGGTACCAAATAAGGCTCCAATCACAGCCACTTGCACCGTTGCAGCAATCAAATCCACTTCTCCAAAACTTCGGTTGCCAACAGCAAAGGAATGAATTAGCTCAATGCTTTTTCTTCGCTTCTGCACCATCCGTTGGGTTCACTTCGCCGATGAATAACATCACGCACCCAGTTCTTCCTAATCAGAGTGACACCTCACTGATTGTGCAGATGTCCCAAACACCTTCAAATAGGCAAATCCTAGATGAGACTGCAGCTGCAAGACACTATCTTTCCACCACTACTCACCCTAATCCATTGCATAGCCAGATTTCAACACATGACAGTCGAAGCCTTAATTCAGGTACTCCCCATCCCACTTCTGAGCAGGGTCTGCCTGGAGCCCTCAGCACCATCGGAGCTAAAGTGAATGAATCCTGCAGCAGCAATATCGTGGCAGTCAAAGGAGAGTTCTCTTGCCGGAACTACCATAATGCCATTGCTGAGGACGGTCAAGTATATGGTAATGAGGCTATGTTTGCAGATATGCTTGATCCGGTTAGTTGATTTATTTGGTTGGTTAGTTTAATTTCGATATAGGGATTGGCAATGAGGACTCATTCTAATGACTATTATTTTTGCCTTTAATGCAGAATATCTTCAAGGATCTTGGGTTTGGGGAAGACGTTCCTTTTCTTGGCAACTTCATCCAGGACAATGGTGTCATTTAGGAGAAGACTAAAGAGCAATCTTCCTACGGCAGCATATTTCTGTTAATGATTGCATGGATGAACTTCAACTCTAGTTATGGTGTTCTGTATTGAAGCGATAGCTGATTGAAAATATTTCATTAAAACCATTGACTCTCTCTCTCTCTCTCTCTCTCTCTCTCTCGATGTGCGTCACGTCTAAATGCTGGCACATGTGTATCTGTGTGTCCAGGTTGTTGGTATTGCCTCAAAATCCTGAATTTGTTCAATCTTGTAACAAAGAATCTTAAGCTTTCTCTGAATTTAGCACAACAATTCCCCCCTTAAAGTTGAAAATGCTCGAAAACTGAACGTATCAGTATGGCCAGTTCATTTGTAATTGGAGATGGTTAATTGAACTAGCCTTGACATTAGCTAAATCAATTAGCAAACCATACTTCGATCAGCCATCATTCCTCAAGGACAATTCCGTATAAAATAATGCTGCAAAGGTATTCGAATCGTCAATTAGGCAGTTTTGACTGAGAGTGAACTGTAAACGAGAGGAGAAGGTGCAGATAGAATCCAGCAGCGAAACTAAAAGCTATAAAATCCCTATTCTAGTTCAAATTCAGCAGCATAAGCCATCAAATGCTTACTCTACGTTGATCAAATTCTAAGTTTCTGCATCCAAACCACTAGTATTCAATATCTGATAGTGAGGTAATGAAGGCATATATACTAACTGAACAGTAATATTTCAAGCAAAGAGTTTAAGGAGAAAATGCGGGCTGATTTGTCACTAAAGCAGCAAGAATATACGCTCTGAGGTTCATTCTCTTACACTGGATTAAAGCTTGGTCTGGAGAATGTCTCTTCTAGCACGAGCCGAACAAAACAGAGAGATGATACTAAGGTAGAAAGTGATGGCAGCACTTAGCAAGAATACCGACAGGAATATCAGTACTTCAACCATCTCTTCCTGAAATGTGTTACCAGGCACGACTGGCACACTTTCCTGGCCACAAACTCCAGTTGAGACTCCGCACACAAGTTTGGATTTGCAGCAAATGCTCCTGGAAATGTCCAGCACCCCTGTTTTTTAGAGATATATCCAGAGAAGCAGTTGGACGATATATCCAACACAGTTAGATCTTCAAGTCCAGAGACATGTCCCAGTACCTGACCTGATAGCAAATTATATGACAAATCCAAGGCTGTTGCTGTTGTAACATGCCTTTATCTAACCAAAAAAGTCCGTTGGAACTCCAACAGCCATTAAAGGATCAAGAATAAAATCCCAATTGACAGGGTCAAATGCTTTCGCAATATCAGCCTTTACATAGGATCTGGCTGATAGTCTTCTTCTATGATGGTACTTCCCAGTTTCATGAGGGAGCGGTTGATCATCTGTAATTTCCCTGTTTTCTATGAAAGAACTCTCATTTGGAGCTATAAAAGAAGGCAGAATCCTCCTCAGTCTGAGAAAAAAATATCTTAGTTACACATTTGTAGACCACCATTGCAGCATGATAATGGTCCAATACTGTGTCATCTTTGAAGGATTAGGGACTTCCAGTATAGAGGGATGGCCGTAGCATTGATAGCTCCAAGGAGCTTAGAAAATGAGGGAAAAAATTTGGCACTGCTCTAATAAAATCAGTACCAGCAATGTTCCAGCCGTTTTCAAACGAGCAAGAGGTGAGGCACATTTTCTTAATCTGCGATTTATTGAGGACATATGTAAAATGATTCTTTCTTGAAACCCGTTGTAGATGTCATGGTAGAAAAGTTTTGTAAGTTTTTACGAAAACTTCATCAACTGTGTATTGTTTGGTGAATAAAATGAATACTGGATTCAAGTAAAAAGTCGTTGAAGCTCCCTTACGAACTTACTATGACAATTTACCTGATGAAATGAATGTTGCTCAAACGATGGAGAAACCATGTTAATATACATATTATGTGTAATACCCAGATTTAGGGACGAGAGCTAGCTCCAGACCTAGGGTATCATCTTCCTCCAGTCGCTTGAAGAACAAGGTACAAAGATAGAGGAAATCCAGCATCTTATCTAGTGCTCTTCCCTTCAGTGCTTGATTTGTTAACCCGTCCAAATTTCGCAGCAACATCGGAAATGCTTGTCTGTAGGAAAGATTGGACCAACGCCAAAAGAAGGCCACAATACAAAACTTGAGGCCTTATCGAGCTACAAGTTGGACCGAAGATTGTGCACAAACACTCAGCGCCCCAGTCTTGATGCAACAAGGACGAATGCATTCGGATTCACATCGAAGGTTCTTTCCACAGGAAGAATTCAACGTTTCACATGTTCATTGGAAAACTAATTCAAGACTTCAATTTTGATTGTTTAACCAAGAAAATGTATCAAATCCGAAAATGTATATCGCATCAAAAGCATGTATTGCTTGCTTACTGTTGTCGCAACATTTTTTGGGGTGACATTCCCACTCTTAGGCTTGATGATATGCAATCTTTTTTCAGCTTGAAAATACATTCGTTTATACCAAAAAGTACACTTTTGTTAAGCCATGAAAGCAATGCAAAATTGAAAGGAAATGTCGCTTCCATTGCTAAGTGCTGCTACATCTGTTTCATAGACCTCTCAGGCAAAGACCAAAATTACTAGGGGCAAATGGCCAAGAACACAATAAAAAGGGAGAAAGAACTGTACAAAATGAATAACGATGCTTCAATTTGCAATTTAAAATCCACCAAGATAAAGTCAACACCATCTAATTACTTTTGTCGGGGTTGTCCCTATGTACCCATGGCCATAAGCATAAGCATTTCTCTTCTTCTTCTTTTTTTCGCCTTTTAAAGTTTGACCCATGATCGATATCGTTCAAAGCCTTAAGAGTTCTTTTTTCTTCCCTCCTAAATATCCCCCAAAACTGTACAAAATCATGTCTAAAAAAACTAAAAAAAGAAAAAGAAAAAGAAACAAGAGAAAAAGAGGTTCTGTAATCCCTCCAGAGCAAACGTTAAACGCGATAGCTGTTATATATATTTCCAAAATGTCACTGGAGTCTGAATCTCTCTCAAATCATAGAATAAGAGAAATCTTTTCATGCTCTCATAGAAGAATAAGGGATCACAGGGGGTCCTGTAATCCCTTCGTCTTCCCTGGCTTCCTCCCCCGCTATTCCTCGATGGCATGCATGGACGAAGGGTAGAGGTCGTAGGGCGCCCACAGATGGTCCACGCTGCATGGCCTCCTCGAGTCCAGCCTCAGCCATGGCTTGCCCTTCCCGCTCCAGTGCAGCAGGCTTATTGGGCCAGAGTGGAGAGCCCTGCACTTGCCTTCGAGGTTGTCCCCGCCGAGGCCGTGCTGGTTCCACCTGTGGTCGACGGCCTTGATGTTGCCGCCCAGGACGAGCAGGAACGGCGGCAGGGAGCCCAGGTGATAGATCCTCTTGCGCTTCTGAACCCCCATCCAGGACTCCACCTTCTCCGTGTACCCTCCTTGCCTCCACTTGTCCACATCCACCACCATCACTCCCGTGTTGAAGTAGCAAGGTTTTCTCCCCCGGAAGGTCCTTGACAGGGCCGGGTCCGACCAGAAGAGGTTCGTGAAGTACTTGGTGAAGTTGGCGTGGCAATACTCCGGGGCCGCCAGGACCTTGCCCTCCAGGCTCACCCCCCAGAGCTTGGCAATGTCGTCGACCACGACCAGGTCTGAGTCGAGGTAGATGACCCGCTTCACGTCGGTTGGCATCATGTCCGCCAGGTAGATCCTCGCGTAGTTGAGGGGCTGGTCAAGCGCCTGCCGGATTGACTTGGAGATCTTGCCGCGCACCCGGCCGGAGTCGAAGCGGTAGACCTTGAAGTGGAGGTACGGGAAGGTGGACCGGATGCTTGAGAACACCTCTGGCTCGAACCGTGCCCACAGGAAGTGGAACTCAAAGTTCTCCGGGCACATGGAATGCTGGAGAATCGACAGGACCGCGGCCATGGTGCCCCGGAGGTAGTTGGAGTCGAGGGTCATGGCCACGTGGATCCTATTGGCCTGGTCGCATGCATCAGCATTGCGGAAGGCGGGGGCCTCCCGGAAGACGGGGACAGCAGGGGACGGCTTCCGGATGACGCCGAGGCGGACCCCTGGAGAGGCATTGCCGGCAACGGTGGAGGAGTGGCATGGGAGGAGGAGGAGAGACAGGAGGCCAAGGAGTGGGAGGGAATGGGGGCTCCAATAGGCCATCCTGTCCCAAAGTCATTAAAGGTTGGAGTAAGTGGATAAGGGATTATCTCTGGAAGGCTAATTGAAACGGTAGTGGCCATTCTTAGGTTGTCCTTATGAGAGGAGGTTAAGGAAGAAGAGGGGAATGATTGACTGATATTTGGAGGAAGAGGATGAGAGGGAGGGAGAGAGAGAGAGGGTTGGTGAGACTGGAAGGAAGAGAAGATTTTGCGGAGGCTCTCTCTCGTGTGATATATCAACAAGTGATTGCAGGACATTCACCAAATTAAAACAATTTACTCCTCACAAACGTTAAAAACAGAAGAAAAAGAGCTTTAGGCAATGTGCATGTCCTCATTGAATGAGAACATAAAAAAAATTTACATGATTCCGCCGATATGATCAATGAATTTCCATAGAAGGAGATGTTTTATTGATCCATAGTATACAGCTGAAGTTTATCCTCAGCTATTTTTCCATAAAGTTTAGTGGCTCATGTCCTCAGATCTATTAGATAAAAACATATGACACAATAAAATGGACTATTAAAATACGGAAAACTTCGAATATAGCATGCAGGTCAACTACCAGGAACCCTCTTTTTCGGGTATATCTCAACCAATATCAAAAGCTGTATGATCTCGACATACGCCTTTTTAATATTTCTAAAAGTCAAAGGCACGTATCACCATCTTATATATGTGATTGGTTAAATGGGTACGGTCATAAACCTTTATTATCACCAGACCCTCTTGTTCTATCATCGGCACCGGCATATTTTAAAGAAAATAATTTTAAAATTTTTTAACTTATTATACGGTGACTAATTTTAGGGCTTTTGGATATATTCTACATGTCAAATCGGGTAAATGAATTGTTATAGTCTCTAATAATAGGTTAGCTCGAGTAAAAGCAACAAAAGAGAGAGCTTGAGAGATTCCAAATCATGCATTTAATTATTCTCAATAAACTGAATATCCTCACATGAATCTAGACTGCATATTTTTCAAAGTAAATATTTTATATTGCAATAAACTCAATTGTCTTCAGCCTGCATTAAACAACATCATCTTTTATTGTAGATCCTGTCCCACAAGAAAGACACAAACAAAGCCATACTCTCACTCGTTTTTGAACGCTTTGCAGACCAGTTCAAGTCCCTCCAGCAAAGGGAAACAAAGCAAGTCATCACTCGGAGACTGGATAGTTCTCGCATCTGATTCTACAGTCCTGAAGCTCGAGTTGAGCCCCGATGCTAAACCGACACTTGAGGTTTATCTGCTCTGTCACGGGGTTCAAGCATTTCGTACAATCTGGATGGTCGAGGACCCCGTTGCAAGCTCCATAGCCATAGCACCAACCTCGCGAGCTGTAGTAGCTATAACCTTTGCTCGCTGTGTTCCTACTTATGTCGTCGAGAACCGAAACTAAGTCAGTCTCAAACGTGCCGTCTGGCCAAAATTTTACTCCGTTGCAGACTTTGTTCACCACACCCGTGTTTGGATCGCCTACTGCAACACGGCAGACGAAGGTTAGCCGGATGACGAATATAACCAAGATTTTCGCAGAAGCAGCCATGTAATATGTCGTTCTTTCCCTTCTGTTCTTCTTTAGCATGCTGCTCTCTAAAGCTGAGTTTCGCAGGCTATTTAAAGGCGTTGATAGTGCAGAAGTTCTCTCTCCGTTGCCGGTTCCTCGCACAATTTAGAGTATAGTTTTGTTAGTATTGAAAGAAAGAAAGAACCAACAAGGAGAAGAGAATAAGAGAATTTGTAGGGGAAATTTTCTGTATGTATTGCGTATTGTCTCAATGTACAAGCTTCAAATTATAGTACAAAGTGTATACAAGAAAACGCAATAATGTATTCTACAAATCAGATCCGATATTAAATTGATCTCAATTGATTCAATGTATTGATCTCAATCCACATGAAATTGGAAGATTCATGCATATCTTCCAATACTCCCCCTCAAGCTGATGGCTTGTAGATGTCCAATATGCCTAGCTCGCTTAATAGATATGTGTGCTGTCTCTGACATAGAGGTTTGATGAAGATGTCCGTAGGTTGTTCTTGGCCCCAATCCCTCTTGTCTCAATTACTTTCTCTTGAGTTTTCTCTTGAGTGAAATGGCAGTCCATCTCTATATGCTTCATTCTCTCGTGCACTATTGGGTTAGACATAAGTTTGGGGCTTGCGTCATTGTCACGGAACAACTTAGTTGGTCCCTTAATTTGTACCCCAAGGTCGTGAAGCAAGCCTCATAACCACACTATTTCACAGGTGATTTTTGCCATAGCTTGATGTTCTGCCTCCGATGAGGATAATGAGACAATTGTCTATTTCTTTATCTTCCACGAGAGTAGAGATTCCCCCAATTTAATATAGAAACCTGTGGTGGATCTTCTACTCATAGGACAAGTTGCATAATCCGTGTTGCAATAAGCGGTCATTCCCATATTACACTTCCCAGAAAAAAGGATCCCAACTCTTAGGCATTTCTTTAAGTATTTCACAATCTTTAGGGCAATGAGATTGCTTTGGCTTATGCATGAACTAACTAAATGTCTATAATACATAACATATATCCAGCCTGGTCATAGTAAAAAATATAAGTTTCCCAACGAGTTCTTGCTTACCTGATGGATCTCTGAGTACGAGATCATCTTCTTGAGATAGATACTCTTACATCATAATTCATCGTAGTTAACTTCATATTTTGCTTGATTGGAACAACCCCTATCTCTATAAACCTTAAGAAACTTCCATGTAAATTTTTTCATCTAAATCTCCGTGAATGAAGGCATTGTGGACGTCCATTTGGTGTAATGCCCAATCTTGGATAGCTGCAAATGAAAGAAACGAAGGGACTGTAACATCTTTGGCTACGAGAGAAAAGATTTTGTGATAATCAAATCCTTTCGCTATGTGAATCCTTTAACCACCAACCGAGCCTCATATCGTTCAATGGATCCATCTGCCTAATGTATAATTTTGTACATCCATTTGCATCCAATTAGCTTGCGATGAGGGGGCAAAGTCACAAGCTCCCATGTTTGATTATCTACTAGGGCCCGTAGTTTTGCTTCCATAGCTTTTTGCCATCGTGGAAGGAGTATACTTCATTATAGCTTGATGGTTCTCGCTCTACAGATATGTGACTGACACAACATCTATGTTTTGGAGATAGTTGATCAAAGGAAACATAGGAGGAGATGGGATAATGAATACCTAGTGAGTTCTGCGTAGAACAGACGTAGTCTTTGATCCAAGTTGGTGGGTGTGTGGCACGTCCAGAACATCGTGGTGGATCTTGCTTTGGGGGTGAACCTCTGGAGTTGGTCCCATCGTGGGATTAGATGTTTCCTCAATAGCCATTTCATCAGAAGTTAGGTCCAACATTGCCATCAAAGGAATTATTTTTGCAGTTGGATTCGACGTCGATGGGTTGCTTGGATTCTCTGGTGATGCAGTCCAAATATAATCTGGATTGTTGAAGGCTTCCTTAATGGGAGAAATGCGAGAAGTCCCCATGTCTGTTGTTGGTGATCATTGTTCATTGAATGGAAAGATATCTTCATAGAACATGACGTCCTTGCTAACAAAGAACTCTCTTGTGGACGGGTCAAGTACACGGTGTCCCTTTTGTAGATTGGGATATCCCATAAATATACAATGCCGAGCACGGGGACCCATTTTGTCCCAAGGGCCTATTGTAGTGGTGTAACATAAGCACCTAAAGATATTAAGACAATCTAGCTCTGGCTTTCTTCCAAAAAGTAGTTGGAAAGGAGTCCGTCCGTCAAGTACCTTCATTGGCATGCGATTAATCGAGTAAGCTATAGTCATCACACAATCCCCCCAAAAATTGTCAGAAATGAAGGCTTGAAATTTCAAAGCTCATGCAACTTCTAATAGGTGACGGTGTTTCCGTTCCACTACTCCATTTTATTGCGGAGTGTATATGCACGAACTCTCGTGTAATATGCCTTGAGATGAGAAAAGAGCAGCATGCTCGTGATTGAAAAATTCTCCTCCATTATTTGTCCGGACACATTGCACAGATTTTCCAAATTGGGTCTTCAGCAAAAAAAGGAAAGTCTTCAAATTTGAGAGAACTTGACCCTTAGATTGCATAAGGAAGACCCATGTGACTCTAGAGTAGTCGTCCACAATAGTGAGAAAAAACCAAGACCCATCATGATTTAGAGTGTTATAGAATCCCCAAACATCAATATGAAGTATTGAAAGGATACTATTTGCACGATTTTTGCTTAGTGGAAAAGAGGAATGCGATTGTTTTGCAAGCAGACAAATATGATATCGAGGATAAGGAAATAGAGAACTATGGCCCATTCTGAAATGCAAAAGGAACTTTTTATCATTGGTAGTCACATTACACAATGATTGTTTACTGAAGGAAATACGAGATAAATTAAGACTTCTTGGAAAACTGATCCAAAAAAATAATCCTTTAGAGAGATTACCCAAGGCGATCAGTTTGCCAGTCGAAAGGGCTCGAAAGAAATAAGTATCAGAATCAAAAAGAACTCGACAGGGATTTTATTTGCAGGCTCTAGACATAGAAATGCAATTAAATTGAAAATCCAACATATAAAGGATATTTTCAAAAGTAATTTAGGAACTAAAATTTATTGTCCCTATCATAGTGACACGAGTAATGTTTCCATTGGGTAATTGCATAGAAATAGGAATATCCAACTCTTCATGAAAAGTGGAAAATAAACCCTTATCACAAATGATATGATCATTAGCTCCCAAATCAATGATCCAAGCATTTCTTGAAATGGAATTTGTTAGGCAATGAGAAGTACATGAGAAGCTACTTCCTTTGTTGGAATTGCCTACATAAGTTGTTAATATTGCGCATGTGTGATGGGCTGATCTAAATTTGGATCTACCAACCCAGTAAGTTGATAGGCCACTTCTACAATTCCCTTCCCCTTTCTTTCCTTTTCTCCGGGTTTACTGTGTAACTTCCAACAATTATCAATTCTATGATGGGGCCACTTGCAATATGCACATAATAATTTTCCTCTATTTTTGAATTAGGCCCATAATTTCTAGAAAATTGGCTGCTGTTGGATCCCTTAAGCTCGTACACTTGTCGATTGTCCAGATCTAATGGGGAATCACTACCTCTAGAATTGTCAGATCGCTGCGCTCAATATGGGTCGTTGGCTCCAGATCTTTTAAAGGTGTGCTATTCTCCCCCAAACCCTAGCCCCTCTCGTTGCTCTTTCTCTCGGTCTAGGGTTTTGTGGCCTATCTTGCCCCTCGCTGTGAGCTACGAGCACAAGACTCTCGGCTCCTTTTGCGTGCTTCGACGAGGTGAGTCGCCGGCTCTCTTCTTGCATAGCTAGTTCAAACATGCAACCGAGCGGAGGCGCGAGTTCCATAGCCGAGATTTGGGACTTGAAGGTCAAGTAAGAATCATTTAAAATTGGGAGGGAGAGCGTAGCTTTCTTTCTTTCTTTCTGTCTTTCATTGCCTTATATTGTTGTAGGGTTGCCTCTAGCCCTTTGAGTTTTTCTTTGGCCACTTCCAACTCATTCTAGATCACTGATAGCTTGTTGAAGCATGTTATGACAGTCATGTTTCCTTGCTTCAACTCTGTAAGGGCTTGATGAAGCGAAATTTTTTTGCCCAATCCAATTTCCAGTACATCTCTTTTATGCTATCCCACATGGTTTTCGAGTCTTCTATGGGGGTAAACCAATGGTAATTTATGGGCTTATGCAATTTCCTATCCAGATTCTTACTAACTGATTGCATTTTATCCATTGCCGTGCCATTCTCTTGTTGGTCGGAATCGAAATAATTCCGTTGATAAAACTGTCTTTATCCTTTGTAACAATTTCCAAAAAGCCCACACCCAAGACAAATACCTCTCAGGTCCTATGAGAAGGTGGCTGATGAGCTACAACTTCGGTCCATTGGCAGTGGAGACGAATAGCATGTCGTCAGATTCTAGGCGACCCGTGGTGGCCGCGATGGGAATGGCAAGAAACCGAGTGAGAAACTCGGGTTGGGATTTGCACCTTGACCCGGATTCACCTAGACCCATTAGACCCGCCTGCCTCATTTGTGGCTAGTGGGCCGTCGTTAAGCTGGATGTTTCCCCTTGAATCTGGATTCCTCGAAAGGAAAAATTTGCGCTTCGCCCATAATACATGGGATAAGGCATCAATTGGCATGGTTGGCCCACAATGTGTTGGCTCAGAATGGGTTGCCCCAGATTAGGTTGCCATTGGGGAAATTGGCTCAAAATGAGCTCGCTTTGGACTCTAATGGCTTCAATAGCTGCATTTTGTATGGGATCTTATATCTCTGAGGTAGACGTTTCCATTAGTGCGATACGGTATTTAGAGATTTGCTCGTTGGCCATGGTGGTGGTAAAAAATAAATCCTTTCTTCACTTGCTTTAATAATTTAAACTTCAAGAGACCGATTCCTACACTGGAGTGCTAACGTTGTTTTGCAAGTTAGCGTGTCTCTTTTAGCAAGCAATCAAAGAGTGCGGAAGCTAAGTGAGAAGCACAACCAGTGCTCTGATACCATGAAAGAAAACGACAGATTGTAGACAAGCAAAAGAGAATAAGAGAATTTGTGAGGGAAATTTTCTGTACTTTTTCTATTGCATATTGTCTCAATGTACAAGCTTCTAAGGCCTAAGTGCCAAAATTTGGCACAATGGGACATTTAAGTACCAAAAGTTAGGAAAGTAACACTTTTTTGAAAAATGGGACACTTGAATGCCACATCTAGTGAATTCCGTCGGAAATCTTATGTGATAATTTTTTATTAATTTTTCTTGCTTATGTGACTTGTTGGAAGGTTGACTCAGCAAATTAACACAAAAACAACGTCATTTTGACATAATTCGAATTTTAATATAAAAATTAATTAAATTAAATTTAAAAACCTTTAAAAAGGAAGGGAGGAGGAAGATGAATAGGTGGCAGCAACTGAAGGCTGCCCTAGTCGAGGGTCGGTGACCCTAGTCGACCGGCGGCGAGGGCTTGCTGAGGGCCTACGAGCCCTTGCCTAGATCTAAGGTGAGGGTTGTGGCCCTCCCTCATATTTGGCGAGGGTCGCCAACCCTTGCCCAGCCGAGCCAAGGGTCGCCGCTAGCTGGGGGGCCATCTCAACAGGTGGTGGCCCTTGGCCCAACCGACGATCCTCACCGAATCTTTGGGGGGCGGGGGCGTGACCTTCGCCCTAGATCTGGGCAAGGGCTTGTAGGCCCTTGCCGTCGGTCGGCTGGGGTCGCTGGATTTGGGGGAGGGCTGCGACCCTCGCCCCAGATTTGGGCGAGGGCCCATAGGCCCTTGTCGTCGGTCGACTGGGGTTGTCGGCCCCCAGTCAGGGCTTAGCGACCCCGGCTAACCCTCCCCCCACCTTCTCGATGACGACGCGGTGGCGACGTCGACTGAGGGCGAGGGGTGAGCCCTCAACCGCCGCCGCTTGTTCATCTTCCTCCTCCCTTCCCTTTTTTTTTTTTTTTAAAAAAAAATTTGGTTTTAAATTTAATTTAATTAATTTTTATATTAATTATTTACCATATCAGTCCAAAAATGATGTCGTTTTAGCATGCAAAACAACGTCATTTTGCACTAGGCTCACCAGAAAATCGCTACGTCAACGTTTTGGTTGGATTTTCTTGCCGTTGGTATTTAACTAATCCAATTTGCTCTAATTTTGGCACTGAAGTGTCACTTTCCTAACTTTTAACACCGTCCCTTCGTGCTAAGTTTTGACATTTAAGTGTCTCTTCATGCCAAGTTTTGGCACTCTAGATATCCTTGTATCCATATTATAGTATAAAGTGTATATAATGTATCTACGAATTAGATCTGATATTAAATTGATCTCGATTTATACAACGTATCGATCTCAATCCAAATGATATGGGAAGATTCATGCATATCCTCCAACAAGTGTGGCCGGCCTTTATAATAGTTAAATTCATCATCGGGTTTCGTTATCTGCGAGAATTATTTTCTTGCGCCGATGAATCTTATCAGAATCTTGTACTCAGATTTCCTTCCGAACAGGGAACTTGCTCACAACATGCGCTGAACTTTTGTCTCCACACGTCCTGATCGTATGTAAGAAGGGGATATTTCCACATCCCATGTTTGCTTTAGCACAGCTTGTTTTAGCATAGAGACGGATCTATCCTTAAGCAAAAGACAGATTATCGGCCTGTCAAGCTATCAGACAGCTGGCGCTTCTCTCCTTCGATATAAAAAAAGTCATGCCTGGAGTCTCCAATGTCATTGGTGACTCGATAGCCAACAATCGGAGATCTTCGTGCTTCACGCTACGGTTTCGAGATTTCGAAACGAGAATATTTAGGTAAGCCCTAAAACTCATCATATTATATTAGTGCATTAGAATTTTATAATTTTTACTCGTATATTTAACTTTAAAATTCATTATTTTGATGAATTTGAATCCTTTTATTGACTGCCATTTTCAAATGGGCGGAAAATGTCACGTGTTCTGTAGATTATCTTTCGATCTTTGCATGGACTTTGCCATAATTTTTTCAGTTCTCGAACGCCAAAAGACATGTTTTTGTGACGCTGACCTAAGAATAAACAAAACTGAAAAACTAAAAATACAAATATAATTTGAAAATTTGAAAAATCAACCAAAAATAAGGAAAAAAAGGGATAGTAAAGAGAGATGGCTGAAGGATTGGCTAGGGGGTGGAGGGATTGTAGGGTGCGGCGGTTAGCCAATGAAGAATGATAATACTCACCTGGCCACTGGCAAGGGCTGCCCTCACCATGGCCCATGGTTAGGCGAAGCGGGCGGGTGCGCCCCTCACGCTCTCAGGTAGTCGTGAGGGCTACCCACCCTTGCTAAATGGGGCCTATCCTGGCACCATCATCGCAGTGGCAAGGGTGCTTGCTTTAGTCCAGCTTTAGCGAGGACAGACCGCCCCACAACGAGGCTCACCAACGAAGGGGTTGCTGGCACTATCTTTTTGTTTTTTTACTATTAGTTTGATCATTTTCAGATTGATTTTTTTTTTAATTTCGATACTTAATTCTTTTAAATTTATAGACTTATTTTTTTAAAAAAAAATTAGTTTGATTTTAATTTAATGTTTAAAAAATTCTTGTAGATATGGCACCAAGGATGTCATTTTTTTGTGTTGGGGGACCTCCAGCCATAACTTTAACGGACTCTTGAGATTAGGAATATATTTTAAATTAAGTCACGCGACAGTTTCCATCCATAGAGTTAATTAATGACTGAAGCACATTGAAGTTGCAAATTTTAGAATTCATATGCATAGAATAAAATTTTTAGGACTTAAGTGTGTGGACGTGACAAGTTCCCGGGCTCACGGTATATTTATCCAAAATAATTTGGAGCTTCAAGTCATCGGGGATTGGGAAAAACCATTTTGCCAATGGTCTCTTCACTGTATTCTCGTTGTTAAGATCTTGGTAGTTTTCGTTCATGTTGTTAAAATAAAAAATAAGAAAAAACTAGAGTACTCGTTAGTAGTTATTTTCAAAGTGCCACCTAGTTTCGTTATCAAACATGGGTTCCAGACAGGTTTACCATCTTTTAGTTGCAGACCATGAAATTTGTCTAAATACATGTTTTAAGCTATTGTTGTCATCAAGCATGGGATTCCAGAAAAATTCAGAATCAGGGGACTAGGACAGCATGTCCTTATGGCATAGCAGAGGTGGAGGCATGATATAGACAACAGACATAATCAATAGAACGAAAGATTTTATCCAGACCACGTCTGTAAATGGGATGCTGGGAGTCCAAATCCAGGCAATAGATGAATTTTCTCTAGTCCTAGAATGGATTGACGATGATTATTATCGTTTTTTATTTGGAAGTATGGGGAATTTTTAAGTATATTGTATGATAAATATGTCACAGTGGGCACAATTTGGGGTTTTTGGTGACTTTTACTCTTTTTAATATTCATTATAGGAAAATTATTTTTCTCAAATAAAAAACTTCTTAAATTAAAAAATTTAAAATTATATTTCAATATAAATAGTATTTGAATTTTAATATGAGAAAGTCAATATAACAAAAATAACAATTTAGTTTTTTAATTTAATCTAATTTTTATTATATATTCGAATTTAATTCGTATATTTATTACATATTTTAGATGTTTTAGTATTTTAAGTATTTAGTACAGTTTACTATTTAATAAAATTTTATTAGAGAATTGTGGAAGGGGAAGAAATAAATAAAAAATTAATTAATTAAAAATAGAGAGGGAAATAAAATAAAGAAGGAAAAAAAAATCAAGTAAACAAAAGTGTCGTGAGAGATTTTTACCATCTCCATTTATAAAATTTTGATTCGATATGATTTGAATATATTTGACTTTGTTATTATAATCATCAAATAATTGATAAGATACAACAAAGTCTCTGAATTTCATATATTATCATATATGGTTCTATCTTGGTTAGAAAAATCTAGATGTCCAAATTTAGCCATTCGACACAAATATGATTGGGATTAGAAGTGTATTTATTTCATTTTAAATTCGTGCTTTCCTAACTTATATTCACAAATATGTGTCAAATCTTATTTTTAAGCAATTTTAAAGTTGCTTGAAAACAAGTCGATACTCTTATAGTTTTAATTTATATTAATACCTTCCCAAGTAAATTTTATTTGATAATTATGGATTTCCGTTATTACTGTAAAAGAAAATTTCGAAGTAAGAGCTAAAGACATCAGCACAAAATGCCCCAGCCACAAGTTTAGTTAATTTTGGGAGTAAAGCTACGCACATCCTCACGTCATATCATGCCCCAGCCCCAGCCCCAGCCCCGGTCAACGGTTTCCTCATGGATTTTTTTGTCCGTCATTATACGGTGGACGTATATATACAATATATATTTTTAAAAGTTTTCCAAAAAAGGTTTACAATTGATTCAATCCCAAGGTGGCCATCCTTTCGATGAGTGCACGAAAAATCATTCCACAAAGCGTGCAAATGACAACCCATTCTTCCTTACCCTGGACAACCTTGCGTTCGAATGTCCAGGCCCCCGCCGGATGTTCTTCTTTTCCTCGAACATGGCTCGGATGGAGTAGGGACATTTTCAGGCATTTGGTGTTAGATTAAAAATAAACTAAACCCGGACGAACCCGATTTATCAATCACAGATAAATTCATATAAAATTCGGGATCGATTTGCGGAAACGTAAAGTTTAACATACCTCTAGCCAGTGATGAAATCTGCAAAAGCGGAAAACCTCAAAATCTCGAATTGATCCATGTAGCACAATCGATCTGTAATATGAGAAACACCAGATCTGTACGTCATGTTCTACTAGTATTTTGTTCAGTTTCTTATGTTATCGACATCTTCCATCAAAACGGATAAATATCACGTAATAGATGTGGGTGATAATTTAGGTAATAAATCGGAACTAATTATGAATACAATATTGGGATCATATTTAGAATAATAAATATATTATAACATTTGGTTCTCGAAGTCATCCTGCGGTGCGAGTCTTATCTTCATCGGCCTAGTGTTGTGCCGGCTTGGGGGCCGAGTTGATGAATTCGAAGAACAAGCCATTCCAGCGTGGAGGAGCACTTGAAAAGTCAAGTTTGCGATTGAGCTTGAAAGGTCGAGAGGTCCCAGTAATTGCTTGAAAGGTCGAGAGGTTCCAGTGATCGCGTGTACTAATTTACAGAACGAAAGGAATCGTTGAAAACGAGCGTTCCGTTTGTAGTGGGGAGATAAAAAATTCGGAAGAGTGAGGAATTCTTTTTCGAGGTCGTCAGCCACTCACGCCTTTGCATGCGCGCTCCCTGACGATGCATAGGCATCAGCCTGGGACGGTGTAAAATAGTAGAATCATAAATTAGAATGATGCATCTTTTGAATAGTAGAATCATAAATTAGAATGATGCATCTTTTGAATAGTAGAATCATAAATTAGAATGAATGAGGTTCCATATGCTTATGTAGGATGCACTTCTCATGACATCATTACCCTGATCTGCATAAAAGTAGGAATTTGAGCATCCTTCCAGGTCCCTGTGCAGCCCAAAACAGGAGGGAGAGATCAGAGCGAGAGAGCGAAGGATGCAGGCTCTGAGCACCGCTGAGTTGTTCTACAGAGGCTTAGACGAGCCGCCGGTGAGCCCTCTCTACTCATCGGTCTCCGTCCATTCGGATGTAACGCATGCTCGGTGGCCCCGACAGACGACGATCTCATTCGCCTCTCTGTTTAACCACCGGCCCGCAGGTACTGTTCGAAGAAAGTTTAGGAGCGAGGAAGGTGATCCTGAACCGGCCTTCCAGGTTGAACTCCATCACTTTCGAAATGGTGAGAGCGTCCCTCTGCTTCGTTCTTCACTTGTTTACATGTCTCCATCATTGCTCATGCTTGTAATCGTCCCGTCCGAGTTCGCAGGCTTCTCAGATGATTAGGAAGTTGCGAATCTACGAGGACGATCATACCGCCAACCTTGTTATTTTGAAGGTAATTAGAGATTGTGCTTATGCATGTCCCTTCTTCCTAGTTGCCAGTACATATCTAAGTAAATAACACTAGTTGATGGTTCATTTACCGGTCATTAAAAGTCAACTTATTAATTTTGCCTTTTCTTTTCATCTAAAATGATAAATTATGCTTGATGTTTCATTTTCATCATTGTGTGAGAGTAAAAAAGTACGCGGCTAAGGCAATTAATACAACATATGGATGATTTGTACAGGCAGCGAATTAAACATTTGTCCATGTCATGAGTACTTCCAATTGGAAAACACTAGGTGTATAATTGAGATGAAGAAAAAGCCAAATAAATGAAGTAACGAGATTTATAAAACTAATTTATTATACCTTTCATTAAGCAAATGTTGATATAATAAACCGAACAGGACATTGCTGAGAAAAAGAAGAAGAAAAAAGCAGGCATATATGAAATTTTTGAACAATACAACAAATATAAAACTCAAAAAAACTTTTTTTGTAAAAATAATCAGTGTTTATCCGAAGAACAAAGCAACAGTGGGACCACAGAAAAAATCACTGTCTTAACCGTCATGATTTGCGCTCAATGTGCAAATCATCATATAAATGGCAAATAAATATGAGATCCTAAGTTGGTCACAACAAATAACATGTAAAATGACTCGATTCCCTTAGATATCTGATTAAATTGATCTTCAAATCCAATTTGTTTACGAGCAAGAAATAATTAATTTGTGAGTTAATTAATCAAACATTTAGATGACTAGTACTTCACTTAAACTCAATCAACACGACACTGGAAAGATGGCATCAAACTTTTTGTAGTAATATGAATGATTTTTCCTCTATAAAATATAAAAACCACACATTGAAGAAAAAAAATTGTTTTGAAGGCAAGATCGATAGATATATTAGGATTGTAAAGTCGTGTTGCCTCAGATACGAAGAATATGAGTAAAGGTTGTGTTATTTCACATATAAAGGGCATGAATTTTGATATATTTTTAAACTAGCGTGTGTACATGAAGAGAGGCCTTGTATTGTGATTCGAAAGTAGATAATTGAGTGCACGAGTTTTCATTTGTACGCCCAACATGAATAGATCATCCTCTATCTGATCGAATAATACATTCTCTGAGATATACGTGAGCTGATTTTTGTCATTTATGTTATTCTTTGCCTCTTGCTCACATGTTCATTAGGGAAATGGCCAAGCATTTTGTTCGGGTGGTGATCTTGTTTCAAATATGTGCTTCATGTTAACAGGTGATCAAATCCAGATCTGCTCTCTTTTAATTGTGTTTCATATCACTATAACCCCTGAAAAATGCAATAACTTATTTTATTAGCTGGAGAATCATATACTCATGCCAAATTCTACTATCGCAAATGTGGAACTTTTTTTCTGTGCCGGTAAATTTCTGCAGACGTTAGCAACTGTCAAAAGACGATTGGTAAAAATAAGTGATTGGTGACTTCTTTCCTAAATGACTTGTTGGAAGCCTACCGACACTTTTGTGAAATTGCCAACGTTCTATGATAATTACAAATTATCAACGATAGGAAAATTTGGTATATTAGAAAATAATAAATGTTGTCAAGTAACTCAAATAAGAGATGGAAAGCCACAACTACTTGGTAAATTAGTTGGAAAAAAGTTGGGAAGGCACAAATAAAGACGGTGATTTCATATAATAGTTAGCAAAGTTAAGGTGTTGTAAGAAAAGGTGAAAAAAAGTTGATAAAATATAAAATAATTCTTTTGTCAAAGATATAAATTAATCAAATAATTGTTGGTAACATAAAATTAGTTGGTAACTTAATTGGAGAAAAGCCTGTAATTACTTTACTTAAAGTTTGTAACTTCTAAAAAAGTTAGTTGATTTGGAAATTTGGTGAGCACTTAGCATGGCAAATGATAAGAAATGTTGGTAAATTAAAAGAACCAAATAAATATTAGGTTTCTCATATAGCAGTTGATAACCCAGGATTAATTTGTGAGTTAATTCAAGAAAAGCTGAAATTAAAATTAAAATTAATAATTTTGTATGATGTTGCATTTATAGGGTAAGAAAGGTAAATAAAAGCTGGTAAAAGATGTTATAATTTTTTGTTTGTTATACATAAGAAGTTGGTAATAATAATAAAAGAAAAAACAGTGGGTAACTACTAACTCAAATAAGAGTTGAGAATGCAAAGTTCGTTGGTGATTTATCAGAAAAAAGGTTGATTACACTTTAATTAATGTCGGTGATATCTAGAAAGAATTGATAAATTTAAATAGTTAGTAAGCAAGGGGAATACAAGTTAGGAACTTAATAGAAAAGTTGGTCACTTTTAAAAAACCTATTATATGCCAGTAAGTAACTGAAATGAGAATTGATAAAACAAAATTAATTGTAATTTGATAGGAGAGAAATTGGGAAGTCACACTGATAAAGCTTAGTGAATTCACATAAGAGTTAAAGAAAAATTTAAAATGCTCATAAAAATGACAAATAAAATTTGTTAAACAATAACAAAAGTTGATAAATTATGAAAAACCATATAAATGTTTGTGGTTAACTTGAATGAGAGTTAATAATCCAAAACTAATTGATATTTCAAGTGGAAAAGGTTGGTAAGTATAAAGATTTGTAATTCATAGAGAGTCGATGGATTTAAGGCATTGATATAAAAGACAAATAAAAGTTGGTAAAAGATAAGAAAAATTGATGATGTGTGAATTGTTAAAAAGATGGTAATTTTAAAAAAGTGTTAGTAAGTGACCAATAAATTATCAAAAATCAAATGACAACGGTTCTTTTAATTATTATTATTATTATTATTATTATTTTATTTTTACACCTAGCAACTTTTTTGAAAATCGACCAACTCGAAAAAAAATGTTTTTGTTTTTCAATTGAACCGTTTAATCAGCCTTTATAATTACATATACCTAAGTTCAGGTAGACATTGTAATTGATTATTTTTTCAGGTATTATTTTCACAATTTCCACCTATTGCATTAAGATTAGAAGTCTTAATCTTATTTTCCAAGTAATTTCTGTATTACTTAAGCTCTTCAGGACATTGGAGCTTCGGAGCAATCGCTTACAAGAAACTGCTCACCTTGAGTTACTTGATAGCTTCCTATAAAAAGCCTTTGGTGAGATCTGCGGGCTTTTCTTCTTATACAATACTATACGTGGCTGAAAATCAAATGATTCAGCATCTGTAATTAAGTTAATCATCACCTTCTAAATCAACTTGAACATTATCAAAAGGTATGCCTCATCGACGGAATTGTAATGGGCAGTGGAGCCGGAATCTCCATGTATGGGAGCTTTCGAGTCGTGACAGATAATACGGTAAATAATCTTCGTCTATGGTTTTATTCGATATTCGAAAACTGAACTCAATGTTCATGAATGCAGATTGCGTATGATCTTTGTTCATTGCAATGTGTCTGCCGAGACATCTGCTAAAAGTTCTCTTCTTACCACAGAAAATTGATCTTTTGAAGATTGTTGCAGGTATTTGCAATGCCTGAAGCATCAATCGGACTTTTTCCGGATGTGGGTGCATCTCATTTCCTATCCAAGCTTCCCGGTTATTTTGGTAATTTTCTACAGCCTTTTCTTCTTATTTTTGTCCTTCTCGATGACACGGAAAACATATATGTCCTTTGTGGGAAGGGAATTAAAGTGGCAGAGAATTACGTTTAATCAAACTTTCCCATTTGTCGTCTTTTTGTTTTTGCCTTATTGGCAATTTCTAATTGATCAGTCAGTGTGCGTATATTGTACAAAGTTTTCCAATTGTCCATTAATCAATCTACCTTATGTGTGGAGTGGATTTTACTATCATTTCGATTTTACGAGTGGCATTACGTCGAGCAGGTGAATATGTAGGGCTAACGGGAGCACGTCTGGATGGAGCAACGATGCTTGCGTGTAGCCTCGCAACTCATTTTGTCTTTTCAAAGGTAACTACTAGTTAGTAGAGATTCTAGAAGGAAAAATCAAGGCATAATAGATGTATTCATCAATCAACATGATTTTATTTACGCGGGTAACCCTCTATTTTCTCAATAGGATCTTCCGTCTTTAGAACATGCTCTGTCTTCGGTGGATTCATCAAATGCATCAGAAATTTTATCTGTCATCGACAAATTTGCTCACAAAACCAATACGAAAGAGGAAGATTTCCACAAAAGGTTACTGATATTCCATTCTAGCATTTCACTCTCTTCCTGTCAAATATAATCTCTTCACCAGAGCCAGTAAGAAAAATTCCAACCAGTCTTCATTGTTGGAATAGATTGAAGAGCATAAACAAATGCTTCTCAAGACAAACTGTGGAGGGCATATTGCATTCTCTTGTAAGCATATTTTAGGGTGATTCTTCCTTTTTCTTTCTTCTATTTTATCTGCAAAGCAGCAATCGCAATAGCGACATGCCTGAGAGAAATTATACGGTGCAGGAAAAGGAGTTGGTAGATAACTTGACAGAGAAATGGATCACCGATGCAGTGAACAACATGAAGTCTGCTAGTCCGACCAGCCTAAAAATTTTTCTGAGATCGGTAATATGCAAGAAGAATGAGTATACTATATGCGAAAATATTACTAATTAACACTTCTAAACGATAGGGAAATTTAACAAATAGTTCCCGCTTTTCAAAATCTGCTCTTAAAGTGTGTGCGCAGATGGGATCTTGAGAGTAGAAAATATTCAACAATTAGTGTGTAACATTACCGTATGCGTATGTATATGTTTATTTCTTTAGTTGTAGAGTACATGGTACACATGATTGCATGCATGACATCGACCGTCATTAGTGTGCAACATTACGAGGAGCACTCCGTTCGAACAACCAAAAGAGCTCATTGATTTTGATTATTAGATAAGAGAAGGGCGTGGTCAGACGATTGAACAATGTCTCGCTCGTGAGTACACCATCCACAGCAACATTATCCGGAGGAAGATCACCAATGACTTCTATGAGGTACTCCAAGAAAGAGTAGTGAATACGATGAAATACAAACAACATGTGAAACTTCATCTATTAAATGATGTCACAAACTCTAAATCGACATTTCTCAATACGTAAGACATACTCAAGTACCTAATGAGAGTTTCAATTCATCACTTGACCTTTTCAGGCAACTTCACAAGAAGTTATTAAATGGACTATATACCACATAAATTAATATCATCTCAATCATTGATTATATGGGTCCAGCTATGAAGCCTATATGATCAGCGGTGGAGATGACCTTGGTCTAAATGAACTACAGACCATATAATATTCATGTAACCACAGTAGTCGGCGAGCATTTCTGTCATTTTCCACACTTATTGTTCTCCTTCTCAGTCTGTGTAATGCATTGTTGAATCCGTTTTGGTGCAGGGTTCAAGGGCAATGTTATTCGATAAAGACAAAAAGCCTAAGGTGCAAACATATGAGCTATTACCCTACTATTTGACTTGTCGAGGTGGATCTTGAAACTAATTCAGTAAGAGCAACGACATAACCCTCTATTTGACATATAATATGGTCATAAAATCATGCTTTAGACACCATGCTTTAGATATCTGTTTTCTTTAATGCCGAATCCTTTGATTGAGGCTTGGCTTTATGTGTCATTGGTAGTATGTTGCCTAAACTAAGACGGTCCAAATCATTTGTTTCACTTAACTAATAGATTTGACATCCTATAATCATCCGTAAGTACCGAGCAAGTTAGAATTCTGTGAAATCATATGCTATAAATATATTGTTAATCCGTTTCGTAATAACTTAACCTTTTAAGATAAATGATTTATCTAACAAATTGGATGCATCAATTAGCGTGGTTGAGTATGAGGCTGATTTTAGTTTGATGAAAACAGTGGGACCCGCAAAAGTTAGAGTTAGTGCGAGCAGAGACGGTGGATATGGTATTCAAAGCATTAGAGGATGATGATGATTGGAATTGTCTGCAGCTCCCCGCACGGTCATTCGACTTGCTTGACCATACGAGATCGAAGCTTTGAAAGAACATATCTGTAGTTTTTCGTTATGAAGGCAGAGGGACCGTCATCTATGTATCTATCAATTTATATATTTATGCATGGGACCTATCTATTTTTGTTAGCGATATCAAAGGCATAAGATCTCGACATATGTCTTTTTTGATATTTCCAAAAGTCAAAGGCACGTATTATCATCTTATACGTGATTGGTTAAACGGGTACAGTCATAAACCTTTATTATTACCATACCTCTTGTTCCATCATAGACACTAGCAAATTCTAAAGACAACTGTCCAAAAAGTTTTCATCCTACTATACGGCAACCATTTTAGGACTTTTGGATATATTCTACATGTCAAATTGAATAAATGAATTGTCACAATCTCTAATAAGAGGTTAGCTCAAGTAAAAGCAACAAATGAGAGAGCTCAGGATACTCCAAATCATGCATTCTATTAATATCAATAAACTGAATATCCTCACATGAATCTTGACTGCATATTTTTCAGACTGTATATTTTATATTGCAATAGACTCAATTTTCGTCGCTCTGCATTCGTCAACATCATCTTTCATTTCAGATTTATGTCCCACAAGATAGACCCAAACGAAGTCATACTCATAACCCTTTTTGAACGCTTTGCAGAAAAGCTTAAGCCCCTCCGATAAAGGGAAACGAAGCGAGTCACCACCCAGAGAATGGATAGTTCTCGTGTCTGATTCTACAGTCCTGAAGCTTGGGCTGAGCCCCGATGCTAAACCAACACTCGAGGTTTATCTGCTCTGTCTTGGAATTCAAGTATTTCGTACAATCTGGATTGTCGAGGGCCCCGTTGCAAGCTCCATAGCCGTAGCACAATCCTCGCGAGCTGTAGTAGCTATAACCTTTGCTCACCGTGTTCCTACTTATGTCATTGAGAACCGAAACTAAGTCGGTTCCAAATGCGTCATCCGGTCCGAAATGTCCTCCGTTGCAGATCTTGTCCACTACACTCGTGTTCGGATCACCTACCGCACGACAGATGAAGTTTAGCCCGATGACAGATATAACCAAGATTTTAGCCGAAATAGCCATGTAATATGTCGTTCTTTCTCCTGTTCTACTTTAGCATGCTACTCTCTAAAGCTGAGTTTCACAGGCTATTTAAAGGCCTTGATGGAACTCTCCATTGCCGATCCTCACACGATTTAGAGTAAAGTTTAATTAGCATGGCGGGCCTTCATAATAGTTAAATTCATCATCGTGTTTTGTTATCCAAATCTTTTCTTGCGCCGATCGATCTTTCAGAATCTTGTACTCAAAGTTACTTCGAATAGGGAACTTGCTCACAACATGCGCTGAATCTTTGTCTCCACATGTCCTGATCGTATGTAAGAAGGGGATATTTCCACAGCCTATGTTTGCTTTGACACAGCCTTTTTAGCATAGAGACAGGAACTATCCTTAAGCAAAAGACAGATTATCAGCCTGTCGAGCTATCAGACCGCTGGCGCTTCTCTCCTTCAGAGATTTTTAAAAAAAAAAGTCATGTCTGGAGTCACCAATGTCATTGGTGATCGGAGATCTTCGTGCTTCACGCGCCAAGATTTTGAAATGAGAATATTTAGATAAGTCTTAAGACTTGTCATTTTAGTGCATTAGGATTTTAAAACTTTTTTCATACGTTTTAAGTTTTTTTTTTTGTTGACCGTGTACATTTGAGTTTAAAATTCATAATTTCGATGATCCTTTTATTAACTGTGCCATTTTTGAGTTGGCGGAAAATGTCATTCGTTCGTTAAATTAGGCTGCGTTTGGCAACTTGCCAAATAGTAATAATTTTTGTTTTTTTGTTTTTAGGAGTAGACTTGGAACAAAAATTCGTTTCGTAAAATTTTTTATTCCCAGGAATAAATTTCTATATTTTTTGTTCTCAAAAGTAGATTTGGAATAGAATCGAGAAGTAAAAAAAAAAAATTGATTCTTTGTTTCTGGGAACAATTCCAGAATCGAGCTAACCCATTTTTTCTATTTTCTCTTCTTTCTTCTTCCCTTTCCCTTCTTCTTCAACTGACGCCACTGTTGCCGCCACCGTCCACCACCGCCGATCGCCATTGATCGGTCCGGCGAGCTCGCCAGGCTAAGGGGAGGTCCGGCGAGCTCGCTGGAGGCACGTTCAGCCATCGGCGAGGCTTGGCCTTGCCAAATCTAGCGAGGCCGAGCCTCGCCGGTGGCCAGGTGAGCCTCCCTCGGACACCAGTGCGGCTCGACTTTGCCAGGCCACCGTGAGGTCCGCCTCGCTCAGCCAAGGCAAGGCCGACCTCATGGTGGCTCGGCGAGGTCAAGCCGTGCTGGCGGCTAGGCAACCTCGGCCTAGTCAAATCTGGGCAAGGTCGAGCCTCGCCCAACTACCAGCGAGGCTTGACAGACGAGGTGCGGCCTCGTCGAGGGTTGGCAACGCTCCGGTGAGGTCGCCGGTCATTCCAAGGATAGCAACCGGCAACCCTTGAAGATGAAGAAGAGAAAAAAAAAAAAAAAAAAAAAAAAATAAATAATAAAATTATTTAAAAATTAAAAGAAAATAATTTGGATTAGAAATTTTCAAAATAGTACCAAACACAATTCTATTATGAGAATAAAAATTTTGGATAGTTACCAAAATAGTTAAAATGCTTAATTGTTCAAGGAAAACAGAATAAAAAATAATTGTTTTTAATCAGAAATTATTCTCGAGGAGCGGAGAATTCTGTTACCAAATGCGCCCTTAATTTTTCGATTTATGCATAGAATAGCCATCATTTTTTCAGTTCTCGGACACAAATTGACATGGTTTTGTGACGCTGCCAAAAAGAACCTAAGAATAAACAAAATTTAAAAACTAAAAATGCAAATATTGTCTCAAAATTTAAAAACCAACCAAAAGTAAGGGAAAAGAAAAAGGATGGTAGAGAGAGATATGGCTGAAGGATTGGCTGAGGGGTGGGGGGTTGCAGGGTGCGGCAAGAGTTGACGATGCTCACTTGAACACTGGCAAGAGTTGCCCTCGCCATGGGTAGCGAACTGGCAATCGTGAAAAAGGAAGTATCGGCACTCTAGTAGTTTTCATGTTGTGTTAAACACTTTGACGCGTGTTCGACACTCTCTAATAGGTTTCAACACTTTTCGACACTTCGTCAACATGTGTCAAAAATCTGACACCTGGTCATATCTTCCGATACTCTCCAATATGTGAATTCGAAATTTCGACACGTAATTCTAACACACGAGTTAATTTTAAAAATTTTCAATAAAAATGGCTCAAAATGTAAATATGTAAAAAAATTAAAAATAATATGAATAATAAATGGGAAAAGAAGAAAAATCTAGTCTTCTTTTTTTTTCATAACTCTCACTTTCTATAACACAAAATTCACCCCCAAGTTTGTTATTTTCTCTTCTTTTCCAATACGCTTTGTCATGCGAGTCCAGAATCTAGATTGTTTATTTTTTTCTTCAAGTTTTATGGATGATTGGAATAGAGTTGAATTTTTCAAATTGAAATAATAAATTATATTAACAAATAAATGATTAATATTTTTAGTATAAATTCATTCTAGACTATTTTATTATTATTTATTTATTCATAAATTTAAATCAAATTAATTTGATTAAAATAATCATAAAAATAATAATGTATCATGTATATATATAAATATATAATTAATATATAACGTATATCAACGTATCGGAATTCTCTATGTTTTGAGAAATAACGTATCAGCGTGTTGTATCACGTATCGCGAATTGGTGTTGATGCCACTTGGATTGTGAGGGGCTACCCATCCTTACCTAATGAGGGCTATCCTGGCACCATCATCGCACCGGCAAGGGTGCTTGCTTTAGTCAAGCTTTAGCGAGGGTGGACCATTCCCCAACGAGGCTTGCTGGTAAAGGGGGTGCTGGCACGATTTTTTTTTTTTTTTGCCTTTTTAACTACCAGTTTGATTACTTATAGGTTCATTTTTTTTAATTTTGATACTTGATTCGTTTAAATCTATAAACTATTTTTCTTAAAAAAATTTAGTTCAATTTTAATTTAATATTTCAAAAATTCTTATAGATATGACATCCATTGTCATTTCCATGTTGAGGGACCTCCGCCATAACTTTAACGGACTCCTGAGATTCGAAAAATAATGAAAAAATCACATGATACTTTCCATCCATAGAGTTAACTAAAGACTAAAGTGCATTGAAGTTGCAAATTTTAGAACTCATATGCAGAGAGTAGAAGTTTTAAGACTTAAGTGTGTGGACATGTTGGAGAAAGATACGATTTTATCCTTGACCTTGATCTTAATTGATTTAATCAAAGATACTTGGAGAAAAAGTAGGAAATTGTAATTGTGTTGTGATTCTGTTTATTCTTTTCGTTATTTTTATATTTTGTATTACAGATTTTTACATGTACAAGGATGGAAAGAAGAAGAAGAAGATTTGCCCTAAAATTATGTCTTTCGTCATTCTCGTTCTTTCACTTCCTTTCTTCTTCCTTCTAGTTCTTAGTTTATGTTTTAATATGGTATCAAAGCAAAGTCAAATCAGGGACTCTAAAATCGACCCAAACCAGATCTGATCAAATAGACCAGACCAGACCTAACCACAAGGGTTTCATTGTTGTTACCTCCGCCACCGCGCTGTTTCGATTACCATGCCGCTGCTGCTCCGTCACCGACCAGATTCACCCGACTTACTTTTGAGTCGCATCACTATTGTGAGATTTCTTGTGCCACAATTTGACCAACGCCAATATGAGGGAAGTCAGTTTGGCGTCTCTCTGATCCTTGCACTGATACCATGTTAGATTAACGCTACTCTAACCTATCGTAGGCAGAAACATCTCTGCCCAATGCGTCGCAACCTAGATTGGCGCTACTTTGTGTATTGCCGTTCGAATTGCTGCCAACTCATTTGTAAGCTATCCATTCACCAACGCTGACAATAGTAACTTGATTCCATCGGAGAACTGCCCAAGAGAGTGATCCAAAGCTATGTCAGGCTAAGGTGATGTGGTGCCTCATTAGAGGCAGGGAGAGACATCCAATCTTGCGACTACTATTTTGGAGGATTTGACGAATCGGATGAAGGACATTTTGAGCCAGAATCAAATCCAAAATCAGACACGGCTGAATGAGTAATTTACTCCACAAATTTCAATAAAGTTGGATGGGACTAATTATGGTTTATGGTCCTAGGTCATGGAGATGTACCTCTTCGAGAAAGATAAATTGGGGTACATCAATCCTCAGCCTGAACCTACCGATCTTGAATTTTGCGAACGGAAAACAGCAGACTTCAAACTAAAGGGATGGTTGATAAACTCGATGGAACCCATCTTGATTAGGAATTTTATCCGATTCCCAACCGCGAAGGCAATTTGGGATTTGGTTGCTATCACCTTTTTTGATGGAATTGATGCATCTCGGGTTTATGATCTAAAACAGCATGTGACTAAGATGAGACAATTTGGAGGAACTATTGAGACCTATTATAACGATATGCATTTGTGGAGAGAGATTGACTTTCACGGCTTGAATCCAATGGTTTGCCTTATTGATATCAAGGGATATAATTCAGCTATTCAGAAAGATCGGGTATGCATCTTCCTTGACGGGTTGGATGATCTCTTGGGAAGTCCAAATAGACACGTTTCAGATGTAGCCTTTTCCCACAGTTGGGCATGTCACGACCCGAACCTCGAGCGCGTCAACATCCCACCATGGTCATTCAAATGCGACGTTCCCAGGTTAAGTCGCCGACCCATTCATTTCTTTAATACACATGCGGAAGCATCTTATAAAACCCCTGACAATAAAATATGGGATAAGAAAGCAGGAAGCAATTTCATAACCAATCACTTAAATAAACCAACGGAATTTACAAACAAAGGTCTACAGCCAAGTTAGTCTACAAGAGGCCGACTTATAAAAAGGAACTGTCCTACGACCTACAAGTCGAACACGTTCTCTAATCCTCCTGACTCCACCTCTGCAACTCCTCAAGGCCAACCAAAACGATCCGGCCGCTCCATCCACCAGGGACCTGAAATTGTAATCCCACAACCAGGATGAGACATTGTCTCAGCAAGTTCACCCCCCCTAAACCCCTATTAGAAAGAAAATACGCCCCGGGTGGCCTAGCCACATCACACAGAAGACTTACCTCGTATTAATTCCCTCCTGCAGGTTAGCACAATTTGTATCACACAATCTCAGGTAGTAATAAGAATTTAAACAATTGGAACGCCATCACTTTCATATAAACCACAATCGCACTCAGCACGCATTCCAATTATTATTCACTACCACACAAGGACATAGCCTACTCACAGTTCGGCTATCTACTGACATTAATGCCAGGCATCGTCTCCCCACCTTGGAGCATAGCTTCGTCAGTACCTCGACGGCGTTCCCGAAAGAGCATGGGCCCAGAATCAACTGCGACCCGCAACCACTACGTGGGCATCCCATACGGGGGCAAGTCCGGCTCAACAGCCTAGGACAAATTCCTCGTAATTATCACACAACAAAATTATACTCGTTCCCAAGACACTTTGCATTTCACTCAATGCTTCCACTTAAAATAGTGATCCCGGCCATTTTTCTTCATATTAAAAATATTCCAGAAATTACTCACGTGTGTGGGGGCACGCTAATTTCGAACCAGAAAACCAATATCTCACTTTTTTTTTCAAACCCCACTATTTAATATAATCATTAAAATCTAATTTTTGCATCAAAACCCGACACTTGGGTTTTTATGAATAAAATCCCTATTTACCACAATCAACACTTAATTTGCCACATCCATTAATCAAATTCAAATTCTAAATGCACAGCAGCGATCAGCACGAAATTCTGAGCAATTGAGGTCATAAATAATTTTTTTGAATTTTTTTGAATTTTTTATTTTATTTTTTAATGATTTTCGGAATATAATAAATTATTAAAAATTCCAGAATTTCGAAACATTTAAATAAATCAAAAATAAAACCTATTATGTCACATCAAGGCTTATATTAAAATAAACCTACTTAACTTTAAACTAAACACACTTTAACTTAATTAAACATCCTAATCTAATCATCAACCAAATAAACTAATCTAACCACATAAACTTACTTAACTTAGACTAAGCACACTTAGGACATCATTAACCGTCTAATAAAGATTTAGTGAGTTAAACCCACCCGATTAGCAAGCCGAGCAAACCAAAACGACAGGATCGACGCGAGGATCGACTTTCCTCAAGGCGGGCCAAGCATTCGGGGTCGGGAAGCCGGCCAAAACAGACCAAAACCGGGCTGCCATACCCATTTTTGCAACTGTTGTGTTGGCGCCGAAGGAGGAGAAAACGGGCTGGCTTGGGACCGAAACCAGCAGGGAAGACCGGCGGTGGCTTGGACGGGCCGGTGGAGAAGTCAATGGCGGCTCACAGCGATGAGGATGAGCTCTGCAGCTCCTAGAACACGCGGACTGAGACAGACGGGGATGGCTGGGCGTCAACCAAGTGCGGGCGAGCAAGGAGCAGCGACTGTGCACGGGACGGCGAGCGGCGACGGCATGTGGTCCAACGGCGTATGACGGCGACGAGCGGAGCTGCTGGCTTGCTGCTGGGTTCCAAACAGCACAAAGAGGAAGGAGAAGTCGACGGCAGCAGGAGGGAAGAGAGGAAGATGGAGGCATGCAGGGTGAGGCGCGGGCTGCAACGGCGTGCAGCGGTGGCGATCGGCAACAGCGAGCTCCGGCAACATGCGGCGGCGTCGAGTGAGCGGACGGAGGGGCGGACGAAGGAGGCATTGGGGCTGCTGGTCCAACCGGTTGCTCCTCTCTCTCTCTCTCCTCCCATTTCAAAAGCAAAGACCAAGGTTGAAGATGATGGAGATGGGTGAAGTGATGTCCCACCTTTCCAAGAGCCAATCCCCATCATCCACTTGTCAACATCCTAGCCACTCTTGCCCCATACCATGACATCATTTGTGATGTCACAATCCACTATCTCAATCCTTCACAACCTCTTCCAATAAGTTCAATTTCATTTTCCGCCGAGACATAAAATCTTGTACATTAATTTCTTCAATTCCATTCAATTCTCTTCCAATTGATTCCAATTAAAGTCCATAAAATTAATCCAATGTCACCACACTTCAATTCACATATTTACTTGACCATAGAACCATCTTGATCTCAAAAATACCACCAAAAGCGGGCCTACCAATTATCCGAACCAAATTAACCATATTTTGATTATCTTGCTGAAAAACTCGGCTTGTATGAAAAATCTTTCGAAAATGAGCCAATGTTCCTAAAATGATTTGTGACACATCAGGACTTCCAATTTCTGAATTCGATCTCAATTCACGGTTAATTTCACTCTGGCACGATATTAACGCGTCCTGATCTACAGGGTAGCTTTTAGAAATTTTCGTGCACTTGACCTATGGTTGATCAATTCAAGCCATAATGTATATCTTTGACACATTGGCGACTCTCGGTTGTCGGGATAATCTCAATGTTTCAAACACGGACACAGGGTACCCAAACGACAGAAAAGCCGGTCCAGTGCCGATCGACAAGAATTGTGCGATCTGGTGGAATCACCCACACTCGATCACATGCCTTTGTCGAGTCGACCTATCTCCGGTCTCTAATCGATTTTTAATTGTGCCGTAATGACCCTTGCAGATTAACTCGGTCGAAAGGTCGTTTCCTAGTTAAATTCTCGAGTCTGATGCATTAGAATTTCTTAACGGCTTCACCTAATAGACTAGCTATCCCATAAGTGATCAGTTTAGGGAAAAGAACTATATGCGTGCAGATGAAATGCCCATTTCAATTCATTGAAAATAGAAATGGAAATTCGGGATATCACAGAGCATGCCTATGCTCATGTTCAACTGAAGGACATACAACAGAATGTGATGATGGCACACGGAGATACCACACACCCATTTGCAACTATGGTGTCTCAAGGAGGCAAAATAGGACCACAGATCTTTGATCAAACTCGGGAAATGCCGGCTTTACAAATGACAAAGCCGTGTGATTTGATTGGAGGAGGTCGATGGGGTGAAGCATTGCGAAGCAAATCTTCCTCAACAACAGTTGGTGGTTGCTCCAATTATGGGAGTGCGAAGCATACTTGAGAGATGTGTTTCAAATTAATTGGGTATCCTAATTGGTGGAAGAAGCTAAAGGCACGCAAACAAGCAGAGAGTGCAATGAATGATGGAAAAGGGAAGGCATCACTTTTGACTGAAGAGGTTCAGCTATCACTGATGCCACAGGTAGAACCGAACAGTAAGTCAGTTACTAGAGGTGAAGGTAATTATGGTCATGCTTTTATTAATAACTCTCAAGATACATGTAGTCAATGGATTATTGATTCAGATGCTACATATCATATGACCTTCACAATAGTTGATTTTGTTAGTCTTACCAAACCAAGGCGACATAATATTTCGAATGCTAATGGGATTGTATATCCAGTGATGGGGAGCTAGAACTACTGCTATTTCCCTTTCTATATCTTTATTGAAAATACTTTATTTGTGCCATCTCTGTCCATAAAATTGATATCAGTAGAGTAGGTGGCTAATGGCGTGTTTGGTAATGTTTCTATTCAAAAATTGTTCCCCGGAACAGAAATAGAAAAACTATTTCTGTTTTGGGAAACAATTTTTGAACAGAAGAACGCGTTTGGTAAACTTGTATAATTTTTTTGTTTCTTTTAATTTTTAAATATTTTTTTTTTTTTTTTTTTCTTTCTTCCTTTTGGTCGGTTGCCATCCTTGGCCATGGCTAGCGCCCGGCCGACGAGGGACGGCGGCCTCGCCAGGCCACCGCCAGGTCGCGTCGCCCAACGGTGGCCTGGCGAGGCCGAGTCTCACCGGCCGACACGAGGTTGACCTCGCCTTGGCGAGCTTGGCCTTGCCGAGGGCCGGCGATGCTCCGGCGAGGTCGCCAGCCCTCGATGGCCAACGTCGGCCATGGTTGAGGCTAGCAACCGGCCAAAGAAAAAAGAAGAAGAAAAAGGAGAGAAAAAGGAAGTGTTTCTCAAAATTGTTCCCAGGAACAAAAAAATAGATTTTTTGTTCTCGGGAACAAAAGTGTAAATAAATGCGTTTCTGTTCTGTTTTTGTTCCTCGGAACAAAAGAACAAAAAAATGTATTCCGGGGAACAAAAACAAATTTAAACAAACAGCCCCTAAAGATTTGAATTGTGTTATTAGTATCCACAATTTTGTCTTTTTAGGATATCTTCATGAAGGAGATAATTAGGCATGATACTAAGAGGGCGGCTCTTTTACTTGGATGACTTCAGTTTTGGGAGGGTGCACCAGGTGCGAGGGCTTATCTAGTAGCAAGGAGAAGCAAATTTGGCTATGGCATTGCCAATTGTGGCACCCTTCATTTGGCTATATGAGACATTTACTTCCTACATTATTTTCCATTTGACCAAATTTGGTTTTTCAATATTAGACTTATAGTTTGGCTAAAAGCCATCGTGTGCCACTTTCTAAAAGTAGTGTTGCATTTTCCTTAGTCCATTTTGATGTTTGGGGGCCTTCTCCCATTACTACAGTTTCAGGAAATCATTGGTTTGTTATATTTGTGAATGATTGCCCCGGATGACTTGGCTTTATTTTTTGAAACAAATGATGAGGTGGCTAATGTTTTTCGAGTGTTTCATAATATGGTGCAAACACAGTTTGGTGGAAAGTTACAAATTTTGAGAAGTGATAATGATGGACACTAATACCCAACTTAAAAATTATTTTCAGGAACATGGCCTACTGCATGAAACATTATGTTCTCAGACATCAGAGCATAATGGATTAGCGGGGCGGAAGAACAGACATTTTAGAGACGGCTAAAATGTTTGAAATATTACCAAACAGGTCATTAGTCAAGAAAACTTCTAACAACATTCCAGAGATTCCAATCCGAAAGCAGAGTAAACCATCTCCACCGAAATGAGGATGCTTCGACCGAAAGAAAATCGTGGGCTCCAAGACTCACGGCCCAATGCGGTACAAGCCCGGCCCACCTATCCCCTCCACGTCATCGTCGTCGTCTTCGTCATGCTGGAAAAGCCCTCGGCTGCTCCTCTTTCTCTTGCAGAACTTCGAAGTCCGAAGAACAAGAACTCGTTCCACCCTCAAAATCCACTCTGCCCAGCAGCTGCGAAGCTCGAGCGACCAAAACAAGACCGACCCAAGAAAGAATGGGGAGCAGACTGGGGCGACGGGTCGTCCACTTCGCGAACCTGCCCATCAAGCTCCTGATGCCGACCTCCTTCACCAACATCACCGAGATCGCCCTCAAGACCGTCCCGTCGGCATCCAAGATCGAGATCAAGCGGGTGCTGGAGTCCCTCTACGGCTTCGAGGTCGACAAGGTGCGGACGCTCAACATGGAGGGCAAGAAGAAGAAGCGGGGCGGGCTGCTGGTCGCGAAGCCCGACTACAAGAAGGCCTACGTCACGCTCCGGAGCCCGCTCTCGGTCTCCCCGGACCTGTTCCCGATCCGGGTCGTCGAGGAGGACAGGCGGAGCGCCAACAAGAAGGGCGGGGCGAGCATGGTCGAGGAAGGGGAGAGGAGCAGGCATTGGCTGGAGGGGGAGGATAAGGAGAGGAGGAAGCGGGAGAAGGAGTTTGGCGAGAGGGTCAGAGGAGGGAGTGGTGCCAAGTTCCCTTGGAGTTTCATGAAGTCTGGTAGGTAGATTTTTGTTTTTTGGGTAGGGGGCGTGGGGGATTTCTTGGGAGTTTTTCTGGTGTTGTGGTTAGTGGTGTAACCATCAGTTTACAACATGACTTGGTGGCATTTGGTACTTCTCATTAATAACATGTTCTACCATTCAATGGTATGTTTTGAATCATTGTTGCCAACTCTTCTTTCCCCCGGTGACTGTGAATCCATATGTAGTAGTTCTGGAGTAACCACGGGCAAAGTCCGAGATTTTGTCGTGGAAAGTCGATGAATATCTTTGGCTTCGAATATTGCTGGAAGAATATATTATAAATGGTTATGTGGAATTATTCTTGCGGTGTCTACATTTTGCGATGTAAACTCTGGGATGGCATTGGAGAGCGGATAAGATGGTTGAATTCATGTTTTGTTGGCTCTTGCCATGATTCTTTGTTGTCCGATTGTATGTGAAGCTTGTTGGAAAGCCTATAGATGAAAGTTGTTTCTCTGCATTGGGGATGTTTAGCTTCAAAAGGGCCCCTCTTATTTTCTCATAGCAATTTAGCATGTTATGCGGCTGAGATGTTACTTGATTTTGCTTTCTTCTCCCTACGTGTGGAACCTGATGGATTTAGGAGAAACACTGGTTCTCTCTGGATGGTTTTGGCTGGTCACTGCAGTTTAGTACAGGCTATTTTGTCTTGATGAAGTGTGGAGCATGGTTTAGGCTTCATCCAAGCTTCCCCCTCCCTCCCTCCACCCCCCACCCAACCAAACACAACCAAAAAGAAGAAGAAGAAGAAGAAGAGGAAGAAGATATTAGATATCTATTGTCTTTGGTTTCATTGTGCTATTGTTTTTTTCTTTTTTTCTTTTTTTTTTTTTTTTTTTTTGGGGGGGGGGGGGGTGTGGGGGTGGGGAGGGGAGGTGGGGTTATGTATATACAGTTTCGATGTTTCTAGTTAGATTAGGATGGTTAGTTTTGATTATTGCAGTTAGGATCTCATCACTTTCTTTGGCTGTGCTGGCAAGGTCATGCAAAAAACACCATCTGAACAGCGACCCTTTAATATGTTCAGATAACCTGACAGGCCATTTTTTGTTGATCTGATATTCCCTGGTATATAGCTAACTAGATCTAATCGTTTTCTTGTCACTTAGTTGTACATCGTTTGTCATATCTGGGATTATTGCATCTTGGATTTTACTCTTGTTGTTTATCACCTAAGTTGTTAATATTCATCATGCTTCCATCTCTGTTCTGCTTTGTTCATTCCTTGCAGTTAGCACGGATCGAGTGTCACTTCATCTGTACATTGCAAACTTAGAAGTAGCTCAAGATAAAAATGAGATGTGGTCAAGAGACTTTTACTTCTAAACCCACACTTGGCTAAACTGCATTTGAATTGAATCCAACATTGTTTTGAGTTGTGGTCAGTGTGTAGAATTTAATATGTTTTCTTTTGGTGTTAGGACTTAACTGTCTACATGCCTGTTGGGATAAAGTTTTAAGGGAATTTTACTATGGAAGACTATGGATTGGGCTTTACAAAGGATGTGTTAGGTCTGTTGAGAAGTGATTATGGATTAAAAGATAAACATGTGTTAATCTATTTGGTTTAGCATAAATTCAAATTTTGTGCTAAGTACTTAGAAACCTCCTCGTGCCTTCCAAAGAACAGTAAATGGGCAAGTTGCATCATGTAATGGTGGATTTTCCTTTTCAGAAGCAGAGAAGTGCTTTTTCTGCCAATAAATTGCCCTCTGCAGAAGTGAAATTAAAAAAAAAAAAGTTGCTGGATGATGCTTACCTTGTTTTTCAAACTATTTCCCTGTATCTACTGAGACAAAACATGCTTGAATTGCATATAAAATTCTCTTTTTTCCACCAGAACTGTTGTTGCCCCTCTTGAGAGAGAATCTTTTTGATCTCATCAAGACAATTTCAGCTACCCAAGGTCTGAAAGGTTTTTGGAAAGGAAATTTTGTCAATAAACTTTGTATGGCTCCATTTAAGGCCATCAACTTCTATGCCTATGACACATGCAGAAATAAATTGCTGAAGTTGTCTTGGAAATGAGTAAGCTACGAACTTTGAGAGGTTTGTCGCTGGTGCTGCGGCTGGGATTACTGCTGCTTTGCTGTGCATGCCAATGGACACAGTATGTGAAATTTAGTCTTGTTTTCTCTTTTCATGCCTCATAAGGAGCTTTACCTCTGTGCTGTATATTGTAAGATAACCCATACTTTGTTGTAGAGCTGAATCACTAGCTGCATAACTGCAAATTGAAGTATGTTTAAAACAGGATAACTGCATAGACTGAACAAGTCAGCAGAACGTGTACAGCAATGAAACTGCAGTGAAGTTGCTATCGTAGTGATTTGATTGTTTAGCTTCTAAAAGCAAATTAAGAGCCTTAAAACTACATGATCTGTACTTAAGTTACGGTCCAAATTTTTCGGACTCCACATAAATCAAGATTGTAAATATAACATTCGTTATATGTAGTGATTGTTGTGTTAACTGTCATGCACTACAGGATTGAAGCCTTGCATGTTCGTTTGGTGTGCTGCTTATGCATCAAATTGGTTCACATCATCCCTGGATAGTATACCAAAAAGTGATATTTTCCTGTTTTTCCTGTCAGAGAAGGACAATGATGGTGGCACCAGGAGGGGAGGCTTTGGGTGGCATAATTGGCACTTCAGGACACATGGTGCAAACTGAAGGATTCTTCTCTCTCTACAAGGGTCTGATGCCTGCAATTGTAGCCATGGCGCCTTCAGGTGCTGTTTTCTATGGTGTTTACGATATACTGAAATCGCTTATCTGCATACACCTGAGGGGAGGAAGAGACTCGAACATATGAAGCAAGAAGGCCAGGAATTGAATGCCATGGAACAACTGGAACTTGGTCCCATTAGGACCTTGCTCTATGGAGCAATCGCTGGTGCATGTTCTGAAGCAGCAACTTACCCATTTGAAGTAGTGTGGAGACAACTTCAAATGCAATTATGGACAACAAGATTAAGTCCATTTGCGAGTTGTGTCAAGATCGTTGAGCAAGGTGGTGTTCCTGCCCTCTATGCTGGTTTAATTCCCAGTTTACTGCAGGTATGAATCTGATCTTAATACATCAAATTCTTTGACTAATGTGCTTGTGCAGAAATTCCTTATGCATATTACATTTAAATATAACCAAAACGACGAAAAAATGAATAGGAAAAAGAAAGCAGAGAAAGTGTGGTTTGCAATAGGCATTGAACCGCTCCATTTGTCTGTCATCTGTTGAAGTCTATATTAGATAATGTGGATTGTGAGAGCTCAGAGTGACGTTCATCTCCATTGCCTTTATAGAAGCATATGAGTCTGACATCAGCAATTTCTTTGCCACTTCTGAACTCTGTGGCAGTTTGAGGTTCGTGCTTTATCTTAGACCAGTATTTTAGTCTTTACCAGCAATGAAAGAACACAATTGCCTTATAATGCCATCTTTCTGCATAGCTGTCGTTGATACCATGTCAATATGTCAATTAGATTTAACTTTTTTTGTGGAAATTAGTGGTCCTTCTTCTATCACCCTTGTCTGACTTTGATCCTCATATTTTATTCCGTGACAAATTTTATCCTAAACTAATCTCCAGTCACAATTTTGGGACATATTCCATAGTTTCTGTCTGAAAATCATCAGAAAATGCTGTATAAGTACCAGAGATGCACACGTGACACTGATGTGGAATAAAAAAAATTTAGTGTAGAGGAAATTACAATAACGGTCCATGTATTATTGCCTCCGTTCAATTTTTGGTCCATCTCTTTATTTTATTTTCACTGAGCTAGTTGATCTTCGATCCTGCTTTTTTTTTTGGGACGCTGATTAAATGCTAAAGACTGACAGTTGGGTCAAATATGTTGTAACTTGTACAAAACTGTAAACCTCATAGCAGTTTTCCATGAATGGTCAATACTTGAGTATTGCTTTTGAGGAATTTGGCCCATGAGGATCGGATGAGATAATTACAACTCTAGGGTAAGGTCATTTTTTCTTACAGTTTTATCCACCTTGACACCACATAAGTTCTTTGACAATTAAACCAACAAGTTTTATTTGTGTTCATTGAAATAAAATTTACCTTGGTATCAAGCTAAAAAATTACTTTAGGAACCAAATATGTCACTAAATAAAGTATGAGGACCAAAATGGAAAGTGGCTGTCTTTGCAATTTCTCCTCCATATTTTTTTGTTATATTTTTTATATTTCATGCTGGTGTTGCGTGTTCATGTCCGATGCTTGGTGGGAGAATTACCAAAAAAGTCCTAAACTTATTGCAATTGTGCCAATTCAGTCCTAAACTTTTTTTGGGGGCCAATTTAGTCCTAAACCTTTTACAATTGTGCCAATTCAGTCCATCTGGCCTAAATTTTGGCCAATTGCAATAGGTTTAGGACTTTTTTGGTAATTCTCCCACGCTTGGTTAGCATTTTCCATTGCAATAATACAGTGACTGTTTTGGTAATTTCCCTCGTTTCAAGAATACGTTGACCTGGTATGCTGATGGTCAGTTTGTTAATGTGTTTTTATTTTGGGCATTCTTCGCAAATTTCAGGTTTTGCCTTCAGCTGCTATAAGTTACTTAGTATATAAGTTCATGAAGATAGTTCTCAAAGAGGAGTCAACATAAAGAGCTCATGAGCTTATCATTGAGGATATACCCGGGAAAGTCTTGAGGATAACATTTAGACCTGTTTCATTGAAAGGCGCTTTCTGATGTTTCAGAAAGGAAACTGTTTCTTCTTTTGCACTGTCAAAATTCGTCGCAATTTCTATGATTGTCCTCAATTTCTTCTGTTTTTGAATGGTAAAATGCTTGCGATGAACTTGAAGTGAAGAGAGGAAAATGTTTATATCATGCTTACTTAATTTCTTACATTAGATTTAACACAAAAGCAATTTTTGATTTTTAGTTTGTCAATCTAGTGTTTGTTGATGTGTTGATGTTTATGATGATTTAAGAGGTGCCTTGCCGTTGCATTAGGTTTTTCATGGCTTTTACATCTGCAAAGCAAGACCTGTCAGAGTTGATTTATTTACTAGTTGTGTATTTGCGCGTTTAGCCGGAAATGTAAATGTAGATGTTTAGGAAAATATGTTGAATATGGAAGGTGCTACTCCATTCATTACGTGCCTGACACTACTTGGATTTTTACCGAAGTTCTCTAATTTTTTTATTTCCGAGTGCAAAAAACTCTATCCAACTGCTATTGACATGGTAATAATCCACTTGAAAGCTGATTATTCACCTACTTAATTACCATTTAGGAGTATGGCATAAAAGGAGAAGTTGTTATCATTTAGCATTTAAGTAGCAAGCTTCTACAGTGATTCAATTTGGCACTGTCCAGTTTGTAAACATAGATTCTAAGGGTTCGTTTGGTTCACAAAATTGCTTTTGGTTTTCATTTTCAGTGAATTTCTCGGAAATATGTTTGGTTCTTGCCAATGTAGTTCTCAACTCGAACAAATGTCTTTTAAAACATATTCAGTTGTATGATCATTTTATAGGTAAACTGCATGATCATGTTCCATCCAAATGACAATATTGACAACTCCTTTTGAAGCTTTCAACTAGCAATTATCAAAGCAAAAACAGCTTCCCTTGTTGTCATTCAGAAGCGGTTTTCAGTTTGTAACCATATGCCTCTTTGGAATTATTCAGAAAACTGGACTATTTCTCTTAAACCAAACATGCCCTAAAGCAAACCGAGACTCCAGACGCTCGAATCTCAAGAATTCTAGATTCAAAATTCATAACCATTTGTAAATACCTGCTGCTGCTGGTAGCACATAGGTACCTACATGGTAATCTTTATAAATGTTCGCTCAACCAATCCCAAAATGCCTGATATTGCAATATATTCTCATCTTTAAGCTTTGCACATTTACTTTTCCACTACTTTAAAAAAAAATTGTACCGGTGACTTTCTTGCAATCTTTAATTCTAGTAGTTGCATTTTTCAATTCCTTTACTTTTTCAGCTATTCACTTTCCTATCCAAAATCAACAAAAATAGTTTTTTTTACCCTTAAAAACCATGAATTTCTTACATATTATTAGATTTTCACTTTTCGGTGAAACATCATATTTTAGAGTGAGATAATAGACCAATTAGGAGCGATGTTCATTATACACACATTTATATATATATTCAAGTTAAGTTCAATTCAAAATAATCCAAATTCAATATGTTATTGCACTTCAAGCTTAAAGGATTTTGCAATTTAGATCATATACTTTTCATTCTCTTTTTTAAGCATTGGCCAAGTAATGATATCCAATTTAAACAATTGCTTAATATAATCTCTCTTGATGATTCTCCAACAGACAATTCTATTGTTCAATTGAAAAAAAATAATAATAATAATTTTTTCCGTATTGATAAATTACTAAAAGAGTTTATAAGTGTCAAAAAAACTATTAGCAAAAAGTATTTACTTTATCCCATTCCCGAGTAACATATTGGTAAGTGCTATAACAAGTTTTAGAGTTTCCGGTGTTTAGTCAATTTTAGACTTCAAAGTTTTAGTTTGGTCAACAAAAGACTTGTTTAAGAAGTCCCAATCAAATCATGTGCTCACCACCAGTAAAATTGAAGCGTAGGAAATCCAACGTGGCTTTCATGTGGAATATTTGGCTACTTGCCACGTGCCATTTCCAATCGTGTAATTCCATCAAAGGTGAGCTTGAGACTTAATTGAGGCTTTTTTGAAACCTTAAATTATCATTTGACAAAAATAAAAGCTTAAGCTCCCAATCAACCAATAGCTGAAACGTTCAGTCTTGTTTCTACATTATGAAATTGGTAATTTGAAAGATAATTTCATAACAATGTCAATAAGTTTTCTTTTAGTAATTTAGATTTCATTCACAGTAAATCACAAAGCAGGCCAAGCAAATGTGCTACAAGCTCAATAAAATGATCAAACTAAGAGACCCAATCATCAATTATGTTGTTGTAACCCGTAGTATTATGCATTTCTATAGATACCTTTCTTTGAACATTGAGAAAATGCAAATCTTATCTCTATTCCTCGCACTCCAGAAGGGGAGTTAAGGAAGAGCTAACAACAAAAGAGGAGTTAACAACTATTCCTTACATTCCAATTATAGTAAAGAAAAACACGCTAAGAGAACTTAAACAACAAACGGGGAATGCCTTTCCTCTAAAAATAGAACAAGCCCTGGTAACTTTTATCTCCCAATCTCCATGAGCTCTATCAACAGGATGAAATTGCAAAATGGCCTCCAAACTTGCAAAGAGAGAACATAAAATAAAAACACACACTGAGAGAACTTAAAAAAAAAGTTGGTCCCAGTTGTTTTTTAAGAGAACTTATAAAACTAGTCATAACTGACTAGGGGTGTGAACGGAACGGTCTAGTTCGGGTTCCAATTGATACCCGACGTGATCTAGACATGAAGGATACATGTTTGTTTTGTGACCGACTCCATATCTGATCCGTATAGAACAGAAACTGAAAAAAACAAGATGGGTCGGCATATTTAATTATTCTATTTAGGACTGCATAGCCATCCTTGATTGTCTTGATCCAAACCTCAATGAGGTTAATGCATGCTTAGCTGCGCACTTGTACGAATTTACTATGACGCATGAGCTAATATAAAATGATTTCTGAAAAATAACTTCACTGTCGTTCCCCACTTTTATTAATTTGGAAAAAAAGGACAATGTGTTTTCATCATAAGCTACACATAGACCATCAAAGCATACACTTTCCGGGAACCATCTTATCTCAATGATATCTTGTGAACTCAGCCCTGAGAGGTTGTAAAGAGGGATGATACTTTTGTTAGGGTTTTGCCTTTAAAACTAAATTTAAATCGAGGACGAGCTCTCTCTTTCTCCACCTTAGTGTCCTTGCAGTTAGTAACCTATAAGGGATTTTTATTTGGTTTTAGGGAGAAATTCAGAGAGAGAAAAAGCATGTTGGGCCACAAGGGCGAAAAAAGGATCAAAATGATTTAGGCAATTAAACATTAATGGTCTAAGGATAAAATTTTTTATATCATGCATGGCATAATGCAATTTTGATTTCATGTACAATGCAAGGTTGGTGGGTGAAATCTAAGGCCGAAAAATCAATTAGGTAGAAATTAGTATTCGTTCAAAGCAATGATAAGTTAGAAAGTATTTGTTAATCGGTGATAATTATAATGGCCCGTGGATTGCTACTTTTACTTTTGATAACCCCTACTTAAAATTAGGGGTCTATCAGTCACCAACGATAAATATTATGTCATATGTCTTTCACCTTCATCATCAAAAAATATTTATTGATTTAAATCAACTAAAGTTAAGAGCAGTAGATTCATTTTCCTCACTGACATTGTATTTGGATGTTGCAAATCTATTGAGATCTAAAAATATATATAATATTAGGAAGATGTCGGCTAGTCAATCACATATTGAAGTAGAGAAGTTCGGAGGAAAGGGTTTCAAGTTATGAAAATTGAAGATGGAGGCCTTGCTCATGGATAGAGATCTATGGCACATGATTGAAGATGATAAACCTAAGGAGTCCTAACGAGTAGACGTAAGAGTCCATGTCTATTGAATTGAAGAAGTGGAAAAGCAATGATCGGAAGGCGTAGCTTGATCTGGCTATGTCTTGCTAATAATGTCCAACAAAAGTGACCTCTAAGAAGACGATGAAGGATCTTGGACGAAGCTGATATGTCTTTATCATAGCAAGTCACTCATGTTGTTTCTATGGAAGTGACTATACAACCTTCAGATGAGTGAAGATGTTTCCTTTTTTGCACACTTAAATGAATTTAATACTATTTGTGGGCAACTTGCATCTGTTGATGTTAAATTGGATTAGAAAGATAAAGCATATACTTTTTTTGTGTTCACCGTCAAATTCATGAAAATATATGATTGTTTTGATTGACGCTAGTGTTAGTGTATTATCCTTTGAGGGTGTTGTAGCTGCTCTATTGTTTAAGGAGATGAGGAGCAAATTCTAATAGTGCAACATAGGAGGCTTTTTTTCGTAAGAGGAAGGAATAGTAAACAATCCAATTCTAGATTTGTTAGTAAGAATAAAGTAGAGATCAATTAGTAATAATGTGTTGGAAGAAGGATTGCAAAAGCAAAAGTGTAGGTTCAGAGAAGCGAGATGAGACACCTTTCTCTAGTATAACGAAGGAATATGACAGTAACACAAGAGACATGTATCTTGTCTACAACTCAATTGCAGGTGACCGTAGTGCATGGTTAATTGATACTAGAGCATCTTTCCACATGATGCCTCATAGAGATTGGTTCTGGTGTTATGAGCCACATTAGGGAGGTAAAATGCGAATGAGAGATGGCATGATGATTGATATTGTTGGTCATGGAAAAGTGAAGTTGAAGATGAAAGATGAGACAATCAAGAATCTTCTAGCTGTGATGCATATTCCTACTTTTACTAAGAATCTTATTTTTCCGAGAACTATGGCAAATGCTTACATTACTTTTATCAGCGACAAGTATTCATGCAAGTTAAAACGTAGATATATGGCGATCGCCAAAGGAAAACGATATGGAAAACTATAAGAGTTATTGGGAAGCACAATGATCAATGGTGAGTTTAACATTTTAGAGTAGGTGGAAGAAGATTCTTCGATGTTATGACATCAAAGATTGGGTCATGACGGTGAGAAAGGGTTGATGACCCTTACCTTAAAGAAGATGGTGGATATAATCCCAAGTTATTCTATGGGTTTCAGATTTTGTAAACATTGTCTACATGTGAAACAAAATCGAATATCTTTTGAATTCATAGGAGGAAGAGCGAAAGGGATTCTAAATCTAATCCACAATGACATCTGCGGTCCTACACCTATAGCATTGTTTGACAAATTAATGTATTATGTTTCTTTTATTGATGATTATTCTAGATATGTGTGGATATAATTTTTGCAAAGGAAACATGATGTGTTTGAAAAGTTTCACGAGTTTAAAGCTATGGTGAAAAATTAGTTTGATAGAAAAATCAAAATTTTGCGGATTGACAATGGAGGAGAATTCTCTTTCGCATAATTTGATCAATTTTATGCGATCGGTGACATTGCAAGGTAGAAGACAATGCCCTATTCACCTCTGTAAAATGGGGTGGTAGAGACACTTACTCGGTCTTTCATGTGGAAGGCAAAGAGTATGCTAAGTAGTGTAGGCTTAATAGTTGAATTTTGGATAGAAGCAGTGGCTACCGCATGCTACTTGAAGAAAAAGTCTCTCTACATCAGCCTTCAAGGATCATACATCATTTGAAGCATTGTTCGAGAAGAAGCCAGACATATCCCATGTTAAGGTGTTTGGCTGTGAAACGTATGTACATGTGCCAAAGAAAAAGAAGAGCAAGCTTGAGAGCAAGTCGGAGAAGTGCATTTTCATTAGGTAAAAGGATGGTGTCAAAGGGTATAAGTTGTGGAATCTTGATACTAAAATTATTATCTACAACAGAATTGTGGTGTTCAAGGAATCTACTAATAAAGCAAACTATTCAACAAGCTCTAAAAAAATCACAGGCGGTTGAGTTAGATGTTGGTTTGAAGAAAGAGAAAGATGTTCCACAAGCTGGATGAGGAAATTCAGATTTTAAAGTTGATGAGCTTGACAAAGTGGATGATATAGTAGATTTTGAAACTAAGTTTGAAGTTGAAGCAACACCTAAACCAATCTTAAGAAGGTTCATATAGTTGAAAAGATCGCTTGAGAGGTACACCCTATAAACTGGTAATGAGGATTGTTTTTTAATTGTTACAAGTAATGATCCGAGTACTATCAAGAAAGCAAGGAGCATGGAGTATGCCAAATAGTGGGAGAAAGTAATGAAAGATGAGATTGATTCATTGGATAATAACAAAACTTGAAATCTAGTAAAAGTAACTGCAAATCGAAAGGCAATTGGATGCAAGTGAGTGCTCAAGAAGAAGATTTTTGCAGATGGAGAGATAGGAAGATACAAAGCTCATTTGGTTGCAAATGAATGCTCATAGATAAAGGAAGTCAATTATGGTGAGATTTTTACTCTCATTGCTAAATTGAATTCCACAAGATTTGTCTTATTTGTAGCAGCTGCATACAATTTGGAGGTAGAGCAGCTTGATGTGAAAACAACTTTCTTCCATGATGACTTGAAGGAGGATATTTATATGAGCAACCAGAGGGGTTTGTGGTCATAGGGAAAGAAGATTTTGTTTGCAAATTGAATAAGTATTTGTATGGCCTAAAACAATCTCCAAGAATGTGTTACTAGAACATCGACTCATATTTGTTTTGAAGCTTCATTTTGTTCTTTGTGATGTTAATCATTGTATCTACGTGAAAATGTTAGAGGATGATTTTGTCATCTTAACCTTATATGTTGATGATATGCTATTGGTAGAAAATATTTTGAGAATGATCAACATTGTGAAAGGACCGTTAACAAAACAATTTGAGATGAAAGATCTAGACCCAACAAACTTCATCTTAGGTATGCTGATAAAAAGGGAGCGCGAGAATAAGAAGTTGTGGCTAAGTTAGAAAAAATATGTTGAAAGCGTGCTGAAGAAGTTCAACATGGCAAGCTATAAACCAAGTAAAAACCCCCCAAGTTATATGTCCAGATATTGCCCAAGTAGTGAAAGTATTGAGTAGATATACGTCCATTCTAGGGAAAAGTATTGGATGGCAGTAAAGCAAGTACTTTGTTATTTTCATGGTACATCTAACTTTGAGTTATGTTATGAAGGCATGAAAAGTTCAAAGGGATAGCAAGCACTATAACTAAAGTGCTTTGTGGATGTTAATTAGGAGATCAACCAATAGGTACGTTGTTTCCTTATTCAGCAAAGTTGTGAGTTGAATGAGTAAGATAGAGAACAAGGTCGCTTTATTTATTATTGAGGCAAAGGACATGGCTCTCACTCATATTGCTAAGGAAATGATTTGGCTGCGTAGATTGTGTAAATAGCTTGGTTTTACACAAGGGGGAGTAAAGATTGGGTGTGATAGCCAAAGTACTATATTCTTGGCTAATAATCTCGGATTTCATGTAAGAACAAAGTATATCAGCACACAATATCAATTCATTTGAAACAAAGTGGAACAAAATATTATAGTGTTGGAGAAAGTTAACACAGGTGAATGATGCAGATTTTTTTTATCGGGCAGTAAGTGTAGAAAAATTTGAATGGTGTACAATGGTTTTAACATGTGAAGTACTCACAAAGTGAGAGAATGTTGGGGTGTGGTTTGTAGTCCATATCAACAGAAAGGCATGGGGATGGGGGGCTGCCCTAACAGGGGTCATAAGGGGCAATGCCCATGTGACGACAGAAGGCCTTTATAGTTTGAACCCATTTCTTATTGGTATTTTGGGTTTACACCCATGAATAACTACTATATTGCCTATATATAATCTCTTTTGCTTGTAATTGAGGGTGATGTAATAGAAAGATGCGGTGTGCTAATTATAATGGATTCCTTTGCTAGACATAACTCTAGGTTAAGGTAGAATCAAGATAAAAACCTTTGTGTTTTTCATTTTTTATTTATTTCATTTTTTATTTCTTTATGATTGTGCGTCGAATCCTAACATAACGCACACCTTCAAATCACAACCCTGAACTACCCCGCATCAAGCATTTCTCTCTCTCTCTCTCTCCGTTTGGAAGCCATACACACATCTCTGGCAGCCTTTAATTCAAAATATTGGTTTAAACTTCAGCTGCACTTGTGGAGCTACGCATGGAAATGTCCCCGTGCTTTCCGAAAATAAAGATTTCAGAAGGGAATGAGAATCACAACTGTAGAAAGCATTGCATTCTTTTTCTTTTGGTGATATTCTCCCTCGATAATGATCATATTATCAGTCCATGACATGTAATTCAACTGGTCCCCTCAGGGTATTTTTTGGACGGATTGCAACAAATGGAATATCAATTCCAAAGAAAAGCGCAAGATGGCAGCCAAGTGCACAAAGTCAAGCAGCACACAGAAAAAAGAACCCTCTGTTTAGTGGCAGTCACTAACTTTTGCCCGGGAGGGCATCATTCGCAAGTCGATGTCTCCATGCCATTTGGATCTTGTACATACACAAAAGAAGAAAAGAAAGAATCGAAGGATAAGAGGTGTAATAGTCCGCTCGCCAAAAATGCTCGAGCTAAAGGAAGATAGCTTAAAATAGAATTCAACTCTGGTCAAGAATCCTATTGTCGTGCGTTTGATGGAGTCAGAAACATTCCATGTGGAGGTATTATGAAGGTCGGGAACAGAGACACCTATGCAGTGTTGACGACAAGAGTTGTCGGTATAGAGAATCAAATTATCTTTGAATTCAAGCTAAAAGCTGCATGGCTAGCTTTGCTTTTTGGACCAAAGTAGTACCCTTATCTGGGAAAATGTCGATTTTATTTTTCAGCCGCTCATATCTAGCGTTGGAAAGCGGTTCTCGCAAAGAAATATATACTTAGTTCAAACTCTACATCATAAAGGACCTCATTTGATCATCTTTTTCAGGATAACATGGCAAAAAATCATCTCATATAGTTCATTGCCAAGCTGGTCCATGAAATGCAATGCGATAAAGAATGGTACGAATCAAACTTATCACCGAAATGCAACTAAAGCCCCGCAATATTGACTTCAACCCAAGTTACCGCAAGGAATATGTAACAGGATGAGCTGATAAATGACTGATTAAGAGCCATCCATCGATATCTTCTCATAAATTTTCGACTTGCTCTTTTGAGCAGTTGCACGCCTGTAAGGCCTCCGCATATAAAAGGATGACATTCTAATATGGAGAGCTTGATTATACCTACGAGTGTGATAACTATTGTTACATGCTTTTACCCAAAAAAAAAGAAAAGAAAAAAGAGAACAAATTCAAAAGAGAAGATTTGTATGGGGCAAATTGACTAAAGGAGGTCCTACAAATATTGACATTCGAAATACCCCACTAATAAAAGTTTGAATTGGCTTTGATCTGATCTCATATTCTCTTTCATTTCCTATAAATAGAGATACGAATGCAAACAAAAAATTGAAGCATTGGCCTTGAGTAGGAGAAGAAGAAGAGAGGCTAACATGAAGATAAGAGTCTCATTTGGTAGCCAAGGATGACTTGCCTACTCCGAAGTTGCTCTATTCGAGCTGAACTAAGTGTTCGAGTAGTTCGTCCCGGTATTAGGCAGTCTCCTTGGCTAGTCAGAAAGTCTCTTATCTTTCATGTCAGGCTTCTTCTTCCTTCTGAAAGCAACTACTCCTTGAAGGTACAAATTTGTTTGTTCTTTTTCTTCATCACATCACACACCGAGAGACATTGGAATGTTTTTGTAAGGAAGAGAGGCCTTACATGACATGACGAGTCTGGCTTGTTAGCCACGGATGACTTTCCTGCTTCGTGCAAGAGGCTTCGATTATGAACGCCATTCTTGTCCATTTATGCACACGATTGCATGATCACCAAGCAAGTCATCCTGGCTTATTTGACGTGCTCTTCATGTTTATGTTAGGCCTTCTCTTCTTCTTTGAAAGCATCTTCCTTCCTTGGGCCACAGGTGCATTGAGAGTCAGCACAAGAAAGTCTGCAAAAGTCGCAAATGGCATTAACATAAAAATCCGAAAAGGAAAAGAAAAATGAAAATTGATTTTTGCGGTTTTGCTATGGGGATGGGATACTACAATTGTGCAGCTTTGATTATCGAAATCATCTGACTTTGAGGGAATACTTCAACGCATGGCTATGTGCAGATGATGTGTGCGTCGAGAATGTGTGGCTATATGCACTGTTGATAATACATGAAAATCAACAGTTTTTCACCGACAAGTTCGAAGATTTGATCACTCTTCGGGTGCTGGCCACTCTCCCATTTTGGATTTTGCCAGCACACACTTGAAGCGAACACTTTAAGTGCTATGCATTGGTGTGAATATTTAAGATTTGTAAATGGACATTTTTGAAAAGAAAACATTCCAATTGCCATGCACTAGTGTGAAAAGTTAGGATTCGGAAATGAACATTTTGAAAATAAAATGACATTTTTCGTAAATGGGGACACCTTGATAATCGATGTAAAAGTGCAAAATGATCTCCACAGAAGGCAAAACTTACGCATGCATATGGAATTTAAGTGATCGCTAGATCAACTGTGAGGTATGCTTTTGGTATTTTCCCTGGAAAATTTGAAGAAAGAAAAAAGTGGCAAAGTGCGTGTGCCCAGATGTGGTTGCTCGAGAATTTGTATGTTCATTGATCCTAATCTTATCTCTCGGCAAAAGTACGCTTCAAGTGTCAAAAGTTGGCACAAATGAACATTTAAGTGCTAAAATCGGAGAGAAATAGATCACTTAAGTACCAATCCAGCCAAAATTCGGCTAAAATGCTGATGTGCGCAATTTCCGGCGAAGTAAGCACAAAACGGTGTCATTTTGCACACTGACGTGGCCAGACAATACAAAAATAATGTCGTTTTGGTGCTGACATGGTAAAAAATAATATAAAATTAATTAAATTTAATTAAAAACTAAATTTATTTAAAAAATTAAAAAATACTAATATAAATATTTAAAAAAATTAAAATTTTAAAAAATATATAAAAAGTGGGGGAGGCGGGCGAGGGCGCCACCCGGGAAGGGCTGGCGACGGAGGGGCCGGGGCACCGCGACCCCGACCGACCGGCGACGAGGGCTCACAAGCCCTTGCCCCAATCTCGGGCGAGGGTCGCAGCCTTTGCCTCCAGTCGGCTAGGGTCACTGGCCCTTAGCTAGGGCACGCCCACCACCGGGCCGACCCTCCCCCTCCGTCGCCGGCCCTTCTTGGCGGCGGCGGCTAAAGGCTCGGCCGCCTCCCTTTTTTTAAAATTTTTTAAATATTTGTATTTGTATTTTTAATGTTTTAAATAAATTTAATTTTATTAATTTTTATATTAATTTTTTACCACGTCAGCACAAAAACGACGCTATTTTGCACTTGTTTCATCGAAAAATTGACACGTCAGTGTTTTGGCCGGATTGGCACTTAAGTGATTCATTTTGCTCGATTTTGGCACTTCACTTTCATAATTTTTGGCACTTAAGTATCCATTTGTGCCAACTTTTGGCACTCTAGGAGTCCAGGTGCCCTTATCTCTCTATCTCTCAATGACAACTTGAATCCGCTATTCGTTGTCATAGTTCACCAGATCATACAGGTGATTCATGCCCGATTGACCTAATACGTGATTGGTCAGATCCACATCAATAGGATATGTCGATAGTGTAAACAAGAATTTTTTTTATGAGACATTGGTCAATGACTTTCATGGAAACGCATCAATAGTAAATTTGGAACTTTAGAAGTAAAAAATTTGGCTAACGCCAATGTCGCCATGTCCATGCATGGAATAGATGCTAAATTCACTTTTAGGCCCTCAAGGAAGTTGAAAAGGCATCAATTCTTCAAGATGGAAGTTCCTTGGAGGCCTCTTTATTTTGGTTGGCGATATCAAGGCATAAGATCTCGACATACGTCTTTTTTGATATTTCTGAAAGTCAGGCACTATTATCATCTTATATGCGATTGGTTAAATGGGTACAATCATAAACCTTTATTATTACCATACCCTCTTGTTCTATCATAGACACAAGCAAATTTTAAATATAACTGTACAAAAAGTTTTAAATTTATTATATGGTGACCATTTTAAGACTTTTGGATATATTCTACATGTCAAATCTACAAAAGCCAAGTACATGCTATTCAAAGGATCATATGTAACATAATTTACGAAGAAGTTAATAATTGTCATGTGAATTAGTACATGTGATTGAAAATCTGGCGGCAAGTTTTAAAAGTTTGGTAAGTTAACAATAGTATGAGGGTAATCTAAGTAACTAGTGTCACTGATAAAAAGTTTCAACCCATACCAGCGGTGCTACTTATTGCAATGAGTTTGTAACTCTCTTATATAGGTTATTAGAATATTTACGTATCATACCACTCCTTCATTTAATAGTTCAAGTTTTATAACAGTTGGCAATGGTCTTACAAAAATTCACATAGTATTAGAATATGAGAACCTAAGTTTAAATCTTTCTAGGCAGACCCCTTAGTTGCCTCCCCATTACATATTTCCTTGGTTAATGCTATGCGAAAGTTCAGTCCAAACATAAAAGAGAGTGTTAGAATATTTAAATACTAAATCACGCATTAATCTAATAACTTAAGCTTTTATAATGAATAATGTCATGGTATTGAGCTCTTATATTAAATAATGAATTTACTATCACCAGTAGTATATGTCTTTCAAACTATGAAGGCTTGGTAATGTTTATTGTAATGTGTTAGTAGCCCAATATGTGGACAAAATGCAGTCGGATCTTGATAGTAACTTCTCGAGAAATTTATAGGTTGACTCTGTTGCATGATAAAAGCTATAGCTACCTAATCTGCATACAAATATGTTGATAGTATATGTTCACATTGGTATCGATAATCAAATGTTATAACTAATGGTAGATTGTCTGCCCTTATGAATCGACAAATTATGATCTTATAGAAGACTTCTAGGGTTGTAAAGTCTTAGAATAGATGGGAAGTTACTATCAAGGAATCGGTTCAAAAGGTTGACCAGTTGTGTTTTGCTTTAAAATCGGCTCTTGGTCATGTACGGCCAACTTGTAAATACTATATAATTATCTTGGTTGAAATGCGACAGAAGTAGACCGTCACTTTTCTTGGCAACTTATAATAATGAAGACTAGATGAAATATTAGTTAATATGTAAGCTCGTGTGTAATGATGCAATGCGTTTGGTTCAAACTTTGACATATGTGTGGTTTTTAATTTTAATTAAGGACTGCTTAATTCCACCGATAAGTGAGGGTTCCGTTTCATGACTGCTCGTGCAAAAAATACTTTACACTGATGGTGTATTTTATATAAATCCTTAATTGATTTCATCTAACTCTGAAATAAAAGAAAATTGGCTTCAACAAAAGATAGAGAAAAAGTTTCTTTTTCCAAAGTGATGAACCCGTCAACCACTTTCCTAGCCTGAAACGTCTTATTATTATTATTATTATTATTATTTTTAAATCTTCATGATAAAATAAAATGAAATCTTGACAAGATGAAAAACCTAACATAAATAATATTAAGAAATTATAAATGAAGTCATATAGATGTCATTCCTCAATCTTTCATAACATGAAAGTATGGTACATCTATTAAATCCATATTGGTTTTTCTTTTTTACACAATTGTCATAGAAGTACACCTATTAAATCCCTAGACAATTTCATACACATGTAAAAGAGAGAAATTGGGAGATTTTTATGCCTTGGGTATTCTGGGAGCTAATCTATGCTCCTTAGAAGCTACATTATGAGGAAAAAAGTAATAACTTTAATGATATATAGATATCAATGTCAAGAACTTGGTTTGAGATATAAAGATATTAATTTCAAGAATTTGGTTCAGCTTAATTAAATAAGATGATTTTAAATTTAACAAGTGTATCTGAATTGAAAATATGGCATTTCTCCCAGGCCAATATTATAAGTCTATATAATAAGCAACATGATGGTAGAATATGTCCAAGACTTAGGGTTAATGGTAATTGTCCATACTTCATTAATTTATCTAAACAGAAAAAAATGGTGCAACTTCCAGAGTAGGTCTCATCTCAATTTCTAGATTTGAGGTCCTTCAAAATTTGAAACCTTCTGGTTTGCTTTCAATTTCTGTATGATTCTTGACACCGGAGAAAGTGTAGGGAAGTAGAAGGTAACATAAGTAAGAACTTAGATAAATAGGTCGCTCATCACTCGTAGAAATCCACCTAAGAGATAATCACAATCCTTCTCGTTCTCAAGCCAATGGCTAAAAAATTATCACTCAAAACAAGTCTACCCTCTTATTCATTATAGCATGCTTATATAGATGAACTTGAAACAACCTTCCAAGCATGAATAATTACTAAGACTCTTTGGAAAGACAAAAGGACTCATAGGAAAGACAATTAGTCTTACTAGAAAACAATGACAATTAAATAATGACTCTAAAAACTTTAAATGACATTTACTAGACCTTAAAAATATAAGAAATAATTTTTGTTGGGTGCATGTATCCAAAATTTGTTTGTTCGAATGTTACTGAGTTAATGACCTTCTAGGAATGTAGACACTCTCCAAATGCGAAGTGATTGAAGTAGTCTTGGAATTGATAATTGTCTCGTCAATCGACGACTAGGTGGTTAATTGATAACAATGCGATTGATGACTTGCCCATTAAATCGACAATTCCTTTGTAGAATCGATGACTTTTAGGAATGCTATGGCATCAATTGTTCACCAGACTTTTTATTCGACACAAGGTACAAAGTGGGAAAACATGCAGGGTACAGTAGTAATGGCACGAAGAAGCGTTTCTCGTTAAGCACGAGCAAACACGCCGAAGGCGGGATTGATGGCGGTGAAGCCCCCATCCACCGCCAGATTGTGGCCGCTGATGTACTTGGACTCGTCGCTCCCCAGGAAGAGAGCAGCCTCCGCTACATCTTCTTCCTGAAGAGTCACCCCATCCAAGTTGGAATACACTCGGAATTCCGGCTTCTCGTCCAGCTTGAACATCTCCTCTGTCAACGGCGTTCGGATGAAATAAGGCGAGAGGCAGTTCACGCGGATCCCGTACCGCCCGAGCTCGGCGGCCGCGTTCCTCGTGAGCCCCACGATGGCGTGCTTGGAGCTGGCGTACGCGTGGGACGCCACCCCGCCCACGCTCGAGCTGACGCTCCCGACATTGATGATGCTTCCCCTTTGCGATGGGATCATGGCTCGAGCTGCGTGCTTGGTCCCTAGGAAAACGCCCGTCAGGTTCACGCTGATCACTTTCTCGAAGTCGGCCTTGTCATTGTCCAAGATGTTGAGTTTGGTTGGGTCCCCGATCGCAGCATTGTTCACCATTATGTCCAGCTTCCCATGCTTGTCAACTGCAGTGGCAACGGCATTTTCAACGTCGGGTTCGCTTGATACGTCGCAATGCACAAAGGATGCAGTCTCTGGCCCCAAGTTCTTGCACACCGACTTGCCCAAGTCGTCGTTGATGTCGGCTATAATGACCTTAGCCCCATGCTTCGAGAAGAGCCTTGCGGTAGATTCTCCGATGCCGCACGCCCCACCAGTGATCACCACCACCTTTCCCTCTAGCCTGCACACCATACACTAGTAAATCCCACTATCTAGTTCACCACGAACAATAGAAATTCAAACGGAAGTAACTTCTCGCCTCGACGAGCACAAACTCTACCCTTAAATGCAATCTTCACGACGTTAGATCGTGCGCATATTGCAAAAAGGCAACACGAATGAGCGATGTGGTGCTTGCTCTTTTCATTACCGGACTCGCGAAAACACACTTGTGCTGCTTACCTTCGTGCTGCCAGAGAGAGGAGGTTTCTGGCGGCCATGGTTCAATAATGGATAGCAAAGATGGCTCTAGCTAGCTATCAGCGAGTGGGGTTTTTGTATGATCAGTGACAACAATCGGACCAAAAGCATCTCATTATATAGACCTTTGGAAGGCTTTGGAGACCTAATCTGTACCCATTGAGACAAAGGAGTCGTGCGTAATTTAAGTGATAATAAAAATTATGGGGAAACCCTTTGTGTGCACATCATCCCAAACACCCTTGGCCATCTCTATCTTATCGTTGCTTGCGACAAGAAGAAGCGCCATGGAGAAGTTTCATCCTGGTTTCGTTCATTATTATACAGTTGACCATAACAGGCTTCGTCCTACGTTAAACCGAGAGACATGCATGGATCGGTCTTTGATGTTTTCTCCAAAACAAGCGGTCTTTTTCTTTCTTTTTTCGCCGCACACCCCCCCCCCCCCCCTCGAGCATCTTCTCTCGTGGCCTATGCGTACGATCATCGCTTACGTCGAAGATGCGTCCTGTGGATTTATTAAGGATCGTAAAGTACCAAGTAGTCCGTCGGCAGATATACAGACATCTCCCCACTTGTTCACATGGAGCTAGAAAAATGCTTTTTGATGAGTAGCTTTATAAAATCAGTTGCGTCTTAATAGCTAACAATAGACCGTGACGTCGTTTGTTATCTATGGTCTTATTATACGAGAAAAGAGTCGTAAGGCTTGATAGAACTTATCTTGAATGTAACATAGTTTATGGAAAATGTCATCTTTCAATTACTGGTTCTCGAAGTGTCTTCTTATGGATGAAGGCAATGACAAGTCAACGTTTGAATGGCCTTTTTTATATGTATAGTATGTGACATCTTGTTATCTAGTAGATAGTGCTGTCCATGCATATGTATTTCGTTGGTAAATACAAAGAAAAGTAATGGGTTAGGCATCCTTACTGATAAAATAAGCGTAGAAAAATTTAATGAATTGATCAGTTTTTACATTATTGCAGAAACAAGGGATTTAATATAATAGTAAATGGATTGAAGAATTAATCGGATATCAGATTTACATGGTTCGGTTGGTATGACCTATTCCACGAGGAGAAGAATGCAATATTCTATTTTAAATCGAGTAATACAATGGAGATTACAATCATGCTCGAATCATTCAAGCATTCTCATTATTTTATCACTCTTATCCAATAACTCATATAGTGTTCATACCTAAAATTTTCATGACACAACCTCTGAATCTCGCAACGGAATATAAGTCAAAGCCACACTTGAATTATGCCATAATTATGAATCTTGACAAACGCCAACTCCACTCGCCCTTTATCTAATCCCCAAAGACTCTCGGACAAAACCTTCTTTAGCATAGATGAAGCAATGCTAATATTGCATCCATATATGTCAAGAGATGGAACTCACAACTTATCAAACTTAGTAGTTATAACAACTATTGGTTCTAAAGACTTCACCGTGCAGCAAGCACTTTCAATATCGATTACTGTATTATCACAACCTCTCAACCTCACAAGGAAATGCACGTCCTCACAAGACTCCATGACTACAAACACAAATTCTTTTAGGACATAATTCGTGAAAGCTGCTTGCCCAATTTGACGAAAGCCCCTCTCACCAACCAACCTAAATACCAAAGAAGCGAAATGAACCAACAAAACCCGCGACACTATCCCTCTGCACATAAACAGCGCCCAAGCAAAGCACACACATGCCACACTTAAAACAGCCTCATAAAATATTGTTTCTTTTTTTTTTTTTTTGGTAAAGGTAAGAGATATATTGACTTTTAACCAAAAAACTATACAACTATACAGCAAGGATTCGGCACCAAGAATTTACACTCATGATAACAAAACAAGTCATAACGAGTGGAAGGTGCCGAGAAAAAGAACACAACCAGCGAAAGAGCAGTAAGTAAACAGCCAAAACAGCGGCAAGACAACAGCCAAAACAGCGGCCACCAACAAAAAGAAAAAGGAGCTCCTATTTCTTGGTGTAACCGCAACAGCCTAGCAGCAGCAACAAGGAGCCAACCAGCGGCACCAAAAGAAGGACGAGGAAGACGGCGGCGACCCTCACATCAACAACCTCTGAAGAACCGGATGCAGCCCCCAGCTTCGACGAATCCACAAACCGCACCAGCAGCAAGAATATTGACTCGGTCGACTCCAACCCAAATTAGGAAAGTCGATATCCTTGTTTTGTTAGTAAACTTAATTTAATTTGGACTTTCTTCTACTATGCCACATCCAAGAGTAATATACCGTCCCGGATTTCCACATGCCTCAATTGGTGTCGGGTTTATTCATGGGTCCAAACTCGAGACATGATTCATGTAGACATAAATTGTTCCGTTAATTAAAGAGAGGCCGTGAAACAAATCAAAATAATTGAAGGTTAATGCGGGATTTTCAAACCAGGGACGAAAGAGAAAAAAAAATGTGCTAGTCCATTGTTGTCAATGAGCTTTTCCTTAAGAAGAAAATATATTCTTATGTAGTCCATATAACGGAGCTATTCCTCGTTATACATTTTGTTTTAAGTACTCACGGGTCAAATCACGATGAATAACAATTGGCATCCCTCGGGGTCGTTTTTAAATAGATATCAATCCTACTGCTATTGTCCAAATAGCTCAACCATTTTCCGTTAAATTACAAATCAAGCAAGAGTTTGGAGAAGATTCTCGGAAGTAGATCGTCAGAACTTTGAGATAACCGCATTATTACAAAATCGTTGCGAATTTCGAATTTTAGATACAAAAATTCCTTGAGTGATTAAAAAATCATCTCTCATCAACCCGACTTTTTGTCAAAATTATTGCACTTTTAGGAAAGCAAAACCGGTTATTTACCAAATTCGAGCAATCTTTCTCGTGCATTTGCAGTTACAATTCAGCGAATGCTATATCCGAATATGAGGGACTAAGGGCATGTTCCTATATTGAATGTCAATTTCTTAAGATGAAAATTGGAAACACTTGAAAAGTTCAATACGATGCGAATCAAATAAGAAAACCAATATTGCACGTTTTGCTTCATTTTCTATTACCTTTTGTTCTGTCCACACCTCACCTTCTTCTTTTTTTTAATTATACCAAGAATCCAGCCTAGCTCACCTTACCGAGGAACAGCACCGACTATACCTCGAAAGAGACTGGCCCAACAACCTACCGCTGGGACCCCCCACTTAAATCACAAAAAAATACTTGGGAGTCAAACCCCTGACCTAGTGCAAGCCTCCATCAGCGCAGTCATGTGTGGGTAGGTCACACCTCACCGTTTTATCTCTAATAAATTTGTTAAAATAGCTCCTCACGATTCACAGGCTGTCAATTTGTTAATGTAGAAGGTAATGGTTTCAAGCTACATGAAGAGAAGTGGAAAGGAACGTACTGACTTTATATAGATAGATTACGACATAGAGCGGCTTTTGTCAAGATTAAATGATCGATTTAATCCTTTCGACCGATTTCAAAGTTATCCAGAGGACGCCCCCCGGCGCCCACGCGCTTTGACTATCTTGCTCCACGTGAAACACAAAGAATCGAGACCCATGAGGAAGGCGTCTCCTCACCCGCAAAGCTGAGTCTTTGTTTATTCTACTTGATGATTATCAGAACTTGCAGCACGTGATCAAGCTTACGAACGCACGTCCGACGTCGGATGCATCTAATTCTGGTCGGAGGAACATTTTTTTTTTTTATAGTTTACCCGAAAGTCTTAGACGGCGTTCCAGTCAGCTCCTTCTCGTCGCACATGGAGGAGCCATCCGAATTTAAGTCACGTTCGCACTGTTACATTACATGTTTGCGGTTCTTATTTCATTTAGTTTGCCTAACATTCTTAGATGTGATACTCTTTTTACTTTACCAGCATGAGAAAACATAACTATGTTTGATTGTTTACGTCGCCGAGTACAAGCTATTCAGGTCTAGGTCACTCGCCTAGGATTCAGTTACCGTTTTAATTAAGGTCGACCAACTATGGAAAGATGTTGGGAAAATTATCCAATTAGTTCTAAACTTATTATACATATATCAATTCAGTCGTAGACTTTTCAATTATGTCAATTTATTCCCAAACCTTTGCGTGAAATTCCAATGCAATCATTCTAATCATTTTTCAAAGGAAATCGTTACATGGTGATTCAGTCATTGCCAACATGAACAACTATATTGAAAATTTGTGCAAAATTTAAAGACAAAAGTGACAAAATTGAAAAGCTTAAAACTAAATTGACATCTATATCATATATTTAGAACTGAATGGACAATTTTCATGAAAGATGTTTTCGTCATTTTTTGTCATTTGGCATCGCTTAGCATAGTGTAAACCCTTGGGACCTAAGATCCAGTCCTCTAAACTCAAGACTACATGCCCCACCGCCTGACCTAGGACCCCACCGAGGCAAGACCGGAGGCTCTAACCCCATATCTTGGATCTCAATACTCAAATCTTGGGACCTTAACACTAGTCTCGCGCCCTACCAAGGATCTCAAGGGCTGGACCCAGGGCGTCGACCCTTGGGCACGAGACCTAGGGGTGGGTTAAGCCTAGTGACCCATACGCCAAGACCCGTGCTAGACCCTAATTTTGGGTATCCTAGTTTGACCTCTAGAGTCCAGGGTTTGGCCCGTGGGGGCTTGGATGCCAGGGTCGAGGTTCTATAGTCGTTCTCAATTTTCCAAAACAAGTTTTAACGTTCTTCAGAGACAAATTGAAAATGATTTCTCATTCAATTGAAAACGCGCATGAACATGGGACAATTGAATCATTTATTTGAAAATAACTTGGAAAATATTTCATGTAAACATTCATTTTTATGTGAGACAAGTAGACACATGTACATGGTTTACGAGGTAAGTGGAGTATTCATGGTTCTGGAACTTATTTACCATGTAACTAGTTTCTATCGAGATGCACGTTGGGAAATTTTGATGACAAGGAGTCCAACATTTGCAAGGGATGAGGGCTTGAGCAGTTAGTATCTCTAGTAGGTCAATCACTCTTGTCTTAGCACTTCTTAATAAACGTGTTCTACTAGATATATTGACATTGCCTGGATCCAATGTTTCTGTTGGCAATATCCTTAAGAAGAGATACCATATGTATGGATATTTCGTGAATTTCTATACGAAGGAATTCCGTGAATTATAATTGTTAGGTAGTTGAGAGTCGACAGCGCAATTCAGTCTAGCATAAGAGACCGTTAGTGTAGCCAAAATGGTGTTGTGGCAACACATTCTCGTAATCGTGTGCCACCATCAACGGAGAGCCAAACAAGAGGGAAGCTCACACGTGACGCGAGCGGAGATATGTTAAGGTACGCATGTGAAGGTATAAATATAAATGGCCGCACTTTTGGCAATTGGCAATGACGAATTTGACAAATTGGTACAAACACAATGCAGTGAGCACATCAGCAACTCGGCACGTTTAATACAAACATTCAATGGGACAAACGTGATCAACGGACTAAGGACGAGCTGGTTATGAACGAATAGAAATCCTAATAGAAGCGTGGGCGGATGACCTGATACATAGGTGACGGAACCGAAACATAAGATGCCTCACATCAACACAATCAATGAACGCATAGGCTTCTAGTACAAACAGATCGTGGACAAGCATTTCATGTTGTCACTATGAATCGAATCAAGAATGTTATTGTAGAACAAGTAGCTATGTTGAATTTATGTGATAACGAAGCGAGGAATTACCACATTCCCTATCCTATCGCCAACCTTCCCATGTCCAGAGCAAGTGCCACCTAATTTACTCAAAATTAAACAGAAAAGTGAGTTGGTGAGGGGGAAGATGAGAATGGTTTAACATTTTACACTTTCTCGTAAATTTCTTGCTTAGGCCTCCATGGGACCACCTGCTCAAATCTTTCACAAAGCGTTGCTCACACTTAAGAAAATGCATAAATATACGCTTAGATTAAATACTTTGGATCCATTTAACATTCCTCTTAAGCAAACATGTAACTTGTGATTGGACTTAATTGAAGAGGAAAGTTAAATCAATTAGATAACAAACAGAATTATTAGAAATGACCCAAAATTTTTAACCAGAAATATACCAACTGACACGAACATTCTTGGAAGGAAACAGAAGAATGCCTTCCAAAGAGACTGAATTACCAGAAGATGCAAGTAATCCAATTAGCCAAGGACTATTGTTTCTTGAGGTTCCTAGTTATATATATATATAAAACAAAGGAAGTTGTTCGATAGGTTGTCAATCATTATCACATGATGTTGCATATGCTCGGTGGGTCCGGTGAATATTGCGCTACATCGTAGACCGGGTATTGCGGGTACTCAGTATAATAGGCCCGCGAATATTGCCTCGGCCATGTGTAACCATGATCATGAATTGGACAAAAATCTTGGCCGCACCGCCGACGGCTGCTTCCTTCATCATCACTAATTTGTTGCACGCTCAATATGGTCACTTGCCGGAATTTCTTCCTAAGCGACTGAACCAGTGTGGCCGGGTCTCCCGTCACAACCAGCTCGTCCTCATTTAACCCTCCTATCGACACGGAGATTATAGTCCCTGTCCAACAAGAAAATAATGAAAAACATTTTTCAAAGGGTAACACTCGAGACAAACAAAAGTGAATTATGAAATTACTAACCCTGTGCACGAGCAACAATTCTTAAGGCTCTTGATCTGCATTTGTCGCTGTTCATTGGCATCCTTATAATCATCTTTTGCTGCACCATGGCCCCAGCATATAAATTAGCAGTCATCCAACATGATAGCACTTTTCTTTCCCATTATTTTTCCTCATAAACAATAACATAAGGCAAACAAATAATCGAAACATCAAGTTAATTACCTTCAGCTTCATGTGCGTTCCCTGAGTGTATTGTATAAATATATGAGATGGAAATAAGTTTAACTTGGAAGGGATATGAAGTGGTTGATAGAAAACGGGGTTGATTTGCATATTTATGGAGTCATTCGACAATGATTTTTAAGGCAAGAACAATTGTAAGTGATGATATCCAGTAACCACATTTGATGAGTTACCGTACTTAGCTCAATAAGGTTTGGCAAAAGAGTATTAATAATGACTTTGTTTCCTTTCTTGTGAGGTGTACACATTATGAATGTATACTTTAGCTTATACATTATTTCACTTCTACTCTAGGTAGGTAATTTATTTCTTCAAGGACTTTGCTCTTTATTATTTATTATTATTTCTAGATATTGATGAGATGTCTTGAATTCTTCGAGCACCCGATTAGTTCACTTCAAGACCTAGGTCTATTAATGACACATTTTAATGAAGATAACAAAAATTTTAGCAATCAAAGAAAAGTTAAAAAAGCACCATGAAAGCCTACAATTCAATTCATTTTGTTTTTTTTCCTCCTTACTTATTTTTTTTTTTTAATGATCCAGGAAATCCCGAAAGCCGATAGCCCGCGGGAAGAACCTGGGGCTGACGCAAGCTGGCCACCACACTCACGCCAGCAGTTAAGTCACCCTGCGACACGCTGGGGACTCAAACCCCTCCCCTTTGTGAGGGGGAGAAGGCCCGAAGCCAGCAACGCCACCCAGGTGGGTGGTTATTTATTTATGTAGATATATGGAACAATTCTTTTTCTTTTGCAGAAGTACGAAATTCGATGATTCCACGGCAGAATTGCATGATCATGGTTGCATTTGAGTACATATTTGTCAAATCCCTAACTTATTTTGGTTTACAGATTTCTTTATTTTATGTGTGCATATATGTCTGATTTAGATAGAGCTACGTACGCTCCTCTGTTTATCAAGTGCGAGAATATAAATATATTATATATATAAGCCCTAGGTTCTTGTTAATTAAAAACCATACAAGTGCTTCACTAGAGGAGATAAATGAAAATTATGAGGCTTGATTTTTGTGCTCATAGCATTTTTGTATGCAAGGATTGCTAGTGTATGATTGTGAGCACTAAACACTCTTGCATTGGCTAATGAGAAATATAAGAATTCGCTTAAGTGGTTGATGTGCTCGTGTGATCACATAATGGTTCCGTACTTGTATGATCACAAAAGACAATGCACAATGGATTTCGGATGCCCCACGTTGATGGGATGCCATTCGCCGATGAATTTCGGAATGAAGCTCCTTAATTGAAATGACATCTTCGAGTAAGATCAAGACATTGCTGTGCCCAATGGGGCGGAACAATACCTGGTTACACTAGAAGACCACCAACGCAAGTATTGGTCGTGGTCGAGAGCGGTCATAATAATATGAAATTATGATCTCGAAAATAGCACAGTAGTATGGAATACCATGTTATTCTCAAAATGCCAATGTGTGCAGAATGCATGAGTGTTGAGTGCATAATTGAGAGTGATATTATGGGGTAGAAGAACACCCGGAGTGCCAAAACTTTTTACGATTGGACACTTAAATATCAAAAGTTACGAAAGTAATACTTCATTGCCAAAATCGAAGCAAAATGAATTAGTTAAGTGCCAACAGTGAGAAAATTCAGCTAAAATACTGATATGGCGATTTTCTAGCGAGAAAAGTGCAAAACGACGTTGTTTTGCATGATAATATGGCTAGACAAGTGCAAACATGACGTTGTTTTGCTGACATTGCTAGATAATCGTTATAAATATTAATTAAATTAAATATAAAACTAAATTTGTTTATATATTTATAATAATTAAAAAAAAAAAGATGATGAAAGTTGTAGGTGGCTAAGGGCTAAGCTCTTGCCGCCGCCTCCTTGTTGTCGCTAGAAGGGCTGACCATGGTGGGGGGAGTATCGGCCGAGGTCGCCGGGCCCTAGTTAAGGGCTGACAACCTCGGTTGACCTTTCCCCCACCGTCGCTAACCCATTCCGATGACGATGGGAAGGCGGCGACGAAGGCTCGGCCCTCACCTTTTGCCTCATCCTCCTTTTTAAAAAAATATAAATATTTTAATTTAATTAATATTTATATTAAAACTAAAAAAATAAACAAAACAAAATGACATCATTTTTGTCTTCGTCACGACTCAGCTCTTCGACATGCCACGTAGGTGAGTTATATTATTAAGCAATTACCACATAGAATTTCCGACCACCTTCACCAGACTTGGCATTCAAATATCCCATTTTTCATAAAAAAAAATGTCATTTTTGTAATTTTTGGTATTCCAGGTATCCGGCTCTTGATATTATGGCTTGCATATTTATGGCATGGATCTATATGAGTTGCATGAGACACATGCATGAGTTTATTATTATTTTAATGACTTACATGACATGTGCATGCATGATTAATCCTATCTATGAACTAAGAAGAATTTAGGTTGAAGGTAGATCCCTTCATGTTAAAGTTAAGGCAAAGCAAAGGCTTTACTATTAATCTGACATCATCAGTTACGTTATATGTCTAGGGCGTCTCCAAGGTGAAGTACCTTCCTATGCGAGGTTTAAGGAGTTTACTTACTAAGTATATCTCATTAGTTATTGTTAAATGTTTCAAGCCTTAAGCAAATCTAGCCCTTTCCACCACATACGTTTTGAGGTGCCTGTGGATCAGGGCACCAAGGTGACCTCCTATCTAGGGGAGGGGACTGGCACCAGATACGAGACGATTGTGACCACCATTTGAGTGAATGAGGTGCTGCCTAACCTAGTGCTCCATAGATTCGTGGCCTGGTTTGTTTGATTTAGAGGGGAGCTCTAGGGCTCTCTCCGGGATTTGATGGACCGCTAGGTAGGAAATCAAGGGGTGTTGCTTGGGACCCCATGGTTGTGGATATCCCCGATGGCGATGTCACTAACCTAAAGGTGGACCCTAATCCAGAGTCAGACCCTTGGCCTGAGTTGTGGTATTATAACCTAAACGTGTACTGGACGCACAAAGGATATCTCCTTTTTGAAGTCGCCTTTGTAATATGGAGGTGCTAGGCTAACTCCCAACCCTTTTGTGGACGAATCAAAAACGATCCGCAAGGTAGACATGTAAATGTGAACTTCTGATGTTTAAGCTTATTTGTAAAGGTTAATTTATATGAAAGTAAGTTTTGATATGTGTTCTATGCTATCACTGTTGATATGAATAATTAGGTAGTGTTAATTCTGTTTCCGCTTGCGTATAATCAAAAGATAAAATGAATGGGACGACAATGCCTCTTAGAATGTCGCAATGAAATGACTAAAGAGAAGGAGAATTGTTGCGTGTCCGAAGATCGAGGCGCAACATAGGGTTAAATGAGAGACTTGAGTACTATTTATAGAGTTTTCAGTCATGCCCTCTCATTACAGATTAGGCTTAACTTGACTCACACTAGCTAACCAATATTAGACTAATTAAGGAACCTTATATCTCTCTTTATTAGACGAATACCATAAAAGTAAACTACAATATTAACTAATGTAGTCCACCTCTAAAAAAATTATTACATCGACGCAAACATGGAACAACCCAAACCCAATCCCTACGATAACTCCCAAGAATGTAGTAATTATCTCTTGAGGTTCTTGTTTTGTTTTGTTTTTTTTTTTGGCTACTTTGCTGCGTAGAGATCCAATTTGGGTGGGCATACATATCATTTTCTTGTTCCTTGTAGGGGTTGACATTTTAATAGGCTCCTGCAGATTGAATGGGACGGCTCCTCCATGGCCTCGAGACTCGATGACGAAGCCGAGATCTCAATGGCAATGGAGGAGCCGCCGAGAACGACAACAAGAGACTGAGAGAGAGGCTACATGGCTAGAGGCGGCACGACGGCTTAGAGGTCCGTTAGCCCGGTCCATTTCAAAACATACATCATGTACTTTGCTCTCTCTTGATAAAATGACCCCAATGAGGACAAACGCAAGTAAGTACACGGATTTATTAGGTCCATAACCAGTACTAGATTTCTCAAGGTGGCAAGAAAACAATCACTCGGTGAAAGGATAATTCTCGTACCTAATTCTACAATCTTGGAGCTGCACTTGCCCCCCGATTCTCATGTTACAGATGAGAGCCAACTCATTTCTAGCTGAAACCAGGCAAGTAGTGCAGTCCCCACCCGAGAGCGCCCGATTGCAAGCTCCGTGGGCATAGCATGTCGTACCGAGGTGCGTAGTTGTCGCATAGAAATCGTAATTGTAGCTCTGTGTATCGGTACATACGCTGGCCAGAGCCGCATTGCAGACGGACCCAAAATCATCGCCGGGATTATAGGAATTTCCATTGCACACTGAGGATATCAGGGTCGTGTCTGGATCACCTCTCACAACGTCGAGAACGTACAAAAGACCAATTAAAATTACTGTCTGGAGCTTGGCCATCGATCCTTTAAATTTTTATACCACTATTTCAGAGCCACTTTGGTAATTAGAGATCCAATTAGTTGATTTGCTCTATGTATAGGTGGTGTTATGATATTCACTTTTTTTCCTTCAATGTTGTGGCTACTTCCAAAGATCACATTATAAGTTTTGCCGCTGATTCTTCGAATCAACCGAGTTTCTTGTTTGTTTTTCTTTGTTTGCCTCTCCTTTTGAACTCATACTTGATCACCACGATAATGGCAAAATACCCTTCTCGTTTGGATAGAATATTTGCCTCATATGCTCATCTCCTAATACCTGTTCGACTGAGAAATTTAAGCACAGTTGTTTTTTCAAAGTAACTTCTTGATAACCACGACCAGCTAAAGACGTTGAAAAAGAAAATATTGTATATTCTTTATATAATATATAATGTAAACTAAGTTCATCTCAAACTTTGATTATGTGAGCCACACAATAGGATGCACAAAATTAATGATTGAAATGATATAAACCTAGATTATTTATAAACTATGTAATAACTTCTCGATGAGATTCCTCCTTAGATCAACTTGTCTCATGGAATCAAACTTAAGTATTATTTAGAAGAAACTATATTTGTGATCAATTTTAAGTATATTAGAGCTGGAGACAAAATATTTCTCTAAAGTCTAACTAGTTTTGCTTTTCAAATTGTGTGATTCTAGTCGTTCTATGTTTGCATTTTAGCTCTTGAAGGAAATTTCTACCGTCTCCCAAGTATTTATGGGACCATTCCCATATTCAATGAGAGGTACATGGCTTGCCGGCTGGCAACGATTTGGCCAGTTGAGGAGCTCAAGGCCAATAGACAAGGTTGGTCACTTCAAATTCTTATTTAAAATAAAATCCACTTTAGTATATCTTTTAAGGAAATGGCCCCACTTGAGACATTTATTTGAAATTTTTCACAAATTACATGATGGGCTAAAAAGGACAAAAGCATAGCCTCGGAAAGATGATTGTTCGATTTGGTGAGTGGAAATTTGAGGAGGGTCTAACATTTTATACTTTTTCACGATTTTCTTGCTTTCACCTCTATTAGAATGTTTAAATAATAAATCATACATTTATTTAATAGTTTAAGTTTTGAGAATAATAAGTAGTAATCCTACAAAAATTCACATGGTATCATGGCCAGATGTCTTAAGTTTAAATTTTTCAAGGCTCCAATTGCCTCCCCAATTAAATATGTCCATGTTTAGTATTAGGTAAAAAGAACATTTGACAGCAACCCTATAAAATCTCACGGCCTTCATGGTTAAATTAAAACACTTTGGAGCCAGTAAAAATTCCTCTTAAAAGAAACATGTAAACATGTAACTAATGCTAAACGATACAGTAGAAAAGCGAAGCACTACATCGGCAGAGTTTTTGAAAAGACAGCACAAATGACCTTCTTTTTCGCGGTATATTATTCACTTGTGTGCTCCTAATAGAGAGAGATTTCGAAAAGACAGCACGAGTGACCTCCTCCTTTCCGGTGTATGCGCTTGAGTGCTCGTAGCAGAGAGAGAGAGAGAGAGAGAGAGAGATGTAACCTTGTTATGCGTTTCTGTTTCATGTCCGCTTAACAACGGCCTTTGTAAGCACGCATTGACCATTCAAAACAATAAAAGACTGCTTTTATGGTAGTTATATATAACATGTAATATTGCAGTAATGTTGCTCGGTTATCATGTCTTTCAATCGGGATATGGCTCGATAGACATATAGCTCCGGTTGATAATTGTAATTTAGCAAATATACACATGTTGATGGGGATTGTAAATTGTAATGAAGAATTGGGTACAAGAAAAAAAGAAAGAAATATTCAGTACTTATCTTTCAACAATCCCATATTGTAACATAAGAATTTTATATCTATACAAGTTCCACGATAATCTAAAAAGAACAAAGCATCGCCATGAAGGATGACCATCCGATCTGGTGAGTGGAAAGATGAGGACGGTTTGACATTTTACACTCTCTCATAATTGTCTTGCTTTCGCCTCCATGGAACCACTTGCTTAAAGTTTTCACAAAGCGTTGCCTGCGTTCCAAAAAGACCAAGGAACATGTAACTTGTGATGGGACTCAATAGAAGAAGAAAGTTACATCAAATACATAATAAACCAATCTATAAATAAAGATATTGCAAGTTTAGAGTATTTGAATATCAATCCATATGCTTATAGAACCCAAGCTTATTAAGTAAGTCGGTAAGGATCTCACAATTTCCACGGGATATGTATGTGTCGTGAGTCACACTTTGATTTTTTCCTGTTCTCTCATCTATCATATCAGTCATTTTTATGCTTTGAATTTTTGCCAAATGTCAAAATGTGAGGAGAATTTCAAAGAATTTGAATATTAAACCTTGTGCTGATTTAAAACATTGCATATTGAATAGAATAACAATCTATTCCTCGCATTGCATACTGCACTCCATTTATTGTGCCGATGTGCTAATGGGTCTAAGCTTGACTTAGAGGCAGAAAATAAAATACAGATCTAAAATAAATGAGTAGAAAAAGATTTAACCAAAGTGAAAGAGCATATAATAAAAGAAATCAATTCTTTTGATAAAATTAAACAAGTTAATTTTTGCTTACCCACAAATGTGACTTCGATTGAGATAGACCTACGAAGCCCCCTCTCCTTCTCCTTGTGTCGGCATGTGAAAAACAATCTGTGCCAACGCCGGCGCCGGCGACGCTGTCGCCATCGCTATCGCCGCTTCTAGCTCCACGGAATGAGGATGAAAACCCAGAAATATCCTCCACGTCGTCTATTTTCTCCTTGAGTATCCCCCACCTCATCGACCCGAAAATCGACACCCTCTCCTTCCCCTCTCCCTTGCTCCTCTTCTCCGGGCTCCGGAAAGACCCTCCTATCTTCCGGAACGAGAATGTATGACCCGAGCGCCGACCCACGTAAGGCCCATCGAGCACACTTGAAGGGGAGGGCGTATTGGTAAACCTGCCCTCGTCCCACAGCCTCGGAGGCGGCTCAAGACACGGCGGGCCCGCCACCGCGCTGGGCTTGGGCTGGTCGCTGGCCCGTTTAGGCTTCCCCGGCACTTCCTCCCACTCGAACGGTACGGAGATCGTGGTTTGGAGCGGCGGGTCGGGCATGTCTGATGGATCTCGCCGGTGGTTCGGAAGCGATAGTAAGGAGAGTTTCGGAGTAGATCTCCGTTGATCCTCTTTCTCGGACTCTGAACTCATCTCTCCCTTCCTGTCGCTCTACGTTTTTGAAACTCAGGATCAATCTATGGACCTTGAGGGGGATTCTTCCATGGATCTTGAGCTTTTATAGGTAAACAAAAAGCTCTGCCTAACATTTTACATATATGATATGCAGGGGATGGCCGCAGAATTTGTGCAGTAAAGTGAATTCTTAGGGTTTGATAAAGTTAAGGGCTTGACGTTCTTTCTTGGAAAAATGACCCTTTTCTCTTCTTTTCCCAACCAGTGCACATCGATCATCAGCAGATAATGACAGCATGACTTTAACTTTGAAGGGTGCCAGCTCGTTAGACGTAAGAAAAGGTTCGAAACATTGTAATAAAAATGGGACAAAAAATCATATCCTTGGACATGCGGCCCGAAATGAGTGGTCAAATATAAGATGTAGCGATTTACTGGCATTTACCAATCCATTAGGTCAAAAAGGAAGTCTTACGCGCTTTGGGGACAAACATAAATATGATAGATGATAAACCGAAGAGTAAAAGAAGGGTTCTTGGATCAAGGTTGTCTTTATCTTGAAACTATTCAATGATAACGACAAGGTTATCATGCATCGCAGAATGGTTGGCCCTCTCAAAAGCCGTGGCAAACCAGAGAATTATTTTCTTCATGTTCCTTCTTTTTCGCCTCAATTTTGTGGGGAAAAAATGCTATAATTCAAAAGTAAGAGCTCATTTCGCTTTTGTTCGAAAACAGAATCTTTCATGCTATTTAACTTCTCGTAAAAGAGGAGAAAAACTTTTATTCGTGTCCGGCGGGCGGGAAAGAACGGGCGTCTTCACATAGATTTCAGGAGAAAGAGGGCCCGCATTGGCTGATTATTTAATATATGACAAAAGACCATGCGAGTCAAAAAGCTAGTATCAAAGCTGGTTGCACTTGCACTTGAATAAGCCTTCTGTTTCTGTCAATCTTGATTTTCTCGCATGCATGTTAGGGCAAACAAAAGTGAAAGAGACGTCAACGTGAACTTCACTCGGGAGCGTCGTGTTTGGTCAAGTGCACGGTAAGTTATAGAACTTTGTCACGGATATGGATCTTGTCCTGACTTAGCATATTCCATGGTAAATTGGACACGGTTGTAAAATATAACTTTAAAAGGTAATCTTATGGTTATAATATAAGCAGTGGAACGTACATAGATTTTCCCCTAATTTAGAAAAGGTCATGTCTCCAACGTCTACGAGAGGAGTTGGAAGGAAATAGGGAATTCAAAACGTTGTTTTGGAGGAAAAGTGGACATTTTATCCCACGAAGTTCTCTTTTTTCTTCTCCTTTTCCCTTTATTTTGAAATAGATTCCTTCCTTGCTAAAGAAAACCACCCTCAAAAGGTTCACATCATTGAGACAAAGTCATCAACGGGAAAGAGAATCCAGCTGAATGATGCGGAGTCGTTTGTCTTTGAAATTTGTCTAAGTTGTTATGTACACGTTACTCTTCTCGACCTAATAATTCAAACTTTCAGATGGAACATTTGATCATGGCGTCTTATTGGAGCTAAATTTCGATTACTTCATATCCCAATTGAGATTGAGTTTTGCGTGTCTTTTAAAGGGTATTATTAAGTATTTCAACTCGAGTCAATTCTCATTCAGTGAAGGTGCTCTGCTCAAGTATGGAATGAATTCAAGTTCTAACTTCACAGAACTCAAATTTTTTCATGAATTGCCATGCACATATGAAGCAGACTAATGTTATTAATTTTCTTGGGTAAAGGCTCCTAAAGTCAATTTTGAGGTTAAGTTTGAGCTGAATACAGAGTTAACTTGAGCTTTGAGTGATCTTTGGTGGGGTCCGGGTGCTAAAACCACGTGATTTTGAAGGGGCTAACATCGTTGCTTTTGAATGTTGGCACACTAAGGGCCACGTCATCTGACACTTGAGGAGGTGACGGCAAGGATGAATAGTATACTAACAGATGCCCAAATATGGAAAAGGATTGTCCATTTTTTAAGGATGTTCAAAAGATAGTATTGAATTTGAAAATTAAACCGACGGTAAAAAGTTATGTATTTGTTTTTGGGAACATTTGAAATATCATGTTAAATTTGAAATGGTGGCAAAAGTATAGGAGGGTTGCGCAAAAGTACCCAAGCAATACTTATCAATTAGCAAGTCAGTCGGTGTTGACACCCGAATTTTTTTTTTTTTTGTCTGTGATCAAGCGCGCATTTTAATAAAAAAAATAAAAAAATAGTGCAAAGAGCAAAAAGATATACAAATCATGAGCCAAAAATTTCAGAGCTTCGGTCCATTTCGAGAATTCAATTCGGCCCTGAAACTGACCCATGAGGCCCAAGATCTCGCAGCCCAGGTTTGGTCCAAATCCATTCCCATCAGCTTATTAGATAAGCCCAACCCATCTAACATGGGCAGTCGAATGGCCGGAGCTATTTGCCTCTTCCATTCAGGTTCCATCGCCATCAGTCGATCGCCTACCATCTCCGACCAGCAACAGCCGCCGTCAACTCTCCCTCGCCAGCCACCACAGCCTCGGCTGCGACGGAGCGGAGCATCAGCACTCATCACCACCAGAGAATTTACAACGAAAACCACGGCAAACTCTCCGAAGCTTGGAGCGTACGTGAGCAATGAGGAACCGAGCGAAGCAAGCAAGAACACACACAGGCCGAGAGAATCTCTCCCTCATCTCCATCGCTCTGGACCAAGTCCAGTGTCTTTGCCCATGGTCGAAGCCAGTCGCTGTCGAATATCTTCGTCGAGCAATCTCGTCTGCCTATAGAAAAAGTATGGGAATTACACTAAACACTAAGCGGTTAGAGGAGACGACCACACCCGCCAATCCATCCGTTAGGGTTTGCCTCTAACCTCGAAATACTCTTCATTGCCTCAGAATAAATAAATCTTGGCTCACTTCTTCATGATAACGAAACATATGGATAATCGGTTTCAAGATGGGTAGATATTAATCTAACTTGTTAAAACCGATTCCTATTAAAACCTAAAGCCTACCTTGTTTTTCCAATTCGGTTCTAGGGTTTACCTGAAAACTTGCTTTATTTTTCTTTTGTTCCTGTTTTTAGTTTCATTTTTTTATGGCAAAATAATATGAGTAACAAAATGAGTCAAATTAAAAGATGAATAAGGGCAAACAAGCAAAGGCTAGTCGGGAACGAGTGAGAGTTGTGAGGCTTAGTTGAGGGCAAGTCACAAACAGGCAAGGAGGGTGGTCGAGAGAGAGAGAGAGGGGGAGGGAGAGAGAGAGGGAGGGGGGAGAGAGAGAATCATGAAATATCTAAATAAGGTTGGAGACAATAGAGAACAATTAGGATTTTTAGGTTTATGTGGTCCCAAATTTGGTCCAATCGATTTGATTCCCAAGTGGCTCTTCATTTGGAATCGGGAACAGTCTTGGTTCAATTGGTTTTCAAGATGGTCTAGTTTGATTCCTTGGTAGAACCAATTCGGTTGCCCAATCCTAATGAAACATCATCATCAAACAAGTTAATCTCGGTTTCAAATGTTATTCTAAGGTGCATTTATTTGGGGATTTTTAGAAGAAAAAAGTAGTTTGTCAGCTTTCTCATAAAATTTACTAATTTAAATTTGAAAAAAAAAATCGGACAAAAAAATTGAAAAAAAAGATGATGAAAAACTTACAAATGGATCTACGTGCCAATTTGTGATTAGTGTTCTCTTTATTAGACTTGCCAGAATTGGGCTCGTTATTGGCAATTTCAAGCCTCTCTGTAAGGATTACTACTACAAAAAATTATAAACGATACACTCATGACAAATTAAATTTTGCCGTCAAATTACTAAGTAGAATAACAAATAGCAATTAATTGTACTTTCGTTTGTCATGGGTTTATCTGTTTGTAATTTTTCATGGTATTAATATAATTTAAGGAAAACTAACGAACAATAAATTTGTCACAAATATACGGGTTTGGGATTTTTAGTGATCAAAAAATTAGTTTTGGGTAAATTTGTCATATGTATACCAATTTGATTATTTTGTGGTATTAACCCTTCCTATAATAAAGAGCCTAATACCCTAAAAAATCTCTAACTTTAGTTTTTGTCCCAATCATACATTTTGTCTTATAAAAAACCTCAAACTTTAGGTCTTGTCTCAATTATACAATAAACTTTTTTTTGTCCCATAAAAAGCCCTTAACTTTAAGTCATGTCCCAATTCTACCATTTAACTATTTTTGTCCTACGAAAAAACTCCAACTTTATATCTTATCTCAATTTTACCGTCCAATCCTAATTATACCCTTAAATTTTTATTGTTTCATAAAAAACCACAAAGTTTTACTAGAGTCACAAATTTGCTCCAATTAACCCTTCATTCAAAATTTCTTGTTGACAACCAAGAGATGGAAAACTCTCGAGCACGATCTGTTTGAGAGTCCCGAGTGCAAGCTTTCTGATCACGAGAGATGGAACATTTACAAGCATGAAAGATTGAAGACCGAGCGCAAAATCACTAAAGGCAATTTTGGCTTATGGTTAATGGAGAGTAGATTTAAGACTCAAATAAAATTTGATGATCTTTTAAGAGACAAAAAAAAAATTTGGAGCGAAATTGAAATTGGACCTAAAGCTAGGACTTTTTATGAGACAAAATTTTACAGTAGCATTGGTATTGGATCTAAAGTTGATGGGTTTTTATGAAATTAAAAAAAAAATAGAGTAGAATTGGGATTTGACTTAAAATTTGGGGTTTTTTATGAGACAAAAAAATTTAGGGTAAAATTGGGATGTGACCCCAAGGAGGGAGAAAATATTGAGTGGTTCACAATCGCCACATCATCGTCCTATGTGGCGCGCGTGAATCTAAGTGGCTCCACTAAAATGTGAACTTGTGTCTGCTTACTTGAAGTGACTTGGAAAATAGAAAAGTCTAAAATGTTAATTTTGTTTGTCCTCTCTCTTCTCTTCTGCCAGCCGAGGAGCAAGGACAGAGAACATTTCAGTTGCTGCTTAAAACACCCTCTTCTCTTTTCAATGTTTAAGCGTCAAGAAGAGAAAAGATAATGCCTTCTCTCTCTTTTCTCCAGCATGCCCCTTCGCCTCCACCTCTATCTCCCTCTCTGCCTTCGTCTCCCCCTCCCCCAAAGCCATCGCCGGTCACTGCTGTTGCTTAGATCTGCCTTTGGCACGTCGCCTCCCCCAAGAGTCCCGCTTGGTCGTAGCTGCTAGGTCTCAAGCCCCCTTGGCCTCCGTCGTCGCCTCTAGAGCCTCATCACGCTGATTTTAGGGAACCCTAGTGACGTTTACTTTGGCCGCACCATCTCTCTTAGCCTTAGCAACTTCTGGGCCCCCGTCCGATTGCGTCCCTCCGACGAGCTCATCATCACGCCTCACCCTATCCATAATCTTGTCATGTGGGAACATTTTGGATACCGATGGCTGACGGCGTTGTTTGGGTGTTCTTCCTCAACCAAGCAACAAAAAACCTAGAACATCGCAGTCGGTGAGGATTCTCCAAAATTGGAGATTCCTCTTCGCTGAATTCACTGCAACCAGAGTCCCTGTAGAATTTGGAAAGAAGATGTCAACCGTGTACATGTTAGAGCCGCGGACGAAGGGGAAGGTTTGTCTCCATGTATGTGCGATCTGAGTTTTTGTTCGATTCTTCTGGAATGATGCTGAGACAGTTGTGGACTCCTATTTTAGTGTGATTGTGTCATGAATCTAGCTGCATTTTACTATTTCACGATCTGGTTTTGTTTTGATTCTCTTCCCCATGCTTTGTTTTTTGGAAATGTGGTTGGACTTTGTGCTCTGATGAGTTGATTAATGTGAAAGCGACATTAAGATGAGCTATCAAGTTCCTTCTGCATTAGATTCCGATCTTCGATTTGGTTTCTGCACCTTTGCTATGTGGAAATGGTTGCCAAGGTTGAGCCAATTGCTCACTTGCCTGCAAAAATTAAGATGAGTGAATTGTGAATTGGGTTGAGATTGCTTATTCAATGCTCAAGAATGGATAGGGGAGTAGCTTCTTAGAGATTGGATTTGTGTTCTATGGGTGATGTTGAGAGAGCCATGGCGCAAAATGACAATGCTTAAGAAACTCTTGCATTCTGATTTATTTATTATCCAAAGATTATGAAGTTTTTAACGCATCTTCGGAGTGCACTCGCATTGAAAAGATGGTTAGATCTTTCATTTGGTTTGTGCTAAAGATAGTGTCGCGACCTAAATTTCGGGTGCACCACCTAAAACTAAATTAATGGACTACTAAGTTTTTAAGCTTAGCTCGGGCTCTCCCAAGCCTATACCAAATCGCGACTTAAAGTTTTAACATGCAAATGGATTCTATCTAGGAGTCGCCACTAATCAGTTTATGGTAGGTCGATTAGACACCTAAGTAAAATAATAGGAGAATTATTTTACTCCTACGAACCAGAGACTAAAGGTACGGGAACTTGGTTACACTAGACTATCCTAGTGCCCTTTCGGTACCATTTTTTTTTTTAAATTTTCAAAAAATGTTTTTGCAGGCAGCTTGGATTTATTTTAATTCACTTTCCTAACATGTGAGGTGATCATGCGAGTACACAAACCATCAATTTAACACCCAAGAAAGCGAATAAATAATGCAGGACTTACCTCAAAGCAGCGAAAGCATATGCAATGCTAAATTAGAATCCACATCAACAACCCTAGATATGGTTTCTAATTAATACGCACTCACTTCAATTTTTGCTTTCACTTTATTTAATGGGAATCATGCGATGCATGCTAATAATCTAATATGACATGGCAACACAACCTAAACTATATGACATGAAGAAATGCAATAATTAAATGCAATCTAAATGACCTAATTCTAATGACGTGCAATGCGATGCAATGACATACAAAATTATTTCAACTAAAATGACATGCATCATGCAATTTCATATGCGAGCTATATGTCTTAAATGACCTAGTCTAACGACGAGGAAGTTCTAATTAAATGAACCTAATAAAAACTAAATGACGTGCATTTGATATTTCTATTTTTTTTTTAAAAATGCAATCTATCCTAAAAATTGAAACTAATTTATGCAAAGACGAATTTTATTTTCTCATTTTTTATGAAATTCGAATTTTAAAAAAATGATCTAGCTAGGTTAAGATTCTATCTAATTTAAACTAAGGATTAAGTCATATTAAATCCTAACTTAAAGTAAGACATTATCTTAATCTAAAATGCAATTTATCTAAAAAGATGATCTAAATGAAACATGCAATTCTAACCTAATATGCACAATGATTTTTTTTGGTGCTTTTCTATTTTTTTTAATTCGAAATAAAATCCCTATTCTAGATATACAAGATAACAAGAAATATTCCAAAACAAACTGAATCCTAATTCAAATATTTTTTGGATTTTTTAGTGATTTTCTAAAACAAGCAATTATCAAATAAACATTGTATTTAAACTAATCAAGACAATTCAACAAATAAAGGATTAAAATAAGCGAAAAAATAATATGTGGTCTCACGGATTAAATTAACGATTATTTAAACCCTAAAGATCACAACGAAGGGTTCAACATAACTAAAAATCTAATCCGAAATCTTACTGATCAAATTAATAATCATATTGATTCAGCAATTAAAATACTATCAACAAACCCCAAAAATTAATATAATTAAAAAAATGATCCGACATCTTACATATCAAATTAGTAATTACAATAATTTTGGGAAAGACCATGCAGATAATGCCTACAAAATTCATGAAATGAAGATCACTTCAAATTTACACAATAACAACTAAACTTAAAAGAAATAAATAAAGTAAATAGAAAAAGAAAATAAAACTACCTAATTTCTTTTTTTTTTCTTTTTCACAGCTTGGAAGCTCGTGCGATGGCTTGGTCGCCGTCGGTCACCGGAGGTGATGGGTCTCCGGCACGGGAGATCCGGTGGAAGTGAGCAGGCCGCGGGCGAAGGTAGATCGGCAGATGGCGACGGTGGTGCAAAGACACGGCCTCGCGGGCGAGGGTTCTGGCGAGATGGGACGGCGATGGCTTCGCGGGTCCGGCTCTAGCAGAGGGTCGACTAGCTCGGGATCTATTGGCGTCGGGGCAGGAGCGTCGGGACTTCTGGCGTTGCAGATCGACGACGGGAGAGGCGGTGGGCGACGAGCGGACCAGGAGCAGTGTCGGGTCGTCGCGTGGTGAGGGCAGGGAGTCGGCGAGCGGGGCAATCGACAGCTGAGGCTCAGCGAGGGAGATCGACGCGGCGACGTCAGTGAGGGCGGTGGTGCGCACGCGACGATCAGTCGCTCGTTTGACGAGGTGCAGCGACCGGCTTCAAGCTCGAGCAGATCTGAGCGGAGGAGGGGCGCTGGTTTCGATCTTTCAGCTCCGGCAGCCGATCGGCGGAGCGGTGGTGTCGGCAGAGGGGTGCGGTGGCGCAGCTGGGTGAACCTGATGGCGAAGGTGCGAGCACGGTGGTGCGCCGGTGAGGAGAACTCCACGGAGAAGAAGCACAGTAAATTTGCTTTTTACTGTGTCTTCTCTCTCCTCTGCTGACTTGTACTTTTTGCTTATGCTTTTTGCTTCTTCTTTTTATCAAAAAGAAGCCCCCCCTAAAGCACAAACATTCTTTTCCCCTTGTGTGGATTTTGACTACGAAAAAAAAAAAAAAAAGCCCCCTTTTTCTCTCTCTTTCCTCCGCTTTTTGACTTCTGTTTTTTTTTCTTCCTTTCCTTTTGCGAACGAAGAGAAGCCTCCCTTTTATAGGCGAAACAAAACGTGATATTTTTTGTTAATATTTTCATCTCACGAATATTGCTTATAACCTCTTGATCACAAAAATCCTTATCTCATTAATATTCTCCCCCGATTTCGTCATCCATTGATAAAGATAAGATTACAATACGATTTTCTTAATTTCCAAAAATCATCATAATATCGCATTAAGATTTTTCACAAGATAATTAATTAAAAATAACGACGGGCTTGGGTTAATTTTCTCCTTTCGTGGGCCTAGTCCGGCCTGCCAAACTAGAGCTCAGAAATACTAATTCGAACCCATCCACCACCGGTCCTAAAAATAAAATAAAAATGCAAAACATGTAAATTAAAAATAAATGCACCTAAAAATTATATGCTATGCAATTGAATTATAATATTTTTTTCTTAGGGGTTAAAAATTAATCCCTAATTTTTATGCAATAAATGACTAAATGGGTTGCCCAAAATTTAGGTGTCGACAGATAGATTTTGTTGTGAGAAGAGGAAATTTCCAATTGCTTTGTTAATTTGGTCTTTCAGCAACAAGAATATTGAAGGAGGGTGAAGTCATGTAGAATTGAACTGTTGTATGGACAACAATTGAGCTTAATTCGCATTGACTGAAGCCTTCAATCTTAAGATTATGCATGTAGTATTATCATACTCTTCAACATCATTTAGGGAGCGCATGACAACGTTTCTGTTCCTCAGAATTTCTGTTCTTTTGTTCCCCGAAACAAAAAAAGAACAGAAATCCGTTTGGTAACGCCAAGTTGTTTTTCTATTCCCCGGAATAGAAAGTTAGCCCAGGAATAGATTTGAAGCAGAAACGAGAAACAAAAAAAAAGTTGCTTCTTGTTCCCGGGAACAATTTCTAGAAATAAGCCAATTTTCCTTTTTATTTTTCTTTTATTCCTCTTATTCCTCTCTCTTGCCGTGGCCACCTCCAACCGCCGGTCGTCGGCCGCTGCCGCCGTCTCCTCCAATCGGCGGCGACGGCGGCCAATGGCCTGTGCAACGGCAGTTGGCGGTGACGGTTGACGGCAGGTGGTCGTGCAGCAGCAGCGGCGGCGAGCAGCGGTGGGCGGTCGCTAATCCATGAGCAAGAATAAAAAACGAATAAATACAAAAAAAAGAAACTGTTGCGTTACCAAACGCATTTCTATTCTTTTTCTATTCCAAGAGTAGAAATTTTGTGTAGTTACCAAACGGGTTCTTTTACTCGAAATTGTTCCCCAGAATAGAAATAGAAAAGAATTATTTCTGAAAAAAAAAACTCTTCCCCAGCCAAAAAGCATTGTCATGCGCAGCCTTAATTTCTATATTCAAAGAAATTTGGTGTTCAAATTCATAATTTTGTCTGTACTTCCTGATGGTCGCATGAGCTTATGTCTTGACTGTGGGCATTAATGGTTGAAGCTAGCTAGATTTGTGTTTTTAAGTTAGATGATCTTGTCAATTTATTTGTCCTACTTAATTAAATTTTTTTTTTGGCTCTTTGCTTATAGTACTTAGGAAGCACAATAAGTTGGTCGAGTCTGCCGTCTGCTTGCAGTTAGGCGTTTCAATGTAAAATACCTTTTTCACTTTGTTCTAAAGTCATAGTCTCTCTCTCCTTTTTTTGTTTTTTCAGCTCGAGCTTTATTTATATTTGTTGTGTCCTTTTGTTGGCATTCTTCTTGTTCAATGCCGTAGTGTAAATTCTATACATTGGAACATGTTTTGTTCTTTAGTTGAGCTCAATGAATAAATTGAGTCACTTGATTGATTTCCTCATCAGCGTCTCAGAGGTAACACCCCAAATCATTTTCTGCTTGGGTACTAGTTTTATTGATGACTAGACTTGATAGATTGAATAAAAGATGTGGTCTTTTTGTGGACTCTCAATATGTGTTCTAGCAGTCATTGAATTATAACTAGATAAGTTTACAAGATTCCTTATATGACTTGTTTACATATTTTTCTGGTCACCGTTTGACATGGAACTGCTAATATGGCCAAATTCGACTAAAAGTGGAAAGTCCAATTTTTAACGAGAATTGGATGCTTCTACAGTGTGGCTTTATTCATGATTGTCCTTTTTTGGCATGTATTTAATATTTCTACACAGACTTGTTTCACTTGGAAGTTTTCTATATATGTGAATCCTTGTTATCTTGTAGGTTAATCCAATCAAGTATAACAGCATTTATTCATGTTTCACTACTATATTGAGAGAGCAATGCCCTTCTGCCTTTTGGAGAGGTTGGGCTACCAAGTTCTTTGGATATGGTGCTCAAGGTGGGTGCAAATTCGGTCTCTATGAGTACTTCAAACGGGTTACTTCGATGCCTTGGTCGGCAGCAACAGGAGCTTGATTTTTTTTCTCAACAGTGCTTCTGCGAAAGCATTTACAAATGTAACACTTTGCCCTTTTGAAGCCATTAAAATCTGGGTTCAAGCACAGCCCCACTTTACAAAAGGCTTGGTTGATGGCTTCCCTAAAGTATATGCATTGAAAGGGCCTTCTAGTGTAATTTTTTATGGTCTTAGTATTGTTTACTTGTGTTAGAGGTAGGAGGGACATTTTAATGCTTTTCTTGCTTTCAGATTTTACAGAGGGCTTCCATTGAGTGCGCTAAGGGAGAGAATGATTTGCTCGGCTCAGTGAAGGTGGGGTATTTTGCTTAATTGCTTGAGTTTTGAACACCTTTATGTGGATGTTTCGCTGGTTGCAACTTTATGAACTGATTCTTTTATATACCTCTTTCATGCAAAAGTAATGACTGGTAAATTAAAATTATGCCATTTCAGAACTCATGGTGTGGCACCTTTTTTGAGAATGGCACAATTTTCTGTTTGAGTGAACTTGGATCTAGTGGTTTTTATTTTCTTTGTTTTTTTTGGGGGGGGGGGCGGAAGGGGCGTTGGGTGGGAAAGAGAGGTTCTCTCTTAGTGATTTGTAGTGTGAATCATCTAGTAGGTAAGATGGGATGAGAAGTATCACAAAATTTTACGAACATGACTAAAACATAGAAATGCATGATAAAATTGCTTAGCCAAGAGAATGACCGGATATAATCTAATCTAATGACAACAAAAAGACAAGCAAAATAATTCCCTGCACAAGAGATACAAATACTGGCACAAGATGGGTATCAAGGACAAGTTATTTGGATGAAAACTACAACAAGATCCATTTAGTTCAAAACCAACCATTTCAACCCAAGTCTGCCCATTATAGATTTTCATTATCCCACTTACTCTCAAATATCCATTTACAAAACCCAAAGTTGGATAATAATCACCAACAAAGCACTTCAGGGTGGGCAATAGCATTACATCTCGATTGGATCATCAAAAAGTGAGATTGTATCAAGTCCACTATAGTAGCAACATAATGCAATCCGTTTTTAGTTAAATTCCCAACTATGACTAAAGTGAATGGAAGAGTAACCCAGTCTCGCAACATCAAATACACAAGAGCGAAACTCATTACTTTATCTGAAACCACTCTTGAACCTCCAAGATTGAGTTTTTCTTCAACAACTTTGCTGGTTATTATCCAAGAGGCGAACAAATTTTACTCCTTAAGAGTTTTTTTTTAGAAGATTACTCCTTAAGAGTTGAAACTATCATTTTATATCTAACACACAGATGAAAGAAAGTTTGCACTTACTTTCTTTGATTACATTCTTTGGATATTCAAGAATATATTACAATGATGTCCAAAAACAAGTAGACAGACAAGCATCAAAATGCTGCTATAGGATACAAAGAAGCCTTTGAGCAGCTTTAGCAGCATGGCTGTTCATCCCAACATTGGAACAAAAATGCCTCTTAAAGATCAAATGAATCTCAATGTCAGAGACTGCAAGAGAGAGAGAGAGAGAGAGAGAGAGAGAGAGAGAGAGAGAGAGAGATTGATCATATAGATCTAGACGGAAAAACATAAAGAAGCATAAATAAGATCTTTTACCATAAAATTTGCAACATATATTGTTCCCATTTCTACAGATTGTCCCTTCTCTAAACCCAATTACTTTATAGTGTACTCATGCTTGTTCCGAACCACAATCAATAACTTAAGGGCAAAAGGCGGTAGATTTCTAGATAAAATCTAACAAAAAATAATAGATAACTAGTGACAGAGATTGTGTAGTCTAAGTTAGCAAAAAAATTGTTTGATGAAGGAAGATGCAACGATAATGACCGCAAAAGGTCAATCCTGCATAAAAGTGAGAATATCATAAATTTCATGCTTTTAATTAATAAAATCATTCTATAAAATAAAACAAGCATCATACCTTATGTGAGGTGCCTCCAGTGCATGAAGATACTTTTTTCTTTCATTTTTCACCGCCGCCTTTTAACCGAGTATTTGGTATACCTTTTGGTCTTCTCCAAAGGGGATCAAGTATTCGAATTTCATAGTTTTCTACATCTTCAGATTCATTGTTTCTCGCCAAGAAATTAATATGGTCATTACCTATCAAAGATTGCATTTTGTTTGTGATATGGGAGTGAAGACACAGCAAAGTTGTAGTCGCAAGCTCCTCTGTAACATCATGATTTGCACTAATATTCATAACACTGAAAGATAATTGCATCAACCTCTTCAAGCGCAATGTTTTTGACTTTACCGTAGCAAGAGAGCTTTGTCTAACATCACAATAAACCCCTTATTTTGTTGCTTTTGTCCACCTCTTCAGAATGTATTGTGAAGGAATACTTCTAACATTTACAACATTTGTCAAGATGCATAAAGTATGCCTACACAACCATCCTCGCATTTCAAATAACTTGCAGTTATATGCAATGGTTAAATCACTCGGAGTAAAATGAACAATATGCCTCCTTTCACTACTTTCAATTGCCACGATATAAGTGTACAATGGCCCATCAGTTTCCAATCTACAAATAAACACGGACAAAACATGCAAGAACTCATCTTGAAAATTTCTATAAATGACATGAGTGTATACATCTACAGCATGTTTCAAAATTCCACTATTTCCAACTACAATCTGCAGCTTTTCTCGAGCGCACTCAAAATCATCAACAACTTTAGAGTTGCGCATTTTTTCTGCTTATTTCTCATAATGACTAACAAATTCAGACAAATTCAGTCTTACATGCCATATTTTGAAAGACATTATTTGTGCTCTCACTTCTTTGTGTGGCTATGATTCCTACAAAAAAAGTTTCTCGGCCAAACGCAAGACACCATTTATGATACAATCGCTATATGCTGCCCAACCACCTGTGGTCCCCCAAGCTCCATTCTTGACACATATCTTTCCAAACATTCTCAATTTCCAATTCAGATTCATAATGATATAAAAGCTTATACCAGTATTTATCGTGAAAACCTGACTTTCCAAGAAGATGCCCAATATAAGCGTAGCATTTTTTCCAATATGCCATACATATAAACGGTGATTAGTATTTGGAAGAACAATCTTAATGGTATTCATGACATGATCTTGATTGGTGAAAATAGTCTTGGGTGCTTTGTTACCCATTGCCTCTAAAAAAGATTGAAGTGCCCAAACGAAAGAAGCAATTGTTTCATCCAATAAAAATACACAACCAAAGAAGACATTCTTCCAATGATGATTCAAGCTAACGAAAGGAGCGCATATCATATTGTACTTATTTATACGATAAGTTGTATCAAATACCATCACATCTCCAAAACTTTCATAGTCTAGCTTGGATACACCATCAAACTAGAAAAAGTTGGTTAATCTCTATTCCTCATCCAGTTGAAATGTATAAGAAAAATTGCTTCCATTTGATTTTAAGCAATTAAAATGGTTTATGAGACTTTGACAATCACCTGCACTAATCAAGTTCATTCTCTTCGATTGTAAGAAATTTTGAAAATCATGTAAAGTAAAACCAATATTCTCCTATCCCCCTACTTCACCACTAAGGTAGGAATACACTTTTGTAACCCTTATACCAGCTCCAGTCATAGAAGTTAAAATACTTTTATTAGTATTCGTCATGTGTCGGTATGATCATATGAGGTGTTTCTATTTATCATCGATGAAAGGATGATTATGAACATCCTTAAACTTGTCCACTATCCATACTCCATTTTCGATTTTGAATTTTATACAAGCTTGACATCCAGTTCTCTTCACGGTCCTATAAATATCTCTTTGTTCATGAGGTAGGATCGGTGGAGAGTGTCCTTCACAATTACAAAAAAATGTGCATGTTCGTAATATTCATTTACTATTGTTAGCCTTTTGTCCTTTTCTCACTCCAAATCCCTTGGAAATTGCATATGCATTGTATGTCTTATTTGCTTCATCCTCATTAGCAAATGTCATGCCAATTATAAATTGAAATTCTTTGTCAACATTATGCACAATGATATTATCCTCTGCGACCTCTAAAAAATTTTGAAAGAAAATATCCAATCATTTAAAGAAGGCAAATAAATGGAAAACTAACTTTAATTCTAAAAAGATAAGTCATGCCCATTTATCCTTAGAACAAGTCGAGCTAACAGCAGAGTACTCAAAATAATCTATCGAAAATTTGTACAAATGTAAGTTAGTGACTTCAAAATATTATGAATTGTGCATATCCATACTCACTTATCTATGGGGCACTCCTGTTTTTGTTCTCACTCTTGGTTTTGCAGCCAACATGAACTTTACTTCCTCCAACTGCAAGCTCAACATACCACCATGAACAAGCTTGCCATTACATAATGAATTCAGCATAAGAGTTTCCAAAGATACAACCCACGATAAAAAATTCAGATTTAGTTTCACACAGTTGAAGTAGCTTACGCATGAATGGTCAATAGCTCCAAAAGCAAATAAATAAAGCCCCGCATTGAACAATTCGACAAGAAAAAAAAATCTAAACAAATAGCTCAACTTTGTCAGAATCCTTCAAAGACTTCCGAGGAAGGGAAAAAAGAAAACTTACAAGACAAGGAGGAAAGAGAAAGGAACTGTTAGCAATAATCATCACACGAAAACTTAAGATGGATATTGATACGATAGGTATGAATCAAATCCATCATTCTGGTCAATGTTGACACAAATCAGAGCAATCCCAAGCTTAAAGACCAATGTAAATGCTAAAGCATGAAAATGTAAAAGCTTAGAATTAGAGATAATCCAACCTGCTTTGATGAGAGTTTGCTACCTTATCTAAGACTTTTAGAAGTGATGCTACCCAATGCCAATACTCGGTCCATATGGGAATGTAAAAGTAATTTCGAGAAGAACGTAAACTGAAAAAGGTAATTGTACATTCAAATTCATGAATTCGAAAGCATGACATTCGCTAAAAAGAACTATATAAAGAAGTATCAAAGAAAACAAAACCATAGAAGGAATTCAAAAGGATAATGGAAAACAAAGAATGTACTCTTATAATCATTGCGCTGCTGCCACAAAAATGAGCTGGTCATACAATTGTTCTTTTGGATTGAATCCTTTGTGGTAGAAGTTTGGGTGTCTTGCACACAAGTCATTATGAAAATTATTATCCAAGAGAGTGAGTTTACCTTTTAAAACTTCTCCCAAAATCTGCATCATATCGAACAGCACTATCCAAAACAACAGTTATTGCTCAAAGCTGAAGTTATTAGGAAGAAGTACATAAATAGAAGTGACTTTTAACCAAATGAACAATCGACATACGCTTCTCTTATTCTAAATTTTCCAACCCTAACAGCATAAGAGAAGGCAATTCAGATAAAATATCTCGTTGGCCATTTCACTTGAATGTATTGCATATGCTTCTCTGTAAGAAACAACTTTTCTGACACGCTTTCCCCAACCAAGAGTTGCTTCCTCCTCACTTTAATATTTCTCTCATCTACAAAAGACAAGTGATTATAAAAAGCATTAAGAGCAAGAATCTTGAAAGATGGAGGCCCATATTTTCTCCTTACTTATGGTTATAGAACAATCATTCTAATAAAAGGATTTAGTCCTCCTACCAAAGAAAAGGAGAAAGGATCTATTCCTTTTTTTTTTCCAAATGATAAGTATTGATAATCTAGCGTTAAAAAACTAGGGGGTTATCTCTTCAAAGCAACCAAAAGGGTAACGGCTATCACCATAGCAATCACCACCAATTTCAAGCCATTCCCATCACCATGACAAAGTTTAGTGACATCACAGATTTAATGCAATTGCAGAGAGTAAAGATCAGGTTATAATTGACATAAAGTGAGTGCAGGACATATGTGAAAATGATTCAAAGTGCAAAAGGTCACAAGAGCATTATAGTTTTCACATCAATAACGATCCTGACACTAAAGAATGATCACTTTATCACCAATTGTAACTTCACGGAGAGTGAGAATTATAAATTATTCCCAGTAACTGAAGAAACACCCTTACCAGAAGGATGAAGAAATAAACCATGAGATAGAAGCAATAGTTGATTAAAGGGAGCTCAAAGAAAGTCAAAGACCTCTACAAGACAAGGGCGGAAATGCCTCAATTTCATTTGTTGCCGGACTTGGTCCAAACATTTTGGCTCCCAGATATATACATTCCTATCTTAGTAAAAAGAAAAAAATAATAATTCAGTCCCAACGAAAAAAACTAAGCTCAACAATCATGCCACCTTTTTTTTGAAGAATTAGACAGTATTAGAGGCAAATAAGAACGAGTAAGGAAGGAAAAAAATTGAAAATTAATATGTATTACCTCACTCGGAAAAGTCTGTCCAATTCATTTCTTCAGGAACAGTAATAATACTATCCTCTTTCTTCACAGAGTTTGCAACACATACATCCTTGCTCAAAACAGGAGGTGATTCGCCCCCCCGCTCTTCCATCAATTCATCATTCCATTCGAGGGACTGAAATGTAAATATGGAGAAAATTATCTCAAGAAATCAATATTATGTGAGCGAAAATTCCATTAAACTTATTGAAGTGAAATACATTAAAAGAGCACCCAGATCAAGACAAAATTCATCAATGTGTGGAGAAACATTTTTCATTGCAAATCCTGATGCAGTTATTCATCATTTCCACTTATGTTTTATATCATATCACAAACTATGCAATTATGTTTTAAATCAACTTCTTACCTACTAGAGGATTCACACTACAAATCACCGAGAGATAACCTCTCTGTCCCACCCACCCACCCAAAAAAAAAAAAAAACAAACAAACAAAGAAAATAAAGCCATTAGACCCAAGTTCACTCAAAGAGAAAATTGTGTCATTCTCCAAAAAGGTGTCACACCATAAGTTTTGAAACGGCAGAATTTTAATTTACCAGTCATTACTTTTGCATGAAAGAGGTACATAAAGGAATCAGTTCATAAAGTTGCAACCAGCGAAACATCCACATAAAGGTGTTCAAAACTCAAGCAATTAAGCAAAATGCCCCACATTCACTAATCCGAACAAATCATTCTCTCCCTTAATGCACTCAGTAGAAGCCCTTTGTAAAATTTGAAAGCAAGAAAAGAATTAGAATGTTTGCACTCAGTCGAAGCCCAAAAGAAGGGCCTATAAATAGATATACTTAGTCCCAAAACAATAATGCTTTTCTTGCTTTAAGTTGTCCCTCCTACCTCTTGATTCGAGCAAGTGTAGACCATGGACAATTATCACTCATGCACTCTTCCTCACAACAACAATAATAAGGTTAAAACTTTCATACCAAAGGTCACAATGACAAATACTCCAGTGGGAACGGCAGGACGCGACTTGCTTCAAGAGTCAAAAGGGCCGACGAAGAACTCTCCCTCTCAGCGTCCTCATAAGCTCTCCGAATCCGGCTTGACCTAGAAGCCAAAGTAGCCACTATCACCAAGCCTCCATGCCTCCTGAAATAGAGGTGATAGAAAAGAAAAAAAAGGCAAAGGAGAAATAGAGGTCTCATGGTACCCATACGCCTCTCTCTCCTCCACCACAATATCCCTCGCAGCCATCATGGCATTGCCAAAACCCCAAAACTTAGCACCGCCACCGGTATATCTGGCCTCGCAAACCTCTTTTGCTTCAAAATCCTTGGCTACGTACTCGAGCCTGAAATCGGGACCGAATAAGGAGTAGAAGACAAAGAAGCTCGAGAGGCTAGTCGGCGGCCAGCGATTTCTGGAGCTACAGCTAGAAAGTTAATGACAACGACGAGGACAAAGGAGAGGAGGGAAGCGCTTAGGGTGAGTGAGAGGGCTTGAGACAAAGAGGAGAGGACTGCTTGAGGAAGAGAGAGGTGGAAGCAAGGAAGAAGAAGCGCGAGCTTCGTTAAAAAAATGAGAGAGAAAATGCAACAGGCAGTAGGGCAGAGGAGAGAGAAAAACACAGGCTTTCAGTTTATTTTTTTAATCCACGTCAACGAACACGTGTCGACTTGTTAGTGGGCCAGCTAGGCTTACGCGTACCACGTGGGACGATGACAACCAATGAATATTTTCTCCCAAGGTGGAGTTTTTTATGAGACAAAATGTGAAATTGGGATAAGAGCTAAAGTTGAAGATTTTTTAGGGTATTGGGCTTACATTAAAGACATTAATGTTTTTGACCTAGCCTTGTACTCCTTTTTCAACAAATAATGTACTTAAACCAAAATATATTATCATTAAATAATCAACACGATAGTTCTTGAATGCACCTTAAAATTTGTCATTCAAAAGTATAGATTTGCCACTTTTTTGAATCTGACACCTCGCACCATGTATTTGTTTTTTGTGTTAAGCTTCTGCTTTTGATTTGCTTAAGGGCTAACTACTTAAGAGTATCAATAATTACTTACTAATTTTCAAAATATGTTCATTAATCCAAATTAATTCCGATGGGTGTGGGCCTATCCAATGGATTTACTGTTGGTAGGTTGATAGGACTATGTTTTTTGTTATAGCGTATCGATATTCGCACGCCTCAGACCCTGTATTTAGCACAGTATATTTTATCAAGCCCTGCACATTTCTCTACCCTCTAAGTGTTTTACATCAAAGGATGCTGAGGTCCACGAAGCAATTTTAGGACTTACTCAGTCCAACAAAATAATGTACTTAAACCAAAATATATTATCATCAAATAATCAACACGATAGTTCTTAAATGTACCTTAAATTTTGTCATTCAAAAGCATAGATTCACGCACTTTCTTAATCCAACACCTCACACCATGTATTTGTTTTTGTGTTAGGCTTTTGCTTTCGATTTGCATAAGAACTAACTACTTAAGAGTATCAATAATTACTAGCTAATTAAGAACGACCAATCTTGTGGTGGTACGGAAGGCACGGACTCCGCGAACATCCCGCGCCCCTTTACGGTTCAAATTACATTTATTAATACAAATTAATTCTGGTGGGTGTGGGCTTTGAAGCTTGAATATGAAATTTGGCCCGATACCAAAATGAAGGTACGGGAATGAATTAGGGGCAAGCAAAACGAATCGATTGAATCGGGAATCGTCTAGACTGGATCAAATCGGCCAATTGGGTCTGATTCCAAGAAGTGTCGGTTTAGTTCCCAATTCCCAAATTGGACCGATTTTTTTATTTTTTTATTTACTTTTTAGATATCTCATGCACACCTTCTTTTCTCTTTCGATCTTTTCCTTTTATCTCACAACACTCCTGACTACTCTCCTCTTTCAAGTCTTTCCCTTTCTTTGAGTATTCCCGACAATTTCTCCTTTCAACTTGACCAATTTGACTGAAACCAACTATCTAGTTCCATGGACCTTCGGTCCAGTCCCCGTTTATGAAAACTGGAAATTGATCATTTTGGTCTGATTTCCAATTCTAGGAATTGATCCCTCCGAAATGGATCAACTACCAACATTGGGGCTCCTTCAAATAAGTTTCTCTATCGACAACGGAATATAAATTTTTTATTTATTAGCTCAAGAACTAATGCGATGGTAATTAATTAATTATATTACCCAATATCTCGATCGATTTTAATTTCGACTCAAATAAAAAAAAAAACAAAGGAGAAAATAGGAAAGGGGAAAATAGAAAACGGAGGCTTGGGCTTGTCGTTTAAGACCTGAGACGGCGCGGGTCGGATCGATCCGACAAACCCTCCCTTAAACCTCAGACTGCTCCGACCTCTCCGGTCTCCACCATCGACCGAGGATCAGACTTGCCGCCGCCGCCGCCGCCGCCGCCGGAGCTGCCGCTTGCACAGGTGAGTCCGCGCGCTCAAGCCTCGCGATCCCCGTCCCGCGGTGCTGCTTCGTTGAGCCCTTTTTATGTTTGCTCCGTTCATGGCTGAGTGAACCGATTGATTCGTTCTTCCGTAGCATCGTGTCATTTTGCTCCTTCGTTTGTTTCTGTTCAAGTGCTTTAGGCCGTGATGCTCTGTTCTTGTGGTTTCTTCTATGTTGGATTATGGTACTTCTCATGATATTCTGTAGCACATTCATGGTATCGATGTTTAGTGACGTTCCGATTCTCGGGAAATCGGTTTCGGTTTATTTGGATTAGAAGGAAGACACGGGCGGAGGATTCTGCGGCGGGCAGCAAGGGAGGGGGGCAGAAAAAAGGTGAGAGATGAGAGGGTTGCAGCTCCCGCTGACTCAAACCCAGAAGGTGAGGCTGCAGAGAGCGCTCGAAAAGCTCGAGGCTTTGTCGACGAAGGCCAACTCCAATGCCTCCGTCACCGTTGCCGACACGATCCCTGTCAACTACGAGGACGGCTTTCTCAAGTACTAATGCTGACTTGATTCAGTTTTTATATTAATAGACCTCATAAATTATGTGTTTTGACATCGTATATGATACTTTTACCTAGACGTTCAGTTTTGCTAAGTTCACCTAGTTTTAAAAGGACTTGATTCTGCAAATTTTGAAACTGGCCTCAGCATATTGCAGGGTTATCTTTGCAAGTACACGCATAATCAATTGTCTTCTTTTACGTCTTTCTTAACTGGGTTGTCTTTATTGTGTTGGAAACCAGGGGCCATGGAACCACCGAGCTCAATGGTGAAGTTGTTGCAACGGTTTGTGGAGTAGTTGAGCGAGTCAACAAGCTGGTCTATGTTCGTACTCTGCGAGCCAGGTAGCAAGATGTCAGAATTTTTTCTGGACGAGAAGATGCTATTCGTTTCTTTTCTTATTTTCTTTAGACCTTCTGAAACAAGTCTTCTGCTTCTTCTTCTTCCATTAACATCACAATGAGTGTAGATACAAGCCAGAGGTTGGAGACATCATTGTTGGACGCGTTATTGAGGTGAAATACTCTATGCAATTTCATAATTAGTTGGTGCATACAAATAATCAAGTGAACTTCAGTGTACTTGAACCTTATGTCAATAACTCATGTCAATATGTGCGCATGTGAATGTCGACATGGCCTCGACCATGCATGCTTTATTTCAATTTTCCTTTTCATCGATAATTACCATTATTGGTTTTTGTTTTGCAAAGCTTAACTGCAAGGTAGTATAGGATATTATTCCTCTCTATATGATGGCAGAAGATGGATGTAGATAATTGCATATGCATGATAAATATGTAGAGTTGATTCACTTATATTGCTGGCAAAGATATGCATGATAAAAATGTAGAGTTGATTCATTTAGCTTGCCAGGAAAGGGCTCTCTATTTTGTTCATCAGATAAATGAAGTTTTATATTCCATGTCACCCAATATTTAATATCTGTTTGTAACTTTGCAGCGAAAATGCAAATTATTTTCTCTTGTTAGTGACCTTGGCGTTGACAATTTGCCAGGCTGCAATGTCTCTCTTGCATATCTGCTGAAACCATGTGAAACCTGCATATTCTGTTTATCTATCTTATTGTAACATCGTCTTACCTTTAGGATTTAATGTGAGGAGTTTTCATTCAATTTTCCCAGTTTGTATATTTCAGGTAGCTCCAAAGCGTTGGCGACTGGATATAAATTATAGTCAAGATGCTGTGTTAATGCTTTCTTCAATTAACTTGCCTGATGGAATTCAGGTAACTATGTAGCATGTTCTTTTTCCATTTTTTTCTTTTAGATGCTTTGGCTTTTGTATGTTTTCACAGGTGATATGCAGTCTTTCAGCTTCTCTATGATTTCTGTTGTTTGGGTTTTTTTTTTTTTCTGTGTTAATAGTTATCACACAGATTGAGAATGTTTGGATTTGTGATAAAGTGGAATGATGAGAGCTACTAGTTCTGTAGTCTTTATTCTGTTCAATGAATCTTAGAATGCTGGAAAATCCTTGAAACAGAAAAGCCAACATACGAAGGAAAAAAGTTCTCTATAGACAATGTTTCATACGTGTTGCCAACTCTACCATAAATTTATAGTGTGCATAAGTTAGTTACACCATAGTTTTCAAGATCTGTTTTTGTAGAATACATGATTATGCACAATGTGAAGCACTCATCTTAATCTTAGTCCTTGGAGAGTGATGTCTTCTAATCACTCCTGAGGCTCAATGATTGTCTGATGGGCAGATATAACTTGATTGATATGGGGCCTATGTAGATTCTTAGGGGACATATAATTCTAATGGTTGGTATGATAGTGATTCTTGAACGTGCAATCTGGCTTAGAAGGATTTTCTTTCGTTTTCCTACTTGCAGTTCCGTCAATACTTATCAGTCATATCACATTATTGAGCAACTACCAGATTTTATAATCCTTTACAGACATGCTGCATCCATATTTCTTGGAGTCATGAAGTAGATAAGCTCGCTTTCATACAGATAAGCTTTTAAAGCTCATTGTTGAACTTTCTCTGTTTTCTCCTGCTTTGATTGTTAGAGGCGACGAACTGCAGAGGATGAGCTTAACATGCGCAGTATTTTCGAAGAGAATGATGTCATATGTGTAAGTCAAATTTCCTATCTTTGTGTCTCTTACAATGGTGAATTTGGTCTATGAATTGACTAGCAGATCTTCAGCTTAATGTAAGGGTATTTTTTTTTCCCTTTCAGGCAGAAGTTCGTGGCTTTCAGCATGATGGTCTGCACCTCCAAGCAAGAAGTCAGAAATATGGAAAGGTTTGCATTTTGTGCTTTAGATGCAGAGGCCTGAAGATTTATGTTTTCGTAAACCTGTATCTAGAGAATACAAAGCCTTTTACTGGGGTTATCTGTTGAATGGTTATTCTATTATCCTCTTCTTTCTTTTATGCATGTTTCTTCCGCTTTTCTGTTGTTCCACTTAAGTAGTGTCAGGGAAAGACTGATTTTAGTGCTCAAATTTTTGCAAAGGGAATAAACTGAGGGAATTGGAAACCATGCTTAGGATGAAATAATATATATAAGAAAGTGTTTTTGTGTATTCATTGTGAATGCCATGACTGATTGAAAGTCGCAGTTGAGCTGCAGTTTCTGTTAATATGCTCATCTTCATGCATTTGGACTTGCTCATTGTGCATCATTTCTTTATGCTGTTGATAGAACACACTTGCGTTAACCTTCTCAATTGTACTCTTGCAGCTTCAGCGGGGACAACTTCTCTCAATCCCTTCTTATCTTGTAAAGAGACAAAAGCAGCACTGGCACTACCTAGATGAGTACGGGATTGACCTAATACTCGGTTGCAATGGATTTGTCTGGGTTGGTGAGCACGTGGAAACCAAGGATGAAATGTTGGTGGATCAAGCGGACAAGCCTGATTCACAAACTTCAAAAACAAATGATCACTCCATGAGTCTTGAAGGGCAAGAGCAGACATACACCCCATTGGAGACAAGGCAGAACATATGCAGAATTGCAAATGCCATACGTGTCTTATCTATGTTAGGATTTGTCGTCACAATAGAAGTGGTCATGGAAGTAGTCAATCTGGGTGTCTCCCAGAACATGGACACACATGAGATGCTAGGATCGGAATTTTGTGTATTGGTTGCAGAAAGGGAGGCTGAACGGCGGAGCCAGAAAAAGAACAAGGGATAACTAAGTGTCTGTTCAATGAGTTAGATGTTTCTAATGTTGCCTGGAGAGCGACTGGGTAAGCTAATGAAGTTCAAAGGATTAAAAAATTCTGAAAGTGGCATTGTAAGATGATAGGGATTGGTTTTCTTTTTCCTGTGAATTGTGTATCATCCACGTACGTTTGTTCATTGATTCCTTGCTTCCAATATGCTGATCCAGAGGCGAGCAATCTTCTTTTTTTCTTTTTCCCTTTGTCAACTAAAATTTAGATTTTTGGATTGAATTGTCATTGACATTTCAAATAATCGGAATAATCTGCAAATTCCTAAGAAATTAGAAACCTTTCATGGAAAAAGATAAATGTAGAAATGGCACTTCAATTTCTTCATTGGAGTTTTCACTTTCGTTCATTGTCTTGGACCGCTGTGGTGTTTATTAATTCGAGCCAGCCATTTGTTGAGTGACGATGAAACAATAAACAGAAAAGAAATCAATCTGGATGAGTGAAGATGATGTCTGAGGATATCTAGAAATAGTTCTATGCTCAATCACCGAAGAGAAAACATTTCTGATCATCATTACAGTTGTGGTTGATACCATTAGATTTACAAATTCCCCTTCCTATTTTCCCATTGATATGAAAATCAAGAGCCGTCTCTGAAATCGCATGAGTCTAGACATTAAAGGTTGCCCTACCTAGAATCTTGTTCACACTCCTTGTCCCGGAAGATAGGAAAATTCAGTTTAGCGGCAGTACGTGGCATGAACCAGTCTTCATATACGAACCTGTAAAAGCCAAGGCCACTGAATGACAACGTTTTGAGCCAGTTTGCCTTCCAGAAATGAAATACAGGAGGAAAACTTTTTATCCTTGCATGCAGAGAGAGCTGTGGTGTTCTGAAGAACTTGTACAAGCAGGACAGATCGATAATGTCTAAAGACATCAAGAAGACAAAGGCCAGTCTCCAAGTTTGATGGTTCGGCTAATCTGCTGATACATCTAGCATTATGTCTCCAGATGACATGCAAGATTTGTAAACACAATCAACCATTGGTGAGACCATAGCAAGAATAAACTTCTCACTACCAAAAAATACAGAAAATGACAGCTAAATGGTAAAGTGCAGCTCTCAATCAGTACAATGAGTTGTACCTCAGTTGAAGATGGTTGTGAGGTGCATCCAGATTTTTCTGCATATTTATTTCCCTAGAGTTTTGCGAGCTGAAGTGGTATTCCAGTTTTTTTTCTCCTCCGTCCTGTATTCTTAGCCGTACTTTCGTGCACATGATTGTATACAGATCCAGCAGATTCTCTCGACCTCCGTCACCCCGTAAACAATGACTTCTGCCCACAAATGTCAACTACAGGTGACCTAAGTTTCCGGGATACACTTTACCCTATCCCAGAGACTTAATTAACAAATTGAGAGGGAAAAGTTAAAGTGATAAATAAAACAGCATCCCCAATAAAAAATCGAGAAAACCGCAATGAGAAGGTATGTATGTTGAATTAATGATAAGAAGCAAATAATGCAGGCAAATAGGAAGTAAATATGCTTACCCTTTCCTTGGCAGACGAGATATGATGACAGTAACTTGCAAATCCTTGTATGTTTTGTATCTCGTACCTGCAAGTGTACTACTAAAGTTCGAGAATGCTAGATGACTGATATGAGATCCTTAAAGAAAGTTCAAAAGGCCACAGAAAGAATTGCTAGACATGTCAAAATCTTGCAAGGAAAAGTTGTCTGAACCTTTTGCTGTATCTAAGGCTCCTCGGAAGAGGAATCATGATCATTGATCGACAACTCTGGATATTACCGAAATTGTAGTGCACCATAAGAACCATTACCTGATGAGCATCATCAAAAGGGATATGGAATGTGCTGTTCGGAAGGACGCAGAACTTCTGAGGTGTTCCCAGGTTCTTCTCATGAGAACTTGAGGCAAGATAAAGAGGACTGCTCTCCTTGAGGAAAGAGGACTGCTCTCCTTGAGGCCCACAAACATATCTTCACAGGAATGCAGGTGAATTGGTGTGCAAGCCACAGGAGAATATGTATGTAGCCATACGTCAAACCATTGATACATGAAAAATGACAAAAATATGATGCTCTGAAACTTTGTTGAAAGCGAAAAAACGATGGCACCACATTTGTCCCGTGCAAGAGTGAGCCTGCCTCTGTTATGTGAGAAGAACCTCCTATTCCATAGTTATCTTGTGGTAGCTCGCCGATATTCCTCACTAGTGGTAAACTTGCGCCAGAAACCGAATGTCACCGTCTTCTAACAGTGGATAAATCGTTGAATGTGGGTCTGAATTTGCCAGCGAGATACTAATTAGAAAGAAGCAGAAAAATAAAACAGAATGACAATGCTAATGCAGCATTTTGACAAACGTAGGAGGAAAAGGACTTTGAAAGAGACTTTCTTTTCCTTCGGGCTACACCTAGCAGGATGCTCAACAATCCCATATATCCTATCATATACAGTTCTCAACACTCACTTTGCTGATCCAAGTGATGTGTCAAGTACGTGAATAGAAGTCTATTCTTTTCATTTCAGCTGAGACCGACCGTGTGAATTCCATAGTGCAAAGGAATGCGTAAAAAACAAGAGAAGAGCGCACTGCTGTTGTGGCAAAAGTGCAGAAGCAGACCTTGACTTGAGCGCCAAGAATCGACAATTGCAGAGATGAGGAAGGTGAAGATAAAAAATAAAAGGAAGTTAGAGTCCAATCATTGTCCAATCATGAGCACTTGTCGCTGGTCCCTCCATCCCATTGAAAGTGTTTGCTGTCAAAAAACTTCTCGTGCCATCAAAATGGCATGTCAATGTTGGAGTTCCAGATGATGATGTCGACTCAGTTATGGTTGGGCTTTTATTCAGTTGGCTGATGGCAGAGGAACTTTCACAGACAAAAGCAACAGCGACATGTTTAAACATTCTCCCATGTTAGCTGAGTGTAATTTATTAGTTGATATAGGGAAAAACAAAACAAGTCGCCTATCCAGGGTAAGTCCTTGGAGAGTGACATCTTATATCATACTTGTAATTCAATTAACTGTATGCCATGTAAAACCTCCGGGAACGCAGTTCTATAACACTGGTTACACCAGTGTATTCTGTGGGATGAATTACTTTACCTTCAGTGCATGCAATTTGGCCGGGGAGGTTGCTCTTCCTATTAGCATTGCATGCCTGAGTTGTCCCATGACGTTATCGAGCTAGGGGTATATAGAAAGATCTTATGGTCCTTCACAGTTAATGCCTATGCATATGTGAGTTTATGAATCATGAAGCGGACAGCCACATCAGATTTCTCATATAAATGAACTTCCAGACTCATGGTTGAGTTACTCAGTTTATGTGCTACTCATAGTTTAAGGTTCTGCCTGAAGTAATTCATGTTTGGCCCCTAAACAAAAGTAATGCTTAATCTGTCTGCCTTTCAGGCTCAATTTCGCAGCTTCCAGAAAGATGATCCACACCTCCGAACACAAAATAAAAAATATCCTAATGTTTTGCTTTGTGCACTTCAGATGCAATAAAAATGTATAACTGTCTCCAGACTGTAGATGAAGGTGAACCCAAAGATGGTTCCTCTATATGCAATCATATACATCAAACTGACTGATCGAACATCGGGGTAGGCAGTTGCTAAAAATTATATTTACGAGTCTGGCTAAGTTCTGTTATTGGACAAGGACACAATGCATTCCAAGTTCCCTCCATCCCTCATTTATGTCCCCTTAACACCCCACGGGACATTATCAGTCAGAAAGTGGCTGCAAGGACATCAAAGCTCATCCTTCCTAGAAGCTTGGAAACATTCCTCATCCCAGTAGTAAGGATACTTCAGTTTTGCAGCAGTATGAGGCATGAACCAGTCTTCATATATGAACCTGAAAAATGAAGGTTGCTCAATAGAAGTTTAGTCTGCTAACTAAAAGTAAAAGGACTGAGAAAAATTGATGAGGCTCAGGAACAGCAAATGGAGTGCAGGAAAATGAAGTTTTCATCCATACAATAACAACACCCGTCAATTTTCAAAAAACTTGCAGAGCTTGTAGAGTATTTTCTTAAGAAAGTAACGAAGTAATTGAAAGTGCAGAATCATCACACAAAAGAAAATCTAGTTCAAGCTAGAGGTTTACCAAATATCACATTACACCTGACATCATCTCTGCCAAAGCAGCGTAAGATGGTAAAAGAGGGATTCTAAAACATCCCAGCGAGGTCAAAAATTATAACTATAAATTGCAAGTTCAAGTAGGCCTTGCCAATCACAGCAATAAATTCATTCTTAGTGGAAGATGGTCATCAGGTCCATGCATTTCTATCACTACACTTTTGAGGGCCAAAGCAGTTCTGCAGTTGTTTTGATTCTTTCTAGCATACTCTTTTCTCTCAGTGTCATCCATATCAATGGCATTGAGAGTCGTCCTTTCTCTTGATCTTGAACCCTGTCAAAACTAACTTCTGCCACAGATTGGACCAATACACCTGAAGTCTACCAAAGAGATTTATTAGGCAATTAACAGGCCAAAAAAGAAAAGCCAGTAGGGCCAAGATACTGTAAAGCCAGAAGCGTGAAAAAAATACAAACAGAGAATGAACAATAAGAAGTAATGAGTCTCAGCAAAGAAAGATAATTTGCTTACACTTTCACTGGTGGACGAGATATGATGACAAGAACTTGCAAATCCTCATGTTTGTTTGTATTCCATACCTGCGAATGTATAGCTAAGTCTAGAATACTTGAAGTTTGACATAACTTTGGAAGTGCCTATCAGATGCAAAAGAAAACTGATAACATTATTTAACAAAAAAAATATAAGACGAAAAGCATGACATTGCAATCTCAAATAGCAAAGACCTTGAACCATTCCTTCCATAGAAAGATTAAAGACATTGAATCAGAGCTTCAGCAGCTTTTCAAATTGCCTGAAATGAAACACCCTGTCGCCCCTCAACCAAACACCTCCCCTCCCCCCACCCCCCCCCCCCAAAAAAAAAAAAAAAAAAAAAGAAAACCTCCTCTCCTCCTCAAAATAAGAAAAAAAGAGGATGCGAGTAATGCCTTCTTTAGCTGCCAGACCCATCACACAAACTAATCTGAGACAACCTGCTAAATAGGTGAGTAATTGTTAGAATATTTAAATAATAAACCATGCCTTCATTTAACAACTTAAGCTTTTAGAACAGTTGGCAGTGGTCCCACAAAATCTCACATAGTATTAGAGCTAGGAGGTCCTGAGTTCGAATCTTCCAGGCCCCTATTTGCCTCCCCAATTAAATTTCCACGCTTAGTACTAGGCAAAAAGACCAGACTAAGCGTGAGGGGGAGTGTTAGAATATTTAAATAATAAACCACGCCTTCATCTAACAGCTTAAGCTTTTAGAACAGTTGGCAGTGATCCCACAAAATCTCACAGTAATAGTAATCTTTAGTCGTTTTATTGAATGAATCAGATTATAAAGCTAGTTCTGGTCCTCATTATGTGACGGAGGGATGCGCTTGAAGACCAAGACCCCTAATACCCTATTTAAAACTCGCAAATTCTCTCAGAAGACACCTCAAGAAAGTGCATATATAGTGGGCCAAGAACTCCACATATCAACAAAATTGAAGATAAATAGGAATCTTTACCTGGTGAGCATCATTAACCGGAACGTGAAATGTGCTGTTTGAAAAGATAGAGAACTCTTGAGGTGTTCCAGGGTACTTATGAGTATCTGAAGCAAGATAAAGAGTACCACTCCCTTTGAGGACAACAAAAATTTCTTCACAAGAATGCCGATGTATTGGTGTGCGAGTCCCCGGAGAAAAGGTTTGTAGCCACACCTCAACCTGTTGAAGCACATAAAATTACAAATACATGATGCGGAGAAACTGTCCGTCATCTGAAACATACCCACTGATGGAGCACAAAAGTAGGTTCAAGAATATATTGAAGGTGGATCAAGATGAAGTGAAGCCTGTAAAAAATGCACACTCATTGGATGGAACGGTAATTTGCGTTATTGGTTTAAATATATAAATGACAAAATCAAACATTTTATGAATTTTTGAAAGACAGAAAGATCTCTGAGGACTAGTCAGGCCATTCCATTGTATTGACAATTTCAAAAAGCTGTTCATACCATGCCCAAAGCATAGTATCATACGATGGCAGTCGGGCAAGTATGCCCCCGTCATCTAGTGACAATATGTTTTTATTCTGTATAAAGATGTGAGCATACTCCAATGAAGTTTCAGAAGGAATTACATATTGAAACCTATCTATTTAACCTCATTCCCTGCCTTTCACTAAGCTAGCACTAGCCAAGTCATTAAGCTCTTGCAGTGTGGTCACAGTCGCCCTTCACTGGCTTAAAATAAATGGGGGAACAAGAAACTGCATCCAGAAGATATCAAGAATAAAACCCTCAAAAAGGGTACCTCTTTCATCCCATCCATGAACGAACCTGCAACAGTTATGTGAGATAAACCTCCTCTTCCATAGTTGTCTTGTGGTAGCTCACTGATGTTCTTCACTAGTGATAAATCTGCACCAAAAACGAATCACCACTTTGATATTCTTGTAAAAGAAAAATTCAAGTATTGAAGGAAGGAAGTACTAGAAAATAGGTGGCCAGTGCACTCATACTTGGTAAAAAATGTTGAATTTGACTTACAAATTTGCCAGCAACTTTGCAATAGAAGCGAAAGGACGATACAGAAAAACGATTTCATGGTTCATACCAATTACTACAATGTCGGGTAGAAGAATAGTGATGAAGAATCACCCCAAGAGTTTTTAAGCCTCATCCAACCCTTAATACAAAAGTGCTTGAAGGCTGCTATGTTCAATTCTGCTGGCAGAATATTAAGAGTCATTTTCTTGTACATTTAATGAGAATTTCTTGCTCCAAACTGTTCCCACAGTATATGGTCGGAAAGCCCTACATGACTAGTTTTTAATGCACCAAGTTTCATGCAATTTGGAGTATTCCAGAAAAAGTTATGCTCAAATTTCTATGCGCTGCTTGATTTACCCCAACAATGAGTCTTAGTAATTCAATGAATTTCTCGGGTGCTATGCATATCATTTAGTTCCTGGAGTCTTCTTGAGTCAAAAATTAATCTTCTAATTTATGTTTTGTCTGGGAATTGTCGGTCTTGTCTGGGAAAATAAAAGATAAGGTGTCTTGGAATTGTCTACTTGGAAGGATGTTCCAAGTTAAGATTATATAAACCCATCCAACGCTTTCTTGAGGGTTAGAGTGTTTTGATTGATGACATTTCAGATATGATCTCTTGGATTAGAATGACACCAAAACTCTCTCTGACTCCTCGGGTAGTAAAAAGAACCGCAGCAAAATACTTAACATTCTACACTACATTAAACACAGTTCTCAACACTGTCACTCTACTGCTAACCCAAGCCACACTACTAACTATGAAGCCCGCATCAGTCGAATGAGACCCATGATTAATCAAGAAAGAAGAAACCGACCCAATAGTCAATCTCCCCAACCGGGAAACCGTACACTGCCACATAAATCAGACCGGTTTCCGCAACATCAGGAACGTAAAGGAAGTAACTTGAACATCCCCAAATGACCATACCCTTGTGCCTCCAAGTCCTCAATACATCGATTCCCAGCGAGAGGAAAAAGAAAAGTAGCCCCCACTGAAAAAGAAAACCAGCCTACGTCTAAGCAACCCCTCTCAAACGACGTTGTCAACCACAGACAAAAAGGGAGCTACTCTCCAGGGGACGATGGAAAACATCGAACTAAGAAAGAAACGACGGAAAGCGTCCCGATGATTCCCGAGCAAGAAAGGTGGCTCTTTTCCCTAGATGGGCAAAAGGCGCGAAAAGCCGAACCTTGAGGCGACGACGAGCAGTGAGAAGCGCCGAGACGGCGGCGAGGAGGAGGAGGAGGAGGAGGGCGGCGGCGGCGAGGGCGAAATGGGGCCGGAGTCCGGCCATCGTCCGACGGCGGTCTCTTCTCGATTCTCGGAGCAACTACGCAGAACGCTTGCGAATCCAAGACCGGATTTTGGAATGGGAAAGGAAGGATCTTCTCTTTTCTCGAGACGATTCTCGAACCTTTTTTTCTTTTCAGTTATACGCAGGTTCCGCTGGACCGGTTTTGTGGCGACCGTTAACATTTATGGGTCCCACGTCAGGACCTATCGAAATCGACCGGTTTGCGGCGCACCCGATCCGGTGGATTCGGATCCAGAAAAGAATTTCCTGTGAGATCCGTCCAAGTGGACCAATATGACATTTCACTGTGGAATATAAAAATATCGCAGGATGCTCTAATTAAGTTGGGCTGGCTACTTTTATGCTCTATTTTTTTTTTTTTTTTGTTATAAAACACAATCCCTTTTGGTTAACTAATCAAATGACACATAATGGATGAAGATTATATATATATATATATATATGATGGATTTACCTGATATATTATTATTATTGATCAACGATAAGAATGTACAACTTTTCAATTATGCATCACTTTAGATAATTTGACAATTTGTTAAATAGTATGAAATTGTGACCTGAATTTTATTTTATTTTTTTTTTGCAATCTTAAAAATGATATAGTAACACAATGCAATTTTCACAAAAACTCTAAATTTAATAGAAATGAGCCGACTCAAAAATGAATAAGACAACATCATTGAGATCATGGAGGACTTTTTTCCCCTCCTTTTGTGTCTAGTTTGACTTTGGTTCAATTCAAGAAGTAAAGCAAAAGTAATCGGAATTCAAACACTAGGGATATGATGGTGATTTGATTCCCTAAGAGAATGTAAATAACACCAAATTTGGTCAAAAACTTAATGACCTCTTTAGTTCTTGACACTTTAATTTAACAAGTTCTTAATCCAGTTAGGATTGAATTTAAATGTGTGGAACCATGAACCTAATAATTGAGTCTCTTGAAACTGGTTTGGAGCTGAATGAATTCCCAAATGGACCCACGAGAGACAAGAGGGGATAAGCATTTATGGAAAAAGACAAATGGTGAACGAGCATGAGAAAATAGAAAGATACAATGAGAGGCATTCTATATATGTGACCGTCTCACTCCACAAAGAAATGGAAGCTTTGGTTTGGGAAAAATCTTAATATTCATTCTTGTGCTTTTTATGATTTTACTTTATGTACTTTAGTTTTTCTAAATATGTCATTCTATTTGTATAAAATATATAATTGAGTCTCCATAATAGATTAAAATAAAAATTTTCCTTACTTCAAAAAAGAGCTTGTATAGCAAGAAAATAGTGTCAATTGAAAATTGGGCTTGATTGGCTTCAACATGGAGCCGAATTGGTCTACATTGATTATTGACTTTATTTTCATGAACTACCTGGAGATTGACCGATCTAAGCTAATTTCCCGATCAAACCAGGATACATGCACACTCCTCCTCATCGTCACGGATGCATCTTTTACTTGAGGCCATCTCTCAAGACTCTTCTTGCTTATCACCAAAGTACTTTCTTGGCACGTTTGGCTTGGGGGATTGCCATTGCCACACTCAATAAATCTCATTCAAATAATAAATATATAAAGAAAATAAAAATGCAAACTTTCAAGTTGACGATAATGCCCTCCCTTAGAACGCGCGGCTTTATTTTTAACCTCCCTCAGCAAGCATATTCCAGTTTAACATCCCAAAGGCAAAGGCACCTCTCCCCAGAAGACAAATCCCATGCGTTGGGGCCGAAAAAAACCCAGCTTTACAGCAAAAAAAATCGTTCCTTTTTCCCTTTTTTCATTATTTTAATCTGATTTCTCACAACCCATTTGTCTCGAAAAGCCCCACATGCATCAGATCACAAGCGCGGGACGAAAGATCAAGAATTCAGTGGAAATCTTGATGCTTTAGAGCTCCCGGTACGCAGATTTCCTTGCAAATCTCTGTCGCTACGGCACTAAATCGTCGTGCACGTTCGAAATGTAAGAACGAGCAGATGGGATAAGACGTGCGGTTGAGACTGGTGGTTGCGTGTGTTCGTTTCCCCCGTAGGAATTCTCTTCGGGGGTTGCATTCCGACCATATCAACGTCGAGTTCCGGTTTTATTTTTTTCTTATTTTTTTTTGCCACGACCATTTATTTGGGAAACTAACGGGAGCCGGTTCTTGTTTCCGTTCTCCCCTTTTCTTGGATTATTGTTGCAGAGGGCGAGGGAGGCTCCACTTTCCGGGATTCGAATTGGTGGTTGCTGGATTACGGGGGGGAGTTCCGTGACATGGGTTTTCGTGATATAGGTTGAGATCGAAAACCCAAGTTGTTAAAATTCGCAGAACGCTATATATAGGAGTTTCATCGCGAGTTGAGAAAGGGAAGGAAAATTTCACAATGGGGCACTTCATTTCTGGAGTCTTGTTGCCTCTGCTGCTTTTGGCAGGTAGGAGTTGTCCTCTGTCTTCAGTGTGATTTTGTTTCTTGTATATACTAGCTAGAACATTGGGGAAGGTTGGAGATATTGTGCATGTTGTTGTTTCGTCATGCTTTATGTTTTGGCAAGCTGTTTTGTAGAATCTTAATGCAGGGTTATAGTGAGCTTTTATGCAACTTCTTGTGTAGGGCCATTGCTGTTGGCTTTTCTGTACAACATTCTATTTTTCTCTCTAAAGTAGGCTTGTCATGTGTTCGCTGTAATTCCAGTGTAGCTTTGTGGACTGGATGTAGGTTAAACGTTAGTGTTTTCTGGAATAGGTATTTGTTTTTCTGGTGCCACTTTGTCAGGTACAAATGAAAGAAGTTCACTTTCGAGGATACCTGCTTACATATGCATGTGAATTTTAGGATTTCCCCCTCCTTCTTTATCTCTCTCTTTTGGACTAATGGTGGACTTTTCCCTAATCAATTTGCTGATTAAGGACCCTGGTTGTTTTCATTGGTTGCTAATAGAGAAATAGGTTGTCCTTTTCTTTCCTGTTTTTCCTTTTCTATCTTTTGCAGAGTTGTTCATGATTACTCTCCCTTTTGAAGCTTACAGTATGGCATGGTTGCTTTTTTTTTTTATGCCATATTAATATTATCAACTTCATGTGGTGCAGCTGCTTTAATCAACTGGAGTTTGATATGTCTGGCAGATTTGATTGCATTCCTCATATTTCAGTTTAATGTGTCCAAATTGGGTAAGCTACATTTTTCCTGTCTCTTATGATGTGAATCCTTGTTCCTGATTGAGCAATCTTCTCCTCCTTCCTCTTCCATGTTTAATGGGTACATTTTATGAATTGGACATTTGAAGGAAAGAGATGCTCCTGAATGAGAAACCACAGCTGCAAAATCCATATGGTGCATAAATTTCATACATCATGCTAATGGAAATTGATTTCTTGTAGTCTCCCTTAGTGATTTTCCACTTCTAAGCAAATCTTTTGCATCTTAATGCTATTGTCATGTTTGTTTCTCAGTAATTTTGTTGCTTTAAAGTTATCCTGTCTAACTCAACGGGTTTGTTGCAATAGTTTCCACCTGTTACTTTATTTGGAATTTTTACGTGTACAAACATGGCATTTGTTTTACTCGTAGGCTTTCGTCGTCAGAGGCCTCCCTGGTTGCTGTGGTCCATCATCATGTTTTCAATACTAGTAATGCTCTGTGAATCACTATTTCTTATCATATGGGCTATTTATGGGGGAAGATGGAGCGAAGCAGATGCTTCATGGGCTAAGCTTTTTGGATTCCTGACGTGAGAGTTTATTTTTTAGTGTCTGTTGTTCTTTTTAATAAATCATGTCTGTTTTTTCTGACATTCTTCACGTTTGGTATGTATGCAGAGTCCACTCCTGGAAAAAACCCTCAGCAATTTACTTTTTGGCATTACACCTTTTAGCAGTAACTGTTGCTTTTCTCCAAATCAACTGGAATAGGTTTGGTCCAATTATATCACCAGATTCGTGTTGGGGTAGCTTTGTGTCTGTTATTCAACATTTGGGTGAGTAATTGTAGGAGACAATTTAGTATGTCTTCTTAACTTCTTTAATTAATTAGCATGTCATAGCAAGTTCGTAACTTACTATCTGTAAATGTTATCTGAGACATCTTGAAAATTATGCGGCTGATCTAATATATGGAGAAGATGAGTAATAGTGAATTCAGTTCTACTGGAAAACTCTAATTTGCCGTGGCTTATAAGGATGAATTTCATCCCATTATGTCCTCATGTTTATGGCAGAGGCTTTTATCAGTCAATGCTACAAGTTTGGAGAGGCCTCTGTTATATTACCTATTTTAGGTGGCTTGGTGGATACAGTAGAGATTACCAGAAAGATAAAGACCTAAGAATTGAAATGCAATCTGTTGATAATTATTCTTACTACCCATAGATGAGTAAACTCTGCAATAAAAACCTTGACTGTGGTTTTTTTCACGAACTTTGTATTCTAATGTCATGCATATGTAAGAAGGTGCAATTTTAAGTCCAGTGTTAATGCCTTATAGGAGGTAGACCATTAAAGAGCTGAGGTAATAGAAAGTTAGTGACAAATCTGTTTGTCGTGCTAATGTGGGTTGGTGCTGTAACTGTTAATTATTGATATACACTTTACTTAGGTCTGTTTTAATGTCTTTGCAAGAGTGAGACAGCGTCAAGAAGAGGTTGCTTAGGACTTTCTTGGTTCGTCAAATATCCTAGGGTTTATGTTAAGAGGTTCAACAAAAGTGAAACCAAGAAAGTTTTGCGCAATCTTGCTTTGCCTTCGTCACCCAGACGCCTAGCTGGAATCCACACTTGCATTGCCCTATGGTTTTAGGTACTTGTCAATTCACAGCCATCAAGTGCTTCTGAGGAAGTCCAGATGTTAGATGATACATATGGTATACTGCAACTCTGCTATTCATGCAAAGCTGTACAAATCATCTTGCATCAAGTGGGCTTCTAGCTGATTAAAAATAATCTTTGGTGCATTGGCAGCATCAGTTGTTAAGCTAGCAGATATCCTGTTACATGTTATTGTGAATTTGGTTTCTCCCTCTTGATAATGGGTTCGTGACTTTGACTTTGGTTGTAAGAAGAGTATATTCTTCTTCTTCGGTGAAGTAATATTCTACACGAGGGATAAGCTTTTGTAAGAAGAGTTAATAGTCTTTAAGTTTGTTTTTTGCCCTCCAACTGACAATTTTGCTTGAATTTTCTTTTACCTGTCTGTCTTACAATATCATAGGTTCCCGACTGAGGATTGCTTTCTGTTTGGTGTTGCCTGCCATCCAGCTTGTTGTGGGAATCAGCTACCCTTCATGGATTTCTCTGCCATTTTTTGTGGGCAGCTGTGTTGGCCTTGTAGATTGGTCTCTAAGTAGCAACTTTCTTGGTTTATTCAGGTGACTTATTCAGTGGCATGCAGAGTTTCTCTTCTTTTGCTCATTCCATTTGCACAACATGCCTGCTCTTAATGAATCTAGTGCTTTGCAATTATATGGTTTTGAAGGTGGTGGAGGGCACTTCAGCTTTATGCGGGCTTCAACATTGTTCTGCTTTATGTGTATCAGCTTCCCGTAGACTTCCCTGAGATATCAAATTGGATAGCTGACTTCATTGGTTTATATAAAATATCTACTACTACTGAGTGGCCAAAGATTTGTTCTGGTCTTTCCCTTGTTCTTTTCTATATGATGGTACGTAGCTTCGAGTTCTTTGATCAAATGACTCCTGGTTGAGATCAGTAACATAGGTCCTTGTTGAGACAATTTGATTGTTGTGATCTCTGTCATGTGTTGCATTTTTATCTCATTCTGTGATCAACTATATCTTTTTCTAGAAAAAACTTTATTGATTGCCTGTTTGCTGGGTTTTTTTTTGGAGTATTATGCAATTACAAGGGTTACTTTTCTCAAGTTATTGGACCTCTTGGAACGGAAGCACTTTCATTTAGTCGTTTAATTGGAGAAATGTTAGATCATCTAGCCAATGACAAATTGTAATCCTTCAGTGGTTTTTTGTTGACCTTAAAGTTGCATTTGGACATTGATCTCATGTTTCAGCTCTTTAACTAGCATAGAATGGATACCTGCAACATTTCCTTTGATTCATCAATGTTGCAGTCATGCACATTGGATAGGAAATAGAACCTATTACGAAATTAAAATTGCAGTAAGAGGTCAAAACATAATTGATGCTGTGAATATATAAGAGCATCATGTGTACAGTATATATTCACTCACAACAAGAATTCACTTAAGTCAAGATCTGGTCCAACTTTGCTTTCTTTCTCATGATTGGAAACTGTTATGTTGACAGTTTAACCATTTTTATTTGAATCGTTTATAAAACCCCTGATTGTTTTTGGTTGGGTGAGTGCATTTGTTGCTTTCATGTGGTTATAAGTACTTTTCTTTTTACTGCAGCTATCCCATGTCAAATGTAATTTAGAGGAGATGGATCTCATTCTATCAACAAACGAGAGTAGTTTGACAGAGCACCTTCTTCCTTCCAATTCATTTTTCATTCGTGAGTCGAGGTACAGTTCCTTATTAGTTTTCTCCCCAGTCAAAGCTCTGTATTTTAAGTGATAATTTCTGTTTTTTACTGGTATAATAAACAAGATAGAACAATAACTGCATCTACATATTGCCTGAGCTCTTAATCATGCAACTGTGATATTCTTCTTCTTCTTCTTCTTTTTTTTTTTTTGGGGGGGGGGGGTGGTGTGGGTTATAGTGTATGATGAAATTTGACACTCCGCAATATATTTTCCCTCTTAATAGTCTTTAACAGTTCCTACTGCTTAATATGAGAGGCTTTTCTTGCAGTTGCATTATACGTTCTCTGATCTCTTTTTTGTCTTTCCAAGTAAGTGTAAGTTTCTACATGGGATGGATGTTCCATGAGGTAATGGCAAATTATATGTAAGCAACCTGAATAATGGGTCATGCCTAATATATTTCTAATTTAATTAATTTTGGTCTTATCACAAGGTCTGTCAATTTTGCATCTGTTCAATCCGAGAGCGTGGGCATCTATCTTAGTTTATTGTTTAACTCCAGAGGTTCCTACATGAAATCACTATATGGATAAAGCATATTATGTATTGTTGCAGCATGTGTTTGCTGTCAAGTTTAGATAGGTGAACTTTGAGTTATTATCACCTGCCCAGATCCATGATTCCCGAGGGAGGCTTTGCACCTAAAATCGACATCAAATAATATTTACAGTAGCGTAATTTCACATCTCATGTCTACTTTTTATGTTGGATAACATCTTAACCTTTAATTGCATCCAAAAGATATTGGAAAAGGCATTCTAACACGATCCCTGTGTCTACTAAGTGGAATGCGAAGTGGAGATTGAAAACATACATGTCATTGAAAGTGGTTGCTTATTCTTTATAATTGAGCCGTGGGAGGACAGTAGCTAACTAGAAGTGATAGTTGTAAATTAAAAAATTTTGTTTTTGCATATATAGTCTCTTGAATGACTTCGTCTCTACCTCCTTTACCTGGGATCAAAGTCTAGCTGCTACAGTTTGTCTAACTGTCTTTAAAGGAGCAGACAGTTTGAACTTTAGAATATTCTTATGCCACGTTTGGCTTGAAATACCTTTATAATTGATTAATTACATTGTCTAATTACAGATCTGGCGTAAGACATACCAATGTGCTATTGAGGGGATCAGTTTTTCGAACCTTCAGTATCAATTTTTTCACATATGGTTTCCCGGTACACATTGCTAAAACTGCTATTTTATCATGCTCGCAATTTGTCTCTTTCTGATAATATGCGTGATAATTGTCTTCATTCCTTTTTTTTTTTCACTTTAGAGCATAATCCTGATTCTTAGCGTTGGCTGAATCCTCTTTTAAGGAAAAGTCTTTGTTTTGTCCTGCACAATAGTGTTTCGTATTTAACATAATATTTATAATTAGCTGTTCTCTGCTTTCTTTCAGATGGGAATACTGATACCAGTTAAATCTAGATTATAATGGATGAGTTCTTTTTGCTTTTTCCTAGACTAATTTGCTTTCATCTTGCTGTCAATCTTTTTAAAGGTTATGCCTTTAATAATACCAACCATTCAGCATTCTGTGTGATGTATTTGTTGCTGATAAGATGGAGCTAGTCAGTCCCTATGCTCTGACCTTAATCTTTAGCAGGCAAAATAATTCCTGACTTATTGCGCCTCTTCTACCATTAAATGGACGCAATACATGTGCCGTCGATCTAGCTAACCTTTTCTGTCATTAAATTGAGCAAATTGAATGAAAAATTTCATGCTTTTCCCATTCTAGTTATGTATGGTCCTAACTTCTTACGCTGGCTTGAATCTCAATCCCTATAACTCACATGCCAAGTGGTTTGGGAAGATTAAAATTTGCTAGGAAGGAAATATTAGTTAAAATGCTTTAGAGTGATAAAGTCGAACACCTGGCATTCAACTGATGTACAACTAACTAGCTTTCAACTGATAGCCATTAGAGGCTTCATCTACATGATGGTCAGTAAATTCAGCTAAATAAGAATTTAAACCAAAAGCAGGTGGCATGTCACCTAGTGAGGGTATTCCAGATCTACATCAGCCATCTCTGTGATTGATTATGGATTTTTTTATTTTTTTTTCCAGAAGTAAATGTGATAATCATTTGGTTGATTCAACAGACACTTCTGATGGCCAGTTGTCTTTGGAATAAGACAGGACTGCGCAACTTATGCTCCATATGGTGCCTGTCCAAAACTGAAAGTACTCAAAGTTCTCATTTGATTATTAAAGCCTTAACTTCAGAACTGTGATATCATTATTCAGGGTTTACTTTTCACTGAAAAGGTTTTGCTTGTCTGAGGTGTGCCATGTGTGATTTTCTCTGAAGTCCATACCATGCCTACAGTTTTTCATTTTTGAGATATGAGCACGAGGGTTAAGCGCTCAGGTGCTTGTGCACTTGTTTCTCAGTAATCTAGTTGTATGTCTCTAAAATTTTGTATTGAACATGACAGGTCTCCTTGTTTGCCCTCTCATTTTGGAGTTTCCATTTTGCCAGCATATGTGCCTTTGGCTTACTTGCATATGTTGGGTACATTGTTTATGCGTTTCCTTCTTTGTTTCGATTGCATCGATTAAATGGGCTTCTGCTGGTCTTCATTCTCTTGTGGGCTGTGGCTACATATGTATTCAATGTAGCATTTGCCTTCTTCAAATGGAAGCTTGGGAAGGTATCTCCCTATTTTGCATTAAGTTTTACATCCTCTTCTTAGAAACTACTAGAGATGTTAATTATTGATGCATGTTCAGGACACGGAAATCTGGGAGATGGTTGGTTTATGGCATTATCCAGTTCCCGGATTCTTTCTTCTTGCTCAATTCTGTCTCGGTGTTTTAGTTGCCTTGGGAAATCTTGTGAACAACTCTGTTTTCCTCAGCTTATCTGATGAGTATGGGCGACATCCAAATGATGACTCTTATGGAGAAGGTAATTTTGGGAAGAGTTGGAGGAGTACTGTTATTTATTTCATCATGGGGATTGGCTAGTCATCCTTGCCATATGATTTAATGTAATTGCTTTAGCTTGATAGTTTACTTTTCATTTGCGTGCATGGACCTTATGCATTGTTGTTCTTCCTGGTGTAGCCAATGTTGTTTTCAACATTCTGCAAATAATTTTTTGCTAGCAACAGGGATCAATTTGAATTAGATGCCAAGGCAATTGAAAAGACTGTAAAAGGTGGACTTTGTTTGTCATGTGTTGCAAAATACGGATGTATCAGATATTAATGCTCTAAGTCGATGACAAGACAAGTTCATTAAATTCTAGAGAGGAATACCTGCAGTTGTATGGCATATATATTTTCAGTCAGGGAAGTATGTTGCTGAATGTTAATAAACCTCTAGATAAGTAGTTCATAGAAAATTTCCTTTGCTAAATATTGTGTTGATATTATGTGTTTGGAAAGAGTACACTTAACTTAGTAAGAAGATGCACATGAATCAATGTATCCTCGATTGTGATTGTTTAAAATATGAGAGTTTATCCAGAAACATTTGTGGGGTCCAAAATTGAGGATAGGATGAGGGAAACACAAATCGACGCTTAGACGTGTGAGGATGACCTCAAGATTCTTCAATGAGAAGACATGACTTTATAGGAGGAGATATGTCGAAAGGATATGAAGATGAACCCTTTAAAATGAACATTATTAGAAGTATCTTACAGAACAAACGGCGTTGAATATTGCCTATCCTTGTAAGATGATTCATTTACCCCACTCCAGGAAGAGAAAAAGGTCCTATTTGATGTTGAGGAGACTTCAAGTTGATGAATGATGGGCATGTTTATCTATCTGTCATGTTCTCATTTGTTGGTGCTACTTGCATGAAAAATGTTTTTGAGTCATGTGTTGTTCATATTTCATAGCATCATATCCGAATGCGGTTAATATGGAGTCTTGTTGACAATTGCCAGGTCATGATTTCGGGAAAACTAGTTTTTGATGTTGTGGTCACTGTTTTAATGAAATTCTTGCTGCCTGTCATACCTCCCGCCCCTGATATGGAACTTGATACAGCTTATCCACAAACTTTTGGGTCGGCATTCTGGCTGAGAATACTGCTTGCTAGAAATATGATCCTGATTCACCTAAAATGATGATGATGGGTCAAAATGAGTGCTTTAAGACTGATTAGGAAGCAATAATACCTCAAGAAGTAAGACATTGACTTTTAAACTCTATGGGATAACAAAAAATGGGGTAATTTTGAGGATTGCTGGTTCATTTCTCCTACATTGAAGTTCAGTGATCTACTTCAGCATTTTGGCGGTCCCTCCCTTTTCCTCAAAAAGTATCTTGTTTTAGGATATTATGGCACCATTGATGCATGTGTTTAGTGGGACATTGTGCATTAAATGAAGCTGACATCATCATGTATGCTTTTTATTACTCCTCCATGTTGGATACAAGTATCTCAATGTCCCTGTTTTTATTTTGTCATGTCATACTTAGCTGCACATTTCGATTTTTTAGACTTTTCTTGTTTAAGTCGTGTCTTGCTATTTAACATCCTGAAATAGGCATATCTCCAGTTTGTCTTCTGAGGTTTTGTCTTTGAATGCAGTAGAGGATACCAAAGTATTGATTGTTGCTACTGTTGCTTGGGGACTACGAAAATGTTCAAGGGCTATTATGTTGGCTTTGATATTTCTCATAGCAATGAAACCTGGCTTCATCCATGCTGTATATAGTAAGTAACTGCTGTGTGCTTTCATATTCAATTTAATTGAGTTCTCACAACATCTAAATTTATTTCATTCCTCAGTCTCTTGTAATGCTTATTATGTGAGATAACAGAATTTCACTAATTTCTGCATCCTTCTGATCTTTGCCTCAGTGATATTTTTTCTGGTGTATCTGTTGGGCCATGAGATTGGCAGACAGATACGACAATCCCTGATCCTCCTTTGTGAGGCTCATTTTGCCCTGCTTTACATTCTTCAGATTAGTTTGATTTCTAGAACTTTAGAAGATACATCCTCATTGGGCATGCAAATTCTGTCCCAGTTAGGTATGCCAAACCTTTCATGCTTCACTTTTACACCTATTCTTTCTTCTAAATTGCCACTAAGTGAGTGGTCTCTATTATGTTGCAAGACTCTGAATTTTGTTTTCTTTTGTTTTGGTGGGGTTGGCTGGGTAAATTGCTGCAGGTCTTCTGGATCGTGACAGTTCCTGGGACTTCCTTGAAATTGCTCTGCTTGCTTGCTTCTGTGCGATCCACAATCATGGTTTCGATATGCTATTTTCCTTCTCAGCGGTTGTGCAACATTCACCTAGCACCCCAATTGGATTTGGCATTTTGAAAGCTGGTCTGAGCAAATCAGTTTTGCTGTCTGTGTATGCTTCTCCAAACACTAGATGCACCCAAGGAAATGCGTCCTCTGGTATAGTTTGTTATTCATTTTCACCCAGAGAATGGGGTTAAACTTTACATTTTGGCACATTAAATAGCACTCTGAAAGTGTAGTCTCCTTTAGAAATTGTCTGGACAACTGTTAAATCTATGCAGTAATTTTTTCGGTGCAGTGCTACTGTATATTGTATTTCTCCTTGAGTTTATCTTATGTAGACTTCTCGTGACCACACAGTTGTACTACGTGTAGAGCAGTTGAACAGCAAACTTTCTTGTGCACTGTCAAAACGAAGATGAATGGGGATAATTTAACTCTGGATATAATACCAAGCCCACCATCCTCTGCCAAAATCTTTCAAACCCCAATACACCCCTTAAATTGCCCCATGGAGTTTCTGCATGAAAATTGATTATCCACTGGTTTAATCGCATACGAGTAATGACTGGGCTTTATCTATTTAGATATGGTGGTGGACTTTTGACTAGTTATGCAATGTTCAGGATGCCAGATTCACTTGTAGAGGTTTATAGAGGAAGGGTTTTGTTTACTGGCTTTCTAAATTATACGACAGGTATTTATAATTTGCATTTCTAAAATGTAATTTCCTTTCAATTTCCAGAGAGAAGGATCGCGTCGTTTCTCGGTGCAATTGGGCAGAAGTTCCTATCTGTGTATCGCTCATGTGGCACATATATTGCTTTTTTGACAATCCTTCTAACGGTTTACTTGGTGACACCCAATTGCATATCGTTTGGCTACATTTTGCTCCTCTTATGTTGGATCATAGGAAGACAACTTGTTGAAAGGACGAGAAGACACCTTTGGTTTCCATTAAAGTTTTATGCAATCACTGTGTTTATCTTCATATACAGCTTGAGCAATTTCTCCACCTTTGAGATGTGGTTGTCGGGGTTGATTGATCTTCAGTTTTACTTGGCCTACAACTCAAAAGCTTCGCTATTGCAGAATATTTGGCAGTCTCTTGCAATCCTGATTGTGATGCAGCTTTACAGCTACGAGAGGAGACAGAGCAAGTATATCCAATCTGATGACGCCAAACTTATGGAATTTGGAGTACTTGGATTTATTAAGAGGTTCCTTATTTGGCATAGTGACAAGATAGTGTATATAGCAGTGTTCTATGCATCATTGTCACCAATTAGTCTCTTTGGTTTCCTTTATCTGCTTGGTCTTGTCATATGTTCCCTTTTACCTAAAGGATCTCGAATCCCATCAAAGTTATTCCTTCTTTATACAGGAATTCTGGTGATGACAGAATATCTCTTTCAGATGTGGGGTGCCCTGGCAGGAATGTTTCCTGGACAGAATAACTTTGTTTTAGCCAATTTCTTGGGTTTTGAGTTATTTCAGTCGGGCTTTTGGGGTCTAGAATTGGGTTTAAGGGGAAAAGTGCTGGTGATATCTGCTTGTACCCTTCAATACAATATCTTCCGTTGGTTGCAAAAAGTACCAACTCACATTTTGAGCAAAGATTACACTGAAGAACCTTGCCCTCTTTTTGTATCAGCAGAAGTGTTTAGGGATTGTTCTAATTCAAACGGGGAAAGCCAGCCACCTGCAGATTCGCCTGCAATTCCTTGTGAAGCAGAAGGCGTGAGAGACAATTTGTCTTCCTCAGCCTCTGGTTTTTCTCAAGCATCAAATAATGTACCCAAAGCTGGAGGCTTTGCGGCTGGCAGTGCTAGAAAATATTCATTTGGATATATTTGGGGAAGCACCAGTGAAAGCCACAAATGGAACAGGAAAAGGATTATCACCATGAGAAGGGAGAGATTTGAAACGCAGAAGACAATCTTCATAGTCTATATAAAGTTTTGGATGGAGAACATGTTTAATCTCTTTGGCCTTGAAATTAACATGGTGGCCTTGCTCCTTGCCTGCTTTGCTTTGTTAAATGCCATTTCTATGCTCTATATTGCACTTCTTGCTGCTTGCATACTTTTAAATCGCAATGTCATTCGGAAATTATGGCCAGCACTTGTCTTTTTGCTTGCTTCCATTCTTGTCCTAGAATACCTTGTCATTTGGAAGAGCACACTATCTGCCAATTCGCAGACATCAAGCAAGGCGGAGGTACATTGCGATGATTGCTGGCAAAGTTCAAGCTTGCATTTACGTTACTGTGAAAGTTGTTGGTTAGGTAAGGCTGCCTAGTAGTTTAATACTTTTGCCAGTTGAGAGTTTCTCTCCATTATTGCATGAGAGCACTCCTAAAACCGAACATTGCATGTTAGAGGCGCATCAACTCATCATAGTTTATATTGTTCTTGATCTTTTTCGGATGTCCCTCTGCTTACATGTTTATCATTACATTTCACTTATTTCGTCTGTGTTCATTATTTCCATGGGAGTGTTTTCTCAAAATCTGCGATACTTGTGCCACTTTGATGCAGGTCTTACCATTGATGATCCTTGTGTCCTGATCAGTTACTTCATCGTCTTCATGCTTGCTTGTTTAAAACTTCGTGCCGATCACAGGTCCAGCTTTTCAGGGTCATATACTTACAGAGAAGTGATATCTCAGCGCAAAAACATATTTGTATGGAGAGACCTCTCATTTGAAACTAAAAGCATGTGGACAGTTCTTGACTACCTGAGGCTATATTGTTATTGCCATCTGTTGGATCTTGTGCTTGCTTTAGTTTTAATTACTGGGACCCTGGAGTACGATATATTGCATCTTGGATATCTTGCCTTTGCTCTGGTTTTCTTTCGAATGAGACTCACCATATTGAAGAAGAGAAATAGGATTTTTAAGTTCTTACGGATGTACAACTTTGCAGTTATTGTTCTATCTCTTGCATATCAATCTCCTTTTGTTGGGGATTTTTGTGCCAAAAAATGCAAGACAGTAAATTATATATTTGAGGTGATTGGTTTTCACAAGTATGATTATGGTTTCCGCATCACCGCAAGATCTGCACTGGTTGAGATCATCATCTTCATTCTTGTGTCAGTGCAATCCTATATGTTTTCTTCCTCAGAATTCGACTATGTCTTCCGATATCTTGAGGCAGAGCAAATTGGTACCATTGTAAGTGAACAAGAGAAGAAAGCTGCATGGAAGACTGCTCAGTTACAGCACATTCGTGAATGTGAGGAAAAGAAACGTCAGAGGAACACGCAAGTGGAGAAAATGAAATCTGAGATGCTCAACCTGCAAATTCAACTTCATAGTGGAATCCCCACTGCAAACTGTGACAGCACTTCTCCAGGTAGCGAAGGGCTTCGGAGGAGAAGGAGCTCTTTAATTTCAAATAATGATGCTGGGATGTGGGATAAAGAGAATAAATTGCTGAGAAGACAAGATCATGCTGTTGGCGAGGAGTCTGTATTTCCTTTCGAATTTTATGATTCTCCTGCCAGTATGAATGCTGAAAGTCTTCCTGTGATGAATTCAGCCGATCATTCATTTGAGTTTTCTCATTGCGAGATCACTGAGGCTGAGGAGGATGGTGGAGGTTCTTTATATGATTCAGATAAGAAAGAGAAAGTCAGAGGTCAAGCTAAGGATAACCCTATAGTTTCTGCTGTACAGCTTTTAGGAGATGGTGTTTCCCAGGTCCAATCTATCGGAAACCAGGCGGTTAGTTCTCTTGTAACCTTCCTGAACATCAAGCCAGAAGATATGGATGCCAATGAACCCGCATCGCAAGATGATGGGAAGTATGAAGGGATGGAAAGCCAGAACATGGGATTTACAGATTTGAATCGTTCTTCATCTCTGCAATCTGATAAGAGTGCTGATGCTGCAAGTCTCCAACTAGGGAGGATATTATATCATATATGGTCCCAGATGCAGTCCAATAATGACATTGTGTGTTACTGTTGCTTCATTCTGGTCTTCCTGTGGAACTTCAGCCTGCTGTCAATGGCGTATCTTGCTGCACTCTTTTTGTATGCCCTTTGTGCAAATACTGGTCCTACTTATATTTTCTGGGTTATTGTGTTGATCTACACGGAAGTTTATATTCTACTTCAATATATTTACCAAATTATTGTCCACCACCATATATGGACTGCTGATTCGGGCCTCCTTCATGAGTTGGGATTTCCTGAACATAAAATGACTTCTTTCTTTGTTATTGGGATACTGCCGCTATTTCTAGTCTACCTATTTACCCTCATACAGAGCTCAATAACTGCAAAGGATGGTGAATGGACGTTGTACACTGAGATAAATTGCCGTAGGGTGAATGCTCTGTGCAGAAAAGAGGTCCTTGTTGGGAATAGCTTGAGCAAGAAAGCTGAAGAGCTGCTGTGCCACATGATAAACATGGTTAAAATGACGATCAGAAACTTCTTTTGGTACTGCAAGTCACTGATACGGGGGGCAGAATCTCCACCTTACTTTGTTCAGGTGTCCATGGATGTTGGCTCATGGCCTGATGATGGGATTCAGCCAGAGAGGATAGAATCTGGAATAAACCAATTGCTGAGAATAGTTCACAATGAAAGATGCACAGATAGAAATCCTCATCTTTGCCCATTTTCTAGTAGGGTTCATGTTCAAAGCATTGAAAGAAGCGAAGAAAATATGAATATAGCTTTGGCAGTTTTTGAGGTGATATATGCCTCACCTCCAACAGAGTGTACTTCTGCGGAATGGTACAGTTCATTGACTCCTGCAAGTGATGTAGCAAAAGAGATCACTATTGCACAGCAATCTGGATTTGTTGAAGAAATGGGATTTCCTTATATCATACTTTCTGTAATAGGAGGTGGCAAAAGAGAAATTGATCTGTATGCCTACATTTTTGGTGCAGATTTGACTGTTTTCTTTTTGGTGGCTATTTTCTATCAATCTGTTATAAAGAATAAAAGTGAGTTTCTTGATGTATCTCAGCTCGAAGATCAATTTCCGAAGGAATTTGTCTTCATACTAATGGTAAGTCATTCTTCAACCACTCTGTTGCTTTTCTTTCTGGTGACGATTGTGTCTATTCCAAAGGAATCCAAGCAGATGGTTTTACTCAGCTTGAATGTATCAACCGTACACTCTCACCAATTTGGTTGGTCGTTTGTGAATGCCTTTTCTAAATTGGAGATTTGAAGACTATAAAAATATACCTAAAATCTAAAGTTTTGTGCCCTAGAATGCTTGAATGTTTTTCTTTAACTATCAGCTAGTTATGAGGCTAATAATGTTATTTACTGGTGTATGACATCAGTTGAGTATTCTTTGCCTACCTAGCGCAGTCTGTTGAAGCTGTGATACTTCAGTCTTATTTCTAGTATTCTTCTGGGCTAGCATGAAATGTCAATTTGCTTCTTACCGCATTAAGTTCTTTCTTGCAGATAATCTTCTTCATGATCGTGGTTGACCGCATAATTTACCTATGTTCATATGCGCTGGGGAAAGTGATTTTTTATCTTTTTAGTCTCATTCTTTTCACGTACTCAGTAACTGAGTATGCCTGGCGCTTGGGGCCTTCCCAGCAACAAGCTGGAGTTTTAGCTCTCCGTGCTATATATGTAGCAAAAGCTGTTTCTTTGTCATTACAAGCCATACAAGTACGCTATGGCATTCCTCATCAAAGCACCTTGTATCGACAGTTTTTGACCAGTCGCGTCTCTCGGGTCAATTACTTAGGCTATAGGTTGTATCGAGCTTTGCCATTCCTTTATGAGTTACGGTGCGTGCTGGACTGGTCATGCACAACCACATCCTTGACTATGTACGACTGGCTAAAGGTGAATTTCTCTCCCTTTGCGCCCCCACCCCCTCCCTTTTCCTGAGAAATAAAAGGGCACCTGAGTGTGTCCTGATTCTGATCTTGTTGCTTGAACAAATTTCTTTTGTTTTGGGAGTAGTGACGTGCATAAATTCCATGCTCTTATTTTAGTCTCAGGTACTTCTATCAAATTAAGCTCACTCAATGATATAGGAAAGAAAAGGAATAAGCACCTAATTGTTCTTCAGAACGAAGATATTTTATAATTACAATTCCTGGCTGCTTGATCATCATCCTTACCATTTTTACTCTGTTGTGAGACCTTTTACGTAGCTAGAGAATCTCATTATTTGGCTAATCATGTTGTGATACCTCAGAACGTGGTGTAGTGAACTTCTAATGGCAGTTGACTTTAGATACTGGAATAACATGATGACTTTTGCTCTGTCCTTTTTCACTAATGCCAGATTTCGGTAGTCTATTATTTTCTTTCAACAGTGGTTATTGGTTCTAGGATTTGAGGTACAACTACATAGCTTGGACTTCACTTGAGTGGCCATTTCTTGAGATGAACGAGATATCCCTTGACAAGTTGATGAATCATGTATACTCTTGCTTCAGCATATTTTAGTTCTTCCATCCTTATAGAACCTCCAGTTTAAGGATGATTAAGCTGATATTTAGCTTTGGAACAGTTTTAGAGGCCCCATGAACACCTTTTATGTGTCTTAGTTGGATCTGTAAGAGCCCTGATTGCTATAGAGAATGCGAGAGTGGAATGTGAAGCATTTATCCTCTGTCACCTTCTTTTTCTTCCCGAGGCCTCGAGGTTGAACTCAGACTCTTTGATTCGCATTTTATCTCATTCCTGATGGCTAACTCAAGTACTTTTCCCGCCCTGCCCTAGTTTTGCCGTACCTGGTAGTGTTCTAGACGATCCTCAAAGATCTGCTGCCATAGGATGACCCTTTATCTTATTCTCTTCTTTTACCAATTTTCCATCTTCCACATAGTTGAGAAGTGAGAATAACATAAAAGGAATGTAATCATGGGGCCTTTGCTGTTAATTATGTTATCTTCTGGACTTACTCTACCTTATTTATGTGACTGTAGTAAAGTGGGAAATGTCTCAAGGATAACCACCATGAAATCATCTGTGGACACACTCAAGGATTTCAAACAGAATAAATGTGCTAATTGTGATAATTGTGGAATTGAATATGTTTTCTTTCTTCAGGGAGTTGATTTTATCTGGTGCCTCTTGCTGCATTATAATCTGAGCACCTTGTTATTATTGACAGACAATCTTATTGCTCTGTGATTTTAGTTCTTATCTTTCAATAGAGTACGAAAGTATCTTTGTTTCACGATCTAAGAATGATTAACCTACTTACCTCTGAGGCTATTCAATGGACTTTGCATGTCTGTATGGTGCATAGACTGATTCAATGCCTTCTCTTTTAGTTGGAAGACATTTATGCGAGCCTATACCTGGTCAAGTGTGATGCAGTCTTAAATAGAGCCAAGCACAAACAAGGAGAGAAGCAGACCAAAATGACCAAATGTTGCAGTGGCATCTGTCTATTTTTCATACTGATATGTGTTATCTGGGCCCCAATGCTGGTAAGACATCAGAATCTTGTTAACTCTACATGACGTTATTTATCTTCCAGTTCTTGTAATATGCATTTAGATTTTGTCAGTAGAAGGCTCATTAGACTGTTATAGATGAAGTATTCTCAAGCGACTTTTCCCCCTTGACTTTGTCAGATGTACAGCAGTGGTAACCCGACTAATATTGCAAATCCCATCAAAGATGCCAGTGTTCAGATTGATATCAAGACCATCCGTGGAAGGTTAACTTTGTATCAAACCACTTTATGTGAGAAGCTCCCATGGTACGAGCTCAACACTGACGTTGATCTAGATCCTGAAGGTTACTTGGATACTTTTGATAAGAATGATATCCAATTGATATGCTGCCAAGCTGATGCAAGCGAGTTGTGGCTTGTCCCCAATGTGGTTCAGTCTGGATTTTCTAAGTCCCTTGAACATGATATGGACATGGGCATATCGTTTACCTGGGTACTTACGAGGAACCGACCCAAAGGAAAGGAACTTGTGAAGTATGAGAGGCCTGTCGATTCTCAGGATCTTCCAAATAGAGCAAATATCCAAAAGGTCCTCAATGGCTCCAGCAACAGCTTTAGGATACATAATATCTATCCCAGGTACTTCCGTGTCACAGGTTCCGGTGAAGTCAGACCTCTTGAACAGGAGGTAAGTTGGTTAGTGAGTCATTGGTCAGTTGTTTACCTACATACTCTCTGTCTCTCTCTCTGTCTTTCTCTGTCTCTCTCTTTTTCTCTCTCTATCTCTCACACATACACACACATATCACACACACAAACTGCAAAGAAGCCCATGTATTACATGCCTATATCTTTGTGCAATCAGGCCGTCACTGAATGTTTCAAGATTGCATTTGTGCTCATTTTTTAGTACACTATGCGTGGTTCATCTGCACTCCTTATATGATATCTTTCCAACTATTACTTAATAAACTAAATCGGTGAAAATACTGGTGTACAATTTCTATTCTGATTAACTTAATTAATTAGATACATGTAAGAAACTTATGCTGCTAGTGTAATTTAAGAATATTCATACAAAAGCATATTCCTTATGGCTTTATGCAAGTTGATTGTGCAATTTTACTGTAGTATGGCAATTGAATATGAGAATGGTGCAGGAGACTCAAGCTTAAAGCAAAAATTGCGGTGTAAACTGCTACTTTTGATAGTTCAGATCCATTCTGTTCTTGCATTGTTCTATATTCAAAAGCTTGAGTTATGAGAGAGACACGTGATAATCCATGGACAAACATATTGGTTTTAGCCGAAAATGTGGAAGTAGTTCTAGAATTGTGAGAAAATATAGGGGTAGATATGTAATTACATCCCTCTAGGATTGATGCTAAGATTCACGGGACACCCGCCATTGTATATACAATCTTTCGCTGATTGATAAATGCATGGTTTCATATATGAGAACTCTGGAAATCTCAAAGTGAATTCCACATGATGTAGCTTGAATTTCTTTTAAAAAAATATTGGGTCATGGCAGCCTTTTTCTCTCACTTCTGGCAGTGGGCAATGGCAAATTCTTTATGAAAAGAATGAGGGCTTAAAAATCTCACATTAATTACTTGATTGGGATATGTGCTCCAAAGAGTTTTTTTCATTACATTTTCTCATTTTTCTTTAGAGAATCCACCAAATTTTTTTTGGCTTGAGTCTTTCCCAAGCAATGGTGGGAGAAACATGGAACCGATATATTTGACGTGTGTAGGTCGTGATGTCTCCACTTCATATTGCTTGAAATAAAAGAACCGAACTCATCAGGATCTAATTAACAAATTGACAATGATGTGCTTAATCATATCATGAAGTTAGATGACACGGAAGAGGTAAGCCCATTCCTTCTTGAATTTTAACAAGGTAGTGGACTCAATTCCTGCAGTAATTTGCCGACATAGTTGCAGCCTCGACTGTTTGTTTCCAATGGTGGTTCTGTTAGGATTAAATTCAATGATATGATGCATGGCATCTGGGAAAGCTTTTAGATCTTTACTCTCCTCATTGGGCTTGTACTTGTACTTGCATACTGATATGAATTTCGAGGACAACTGATCCACCATAAATTATCAGGTTAATGCAGTTAGTGCAGACCTTGTCATGAATCGTGCAGAACAGAAGTGGTGGTCCTTCCATGATATAAATTCATCAGATGTCAGTGGATGTGGAGGATTGAAGGGACCAATGGCAATTATAGTGTCTGAAGAAACGCCCCCACGTAAGTCATGGAAGTACAGATGGTTTTTTCTGGTGAATCAGAGAACTATCATGATATTGCGTGACAATTGCAGTTGACTAATTTTTTGAATGTATATTTTAGAGGGCATCCTCGGTGACACGCTTAGCAAGTTCAGCATCTGGGGCCTCTATATTACTTTTGTGCTGGCTGTTGGTCGCTTTATCAGACTCCAGTGTGCTGACTTGAGAATGAGAATACCCTATGAAAATCTTCCTTCCTGTGACAGGTAGTAGATTTCCATATTGCCTTCTCTCTATTTTCTCATCACCTTGATTCTCATATATGCTCATAACATTATGCGGTATATGATCGATGTTGGTTGTCATTTTTTTGTCAAGCTTGCTTGCTGGAAACAATTCATTAAGAGTATTTTATTTTTCTCAATAAAACTGTGAATAAGTTTGAAATGAAACTCCTTAATACAATAATGCTACTATTGCATAACTAGGGTCCAGATGTAAATTGTTGTCCCTTGCATTGTGAATGTCAGCTTTAAGAGCAATGGTCTAAAGTTTAGAAGAATTTTGTTTTCTGAATAGCCAATAAAGTAATTGCTTGAAGAGTGCACTGTTCTTGAGAATAATGTGTGAGGACAAATCGAGTTTTACTTTTGAAGAATACTTATGTATTGTAGGTTTCACATATTTACAATCCGTCTTAGTTGAGGTTTATTTTTGTTTGAGACATGGAAATACGGGTCCAAGTTTAATATTTTATCGGCTTTTCAAATAGCAATGTGGTATTTGGTGGAGTGCCAGTTCCATATGTATATACTTTTTTCTTTTCTCTATCTATTGTCCCTGAAGAAAGCAAAAAGATGGATGAGTTGTTTCCTTAAGCCAAAGCAAAAGGCCTTGTCTAAATTTTCCAAAATCAATATATTAATGGCGGGGCTATTTCCACACCATTTTTGGGTAAAATACACCCTTTCTAGTTAACTGACCAAATTACCTTTTAAACAGCAATACTTTTCATACTTACTTTTGCTAGTGCAAATTCATAATGATTGATTATTACTTTACTATTTTAGTTTACTTAAAAGTTTTCCTTTTGTACTCTTTGAACCTAGAACAAAAGGAAATTTTATTTTTTCACCAAAAGGAGGAACCACCCATCGAAAGAACAATATATGGAGAGAAACCAAATTCGACATTTAAATATTTTGTTGTTGTGTAATCTTGAAAACATAGTGCCGCCTGTGAGATTAAAAAATGCTAAAGATTTGGTGCAAATGAGTCGATTTGAAGATGAAAAAGACGTCATTTTTCAGATCTAGCAAGTTTTTTGTTCTTCCTTTTTTCGTGTTTCCAGTTTGACTTTGGTTGAAGTCATGTGTACAAGAAGTAAAGCTAATAACCTGAATCTGAATACAATAGAGAAGGTGGAGATCTGATTCTTCGTGATGGTGCCAATGACATTAAAATGATCATTCGGTATGGATTACGTGATTACATCAGAAGATAATTATCATATGTGAGACAGATATAATACATATTTGATTTATCTAGAGGGTAACTTGGTTGGTCAATTTTAAAATAATGTGTTCGAGCCGTAAAGGGCATGAAAAAAGCCCACACCCAAATTATAATTTAACTTTTAAACATTATGAAGAACTTTAGGTGACTTTACATATTGACATTCATATATTTTTAAATATTTGAGGCGTTTAACATTAAGACTCCATTTGCTTCACAGAAAATAAATGATTTAGAAAACATTTCTCTAAAAACGATCGCTTGTATGGTTTAAAATAATTAGTCAATGGAAAATGTTTTTATTATCAAAAATAATTTATTTTTAAACATTTTCATAGGCGATGAAAATATTTATCGTTTTTCATTCATTTTTGTAGATGATACAAGCCATCAGCTTTAGAAAAATATTTTTCAAATCATTCATTTTCCAAGAAGCAAACGGAGCCTGAATAAAATCGAACTCTAAATGCTTAAGAAAAAGACAAGCTAAAAGCAAAAGTTGCACCAAATTTCAACTGTTGTAGCGGTTCTCTTGGTAATGAAACTCTAATATTGTAATAATTGGCAACATTATGCTTGTGTTACCTTCACTCAAGATTACTTTCAGTTCTCATTTATCCAAATCTGGAATTACTACTTTTCTGGATAATCTAACTTCACTATAGAAAAGTTTCATAAAAGATGTTGGATAAAGCATCTACCGGTATAGTCTACAACACATATTAAGCAGCAGATATTTGTCTTGTGATAGGTTGATGGCAATTTGTGAGGATATATATGCTGCAAGAGCAGAAGGTGAACTTGGAGTGGAGGAGGTCCTTTATTGGACACTAGTTAAGATTTACCGGTCCCCACACATGCTTCTTGAGTATACCAAACCCGACTAGGTCATGCAAAACAGGATCTGAATCTTGATCTGATCCAACTTGGGAGTTTGGCTAGCATTCAGTCGAGAAGCTGACAACATGCTTCATGGATTGGAGCAATGAGCTGCAGGACCTGTGCTCCTTATTCAGAGGATTCAGAGGACTTAGTCTGTTTCTTGATGAGAAATAGGCCTTGCTCTTCTGATTCACATTGGTCGGTGTTCATCGAGGATTGTGCTTTTAATGCTAGTTCTCCCACTGGGTATTCTATGGCCAAATCACAGGTTTTTCCCAAGCAACTGAAGGTGACCTTCTTTTGCCTCTAGGCTTAGATGTACATACCCTGTTACTGCCCCGTGTAAGTTGCCGAGTTTTTGATATTAGTAGAGAAATGTAGGTTCCTAGAAGGTGATATTTGGTGAACCCTTGATAACATTCTTTTGTTTGTAAATACTTTGGAACAAGTTGGGAAAAAATAGTTTCTCCAATCTAAGCAAGTTTGTGAAATGGAATATCTGTGACTGTCCCAAAGACTTTCGTCTACTTATGTTGCAGATTGGAGCTTTGTGCTGTGCTTTGAGGAAGAACTTGCGATACCTACATTGGTGGAAACACAAGCTTTTGTGATATTTTCTCAAGGAAGACACAAGTGGTGGGAAAATGGGGAGGTAAGATTAGCACCATGCACCGGGAAGAAACAAGAGCTTTTCATATGCTTACTATCTGCATGAATAAAGGAGGGAATGGAAGTTGGACCCTGTAAAGACATTTTGTCAACTAAACTGACTTTCTTCATAGCAAAGGTAGACGGATTAATAGTTATCCACATGATCACCTTTGGTCCAGTCATTCCTCACAATTGAAACATGAGAAGTTTCCATCCAATTAGTTGTTTTTTGGATTGGTAGCTTAATTTGTTTGAAAGACCAATAGCCTGCTTCAATAATGAAATTGACAGATGGATTGTGCTTTGAATTCTCAATTTGGCGCTGTTACGTCTTCAATTTGTTTTAGTCAGTTCGTGCTCTGGCCAAAAGGTATCACTAGTTCTTGCAAACATGGCCTTAATATTTACTATGTGAGATAGAGACTGCATCTCGATAACAAGATCTGTTCCCTTCCATGACAGTTTTGTTTTGAGTTTTCTGTTTCGGATGCTTTGGATTTCAATGGCAGCAAATCCAGTAAGCCGCAGTGTCATCTAATAAATCTAAATTGAAATGTAATGGAAGATTAGGTTTCATTTCCTTACTGAGATTGAAGCATGAATTTTTTTTTTTTTTCGGTTTAAGCCGGGCAAAGATGGAGCACATGGAGAGGGAGCTCGGTAACACCAGGGGTTTGCATACGCTGTTGGGAACTTGCAGATCAGGAAGTTCCAAAGAGTGAAACTCTTTCTTGGATTCATTTTGCAAGATGATGGAGAAGTAGACACGGACCTCTCTCGTGTACTGCCTGTAGGAAATAGAAGGCCGCTAGATGCTTGTGATTATGAGATGGTCGATGGGGATAAAAGGGTAGAGAGACGGGAAAAACAACTTAGAAGGAGACAAAACGTAGTAAAGCTCCTAAGAGTTAACTACTTAGATCTTTCAGAGTCCTTAATAGAGAATCGAGTGCAATGATATAAGAAGATTCATATAAACAATCACATCTGGGAAATGTTACCATCTTGACGTAGCTGCTACTGCTGCTTGTGGCGAGGTTTCATTTTCTCATTGACGATCAGAAATGCTTATGAGACAATTGCCAGATTGAGCGTATTGACAATGTCACTTTTTTTATCGCCTCTCGCTATGTCATACCTTTTGGCATGTTACATGCTTGTCCCATGGTACGGAAACTAGCAACAAATACTCAAAAACTGATTCGGAAGCACCTTTCTTTCATCCATTAGAAAGGACCTGACAACAGCAGAAAAAAGATGTGCATAGAAAGACCAGACGTCAAGGATCTTTACCGAACGTTTTTTTATACGTGATTAAGGCTTTTGTTCTCGGAATTAAGCCTCTAAGTCCCTGAGAAATTCAGACAAGAGGGGCGCTTTCCAACATGAAGAAGACAAAAGTTCGAAACAACTCCAAACGCAAACGGTCATTGCTATCAATAATGTTCCAAACTGCAAATGGCAAACAATAGCCAGCTTTCGGGCCAATTTCTTATATAAAGACAATAATGAACTTTCAACATACAACACTTGAAAAAACATTCTTCGTATCGTGTCGAACTAGAACATCTCAAGAGTGCGCTCGATCGCCATTCCAAAATTAAAACTCTCGCATTAGTTGGTATCTCCAAGACGCACTCCGAATTCTGTCAAGCAACACGCTTGCAGGAATACTCCTGCTAAAACTTTAAGCCAAATTTCTCAGTTTTGGCTTGGAATTAACAAAGCTTCCTTTCCTGGAGTACCTCTAATCGCATTTCAGAAGAAAATATTAACCCACAGGAACACACAAAGCACTTGCTCTCACGACGTGCATATGTAAATTAGATTCAAGTGCATGCCAGGGAACAAACAGAGAGCCAAGCCTGGAGATCCCCCAAAATTTTACCCCATCATGCTAAGCACACGAACATACTATGTTAAACAACAGCTTTCCTAAGTAGAACCGAGCACCCATCACCAGCAACTGCTTATTCTTGATCTTTCATTGTTTTAGATTTCTTATTACTCCCACTGCCACCGCCAGAAACTCTCTTCTCAACATGCTCCGGAATGGTGTCCTCCACTATCTTGGGGCAGTGAAAACTGAATTCCGAGATGGACACACCTTTGTATTCAGGATTTGCTTCCAAGAAAGCTGCTATTTCATTGCGGGTCCTCATTTTCTTCCCGAAGGTGTGATGTAGTAAGCATCTAACTTGGTGAAATCTCTTCGCAGAACCAGGCTCCTCTTGAAACCTTCTGGAGTTTTCGGTAAGTTTGGCTTGTCAATGACCCATGTTCTAGATGCATTGTACTCTATATCCGCCGCATCCTTGCATGAAATGCCAGGTTTCCTGCTGCAATAGAAGGGGTTCCCTGAGAAGTTACTTCTGATCTCTTCGTACTCTTCTTGTGAGTCGATCACCCTCCATTTGTGGCACTTCCCACATTGCACGGCATATATGTCGATTGAGCCACTCCCAGATTTCTTAAAGTAACAAAAACAGAGAAACAGAAAACTAACTCAGCATTCAATCAGCCACGATATTCAACCCACACAACAAGATATATCCTTCCCTCGCAGGCAATGTGATATCAATAGTAACTTCGCCTCACATAAGCAAAATGGAGATGGTAGAAACGATATGTATAGGTAAGTAATCGATTCCTTCCCCCCACTAAAGCAAATATCATCGACATTCAACACACAGACACTGACAGAACAGCAAATGCGAAACACAAGACCGTTCGCCTACTCACGCAACAATCCAATCCCTCATGGACCTACGTGCAAAGTTATCTTGCTTACACCGTAAAGCTCCAATCGACGAACACAGTATGGACCCGTAACAAAAGTTTCTTTACTAAGCTCGCAGATAATATCACCGCATCACCTCCACGCATCCTGCAACACCATTACATAACAACCGAACTCAACACGGAAAAAAACAAGGCACAAGGACCGTCATGCCAACCCCACATTCCGATTTCCACGACTAAATTTTTCCTTCACTCAACTAATCCCAATCTCCCTCTTCCCCACCAATCAAAACCCCCCGGCGGGAATCACCGCGCTCGCGAACGCCGCCCTAATAAAAACGGAAACCGCAACGATCCAAACCGCTAGACCCAGCCAGAATCATCCTCCGGAGCTCAAACGAAAACCGAAAAGCTTCAACTTTCCCAAGCAATTAGCCACATTCGCCTCAATCAATCCCGCCCCCATAATTGCAACCAGACAAAAAAAAAAAAAAAAAAAACGGACACCACACTCCCAATCCCACCAAAAAAAGTCAAAAACACAACGACAGAAGAATCCACGTACTTCCCCCGAATCCCCGCCGCGCCGAAACGGGCCGCGACCGCCGGGCGCCGGCGGCGCGACGGGGACGGCCGGGGCGCAATCGAAGCAGCGAAAACATCGCCGGGGAGGGGAATCGATCGGGAGGGCGACCGGCGGGCGATCGCCGGCTCTTACCTTGGCGGAGGGCTTAGGGTTTTCTTGGCTCTCCACCATCATCATCGCTGCTGCTGCTGCTGCTGCTCCTCTGCTCCGGCAACTGCTCAAGCCCTCATTTCCACGCGCTCTCTCCCCCCGCTTCTCCTCTCCCGCAAAACAGTCCTATAAATACCGAATGGGCCGGAGCTCGGGGGGCGGCGATAGCCTCACCCGCGGTAGCACGCGGCCCTGCCCTCCCGACCTCTCCACCGCTCGACACGTGGGGGGCGTGCCGGTCGTAACTCGTCAGTGAGCCGCGACAGGGGGCTGATCGTCGTCTCGTCTTCTACTGCCTAAGTCGAGCGTGGGGGGATATTCCGTGATTGTTACACGTTGCGTTTTCGGTTGACGCGAAAATAGACGCATGTCAAAGATCGTAATTGTATTTCGTCGATGGTGATGACGCGCGTGCCACGTCAGAAATAATATAAGTTTGTAACGTGAAAATTCATATATGAAAACATTGTCGTTTTCGTTATTGAAGTGTTCGATAGCTTAGCAATACCTTAAAGGGTCGAATGGGTTATTCGCACATTTTGCTATTTCAGGTCTTTGGAAATCCCATAACGAAGATATCAAACTCTCGTTATGGAAATTCGTGGATTCAAAATATGTCGTCGAATAAATTCCTAAAACTAGCTGATGGGTGTTCACACATGCAAAGATGTATTAGTCAGCTTGTCTAGACACGTGAGCCTCTTTAAATTTCTAAGCCTCTTTAGAGTTAGGGTTTGTATTGTAACGTTATACCCTAATTTATCTGATTAGGTTAGCCTAAAGTTTAGAATTTACTACAACTCTTCTTGGCAAGGATATGCCGACTTGATCACCCACGATCCGCACATGGATTCCTATTCCTATAGACATTGCTTTATTGTCCCCTTTTGGAAGTGACGACCGCAAAATGCAAACCTTACACATCTTCTGGTTGATCAAAATTATATCAACCCGATATAAACTTTAAATAATGTTTTACTTTTACTATTATAAAGATCATAAACTAAAGTATTCCTTAAGTGAACTATCATAGTATTTATAAGGACCAAAAAGGTAAAAAAAAAGTAATAAAAAAAGACAGTATATTTGTTGTCAATTTAGGAAATGGATTGAAATGAAATTGTGTATTAAAACCTGTACAATATTATAAAAATGAAAAAATCATGAATAGTGCTAAAGGGTTGATTTTTTACTTTGTTATAGAGAGTTAAGTACACATTCCGCAACAGTTTAGGGACTTGCAGGAAGTTTCTCTCTTGTTTGATAAAGAAATGGATTATATTGAATGTTCACGAACAGTTTAAGTATCACATTAAACAAATGAAAAATACTAGTACGACATAAAACGTTAAACATTAAACATTAAACAGTGACTATTAGATACAAAAATCTGTTCTTGGTGTCATTGTGGGCCTCTCGAGGAGTGAATAACTAGCCCACTAAAATGTCTAAGTTATTCACTTAGCCCCCCTAAAGCTCTCGCCTTTAGGGTTTGGGCTTGTCTACAATCTATACACTTCCACTAAAGGGGCTCTAATAATTTCGAAAGAGCAAAGATTAAAAGTTGAACAAGCCCATTATAAACCTGAGAAAATCTATGTACATGCTTTTCAGAAATGACCATAGAATAAGTTCCAGCAAGAGCCTTCTCTTTTCAATTTTAGGCTCAATGTTATAGTTCTAGTTGCATTTATTTCTATTATTTTTGTGTTGCAAGCTGATTGTGGGTTGGCCCTTTTAATGAAGCGGTGGCAGTAGACAAATTTAACAAAAGGTAATAGCTAGAGCTACATGGTCTAGTTAGGGCTGTGGGCAATGCTCAAATTCAGTACAATAATTGAAAATTTCTCAATTTGTTCTTGTTTTACTTCCCCGGTTAACACTTTATTTTTTTAGGGCTAACCCCTAAAGTACATTTGACAATAGAATGAAAAGGAGCTATATTGGTAATACAAACCCCGGTTTATAAAATTAAGTTGTAAGCGACTGGGACCATTACTTAATTAAGCAAGTTATATTCAAAGCCCAACAGACACACGTCGCCTTATTTGGCGAATCGATTTCCCTATTTCTAGTATTATTTTATGGAAGAAAATTAGCTATTCAAATGGAAAGAATTGATGGCTGAACAAGAAATAAATCGACTTGCCCTTTTTTTCAGAGGGTTGCGCTCGTGCTATAGTCCCCCAAAATACTAGTTTCGCCCATGTTTGACATAAGTGTAATTTATTTTTTATATATATTTTTTTTTGACACTCGAATGCTTACTGGTAGATTTCAAAGCAATTTCTGTGTAGGAATTTTGACAGGCATGTATTATACACCGATTGCATTCAATTTTGTTCAAAATTCAAATGGCTGCACATTTTTTCTAGCAAGAATTATTTTTCCATTAATGATCAGCACAATTTCTTTTGGATTTTGGATGCCTTGCGCGCACAGCCGCTGTGCTGTTCCGGCAATGAATTAAATTATTTTATCTCCTTTTTTATTTATGGCCGTGGGAAATTTATACAACATCGATTTTAGGAATAATAATAATAATATGTGAAATTATGCAACTATGGCTGTAGATGCCCATTTGATTAATGTGTCCGGACATTGCAAAACACTGAATGCGACCACTGCAATGCAGCTATAGGTATGAGGGAACAGGGGTCCTTTTTAGGTGCATTCAGCTTTAGCCGCCATTCTTTTTTCATCAGGATTTATTGAACAAGGCGGCTAATTGACATAATGCGCTTCAACTTTCCATTTATTGTAAATTATAGATTTGTGTTTTATCTGTTCAAAAGAAAATTACACACACGTATATACGGATGTATATATGCAAGTATGTATACGTATGTATGTACGTATGTACGTTTGTACGTTCATAACAATCATGTGCCCTCGCTTTGAGTTGAGTAATTTCCAATTTTTCTAGTATTTTTGTTTTCCTTTCAAGAAATTAGCTAGCACTAGATCTTACTCTGGAGTAGTGAGCATGTTCTTTTTTATAGTCAGAGCCTGAATTCAAATCACTACATGTGTTGCGAACTTATGGGTAAACGACGAGATACTTTCCGTGAAGTCTAAGAGAAGATGATTATTATCTTCTAAATTCAGCTTGGGTGATTATCCACTCGAGTGGGTTCACAATCATAAGATGGCAAAGCCTAATTTTTCCGAGAGATTTCTCCCTCTTGTTAATGGATCAAGTTCACTGCACATTTCTTTTACTTTAATAGATGAAATCACTCAAATTAAGAAACATTGGAATCATTCATTTATAATTGACATTTTGAGTAGAGACATTTGAAAAATGGGACTTTAAATTGCAATGCAAGATTGTACTAAAAATTATTAGATGCTTTTAAAAATGAAGCAGATCTCACACACGACTCATATGATCTAGAGATTTGCAAGTTGAGCTCATCCTACATCAAGAGCACATAACACTTGCTCAAATTCTAACTGAGAAAACCAATGACCATATCTATAGCTCAATCTTTTTTCTTAACAAAATCATATAAAAAATCACATAATTTGTTTCAATAATCCATTTGCTTTAATGATGTGGGTCAACTTCTGAAAATCGATCATTTCTTTTCCCAGTCAGAGACATAACAAGAAAAGATAAATTTATAAAAGATTCTGGAACCCTCAACCAAGTTGTTGTAATTAAATTATATAATCTCCAGCTAGTTAGCCTCAAAGAAGAAAAAAATTAAACATAGAGACAGATCACTGAGATTATGCATGGGAAATACCCAACAGCATCAAACTATCCAAGTAGGACCATCCCCAAATATGTACCAGAGCTGTCATCTAGCCCAAAAAGACCTCAAAAAGAAGAAGAAAAAAAAAGCCTAATCCAGCTACACACAGCCCTAGAGGTCACCACATCATGAGCCAATAATAGCCGAATCATAGATCACCTAATCCTCACTATTCTATCATTTTCTTCTTTTTTTTAATTAATCAATTAATCAATTAATATCTAGTCTTATTTATGGACTTATGTACGGTTTTTGCATGTGTATATTTATATATATTGATTTGTCAACCTTTTGACGTCTAAGATAACATTTTTTATTCACTCAATGAACGCAACCCATGATGTCATTTGGGCCCTTCTACTTTTCTATTATTTTAATTCTCTTGTTTTTTAATCTCTCCTAGTTTCATTGCCAAAACTTATGGAGGAGAAACCACTCGGCAGGGAAAGTTGCCAAAGAGCTTATGAAGCTCAGCACGCCAATCCCGAACCCTAAGAACTACGAAAACCAAGTCGGGAGCCATTCGACGACTTATATATCATCAACTCGGGAATCCTTTTCTCACCATAGCACTCCCGCTTCCTCAAAGAAACATGGCCACCGGAGAGATCAAATTGCTTCCACTCAAAAAGTCCTTCCATGCCCAAAATTTTATTTGGAAAGTTTTCCCAAACTTACCTTAAGGATGAGGAAAAAACGTTGTAAAAGGGAATGTTATCTCCAATTGAATAGCCAAAAGCAAGAGGAAAGATAAAGGGAAATCATTCTTTTGAGATCACGCCTTTACACAAGCCATTAATGCAGAAATCATAATATTCTATGTGAGCTCTCATGATCCTTTCGTTTAGATAGTAGATGGTCTTAACATGGACCTTACTAAAACAAAGAGCCATAGTAAATTGTACTTTGCTAACATGAGGAAAATAAAGAGAGGAAGGCCGCGTCATGGCCAACGTTTTGATAACCGGGCTAGATCGCCTAATTTAATTGAGCAACAGTAACTTTGTTGTCAATTAAAGGTTTTTTCGATCGAGAAGTCGCGACTTAGGTTAAGCCAAATCAAACGCGTGGCAATTTGATTAGCCCGTTCGATCATCTGGTTTCGTGTGGGAAGAGACTGATGAGGGGAGACCACGCCAACACAAAATCATCCGTACATCGCATCGATCCTAACTCGCCATTTCAACCGGAAAATCTCAGTTTGGCCCTAATAAAGAAAGGCGTGATCTTCTCAGCCCTGGAAAAAGAAAAAAAAATCAAAAAAAAATCAAAAATAAAAAAAATAAAATAAAATAAAATAAAAGAGGGGGTTGAAATTGGGGAACAATGCATGGGAGTTAAGTACGCCGGATTTCAGGTGACGTGGCGTCGAAAATAAGAAATTCATATTGGCTGGACTGGAGTTGTTGGAGGCGTCTCCTCTGCAATTTCTTTATTCCCCCAGCGTTTTCCCCCCAAAACGACAATTTCTGTACTCTCCTCCCAGGAAACTCCCCTCTCCCTCTCTTTCTCTCTCTTTCTGTGTGGAGTAGTTGGCATCTCTCTCTCTCTAGCCCCCTACCTCTCCGCCACGTGTCGCGAACCCATTTCTCGGAAGACCAACCTCTCTTCAAAGTTCCCCTCCCTCTCCGCCAAGGAAGGCATTTGGACCCAGCGGTGCTCCCCCCCTCCTTCCCCCTTTACAATTATGAGGATTTTCGAAATGATGCAATAAAATTGCAAAGCTGATATTTTTCAAATAAATTAGCCATATTTTACATCTTAAGGTTGCACGATTTATATCTATAAGTCCATCTAAGTCTGAAATGCTCGTGTTATATAAATAGTACGTTTGATATAAAGTTATCAAATGTGACGTGACTTTAAAGAGAACGATCATGAATATCGAACGACGATCATGACAGATCGAGATAAAGTGAGAGAATAAGAAGATAAGGATTGATTAATTTCGAGAAAATGGGATCATGTATTTTCACGAAAAGTGCAAAGTAAAATGTTGGCGTAATGTACCATGCTCGTTGACAAGTAGGATATCTACTTGCGGTTCTTTACCAGAGGCCAAAGGTTTTATCTTCTCCTGTGACAATTGAAAAGTTATAATCAAATTGTCTCACAAATCTCTATTAGTTTCTTCGTGTTATCATTAATTTTTTACATCACATGTGACTAAAAATAAAAAAATAATATAAACTTTTTATCTTTTTTTTTGTTCTCCCCCTCCATCAAATGCCTCCACCAGGCCACCACCATAGCATAAAACTTTCCACTGCCCTTTTACACATGACACCCCAAGATGGTGCTTGACTACTACCCATTCATGCCCACCATCACTCTAGCATTGCCAATGTAAGACTCCTCGTCCTGCGCCCCAAAAAAATGCTGAGCCTCCTCAACTCCAAGCTCCGCCGCCTCTGCCGCCGCCTCCGGTGGCCCTTCCGTCACCGCCCCTCCTCCGACTCCAAGGTCGTCGTCGTCAAGCAATTCGGCAAATCCCCCTCCGACCGCGGCGCCGCCAGCCCGAGCCCGAACCCGCACCCGCCCGTCGCGAACGGATCCTCGTCCACCGTCCACCCAACGACTCGAGGCCGCCCGGGTCGATCCGCATCGCGACATTCAACGCCGCGCTCTTCTCCATGGCCCCCGCCGTCCCGAAGCTGGAGAAGTCGTCGAGCCTCGACTTCGACAGCGAGGGCGCCGTCGTCGGCGGCCTCCGCGCCAAGTCGGCCAGTCTGGACCGCCCGCGGGGCATACTCAAGCAGTCTCCCCTGCACCCGCTCAACGGCCAGGATCACCTGACGAAGCAGCAGAAGTTCGCCAGATCGAAGCTCCGGGTCTCCATCAACCTGCCGGACAACGAAATCTCCCTCCTCCGCAGCCGGCGGAACCTGAGCTTCAGCGAATCGTCCGCCGCCCCCGCCGCCGCCGCCGCCGAACCTCCGAGTTCTCCTTCTCCATCTCCCCACTCCTCGTCCTTGGCCTCAGCGTCGATCGGTCGAATCTTCAAAGGGAAGGCTCCGGCGACGGCGAGGGGGAGCCTCGAGAACGGCGGTAGCGGCGGCGACCCCCGCGGGGGGCGGCAGGGGTACAGGAGCACGAGGACGGTGGTGGAGGTGCTGCGGGAGCTGGACGCGGACATAGTGGCGCTGCAGGACGTGAAGGCGGAGGAGGAGAGGGAGATGAAGCCGCTGTCGGAGCTGGCGGAGGCGCTGGGGATGAGCTACGCGTTCGCCGAGAGCTGGGCGCCGGAGTACGGCAACGCCGTCCTCTCCCGGTGGCCGATCAAGCACTTGAAGGTCCAGAAGATATTCGACGACACCGATTTCAGGTCCGTCATTTCGTTTTATTTTATTTTATTTATTAATTTAATAATTTCCACATATTTTTTACCTGTTATTCTTGCTATCATTTTCGTAATTATGGTGACGATGATATGCTCTCTTTTTCATTGAGCAAGTTGTATTCCTAGGCGATTTCGAAATTTAAAAGATATTTTCATTTATTTATTGAGGCGTCCACCGTGTTGAAAGCGAAGTTTGATAATATATCATAAATTAATATTCCCTCTGGACATATTATATAATTCTTTTTTTACATTTTTCGAAGTGAAAAGATTAATTTCGCAGACCCATCTACAACCGTGCAAATCCACTTCGGACAGTTGAAATTTTCGTTGAAATTAAGGTGAGGTGGATGTAATAAAAATTCACAAGACCAAAAAATAAAAGCAAAAACGTAAGCTTTTGCCTAGCCATCAGAATGTGTGGATGAAAATCTTGCTGTCACTTGGTTTATATTGTCTTTTTTTTTTTTCCCTCCCCTTTTTAAAACTGTTCTATTTGGAATTATCCGAATGGAGTTGTCCAGGAACTGATCTGGGAAGAATTTGGAATATTATTCACGAGAACCCTACCACCAAAAATTCAAGAATTCCCCAAGGCTTTTCTCCCACAGCCTGTTTGCCTTTGTACAACTTACGGAAAGCTATCTGCAACAACAATGGTGGGCCTTTCCAAGGATCCCAGCACCAGCTGTGAGCAATGCCAGTCAGAATTAAAATATATTTTAAATTTTTTTAAAAAAAAAAAACCCATGTTTTTCTTTCTATGATTTTAGATATGGGTTCTCCAGAGAATTGTCATTTATCAATAATAATAATAATAATAATAATAATATCTTCGGTTATAACTATTCGAAATTCGTGCGAGTGTGTGTGATGAAAGACTGTCTTGGACTTCTTTCATTCCTCTTTTTTTCATTTCTGGTTGCATTTAGTGGGTTGATGAGAGTCAGCGTTGAAGATCATTCTGTACTAATTGTTGATATAGTCAAGAGAATGCTTAGGAACCTGCTAAATTACATATATATATTTTTTGCTCTTTAGTATTTATATAAGGAGTTGGGAAGATAAACGGAGGATAAGATCTATGGCGTACATTAAATGAGGGCAGGGTAAGGTGTATGTAGGTAGGACAGTAACGTGGGGAGGATTTTGCTTTTGCTTTATTTTATGTATTTGCCAAATCAGATGCTTGACCTGAAGACTATACAAGGACTACTCATCTTCAAGGAAAACTACCTTTCTCTCAAGCGAGACAGATCATATAGAATCAACTTGTTTGAGACACCACTCAATTGCTTGTCATGGAGTCAATTTCCAAGACTTTTGCATTCGATTAATTAAGCCGCGCCTTAGATAGTGAAGGGATTATGTGCTTTCGTTGTGCAAAAATTCAGAAAAAGAAGAAAAGGGTAGATTGAAATATAATCGATCGACATATTAAATTGACTAGGAATTGAAGTGGCTGTGAACTCAATACGTTTTATTACACAGGAATGTTCTAAAGGCAACAATAGAAGTGCCCCATGTTGGGGAAGTGACCTTCCAGTGCACCCACCTGGATCATCTCGACGAGAACTGGCGGATGAAGCAAGTCGGCGCCATCATCCAGTCGAGCGACTCTCCCCACATCTTGGCTGGTGGCCTCAACTCTCTCGACGAGACCGATTACTCGCAAGAGCGGTGGACCGACATCGTCAAGGTATGTACATTTCTGTCATGTTTGATGTAATATTCGTTAGCACGTGAAACTCGATTACTAAATAGCTTAAGCTACGGCGATTTTGTAATCATGGGCACCTGTGTTTGTTACAGTACTATGAAGAGATGGGAAAACCGACCCCAAAGGTTGAAGTCATGAGGTTTCTGAAGAGCAAGCAGTACACAGATGCTAAGGCCTTTGCCGGAGAATGCGAATCCGTGGTCGTCATTGCCAAAGGACAAAGTAAGAACTCACTTGTTCGCTTTCCCATGTTTCGATTTTTCTTTTTCGCTCTGTCAAATGGCTAATCTAAGGTGCTTTTCAAGCACGATGCTCCTTTCGCTCTAAGATCACATGATTGGCTTGAATGGATGGAAATTCATAACATTTGAAGCATGATGATCAAGTTGAATATGTACATCCGTTGTTGTCATCACTTTGTCGATATCAACCTTTGAAGTGAAAATCCGTGGTATAAAAATTGAAGTCCAAAGTCTTTTTTTCGAGTGATTACTGTCTGAATATGTAATTTCAAACTGTTTATTCTATTGCAGGCGTGCAAGGGACGTGCAAATACGGAACGAGGGTGGACTACATATTGGCGTCATCGGATTGCCCATACAAGTTCGTTCCAGGGTCGTATTCGGTCCTATCATCGAAAGGGACATCGGATCACCACATCGTAAAGGTCGACGTAACGAAATGCGAAAACAACCCTCCCCATGAAAGCAATGGCAACAACAATAAAATTACCAAGAAAAGGCGACGAGAGCGCAAGCACCAGGCCGTTGTAAAGATCTCAGGCACAGCTCCTCCTTCAAAGGGTATATGGACAACGAACACATTAAGCAAAGTCGAATGACATTACATTTATATCTCCCTTTTCTTTCCACTCTTTTCTCAGCTGCTGCTCCTGTTGCTGCTGTTGAGTGATCTTGGGCATGCTGGCTTCGTCAATCTCTGTGTAAATCTTCGATTGTTTTGTGCATCTTGTCTTCTCTGTTTTTTTGTTTGTTTTGTTTTGTTTTGTTTTGTTTTTTTTTTTCTTTTCAGTTTAGAGTTGAAGAGGGGAGGGTTCTGGTGTGATGGCTTCCTCACATCTGTATAGATTTCGACACGACAGAAGTGAATTCTTACATTTCAACTAGGCATTCTAAGCGGTTCTGCCAAGTTCTTTTTCAGTATTTTATGCCTTTTCTTTTCGCTTGTAATCTTAGTTGCAAGATTCAGATTAGTTTTGTCGAGGGCGACATCTCAAGTTGACTTTGCTGAGGTTGAGGTTAGAGAATGCGATCTTGTATCTTTAGATTTAACTGAAAGTTGAAACGTTTTAGATTAAATTGCAAAGTTCGAAAATTGAATATTTTTTGTTAAGTTGGACATCAAGTGATTGATAAAAGACTCAAAGATTTCAAATGAAATACCTTTAAAAAGCAAATAAGGAAAAAAAAAAAAAAAGCTGCGAAGTCTGGTAATTATGAATTCTAAACATTTGTGACAGTAGTCAATGTCTTCATTCTTTTTGCTCCGGTTTTGAAATTAGCATTGGAAAGAAGAAAAATGGTAAGTTAGTGCAATCTACTTCGACATCTTAACAAATACCTTCTGTGATCTCTAAATGGTGCCTTAATGAGCATTATAAGTAAAAGTGTAATGAAAAGAGAAAGAAATAGATTTTCTATATACTAGACATTGTTGGCTGATGTATCATGCTAATTAGCTTAAAAAATTGCCTCTCCCTTATAATGGTTGGCAAACTGCGCCCCTTGCATCAGCATAGTAGAGGATGCAAGTATCTCTCAGTTGGTGTATACTCTTCAATTGATCCTCCTTGATGTAATTTATATCGATTAAATTATTTATTTCGATTTTGCTTCGGATCTCAATTTAGAAAATCATGGGATCTAAAGCTCAGATAACAACAAGCGGAATTTAAATAAATAAAAACAGTTAAGACATTGCGTCAATATCGTTGACCGGTAGGAATCCCAGTACTTGCGACCTTGCAGGTTTGCTACTCGGGACCTCACTAATAAATGACATTAAAAATAAAAATAAATTTAATTTTTTTAATGAGACAGAAAGATAATTAATCATTAATATTTGATACTTCTACCGTTTGTTTAAGGGCTATGCAAGTAGGTCACATGACACATCCAATGACGTTTTCACTGCACATGTTCATTTTTTTTTCTATAGTGATATAGTCAGTTATTAAAATGTTGTATTTTTTCCCTTTTTGTTGCAAATTTCCCTTCTATAAATCATGAACACGAACACGAGCACAAAATTTTTTCGTTGAAATAATTGGTCCATTCAGCACGTGCTAATACCTTTAATTCATGAATAAATTATTAAGTGATGATTGGACAAATCATTAAACAGAAAAATCTCTTGACGAAAAGTATCCTAGATTATCTCGTGCGCGTACGCCGAAGATCTAGACATACATTATTGTATTTTAGGGTACAAGATTGGCTCTATCTTTGTCACTGATTTTGTAAGTGTCCTATTGCCTTTGAATTCTTTTTGTAACTGTTCGACTTTAAAATCGGCAATGACCAGGAGTAACCATCATCGATCAAGCCCTCTTAAGTGAACACTTAAAAAGAATTAGTCTCTTAACCGCTAGAATTGTGTTAAATCAGAGGTATTGTTTGTAGATATCATGAATAATGGGAAAATTTCCAAAAAGGTTCTAAATCTATTGTACTTTAGCCAATTAAGTCATAAATCTTTTAATTACGTCAATTGAATCATAAACATTTTCACATTTTACCAACTGAGTTTATTGGGCCAATTTTAAGAAAAAATCACTGATGTGAACGCTAGCCATCTTACGTAGGATCATCGATACTAATGTTGGCAAATTCTTATAATTTTTTTAAAAATGGAAATTTTTTTATTTTTTTTTATAATTTTTTTTTTTTTACTGTGGCTTGTGAGGGTTGTCGGGTCCTTGCAGCTACTACCGAAGACTCAATGACCCTCCCCAGACATGGCGAAAAAAAGTAAAGGAGGAAAAGAGAAGAAAAGAAAAAATGGAAAAAGAAGAGAAAAAGGTTCATAAAAATTCAAAAAAATGTTTAAAATATTTTAAAAATTCTCCACATTAGCGCCACTTGTGCCTCATAAGATAACCAGTGTCCACGTTAGCGATTTCCCAAGAAAATTGGCCAGATGAACTCAACTGGTAAAATGTGAAAATGTTTAAAATTCAATTGGCATGACTGAAAGATTAATGACCGAATTGGTAATAGTACAATGAGTTTTTTTGGGTAATTTTCCCATGACTAACTAGCATCTCTCTTCCATCCTGATTCTGATTATAGTTTAAACAGGGCAAAGTCCCAAACTTATCTAAAGAACTTAAATCTCCAAAAGAGATGCAATATCTAGTATAAAGTTCACACTTTACGACTTGTGTCCAATCACATAGCGTTGCTGCAACAGATGGTTTGGAGACATGTTTCAGCTGGTCTTCTTATATGCTAAACATGATATCATAAACAAACCACTAAGAAGGTTAGTTAGTAACCTTTTTTTATCGTTTGCCAAGCATGTCGTTCCATCATCTTTCAATAAATTCTCAAGTGGCATTTGTAGAGAAAAGTTTTCATCTCGGCTCACTGGCAAAGTGAAAATTGTAATGGTCATGAGTAAACGGTCAGGATGAGCAACGATATTTAAAAGCACTCGTGTAGTTCTTCGCCTGTTAGTATGCTAAACATGGAAAATGTCGAATCAACATCAATTTAACACTGTCTTTACTCGAATAGCTACAGAACTATGTAAGAAAACACAAGGAACGAGAAGAGAATCCCGAAGCTCTAGACATGGCATGACCATGAAAACTCCACCGAGAGCTGGTTTTTGTCCTCGGAGTAGATGTGAAAATGTTGCAGAATTAAAGAATAAGCAAAGATTCTTCGTATCTAGCACTGTAAGCTTGCTCGATATAGAGTGAAACAAAGGGACATTGCACAGAGTTTGAACCTATATGCAGTTGACGATGGCCAGGAGCAATCCGCGCCACATGACCTCAACTTAAGTGCATCGCCATATCAATAATCAGTTCTTTTACAAGTGGAATTGATACGCAATTTACGCCCGAATTGTCCTCTATTCACCTTTCACTTGGGGACGGTTTTCCATGAATCTCTTCCAGCTCCTCGAGCCTGTTATCGAGGGCTCTTCTAAGTGAGGCCATCTGTATATGATCGTTTGCTTCTGGAAGTCGGTTTATGGAGACCTTGAAGTTCAGCCTATGAATTTTTCTGTACACTAGACGGGTCCTGTTGTCGTACTTCGAACACTTATGTGAGGTTTCAATTGTTCTCGCCTTCCTTTCATGGTGCAGCAGAGCAACAAATGTCAAAGGAATTGGAAGAGACAGTTCCACAGCTTCCTGTCACAATGAATGGTCTTTCTCATCAGGATGATTCTCCAATGAGCGTGATGAACTGCAGGAATAAGTAAGAAACTCGATTCTTGAGATGTTTCTGTCTCATATCGTTTACTTTTTCACCATTGCGTCGAATATAGTACCTACTCTAGTGATTAGCTTAACTTTTCATTTCAATCTGAAAGCTACTCACCTACATTTATAGGATTCTTAATATAAATTACCTGCTTGTGCACACTATCTTACTTGGCGAATTCTGTCATCTGCACTAGTTTAAGTACATGCATCATTTGAGAGCGCAAAGTGCCTTTGATGGCTTATGGCCTGAGGCATGGCGTAATTGTTTTTTTGCTTCGTCAAAAGTGTTGCTTCAGAGGACCTGAATATTCTTTTGATAGGAATCGTCTGTTTAGATGATCATAATTGCTACCATTGGTAGAACATACTACCAAAAACAACATGATAGTCGCGGTGTGCAATCTAGTCGAACAACGTAGTTTCAACTTCGAGTTGTGATGCTAACTGTGCTCGCACTTGTGGTTCTAAAATGTTGATGAACAGAGCTGAATCTGACAAGCTACTAGCCATTCCTGTCGGTTTTGTTGGATCAGAAGAGGTGGTAAGGTCTGCTCCACATCTTGTACCTGGCGGTAATCTTGCTTGTCCTTCATTGGAAGAACAAGGAATGAGAATAAATGCTGCATTAGATGCTGCACATGCACCAATTTCTCATCTCTCGAACCTCATTGCCGACGGCCACTGGGCTGCGAACTTCAGGGGACCTTTCCAACCATCAGACTTTTAATGGCTCAAAGCTTGAGCCACTTGGATTCATACCCTATCCCTTACTTTCTCTGAAGGTATTTATGATATTTAACACTTAGCTCGACATTCTGCATTGTCGATCTTACTTGGTTTGGACTACCTACTGGCGAATCTCTTCATGTAAAGGTTTGGCTTGGAATATTACTTGTCAGCATAGTTGCATAGACATGGCGGTTCTGTTCTTTTACCCATCAGTGCATTCAACTCGTGGTGCAACAATCTGAAAAAAGCTTTTAATATGCTATTTGAGAGTCAGCTTTCAGCAGTGATCTCGAACAATTTCGTGTTCTCCAAACCGAGACTTGTTCAGAGTCATTGAAAGCCTTCAATTTCTGACCTTGTACTAGGAAGGTCCTTCCTGCTTTATCTGTTTCTAGATACTTTAAAAACCATCTAAAGTAATTGAAAAGACCATGCGGAAAAAGTTAATTCTACTTGGCGAGGCAACCCGAGTTTAAGTAGCAGCATGCACTTTTGCTACTTCTCTATGTATTCTTACTACTCATGAATGGCGTTGTTTGTAGCTTCCATTCAGGAGTACCTTGCTAATTCGGCATCAGGTCAGGGTTCCCTGTCTGCAATATCCGAGTGAAGTGGATTTCGCGCGTTCCTTATCAACATCGGTCTCTGGAGGAATGTTTGCTAAGCAAGAAAACTCATGTGCAGGAGACAACAGTGAGGAATGTAGTACTTGTTCGGAAGAATGTAAGGCACCATCTCATGACTTATCATCGAGTGAATGCACAAATTCTTACTGCATTGAGATATTGTGCTTTTGTAATACATCACATCCTCTAACATGACATCACATGTTCAATTTCTATTCATCGTAAAGGCAAAAATTGATAGCCACAATCGTTCATCGGTTAGGTCGAAGTCAGAGATTGCTTGAGCATGTAGCTGATGACGAGCTAGTTGATCGAGTCGGGGTTGAAGGGTGGGGGTGAGAGCTTTTGATGGAAACGAGAGAGATTCGTTGCTCAAAATGCAAACATTACCATGAAGAAAAAATTACATTGTTTGTTATGCCAAGAGGATTCACACAAAACAAAAATTATAAGGAATGCCATACAACATTCATTGTCATTTATAAAACATGGACATAATGAGTCTAATAGAAAACACCGATGCTATATGAAAAACATGTAAAAGCTTCATAGATTACATTATCAATGATGGTACATGCTGATAGTATTAATTATATTTTGCATCTCATTTCTACAAGAGGAGAACAATCACACAATACATGATTTTGTAAACTCATTGCCGTGGTCAAATTGGTAACTGCTAGAAATTATCGGAGCACTTGACGAAGATGAGACCATTTCAAGTTCTATCTCATTGTTGTCATCATCAATTGGTGCCTCTATCGGATACAAAAACGGTTTTGGAGGTAGTTGCAGTTTATCGATATCTCCTTCAAGCATATCTAGAACTTTCCTCATTGACGGCCGATCATTAGGGCTCAGCTGTATGCACCATAGCGCAACGATTATCATATTCCTTGTTTCTCTTTCCTCTTCTATGACTTCTACCCTCTCAACCTCCTTTTCTTTGCTGAGTTGATCATAAATCCACAAAGGAAAGTAAATTTGACTTGAATGCTTTGCATGTGCATTTATATTTCTCCTTCTACCGGCCATTTCCATCAACATCATCCCAAAACTGTAAACATCGGCTTTATAAGAAATGCCACCAATGTCTTTGTAGAATAGCTCAGGCGCCATATAACCCAAGGTTCCTCTTGCTGTAGTCAACGATACTATGCTATGACCGATGGGATAAAGTCTTGCAAGTCCGAAGTCAGAAATTTTCGGAGTAAAACTTTGGTCTAGGAGAATGTTGTGAGGCTTGATATCAAAGTGTAGAATTTGCATATCACATCCCTGATGTAGATACTCTATCCCTCTAGCTATGCCAAGAGAGATCTCATGCATTTTCTTATAATCAAGAGGATCAATACCATCCTTATTCGAAATGTGTTTATCCAAAGAGCCATTCGGCATGAAATCATAGACCAGAGCTTGTTTGGAGTAATCGAAGCAAAAACCAACAAGTTGAACTACATTGACGTGGTGGATCCTTCCAATTGTGGCCACTTCACTAATAAAATCTTGGCCATTAGACTTCTGGTTTGTTCAAAATCTTAACCGCAACTTCATTGCCACTTCTAAGGATTCCTCCATACACAGAGCCATATCCCCCCTCACCTAATTTGCATTTGAAATTTTTTGTAATCTTCTTGATATCCGAGTAAGAATACCTTATGGGCAAAAAGTTGTTGTGAACTTGTAGGAATTCTTCGATGTTTGTGTCGATCGCCCGGTGCCTTCTCATCCACTTATAGATTAGAAGTATCAACACACATGGAGCTCCGAGTATGAATTTTGCTGCGATGTAGTTGGCTACATAGAAATTGTCCATAGATTAGCGCAGTGCAATACATTTTTTGTAAACATAATTGTTTTTAATCAGAGTGCTTCTTGAGATCATCATAGTTGTGAGGAGAAAAGGCCCAGCAGTCATACCCAATAAAAAGGCGACGCGCCGACCTACAGGTGCCGCATACCAATGCGGGGCCCACGTAGAAAAAGGGGTGCCTACAACAGATTAATTAGAGTTGGTGATCAATCAATGAAGAATTAAATTTATCATTTTAGCAGTTAAACATAAATATAATTTACTCTCCTTGACAGCGCTCAGATCACAGTTAATTCAATTCACCTAGGGAATCCATGCCATCATAGCATGATATTTTCTCTTGAAGAAAAGCGATTCTGCTTTTGTTCACCTATATATACCAAATGATTCATAAGTTCACGTCTCGCTCCGCGTAATTCTAATTTACAAACGTCATTCAATACGCGTGCAGTTTATTCAACCGCATAACAATAACAGCCATGCAAGGGACACGAGCAACAATTAAATCAACCATTTTTCCCCAAACAAAAATGAAGTAACAATGTCAAATCCAGAAAAGCTCCAAGATTCGTAAAATAAACGAGAGCAGTGCATGCCGGCCCTACTAAGAAATCTATTTAAACTTTTCAACTTAAGTGATGTGGCAATTTTTTCTATTATGTTTTTAAAGAAACTAGTGTCTTAATGTGTGGATTTTATTAAAAATACCCAATTAAAACCTGCCACGTCACTTTGTAAGTAAATTTTGATCAGATCTCTTAGTGAAGCTAGCATTTAAGGAAAGGAGGAGGAGGAAGAAGAGAAAAAGAAAGAACAGCTTAAGGGGAACGTCGCTTACGGATATAATAGCCGCAATCCTCCCCTTGGTTAATAAAACTTAAGAAGTGACATGGAAGGGATCTTCCCTCATAAATGAGGTGCGGATAGAAGAGAGTGAATCCCTCGACCATCTTGCTGTGGAGGTCCTTGTATGGTAAGCTCCCATACTGATCCCCTTTCCGCCCTGAGATTTGATCCGATGCGAATGCCATCATGGTTACGGTGCAAGAGTCCTTGATATCCCCTACTTGTAGATCTCCGAGTACAGCGTATGAGTACACCTTCATTTGGGAAAAATAAGGAGTTGTATCGGCAGAGTATGCGCCCTCAATACATGGTTTGGCATCAATATAAGAAGTAGAAGTAACAGGTTGTGAGCACTTCATGAAGGCCACAGTGACATTGCCTTGTGGAAATCCATATAAATCACTAAATGGATTAGACATATTGAAGTACGTCAATGGGTAACGAGGAAGGGATGAGCAATTACCCTTCTGCAGTCCATCATCAACCACTGTGATCTCACCAAAGAAGTCATTTTGGTGAATAGAGAAGTAATGAATCGACTTCACATAATATCGGCCAGCATTTAAATATAGAACAGTGCGATTATTTTCACAAGCTAGCTCATACCGAGAGTGACCGCAGTCTTTTGGATCGCCTTTCAATCGAAAATGACAACTTATGTTACGGATCTCACCACAAGATGAAGGGGCACACAAGTGATTCTTCTTCGCATCGCAGCTCGTCTCTAACAATAGCAGAACATGCAATATGAGAAGTAAAACACGGAGCATAAATATGGAGCTGCGAGAAATAATCATCTCTTTATCGTTTGGTCTGATGCAATGGAAGTTTTAGCTCACTTGGTAATGCGAGGGATGCTTAATAAAGGGTTGGGAGTCATCGGTCATCGAAATGTCCAAGTCAACCCTAAAACAAAGCCTAGCGAAGAAAAACTTAAAAAGTATGGCCCCGCAAAAACACGATCTCGAGTGATAGATAGCTTTCACATTCATTAGGGAGGAAATTTCTATGCATTTTCCAGATTTGATTTTTCTTGGCAAATTAATTCTCTCTAGAAATTTATTTTAGTATCTTAAAAAAGAATCGGTTTTAATGTTTTGTACCCTAAACTCAATCAAAATCCTTTCAAACGAGGCATCTGGCGTTCTATTTTATTTTCAAGGCCAATATTTCATAAGTATCGCTTCGTTAAATTTTGAAGACGAAAATGAAAAGGATGATGTATTTCATCATATAATTTTTTTCATTTTTGAGAAAAAAATTAGTGACCAAGAAAGAGGATAATGTTAAATAACGGGTACATAGATTTTAACTTTTACAATGTCGCTTTCCGCAAAAATAGAAAGAAAATAAGGAACGGGAGCTTCTTGCTTATGGATGATGTGAAACTTTATGAAAGAAAGAAAGCAATATGGTAAATTCTCAACTAGTGATGGGACCGACACATCTCGATTAGAAACTCACTTGCGTCGTCGTGGATCGACACACGCAAGGACTATAGATGCAACATTTGAATTCACAAAAATAATGTGATGTTCACTATGCTTAAATTTTAAAATCACTCTCTTGTAATTGTGCTATAATTATGAATATGACCGTTGTCTCTTTTCCATAATTGAACCACTTAATGAATGAACAGACTGATCTCAACGAAAAAGGCAATACGATAATTTCTCAACCAACGATCAATCGATGCGGGTCTCGATTAGAAATTCACTTGCTTCGTCATTCTTGACACGCGCAAAGACTATAGGTGTAATATTCGCATGCACAAAAATAAACTAATACGTACTTATTCACTGTCAATTGAAATATTATTCTTGTGGATCAGTCAATCACTCGTCTATAAAATAATCTCATCTTTTTCTCACAATATATTGAACCGGCCTACTACAATATCCAATTGAAATGTGCCACATCACTCAGTAAGTAAATTTTTATACGATCCCTCAGTAGAGCTAACATTTAAGAAAAGGATGAGGATGAAGAAAGAAACAAAGAAAGAACTGGGAAAGTGAGCTTTTGGGAATCATGGTGTTTGCACCTCTCCCTTTGGTATCCGAAACCTAAGTAGCAAAACTCGAAACTTGTTGGTGGCGAGAGTTTATAATAGGAGATAGTGAATCCCTCGACCGTCGTGTTGTGGAGGTCCTTATACGGTGAGCTCGCACGATTATACCGATCCTTTTTCCACCCGGGATATAATGCGGTATTAAAGCCTTTATGGTCATGGTGTAAGTATCCTTGATGTCCCCTACTCGGAGATCAAACCCATGTACAGCGTATGAGTACACCATCATTTGGGAAAAAATAGGGGGCATATCGGAAGGATGTGCTCCCTCAATACATGGTTCAGTATTGACTTATGAAGTAGAAGCAAGGGGCTGTGAGCACTTCATGAAGACCACCGGCACAACTAACGAACCGTATGGACCATTGTCAACCACCGCGATTTCGCCGTCGAATAAACATTTGCTGAGATTGGAATGGTACTAAATTGATTTCACATAATATTGGCCGGCATATAGATATAGAACAATGCGATTATTTTCACAAGCTAACTTATGTTCATAGCGGCCACATCCTTTTGGGTTGCCTTTCAATCGAAGGTGATATGTAACTATGTAACGAACCTCACCGCAAGATGAAGCAGGAGACAAGTAATTTTTCTACGCACCGCAAGTCGTCCCAAGTAGCAATAGAACATACAATATGAAAAGCAAAACACTGAACATGCTTATGGAGCTCAGAGACTTAATCGTCTCTCTATCGTTTGATCTGATGCAATGAAAGTTTTTGCTAATTGGTAATGTGATGGAGGCCCAGTAATATGAATGGAAAGAGCCTGGAGTCCTCGGTCATGCAAATGTCTAAGTCAACCAATAAAGCAAAGTCTAGTGAAGAAAAAGTGGATATCGTGTGGAAATTGCAGTCCTAGCGGTCAAGGTGTCACATTGATTAAAAAAAAAACTTCTCCATAGTTCCAGATTGAATCAAAATCACAGTTCCAAATTGAATCAAAATCCTTTCGAGTGAGGCAATGACGTTCTATTTTCTTTTCAAGACTAATATTCCATAAGTGTCCCTTTGTTAAATTGTGTAGACGAAAAGGAAAAGATCTCATATTTCATCATCTAAGCTTTTTATTTTTGACAAAAAACAGAAATTGATAACAAAAATAGACTATGAACAAGAATATTAACTTGTATAATGTCACCTTTGGCAAAAGTAAAAGGAAAATAAGAAATAAGTGCTTCTTGGATGGTGTAACACGTTATGAAAGAGAGAAAGTAATACGACAATCTCTAGTGGTGGAATGAGGCGTCTTCACTAGAACCTCACTAACTTCGTCGTCACGCAAAGACAAGAGATGCAACTTTCCAAGTCAACCATCAACACAAAGTCTAGTGAAGAAAAAGTGGGTCTCATGTGGAAATTGCAGCCCTTGCAGTCAAGGCGACAAAAACACGGTGTTGGAATTATTTATGATGTGGCTTTCACGTTGATTCGAAAAGAAACTTCTCTGCAGTTTTCATATTTAATTTTCTTGGCAATTTGACTCTTTAGGAATCAATTTTACTTCAGTTAAAAAAGAATCGATTGGAATGTTATGTACCCTAGATTGAATCAAAATCCTTTCAAGTGAGGCATTGGCATTCAATTTTATTTTCAAGGCCAATATTCTCACGGTGGTGGGCTCACACGATTATACCTATCCATTTCCCGCATCAGGTCATCATCCGATAAGAAAGTCATCATGGTTATGTTGCAAGAATCCTTGATGTCCTTTACTTGTAAACTTAACCCATAAATAGCGTATGAGTACACCTTCATTTGGGAAATATTAGGGGGCGTATCGGAAGGGTATGCTCCCTCAATACATGGTTCAGTATTGATATACGAAGGATAAGCAACGGGCCGTGAGCACTTCATGAAGACCACCGCAGAGGATGAAGCATTTTGATAGTACGGATACCGATCACTCAAGTTGGAGCTCGCCAATGAGAAACGAGGGAGGGATGAGCAATACTTTTTTGCAATCCATCGTCAACTACCGCGATTGCGCCCAATATTTTGTCCCCGAAATGATTGTAATTGTCAATCGACTTCACATGATATCGACCAGCATACAAATATAGAATGGTTCGATTCTTTTCACAAGCTAACTCATACTCAGAGCGGCCGCAGCTGTTCAGGTCACCTTTCAATCGAAAAGGACAGCGTATGTCATGAACATCACCACAAGATGAAGTGGCACACAAGTGATTATTCTTCGCACCGCAACTCGTCCCCAGTAGCAGTAGAACATGCAATATGAAAAGCAAAACATGAAACATGCTCGTGGAGGTCAGAGACTTCATTGTCTCTCTATCGTTTGATCTGATGCAATGAAAGTTTTTGCTAATTGGTAAATATGAATGAAAAGCGTCGGGTCGTCGGTCATACAAATGTCCAAGTCAACCAATAAAGGCAAGTCTAGTGAAGAAAAAGTGTGTATCGCGTGGAAATTGTGACCCTTGCAGTCTACGTGACAAAACACGGTGTTGGAATTATTTATGCATGGCTTTCACATTGATTAGAAAAGAAACTTCTCTGCAGTTTCCAAATTGACTTTTCTTAGTACCATAAATAAGAATTGATTTGAATGTTTTGTATTCTAAAATGAATCAAAAATCCTTTCGAGTGAGGCATTGTCATTCTTTCAAGGCTAATATTCCATAAATGTCGCTTATTAAATTGTGAAGACAAAAAGGAAATACATATTGTATTTTATTATATGAGCTTTTTCATTTTTAACAAAAAAACAAAAATTGGTAACAAAAATAGCTTATTGATGGGAGTATTAACTTGTATAATGTCGCTTTTGGCAAAAGTAAAAGGAAAATATGCAGTAAGTGCTTCTTGGATGGTGTAATAGGTTATGAAAGAAAGAAAGCAATGCAATAATTGCTATCGAGGGACCGACGCACCTAGAAAGCAATACAAAAATTGCTATCGAGGGACCGATGCGCCTTGACTAGAACCTCACTAACTTCGTCGTCATGCAAAGACTATAGATGCAAAATTTGACTTCAGAAATATAAAGCGATGTTTATTTATTTACTTTCAATTTTAATATTTCAATCACTCTCCCACAATTTTGCTAGATCTATGAACAATACAATCATCTCTTTCCTATAACATAACCACTTAATGATTGAACTAATCAATTTCAATAAAATTGTCATTTTGTCAAATGAAAGAAATGTTGTTGCCTACTTCATCATCATCTTCCATATCTGAATGTGTGATATTGAAGGTGTCATGTAAGTTCAAATGAGACTATCGGTCAATTTACTTTTGTGAACATAACATCAAAGAGTTTCGCATAGAAATTCTTCTCAGTGAAACAGACATGCCTTCAAATAGTTGTAATTAGCATTTACCATATATTTTTCAAGCTAATGCGTACACCTAAGTATAATTGAAGAGACTGAAATGGATTTTCCATATAATACAGCAAAGTTTATTTTAACTGACGCATCCAATGACGTTTTAACTGCACATGTTCAATTTTTTGTAGTAATATTATTACTGATTACGTTTTTAGTTTTCTTTTTATTGCATATTACCCTTTCTGGAAATTGGTTTGTTCTGCGAGCAGTTCCACACGCTATGATACCTTAGTTGCTTTCTATATCATCATTAAATATTCAGCAATGATTAGTCAAATTTTTAAGTAAAAAATCTCTTGGTGAAAGTATCCTATATTATCTCTTGCACGTACACCAAAAGATTTTGGACATAAATATGCAAATTGATGTATCAACTATCAATTCATTCGGTGCCATAAAATACTATAGAAACATAATAATCTGTTTCGTAGTGTAGGATCTTTCATTTTTGACAAAACTGAAATTTGTAAATGAAAAGATTAATAACGGCACTGAAGACTATCTTTGTACGTTATAAGAAAAGAATAAAGGCCATACAATAATTTCTCAACCAGCAATAGATGAACGTGAGCCTCAACTTGAAAGTCACTTGCTTCGTCATTGCCCAACACGCACGAAGACTATAAGTGCAATATTCGCATTCATAAAAATAAAGCAATACGTGCTTCTTCACTAGCAATTGAGATTATTATTCTTGTAAATCAATCACTCACTCTACTCACTCTCCTGTAAAATAACCCCATCTCTTTCCCGCAATAAAACCGAATGAACTGACAGATCTCAACAATAACGTCGTTTTATCAAACAAAAGATGCTGTTACCTGCTTCATAATCATTTTCCATCTCCGAATGTGTGGTATTGCAAGTGTCATGTAAGCTCAAATGGGACTACAAGGAAGAGTGCTGCCATTTTCATTCTCTGTTGATAGCTGCTTGAATCCGCTCAAGACTCCTCCCTTTCGTTTCAGGGACCACCGTGATCACGAACACCATCCCAGCGGCGTTAATCACCGCATAAAGAAGGAAGGTACCTGTGAAGCAAGCGAGCAGAGTTATTTGCTTTCGACAAGTTTTTCGTAAGCATATTCTGACATTTTTCTCATGGGAAGAATGCTTTAGTATGTACTACCTGTCTGTCAATCATTCTGCAGAAAAACCCACTTAACTTTTTTCTTTTTTAAATGATATGTCGGCTCAATTTTCGTGATATTCGAATCTAGGTAGAAGTTGCTGAAAACGCGTTGATTGAAATAAATGGACTGAATATGCATTCGAGAGCGTGAAGAACGGAGTGACAGGCACCTCCAGCTCCAAATAGGATTGAAATGTTCAGGAAAAGCTAAGTCTCGAGTCTGTAGTTTAGTCGAATTCGCGCAACAACTCATGTTCCAATGTGACAAAATGTTTATCGAGCTCCTGCCAGAGTAACACAAGAGTGTTTTCAGCAGAGTCGTACCGTAGGAGCTCCAGCTCATTAAGTAGTTGAAAGTGTAGGAAACTGCCCAAGCGCCAAACCAGTTCACTAGTGTTGCGAAACCTCCAGCTACTCCTTTGATATTAATGGGGAAAATCTGAACACCAGCACACATTACATGATTGGCAAAAGAATTTTGAAACTCTCGTACTAATAACATCAGTTACGAAAACAACCCTTTAATTTGATAAGCATGAAACTTCGGGGGATGTTTAGGATTACCTCGGACATCACGACCCAAGGAACCGCGCCCATTCCAGCCGAAAATGCTGCTATGTATAGCTGAGCATTGGAAAAAACAGAACAGAAAAATTTATAGTAGGGAGTTGTTGCGGTGGCCAACTGGATAGAGCCAGAAAGAGATCAAGGCAGGTGAGATTATTACCAGAATGCCGGTGACGGCAAGTATCGGGACAGCATCAGCTGCCAGATCATGAACCTGGCTCGGAAGATTCTCAAAAAATTACTGGTTGACAAGCATTGCAAAGCAGAAGGAAGATACTAGGACTGATAGTAATTACCTTTAGAAAGAATGAAAGGGCAGTTACTATGCATCCCAGGACCAATCCTGTCCCCGAGATCTGCGATTGACAGAGAGAGAGAGAAGGTAATGGTTCAAGTTGCAGAACTTGCGGAAGGGGCAGAACCAGAAAAGCTTTGTTACTATAGACATGATTTCTTAGCTTTCATCTATTTTACCAAGAGAAGGGGCTTTCTTCCAGCTCTATCGACCAGTGCAGCGCCAATAGCCGTGACAATAACCTGCAAAAATTTACTCTTTAAGTGTGACGAGTATAAAACTAGATCCCCAGCAAAGAGGAAAGGGCAAGAATCACAGACCTGGAGGATTGCATAAGTTATGGTTCCAACGCTGGAGGAGAAACCTGAGGAAATTGTACAAATGCGATTATAAAGGCAAGACTAATACCTTGCTTGTGAGATCTAACACTAAATTATGTGAACAGCTCATTCAGTGATAATTAAGTAGACCAAAAGCATTCGACATTGTGAATTTTACTAACCCATTTGAATATTAACTGGATTATATAAATTGGAACCCCTGCTTTGCTTTTTATTTAGCTTTTCGTTCTGGAATCTTAAAATGCAAAGCATACTTTCATTTTTGTGGTGCCCAGGAGCTTCTTGCTATGAACTGCATACCTGCTTCCTCAAAAATATTGCTTGTATAGAAACAGACGCCATTTATCCCTCCAAACTGCTGGACGACCATCAATCCAACACCAATCTGGCCAAAATTTAACAAATTTGTCAGCAAAAAGAACAACAATGGGAAATATCACCAAAAGTACAACTACTGCATATTCCCGATCCACAGGGCATTCCAAGAAAGCAACGAAGGAGGGACTTTATTGGATACATAGCAGTAAATACAGAGCGAAGATTACGATGACAGAGCTCAGATATCTTCTCTGAAATAAATCGAGAATGCTGGCTTTCGGGAGCAGTTGAAGAGTTTCAATGTAGTCCTGTCAAGAAAAACAAATTTGATCATTCTGTCAGCTATTCGTACTTATAAAGTTGAGGCACTACGATGAAACGGTATAGACTTAAAGCCTTTTACTTGTATTTCAGCAGCCTCTTCAGAAATGTCCGTATCCTTTCCACGGAGTTTCTGCAGCGCGGCTTCAAACTCCTTTTCGCGGCCTGATTTCGCCTGCATTTGGCAGAATCCTAAAATTCATTCCAACACTACAAATCCCTCTCTTCCAACAATTCAGATAAGAAGAGTCTGGTGTTCATCCTGATTTGTTACCAGCCATCTAGGAGACTCTGGAATGAAAAACAGGCCGAACAGTAGGACTGCACAGGGGATTAGACCTGCATAAACCGCAGATGTTCAAGGTGGTTTCAGACTTGGACTTTTCTATACAACATTGGCACTAAACTTGAATTATGCTACTTTTTCTGTTTTACCAATTAATGCCAAAACCCTCCAAGCTAATACTGTCCCGATTATGAAGGAAACAGACACTCCAGCAACGATCATAAGCTGTGGAGAGAAGAGAACATGTTAGGCCCAGTAGGTTCTGTAGGATGTACATATATACACCATCTTGCACTTGCAAGAGGGCAAAATTTGCTACAAGCTAAGGCCTTTTGCCAATAGCTCCATGCTTGCAATTTTAACAAAGAATGTTCATACAAAATCTTTGCCTGATTGACAGCAGTCAAAGCTCCACGGAGATTTTTGGGTGTAATTTCAGCTATAAATATCGGTACCTGGACATAAATTAGAAAAAGATTAACCAATCTAAACCGAAGAGAGAGCCTCATGTTGTCACTGTGAATCGAGTCCAGCATGTTGTCGTAGAACAACTTGCTACATCAAATTTGTGTGGTACGAAGTGAGGAATTACCACATAGGAAAAGACTCCCATTCCATATCCTGTGGCCAATCTTCCGATATCCAGAGCAAGTGCTCCCTAATTTACTCAAAATTAAACAGAACAGAGAGTTGATGAGACTTGAAGTTCTTATGCAACTAATCGATCTCCATCTATGATAAGGCTTGTAAATAGGATATGGACACACCTCAGCAAAGTAAATAGCAAGCCATCCTGCCACACAAAAAGCGCTCGCTATTCTCATTGTCTGCATTTTGAGGCAAATGTTTATGCTGTCGGTCCTCCGTCCATGATATGACTAAATCCCAAAGCTAAAACTCTCAAAGAGTCTTGAACAACACCGTTCTGTTTTACATTGTGAAAGACGCACTCATTTGCTGCTTACCCATTTACGGCCAACAAAATCAGCGATTGGTCCTCCGGTAATTGCACCAATCATTGCACCGAATGTCAGTATGGATCCAAAGACTGAATACTGTTGAAAGACACATAAAGAGTAACTGCAAATCAGCTTGAGTTCAGTAAGAGCAAGAACTTCAGTTACCATCTAGCTAACGATGCTATAAGTCACCGAACGTCCGAGAATCTCAGTGGAAAGCTATTCTGAACAAACCTATCACTTCGATCAGAAACCTGAATGATATGCAGTCGCAATTTTCAGCTGACGATAATTAATCTAAATCTCCCCATTTTTTGGTTTTCTTGTCCTGAGGTGTCCAACAATGGAACTCGATGCGACAATTCGGTATACATTTCACTCGTTACAATGCAGAAAGAATAAGATGTCTAGAGAAAGAGGTATCTCTACCTCAAAGCCAACATCCTTATTTTTTAGAGAGTCTTGTTTATAAAGTTTTTGATCATATAACTCGTCCATATTATGGACCCGGAATATGAGCAGATCGTTACTTTGATTTTCTTGTATATGGGCGCCTTCAGTGACAAGTCCAATATTGAATCGAAGCAACGAACAAAGACAACGTGACATGTGCTTCCCAACACCCGCAGGTAAATTCGACATACCTCAGCTGTAGAGAGACTAAGTTCCTCCACTATAGCATCCTGAGTTGGTGATGAATAACCTGCCTGAAAATCCAATGAAACAATTTCTCATTAGATTCAATTAATCACATCCTTTTCATTTTAACCATTACAATTGGACCTGGACTTTTTAAAAAGAAATTGCATTTCCTACTTACACAGGTCCCGAATTCATAGGAACCACAAACCGCAACGAATGTGGTGAAATAGACCATCCACGGACGACCCTTATCGGTTCCTTCATCTTTGCCAGCTCGGTCCTTCTCTTGCGGCACGAGGAGACGCTCTCTTACTCCTTCTCTGTCCCCGGTTTCTTGATTTTCAATGTCCTCGTTAATCGCCATGCTTGCTCGCCTTACAAAAATGCTCCTTCGTTCTCTATCTGACTACGTACGAGGAACTAGCAAATCTATAAGCTCCAGAGAAGATAAGTTCTCTTTCCAACGTGGCTAGTCTGCTTGCTTTATATGGATGACTCGAAATGAGAAACCCCAAGTGCTAATACGGAAACCCCATCACCGATCGGTTTATACTCGAGGTTTCTAGGAATCCTCACGGACCTCAGTCTTGCAAACTGGCAAGCAACTCCTTGCTTTTCTGACTCGCCCCCGTTAATAGTATTGGAATCACTAATGGAACAGAGTCTCCGAATACAGCAGGATCACAGGTGTAAAGGGCTGCATCGCTCTTTATGGGCAAGGAGTAAGTAAAAACACGGAACTGGACTTTCTCAATGACACGGCTCTGGATAAAGACAAAGTAACAACCACGGACAAAGTTCTATCTTTTCGAGCCAGCCACCGGCTAGGAAAACCAGAGTATTTTTCTAACCTGGAAAGTAATTAAGTTCTGTCCACTTTTGCATGGAGGCATTGTTATCTTCACCTTTAACCCACGTTTATTGTGTAAGAAAGATAAGATCTCAATTAATAGTTTCTTATCTCTTTGGTGCAATAAGAAACTATCAAGAAAAAGAACTGTTCTGCTAGAACATTACTTTTCTTTTGGGAATTTTCTTGACCAAAACCCTTTTTTTTCCCCAATTGGACGATGAGCACAAGATAATTTCGGCCGGACCTTCTTCTGGGGACACATTATCTTCCTTTTCTATTTTTTAAAAGAACCACTACATATGCGAACAAAAAGCATGCATATAGCCTCCTTTGTGGTCAGTGACGCTTTTGATGTCTGCTCAAATGGTAAGACTAGATAGCAGGAATTTCAAAAAGGGATGTTTTTCATCTTTCCATGGTGGCCAATTTTGCGTAAAATGGCAATTTATAGTGGCAAGAGGTAGACAGAATTGCTTTCTACCAAGGACGTCATATACTGCCGAGGCCCATGAATCTAAAGAATTCAGCCACCATGAAGCCAGCCGACGGGAAAGAATTCACAGGCACAACGGAATGGACCATAAAGTTGCAGAGCACATTGGCCAAAAATATCCAACCACCATTCTCCAACTACTTCATTGGTCCACATTTGCTGCATCTCTGTCTTCTTTCACTTCACGATTCAGAATAGGCCAACAAAATCCAGCAAGAATATATAACTGTGGCCTGCTCGAAAAATGGAAAATATCGAAAATATCAAAAATATATCTTACTCTTGATCTAATAGCCACTCACATATTTTCGTTTTGAAAAATATCATTCACATACTTCCAAGAAAAACCCCACATTGAGAACATTAATTTGCCCCTCCATGTGAACTCATTTTAGCATCTTCCTTACGGTTTGAGCAGGCTGAAAAAGTGATTTTTGAATGGTAAAATTAGTGTAGATATTTGTTATTTTCAAAAGAAGAGGTAAGTGGCCATGGGATGAGAAATAAGGTGTATTTCGTTATATTTTTCTCAAAAAACTTAGACAAAACAAATATGCTAATCTTATAAGCACATAGTGGGATTTGTATTTCAAATGTATTAGAAGAAAAAAGACACAACAAATGTCATAACTTTTGTACAACAATCACTTAAATACCATAACTTTTTATTCAATCACTTAAATGTCATAATCGATCACTTAAGCACTGTAATTTTTCATTAATAAGGAAATCCAACGTGAACGTTCTTTAAAAGGTACAACACTTAAATGATCAATTAAAGGTTATGGCACTCAAGTAAAGATTTTCTTCTTCTTTTTTAAGTCATGACACTTAAGTAATCAAAAACAATGTTATGACACTTAGGAAGACCGCATCTACGAAAGTTATGATCTTGTGGTGTCCTTATCTCAATATATCTTTCTTCCATTCATGACACCAAATCCCATAAAATATAATAAAAAGCACACGGAAAAAAATTTATTTTAGCTAATGTTACATAATTGTAAGCGTCTAATTAAGTAGAGATTAATCAGGCTGATTCAGGTTTTAGAGGCTGACACTTAACCCCTACTAAACAAAGCTACGAACAACAAGCGATTGTTTTAAGCTAGTGGCTTCGTTTAAGCATCCAATAAAAATCAGCAAGATTATTTAGCACAACCCTTTTAATATAAGAAGTTCTAGGAACTCTTATCATCACCTTGAAGAAGGGTAGCTGGGCAAGCGTGATTAAAACACCCAGGACAATGACAAAGTAGCCTTCCCTAATTTAAAGGGAAAATAGGTGGACGCGATACAACTTGCCTCACCTTATAGATATATATATTCCCAGAGGCATGGACTAAAATAAGTCAGTTGCGGGTCCCCCTTCTGATAAGGTCAATCCACTTGTTGGAATGGAATGAATTTGATTGATAGAGAGGCTCTGGATTGCCTGAGGGAGCGGATATATCCAAATTGCAGAAATAATATATTAAATGTAATAGAGCATATGCCACTTTCATTTTGCATGATTGCACCTAATCTCAGAGATCTGGATTCCTTTCTTTTCTTTTTTTTTTTTTTTTTTAATTTTCGCTCCAATCTTCCATTTTGTGTAGAAAAATATGATCCTATCAACAAGAGGACCTTGAAAAATCGTTCTGCCGGCCTCGCACTGACAAAACAAAAATAATAAAGAGCGAAAAGTGACAGATTATTACCAAAATGAAATTGACAAAAAGCTGAGAGGTTAGGTGAGGTGAGCTGTGAAATAAATTTATGTATGAACCAGATTGTAAAATAACCTTATTCTAAAATCTCAATATTTCTTTTGCTATACGTTCTGAAATGAAAAATCTCTATTTGGACAAGAAATATTTCTTTTCTCGATGACTATGGATTATAATAATACAATTATGCATTACTATAAGTTTTCACCAACCTGTTCAATGAACATGGCTTCATCCATAAGGATACATCCAAGGATGCACAAAAATCAAATTTTGACCAAGTCAGGAGAACTAAACAAGGCCTGGTTTTCCTCTCTTTAGGTAGACATCCTGATTGTGTTGACAATCTTATCCACCAGGACATGTAATTCCCTATTTTCAAGAGTACGATGCCTAAGGAAACGGACATTTGGTACTCTTCTTTCATCCTGCTCTTATATTTTACTAAACAAGACAGATTGCCATACGTATAAAGATGTATACTTAGAGAAGATCCAAGAGAATATACTATTAAAGGATCGACTTATTAAGACATGACAAATGCAAATTGAGTTCATTATTTGATCTGCACCTTTTAAATAAAAATACAAATATCTTTTAGTTACTTATAAATTCCTATGTAGGCTTGATATGAAAAAAAAATAAAAAATTCCTGGCCATTACTATTTTAATACGAAACTAGAAAAAAGAAAAATCACCCATGAACAGACACTTTTTATGCCCAACAAAAGAAACAAAGAAAAGATGTGCATATATTTCGAGAAAGAAAATTGAGAGATTTCGATTTTACCTGTATGGATGAAACATCTTTTATTTAATTTGAGAGATTTTTGTTCTTATATTATTAATCAACATCTTTGCCAGTGAATACAACATATTATTAAAATTTTCTTTTTTCTTTGAAAGAAAAAAGAGCTTGGGCTCGAAACTAAAGATAGTATTACTTTATATGTAATAGAGATTATCAATTCTTTATTTTAAAGAAGGGCAGGGGTAAATCACCTATAATTAAAAATTTTCCCCTAGATATCAACATAGAGTACATAAAACAACTACTTGCCCCCTCTGGACTTTTGTGGTTCTGCACTGAGTATATAAATCAAATTCAATTTGTTTATGGCAACGTCGAATATTCTCTGAGCAACGAACTGTTGCTTTGACCTCACTTCCTCCTTCCTCCTCCTTCCCTCGCTTGGACGTTAGCTTCAGGACAAAACAGAGAGCGGGTCGCTGGCCGAAGGACGCAAGGACGCGAGGCTGCGCCCGACGTTCGCCCAGGAATGTCGTGCGCTACGAAGCCAGCTGGTCTCGTCCTTGAAGAAAGGGACAGAAACGAGATAAATGAGAGAGAAAGGCGGCAAAGGGAACGGGGGTGTCTCCGGTCTTTTTGGGTTTGTTCGGCCGAGGTAGAACAACCGAGAGAGAGAGAGAGAGAGAGAGAGAGCTAGTGAGAGTGAGAAGGTGAGCTCGAGAGAGAGAGAAGGAGCGAGCCAGAGAAGAGAGGGAGCTCGAGGGTGGCTGCTTCTGGAAGGGTGCGGCTGAAAACCAAGGAGAGGCTAGAGCCGCTCGAGAGGGGAGACCGAGAAGGTGGATAGCGAGGGAGAGCGGAAGAGAGAGGCGACTGTGTTCTCGAGTTCTTCGGGGGAGGCCGGAGACAGCGAGAGCAACAGAGAGAGTGAGCAAAGGGTGAAGCGGAGAGAGAACCGAGAGTGAGCGGAGGGATGGACTGAGAGAAAGCGAGACCCAGGAGCCGAACTTCGTTCTCGGACAAGCGTTACCGGGCCATCCCCAACATAAACCGGCGATCTCCAGCCAACACCCTCGAGCACGTGGTGAGTTTTCTTTGGGTTCGGTCCACTTTTATCTCGATGATCCTGGCTCGGTGCAACGTCGAGGCAGCCGACCATAGCTCGTTTCGCTTCAGGCTCACCTTCTGGCCGTCGTCGCCGAGCCGGGTAGGGATATTCGTGGTCAAAGACTTCTCTCTGGGAACTCCGTTGCTTGCTTTTATTTAAGACGGAACCGAAACGATAGCTGGGCCTCGATTTTCCTAGTCCACCAGCATGCTCGGTTTGAACGAGCCGTGCCTTTTGTCGAGTTTGAGCGTTACTTGCTGCTTTCTTTTGAGTAAATGACTTGGAGTGCTGCCATTTTCATTCTCTGTTGATGGCTGCTTGAATATGCTCAAGACTCCTCCCTTTCGTTTCAGGAACACACCCTTTAAATTCTTCCCTGGAGTTTCTGCTCGAAAATTGATTATTCACTGGTTTAATAGCATGCGAGTAATGACTGGACTTTATCTATTTAGATATGGTGGCGGACTTTTGACTAGTTATGCACTGTTCAGAATGCCAGATTCATTCGTAGAGGTTTATAGAGGAAAATTTTGTTCACTGTTTTTCTAAATTATACAACAGGTATTTATAATTTGCATTTCTAAAATGTAATTTCCTTTCAATTTCGGGAGAGAAGGATCGCATTGTTTCTTGGTGCAACTGGGCAGAAGTTTCTATCTGTGTATTGCTCGTGTGGCACGTATATTGATTTTTTGACAATCCTCTTAACAGTTTACTTGGTGACACCCAATCACATATCGTTTGGCTACATTTTGCTCCTCCTATGTTGGATCATAGGAAGACAACTCATTGAAAGGACGAGAAGACACCTTTGGTTTCCATTAAAAGTATATGCAATCACTGTGTTTATCTTCATATACAGCTTGAGCAATTTCTCCACCTTTGAGATGTGGTTGTCAGGGGTGACTGATCTTCAGTTTTACTTGGCCTACAACTCAGAAGCTTCGCTATTGCAGAATATTTGGCAGTCTCTTGCAATCCTGATTGTGATGCAGCTCTATAGCTATGAGAGGAGACAGAGCAAGTATATCCAATCTGATGACTCCAAACTTATGGAATTTGGAGCACTTGGATTTATTCAGGGTTTCCTCATTTGACACGGTGACAACGTAGTGTATATAGCAGTGTTCTATGCATCATCGTAACCAATTAGTCTCTTTGGTTTCCTTTATCTGCTTGGTCTTGTCATATGTTCCCTTTTACCTAAAGCATCTCGAATCCCATCAAAGTTATTCCTTCTTTATACAGGAATTCTGGTGATGACAGAATATCTATTTCAGATGTGGGTTGCCAAGGCAGGAATGTTTCCTGGACAGAATAAGTTTAGCCAAGTTCTTGGGTTTTGAGTTATTACAGTCAGGCTTTTGGGCTCAAGAATTGGGTTTAAGGGGAAAAGTGCTGGCGATATCTGCTTGTACCCTTCAATACAATTTCTTCCGTTGGTTGCAAAAAGTACCGACTCACATTTTGAGCAAAGATTACACCGAAGAACCTTGCCCTCTGTTTGTATCAGCAGAAGAAGTGTTTAGGGATTTTTCTAATTCAAACGGGAAAGCAAGCCACCTGCAGATTCTCCTGCAATTCCTTGTGAAGCAGAAGGCGTGAGAAACAATTTGTCTTCCTCAACCTCTGGTTTTTCTCAAGCATCAAATAATGTACCCAAAGCTGGAGGCTCTGGGGGTGGCAGTGCTAGAAAATATTCCTTTGGATATATTTGGGGAAGCACCAACGAAAGCCACAAATGGAACAAGAAAAGAATTATCACCATGAGATGGGAGAGATTTGAAACGCAGAAGACAATCTTCATAGTCTATTAATTTTTGGATGGAGAACATGTTTAATCTCTTTGGCCTCGAAATAAACATGGTGGCCTTGCTCTTTGTAATATATGGGCTTTAAAAAAAATAAAAGGAAAAGAAAGGGTTGAAAAGTCAAAGAAGGAAACTGAAGGAGAACTGTGGAACCTTCTGCTGTTTTAAAGAGAGGAGAGAAGGAGGCCTTCAGCAGAAACGAAAAGGAAAACAGGGGAACGGGGAAACAGGGGAGATTAAAGAAAGAAGAGAAAGGAAAAAGGGGAAAAAGGGAAAAATTTTGGTGCGCTCATGATCCGGACGCCTTATCAAGCTGACTTAAGTGTGTTTTGCAACGCTGGTAAGAAATCGAAGCCTTTAATCACCTACTTGAAGCAATCGCCGCAATTAGGGCTTGAAATTCGGATTTCTTAGATATTTGTGTGGTGAAGCCCGATTTATGAGTCGTTGAGCTATATATTTTCATAGAAATGGTACTTTGGGATGTTGTGAAGCTATAGCATCTTATGGATCGTGATTTGAGCTTGCAGTTTGTCCGAAACGAAATTTTAAAGTTAGGGGCGCAATCTGGAACTGTAGCTAACAGTAGCTTCGAGCCTGTTTTTTTGGTTGTTTTCGGTACTGTTTTGGGGTGGCTGAGTTGGGGTTGTTGTTGTACGTTAAGAGAGCTTTCTAAAGACTGTAAGATGGCTTGAAACAGAATTTTGTGGAGGAAGTTATGGCGCGACAAAGTTGGCGCGTGGGCTGTGCCTAGCGGAAAACGATGGGTTTCCGCTAAATGCGAGCTTTTGTGGCACATAAGTGTCGTTTTATCGACAAATAAGCCTAGCATAGGCAAGTCGTTATAAGAATATCCTTTTTTTTACTCGGTCTTTTGATATTTTTTTCCGTTAATTGTTAGGGATTCGAGTGCGTGGTTCGAGTATGCGTCGTAGTTGATTTTTGGCTTTTTCCGAGTGAGTGATACTATTTCTTCTTTGTATTTTAAACTCATGTTTTGAGAAACATGGTGATTATATAATCCATGAGTTGATAAAAAGCATATCTTGTTGCATAAAACAGGATCGAGCTATTATTGCCATTTTTGTTGTTTGAAAGGAGTTATATTTCAAATTCAATTGGAATGATTGTTTGAAAATGGTTTGTAAAATTCTTTATGAAAGAATTGAAGAATGCTTTGATATTTATATATCAAATTTTGAGTTGTGATATGACTTTACTTCTGATGTTGGATTATTGGATATTGTGATTAGTAGTTGGTGCTCAATGTCTCTGTGGACCCTGAGAGGTGTGTGGGCATGCGCATAGTAGTCGAGGATATCTTTGTGGGCCGAGCCACTGGCTACTAAGGCCCCGTTTGGTTTAGCATTCCCAAGGGGCTTTCAGCCTCGAAAACCCCTTTGGAAAAAATTTAGGTATTTGGTTCAACATTTGGAAGTGTCCTTAGCCAAATACTAGCCTTTGAAATGCTAAAAGCCCAAAGCAGGTGGGGACCTGCTTTGGGCCCCCACCTGCTCTGGGCTTTCAGCATTTCGAAAATGCAAGTCCACCTCTACTATTCATCTGTTGACTTCTTTTTTTTTTTTTTTTTAAACCGATCATCTTCCCCACACCCCAACCGCCGTTGATCGGCGACAGAGTTTCATTGGATTTTTTTTTATTTTTTTTTAAATAATAAAAACCCTTTGCAAATGTTGGGTTCACCTTCTTCTTTTTTCGTCATTTTTATCTTTTGACAATCAATAGCCCAACTTTTTATCAATACACTAGAATGATCATTAATTAACGAAGATGATTAATACTACAATAATTAAAAAAAATTATTCAAAGTTGAAAACAAACCTAAAAGAACCCTAGGCCAAAAGTTGAGCTTTGCATCTAATCTATAATCAAATTCTTTTAATATAATTTTTAAATAAATTTACTAATATATATCTTTTACATTACTCTCAACATAAAAATGTAAAATGTTATATAGTCATTGTTTCTTTTTTACAATTTTAAAAATAATAAAACTGAAAAACTTAATTTGGTCACACTAAAGGGCTTTTCAAATATATGTTTACCAAACAGTCTTATATTTCCCTAAAGCACTTTTCAGTTATAGTTTACTAAACAGTCTAGCATTTCGGAAAACCATTTTACCTCAAAAGTATTTGCATTCTCCCAAGGGCATTTCCCCAAAGCCGAACCAAATGGGCCCTAATAGGTGGAGACCTTGCCAAGGGGGGAATCTTGGTTGTCTTGTCACGGGCGTTAAGCGTGACCATGGTTAGACATTTGAGCATGAATTGGTCAATGTAGTGGACCATTAACGTGTGATTTGAGTTTGGTCGATGGAATGGACCATCGATGTGATTTGATGAGATTAATCCATGGAATAGACCATTGATATATGTTTTATGAGATTGACTAATATACTAGACCATTGGTATCTTCGGTATTTGAGTTATGATTATGTATTATGATAAAGTGAGTTACGATTGTGTTTTAAATGTGCATAATGATTTCTCGATCCGCTTAGAAGAAATGTGTTACTCACTGAGCCGTGGTAGCTCACTCCTCTCTTATACTTGTAAGCGAGTCACGAATAGGCGTGAGCGTTCGTTCGGGGAGAACTTTTGGGATGGAAACTTTTTGGTATGACATGTGCATAGTTGACAAATTTATAAGTTAGTCTTTGCAAAATGTATATGTTTTGATTTGGTGGATTATAAATATACTCTGATATTGTAACCAAATGCCATTTTTGTCAAATATATATATGTGGATGTATATATGTTGATATCGGGTTGAATCTTGGTTATGTTGAGGCTGTGTCCTTTGGTGAAAGGACTGGCCGTGTCATGCCCTTGTTCTTATGGATTGGGGTGTGACGTTCCTTGCCTGCTTTGCTTTGTTAAATGCCATTTCTATGCTATATATTGCACTTCTCGCTGCCTGCATACTTCTAAATCGCAATGTCATTCGGAAATTATGGCCAGCACTTGTCTTTTTGCTTGCTTCCATTCTTGTCCTAGAATACTTTGTAATTTGGAAGAGCACACCATCTGCCAATTCACAAACATCAAGCAAGGCTGAGTCTGTATTTCCTTTCGAATTTTATGATTCTCCTGCCAGTATGAATGCTGAAAGTCTTCATGTGATGAATTCAGCTGATCATTCATTTGACTTTTCCCATTGCGAGATCACTGAGGCTGAGAAGGATGGTGGAGATTCTTTATATGATTCAGATAAGAAAGAGAGAGCCAGAGGTCAAGCTGAGGACAACTCTATAGTTTCTGCTGTGCAGCTTTTAGGAGATGGCGGTTAGTTCTCTTGTAACCTTCCCGAACATCAAGCCAGAAGACATGGATGCCAGGGGCATACTCAAGCAGTCTCCCTGCACCCGATCAACGGCCAGGATCACCTGACGAAGCAGCAGAAGTTCGCCAGATCGAAGCTCCGGGTCTCCATCAACCTGCCGGACAACGAAATCTCCCTCCTCCGCAGCCGGCGGAACCTGAGCTTCAGCGAATCGTCCGCCGCCGCCGCTGCCGCCGCCGAACCTCCGACTCCTCCTTCCATCTCCCCACTCCTCGTCCTCAGCCTCGCCGTCGATCGGTCGAATCTTCGAAAGGAAGACTCCGGCGATGGCGAGGGGGAGCCTCGAGAACGGCGGTAGTGGCGGCAACCCCACGGCGGCCGGCAGGCGTACAGGAGCACGAGGACGGTGGTGGAGGTGCTGCAGGAGCTGGACGCGGACATAGTGGCGCTGCAGGACGTGAAGGCGGAGGAGGACAGGGAGATGAAGCCGCTGTCAGAGCTGGCGGCGGCGCTGGGGATGAGCTACGCGTTCGCCGAGAGCTGGGCGCCGGAGTACGGCAACGCCGTCCTCTCCCGGTGGCCGATCAAGCACTGGAAGGTCCAGAAGATCTTCGACGACACCGATTTCAGGTCCGTCATTTCGTTTTATTTTATTTATTTATCAATTTCCATATATTTTTTACCTGTTATTCTTGCTATCATTTTCGTAATTATGGTGACGATGATATGCTCTCTTTCTCATTGAGCAAGTGGTCTTCCTAGGCGATTTCGAAATTTAAAAGATATTTTCATTTGTTTATCGAGGCGTCCACCATTGAAAGCGAAGTTTGATAATATATCATAAATTAATATTCCCTCTGGACATATTATATAATTTTTTCTTACATTTTTCCCAGTGAAAAGATTAATTTCGCAGACCCATCTATAACAGTGCAAATCCGCTTCGGACAGTTGAAATTTTCGTTGAAATTAAGGTAAGGTGGATGTAATAAAAATTCACAAGACCAAAATATAAAAGCAAAAACATAAGCTTTTGCCTAGCCATCAGAGTTTGTGGATGAAAATCTTGCTGTCACTTGGTTTATATTTTGTCTTCTTTTTTTTTCCCCTCCCCTTTTTTAAACTGTTCTATTTGGAATTATTTGAATGGAGTTGTCCAGGAACTGATCTGGGAAGAATTTGGAATATTATTCACGAGAACCCTACCACCGAAAACTCAAGAATTCCCCAAGGCTTTTCTCCCACAGCCTGTTTGCCTTTGTACAACTTACGGAAAGCTATCTGCAACAACAATGGTGGGCCTTTCCAAGGATCCCAGCACCAGCTGTGAGCAATGCCAGTCAGAATTAAAATATAAATTAAATTTTTTTTAAAAAAAAAACCCATTTTTTTCTTTCTATGATATTAGATATGGGTTCTCCAGAGAATTGTCATTTATCAATAATAATAATAATAATAATAATAATAATATCTTCGGTTATAACTATTCGAAATTCGTGCGAGTGCGTGTGATGAAAGACTGTCTTGGACTTCTTTCATTCCTCTTTTTTCATTTCTGGTTGCATTTAGTGGGTTGATGAGAGTCAGCGTTGAAGATCATTCTGTATTAATTGCTGATATAATCAAGAGAATGCTTATGAACCTGCTAAATTACATAAATATTTTTTGCTCTTTAGTATTAAATAAGGAGTTGGAAAGATAAACGAAGGATAAGATATATGGCGTACATTAAATGAGGGCAGGGTAAAGTGTGTGTAGGTAGGACAGTAACGTGGGGAGGATTTTGCTTTTGCTTTATTTTATGTATTTGCCAAATCAGATGCTTGACCTGAAGACTATACAAGGACTGCTCATCTTCAAGGAAAACTACATTTCTCTCAAGCGAGACAGACCAGATAGAATCAACTTGTTTGAGACACCGCTCAATTACTTGTCATGGAGTCAATTTCCGAGACTTTTGTGTTCGATTAATTAAGCCGCGCCTTAGATAGTGAAGGGATTATGTGCTTTCGTTGCGTGAAAATTCAGAAAAAGAAGAAAAGGGTGGATTGAAATATAATCGATTGACATATTAAATTGACCAGGAATCGAAGTGGCCGTGAACTCGGTATGTTTTATTACACAGGAATGTTCTGAATGCAACAATAGAAGTGCCCCATGTTGGGGAAGTGAACTTCCAGTGCACCCACCTGGATCATCTCGACGAGAACTGGCGGATGAAGCAAGTCGGCGCCATCATCCAGTCGAGCGACTCTCCCCACATCTTGGCTGGTGGCCTCAACTCTCTCGACGAGACCGATTACTCGCAAGAGCGGTGGACCGACATCGTCAGGGTATGTACATTTCTGTCATGTTTGATGTAATATTCGTTAGCACGTGAAACTCGATTACTAAATAGCTTAAGCTACGGCGATTTTGTAATCATGGGCACCCGTGTTTGTTACAGTACTATGAAGAGATGGGAAAACCGACCCCAAAGGTTGAAGTCATGAGGTTTCTGAAGAGCAAGCAGTACACGGATGCTAAGGACTTTGCCGGAGAATGCGAGTCCGTGGTCGTCATTGCCAAAGGACAAAGTAAGAACTCACTTGTTCGCTTTCCCATCTTTTGATTTTTCTTTTTCGCTCTATCAAATGGCTAATCTAAGGTGCTTTTCGAGCACGATGTTCCTTTCGCTCGATGATCACATGATTGGCTTGAATGGACAGAAATTCATAACATTTGAAGCATGATGATCATGTTGAATATATACATCCGTTGTTGTCATCACTTTGTCGATATCAACCTTTGATGTGAAAATCTGTGGTATAAAAATTGAAATCCAAAGTCTTTTTTTCAAGTGATTATTGTCTGAATATGTAATTTGAAATTGTTTATACTATTGCAGGTGTGCAAGGGACGTGCAAATACGGAACGAGGGTGGACTACATACTGGCATCACCAGATTGCCCATACAAGTTCATTCCAGGGTCGTATTCGGTCCTGTCATCGAAAGGGACATCGGATCACCATATCGTAAAGGTCGACGTAACGAAATGTGAAAACAATCCTCCCCATGAAAGCAATGGCAACAGCAATAAAATTACCAAGAAAAGGCGACGACAGCGCAAGCACCAGGCCATTGTAAAGATCTCAGGCACAGCTCCTCCTTCAAAGGGTATATGGACAACGAACACATTAAGCAAGGTCGAATGACATTGCATTTATATCTCCCTTTTCTTTCCACTCTTTTCTCAGCTGCTGCTCCTGTTGCTGCTGTTGACTGATCTTGGGCATGCTGGCTTCGTCAATCTGTGTGTAAATCTTCGATTGTTTTGTGCATCTTGTCTTCTCTGTTTTTTTGTTTGTTTTGTTTTGTTTTTTGTTTTTTTTTCTTTTCTTTTCAGTTTAGAGTTGAAGAGGGGAGGGTTCTGGTGTGATGGCTTCCTCACATCTGTATAGATTTCGACACGACAGAAGTGAATTCTTACATTTCAACTAGGCATTGGAGCTGAGCGGTTCTGGCAAGTTCTTTTCCAGTATTTTATGCCTTTTCTTTTTGCTTGTAATCTTAACTGCAAGATTCAGATTAGTTTTGTCGAGGGCGACATCTCAAGTTGACTTTGCTGAGGTTGAGGTTAGAGAATGCGATCTTGTATCTTTAGATTTAACTGAAAGTTGAAAAATTTTAGATTAAAAGTCCTCGGAATAAAATTGCAAATTTCGAAAATTGATTTTTTTTTGGTTAAGTTGGACATCGAGTGATTGATAAAAGATCCAAAGATTTCAAATGAAATACCTTTAAAAAGCAAATAAGGAAAAAAAAAAAAAAAGAAGCTGCGAAGTCTGGTAATTATGAATTCTAAACATATGTGACAGTAGTCAATGTCTTCATTCTTTTTTCTCCAGCTTTGAAATTAGCATTGGAAAGAAGAAAAATGGTAAGTTAGTGCAATCTACTTCGACATCTTAACAAATACCTTCTGTGATCTCTAAATGGAGCCTTAATGAGCATTATAAGTAAAAATGTAATGAAAAGAGAAAGAAATAGACTTCCTATATAATAGACATTGTTGGCTGATGTATCATGCTAATTAGCTTATGAATAAAAAACCACGTCTCCCTTATAATGGTTGGCAAACTGCGCCCCTTGCATCAGCATAGTAGAGGACGCAAGTATCTCTCAGTTGGCATATACTCTTCAATTGATCCTCCTTGATGTAATTTATATTGATTGAATTATTTATTTCGATTTTGCTTGGGATCTCAATTTAGAAAATCATGGGATCTAAAGCTCAGATAACAACAAGAGGAATAAAAAAAAAAAAAAAAGGTTAAGACACTGCGTCAATATCGTTGACCGGTAAGAATACCGGTACTTGCGACCTTGCAGCTCTGCTACTCGGGAAATCACTAACATATGACATTAAAAATTAAAATAGATTTAATTTTTTTAATGAGACAGAAAGATAATTAATCATCAATATTTAATACTTCTACCGTTTGTTTAAGGGCCATGCTAGTAGGTCACATGACACATCCAATGACGTTTTCACTGCACACGTTCATTTTTTTTTTTCTCTATAGTGATGTAGTCACTTATTAAAATGTTGTATTTTTTCCCTTTTTGTTGCGAATTTCCCCTTCTAGAAATCATGAACACGAACACGAGTACAAAATTTTTTCGTCGAAATAATTGGTCTATTTAGCACGTGCTAATACCTTTAATTGCTTTCTATATCGTGAATAAAATGTTAAGTGGTGATTGGACAAATCATTAAACAGAAAAATCTCTTGACGAAAAGTATCCTAGATTATCTTGCGTGCATATGCCGAAGATCTAGACATACATTATTGTATTTTAGGGTACAAGATTGGCTCTCTCTTTGTCACTGATTTTGTAAGTGTCCTATTGCCTTTGGATGGTAATTCTTTTTTGTGACTGTTCGACTTTAAAATCGGCAATGACTAGGAGTAACCATCATCGATCAAGCCCTCTTAAGTCAACACTTAAAAGAAATTAGTCTCTTAGTCGCTGGAATTGTGTTAAATCAGAGGTATTGTTTGTAGATATCATGAATAATAGGAAAATTTCCAAAAAAAGTCCTAAATCTATTGCACTTTAGCCAATTAAGTCATAAATCTTTTATTTACGTTAATTGAATCATAAACCTTTTCACATTTTGCTAAGTGAGTTTATTGAGCCAATTTTAAGAAAAAATCAATGACGTGAACGCTAGCCGTCTTACATAGGATAGTCGATGCTAATGTTGGCAAATTCTTATAATTTTTTTTTTTAAAACATGGAAATTTTTAATTTTTTTTTTATATTACCGTGGCTTGTGAGAGTCGTCGGGTCCTTGCAGCTACTAGCGAAGACTCAATGACCCTCGCTGGACATGGCGAAAAAAAGTAAAGGAGGAAAAGAGAAGAAAAGAAAAGATGGAAAAAGAAGAGAAAAAGGTTCATAAAAATTCAAAAAAAAAAGTTTAAAATATTTTAAAAATTCTCCACGTTAGCACCGGTTGTGCCACGTAAGATAACCGGTGTCCACGTTAGCGATTTCCTAACAAAATTGACTAGATGAACTCAATTGTAAATTGTGAAAATGTTTAAAATTCAATTGGCATGACTGAAAAATTAATGACTGAATTGATAAGAGTACAATGAGTATTTTCTGGTAATTTTCCCATGACTAACAAGCATATTTCTTACCACCGCCCTCGGTGGCACAGCTGGCTTCGGGCTCTCTCCCCCTCACGAAGGGGAAGAGTTCGAATCCCAGAGGCGTTGCATTCGCGCGACTCACCCGCGGTTGGGTCTGTGGTGTTGGCTCAGTTCGCCCCGAGTTTACGCCGCCGGCTGCCGGCTATACGGTGGTTCCCGGGTCACCAAAAAAATAAAACAAGCATCTCTCTTCCATCTTGATTCTAATCATAGTTTAAACAGGGCAAAGTCCCAAACTTATGTAAAGAACTTAAATCTCCAAAAGTGATGCAATATCTAGTATAAAGTTCACACTTTATGACTTGTGTCCAATCACATAGCGTTGCTGCAACAGATAGTTTGAAGACATGTTTCAGCTGGTCTTCTTATATGCTAAACATGATATCATAAACAAACCACTAAGAAGGTTAGTTAGTAACCTTTTTTTATCGTTTGCCAAGCATGTCGTTCCATCATCTTTCAATAAATTCTCAAGTGGCATTTGTAGAGAAAAGTTTTCATCTCGGCTCACTGGCAAACTGAAAATTGTAATGGTCAAGAGTAAACGGTCAGGATGAGCAACGATACTTAAAAGCACTTGTGCAGTTCTTCGCCTGTTAGTATGCTAGACATGGAAAATGTCGAATCAACATCAATTTAACACTGTCTTTACTCGAATAGCTACAGAACTATGTAAGAAAACACAAGGAATAAGAAGAGAATCCCGAAGCTCTAGACACGGCATGACCATGAAAAATCCACCGAGAGCTGGTTTTTGTCCTCAGAGTAGATGTGAAAAATGTGGCAGAATTAAAGAATAAGCAGAGATTCTTCGTATCTAGCACTGTAAGCTTGCTCGATGTAGAGTGAAACAAAGGGACATTGCATAGAGTTTGTCCCTATATGAAGTTCACGATGGCCGGGAGCAATCCGCGCCCCATGACCTCAACTTAAGTGCATCACCGTATCAATAATCAGTACTTCCACAAGTGGAATTGATACGCAATTTACGGCCGAATTGTCCTCTATTCACCTTTCACTTGGGGCGGTTTTCCATGAATCTCTTCCAGCTCCTTGAGCCTGTTATCGAGGGCTCTTCTAAGTGAGGCCATCTGTATATGATCGTTTGCTTCTGGAAGTCGGTTTATGGAGACCTTGAAGTTCAGCCTATGAATTTCGCTGTACACTAGACGGGTCCTGTTGTCGTACTTCGAACACTTATGTGAGGTTTCAATTGTTCTCGCCTTCCTTTCATGGTGCAGCAGAGCAACAAATGTCAAAGGAATTGGAAGAGACAGTTCCACAGCCTCCTGTCACAATAATGGTCTTTCTCATCAGGCTGATTCTCCAATGAGCGTGATGAACTGCAGGAATAAGTAAGAAACTCGATCCTTGAGATGTTTCTGTCTCATATCGTTTACTTTTTCTCCATTGCGTCGAACATAGTACCTACTCTAGTGATTAGCTTAACTTTTCATTTCAATCTGAAAGCTATTCACCTACATTTATAGGATTCTTAATATAAATTACCTGCTTGTGCACACTATCTTACTTGGCGAATTCTGTCATCTGCACTAGTTTAAATACGTGCATCATTCGAGAGCGCAAGTGCCTTTGATGGCTTATGGCCTGAGGCATGGCGTAATTGTTTTTTTGCCTCGTCAAAAGTGTTGCTTCAGAGGACCTGAATATTCTTTTGAAAGTAATGCTTCAGAGGACCTGAATATTCTTTTGATAGGAATCGTCTGTTTAGATGATCATAATCGCTACCATTGGTAGAACACACTACCAATAACAACATGATAGTCGCGGTGTGCATTCCAGTCGAACAACGTAGTTTCAACTTTGAGTTGTGATGCTAACTGTGCTCGCACTTGTGGTTCTAAAATGTTGAAGAACAGAGCTGAATTTGACAAGCTACTGGCCATTCCTGTCGGTTTTGTTGGATCAGAAGAGGCGGTAAGGTCTGCTCCACATCTTGTACCTGGCGGTGATCTTGCTTGTCCTTCATTGGAAGAACAAGGAATGAGAATAAATGCTACATTAGACGCTGCACATGCACCAATTTCTCATCTTTCGAACCTCATTGCCGACGGCCACCGGGCTGCAAACTTCAGGGGACCTTTCCAACCATCAGACTTTTAATGGCTCGAAGCTTGAGCCACTTGGATTCATACCCTATCCCTTACTTTCTCTGAAGGTATTTATGATATTTAACACTTAGCTCGACATTCTGCGTTGTCGATCTTACTTGGTTTGGACTACCTACTGGCGAATCTCTTCATGTAAAGGTTTGGCTTGGAATATTACTTGTCAGCATAGTTGCATAGACATGGCGGTTCTGTTCTTTTACCCATCAGTGCATTCAACTCGTGGTGCAACAATCTGAAAGAAGCTTTTAATATGCTATTTGAGAGTCAGCTTTCAGCAGTGATCTCGAACAATTTCGTGTTCTCCAAACCGAGACTTGTTCAGAGTCATTGAAAGCCTTCAATTTCTGACCTTGTACTAGGAAGGTCCTTCCTGCTTTATCTGTTTCTAGATACTTTAAAAACCATCAATTGAAAAGACCATGCGGAAAAAGTTAATTGCTGTTGTACTTGTCGAGGCAACCCAAGTTTAAGTAGCAGCATGCACTTTTGCTACTTCTCTATGTATTCTTACTCCTGATGAATGGCGTTGTTTGTAGCTTCCATTCAGGAGTACCTTGCTAATTCGGCATCAGGTCAGGGTTCTCTGTCTACAATATCTGAGTGAAGTGGATATCGCGCGTTCCTTATCAACATCGGTGTCTGGAGGAATGTTTGCTAAGCAAGAAAACTCGTGCAGGGGACAACAGTGAGGAATATAGTACTTGTTTGGAAGAATGTAAGGCACCATCTCATGACTTATCATCGAGTGAATGCACAAATTCTCACATCCTCTAACATGACATCACGTGTTCAATTTCTATTCATCGTAAAGGCAAAAATTGATAGCCACAATCGTTCATCGGTTAGGCTAGGACCCATCTAGAAACAAGAGGTCGAAGTCAGAGATTGCTTGAGCAGGTAGCTGATGTCGAGCTGGTTGATCGAGCGGGGGTTGAAGGGTGGGGGTGAGAGCTTTTGATGGAAATGAGAGAGATTCGTTGCTCAAAATGCAAACATTAACATGAAAAAATTACATTGTTATGCCAAGAGGATTCACACGAAACAGAAATTATAATGAATGCCATACGACATTCATTGTCATTTATAAAATATGGACATAATGAATCTAATAGAAAACACCAATGCTATATGAAAAACATGTAAAAGCTTCACAGATTACATTATCAATGATGGTACATGCTGATAGTGTTAATTATATTGTGCATCTCATTTCTACAAGAGGAGAACAATCACACAATACATGATTTCATGAACTCATTGTTGTGGTCAAATTGGTAACTGCCAGAAATTATTGGAGCACTTGACGAAGATGAGACCATTTCAAGTTCTATCTCATTGTTGTCATCATTAGTTAGTGCCTCTATCAGATACAAAAGCAGTTTTGGAGGTAGTTGCAGTTTATCGATATCACCTTCAAGCATATCTAGAACTTTCCTCATTGACGACCGATCATTAGGGCTTAGCTGTATGCACCATAGCGCAACGATTATCATCTTCCTCGTTGTTTCTCTTTCCTCTTCTATGACTTCTACCCCTTCAACCTCCTTTTCTTTGTTGAGTTGATCATAAACCCATAAAGGAAAGTAAATTTGACTTGAATGCCCTGTGCATTTATATTTCTCCTTCTACCGGCCATTTCCATCAACATCATCCCAAAACTGTAAACATCGGCTTTATAAGAAATGCCACCAATGTCTTTGTAGAATAGCTCAGGCGCCATATAACCCAAGGTTCCTCTTGCTGCAGTCAATGATATTATGCTATGACCGATGAGATAAATTCTTGCTAGTACAAAGTCAGAAATTTTTGGAGTGAAACTTTGGTCTAGGAGAATGTTGTGAGGCTTGATATCAAAGAGTAGAATTTGCATATCACATCCCCGATGTAGATACTCTATCCCTCTAGCTATGCCAAGAGAGATCTCATGCATTTTCTTATAATCAAGAGGATCATCACCATCCTTATTCGAAATGTGTTTATCCAGGGAGCCATTCGGCATGAAATAGTAGACCAGAGCTTGTTTGGAGTAATCGAAGCAAAAACCAACAAGTTGCACTACATTGATGTGGTGGATCCTTCCAATTGTGGCCACTTCACTAATAAAATCTTGGCCATTAGATTCTGGTTTGTTCAAAATCTTAACCACAACTTCATTGCCACTTCTAAGGATTCCTCTGTACACAAAACCATATCCCCCCTCACCTAATTTGCATTTGAAATTCTTTGTAATCTTCTTAATATCTGAATAGGAGTACCTTATGGGCAGAAAGCTATTGTGAGCTTGTAGGAATTCTTGATGTTTGCGTCGATCACTTGGTGCCTTCTCATCCACTTATAGATTAGAAGTATCAGCACATATAGAGCTCCGAGTATGAATCTTGCTGCGACGTAATTGGCTGCGTAGAAATTGTCCATAGATTAGCGTAGTGCAACAAAAGAATTTTAAACGTAATTCTTTTTTTATCAGAGTGGTGCTTGAGATCTTCATAGTTGTGAGGAGAAAAGGGCTAGGAAGTCATACCCAAGCCAAAGGCGAGGCTCCGGCCCACATATGGCGCAAAATAAGGGCTGAACTCCATAACATAATCTAAGGTGACCGAAAATGACTGATTAGAATCGATGATCAAACAATGAAGAATTAAATCTATCATTTTAGCATTTAAACATAAAAAATAATTCACTCTCCCAGATAAGTGCTCAGATCGCAGTTTATTCTATTCACTTGGGGAATCCATGTTATCGTAACATGACCATTTCTCTAAAGAAAACACGATTTTTCTTTTTTCTTCTCAAGGAGTACCAAATGATTTATAAGTTCACATCTCACTGCGCCATAATTCTAATTTACAAACATCATCAGGACGCGTGCAATTTATTCACCCGCATAAGAATAACAGCCATGCAAGGGACACGAGCAACTATTAAATCAACCATTTCCCCCAAACAAATATAAAGTAATAGTGTCAAATCCAGAAAAAAAAAAAAGGTCCATAAATTGTAAAATTAAAAAGATCAATGCATGCCGAATCTACTAAGAAATCTTATTCAACTTTTCAACTTAGGTGATGTGGCAATTTTTTTTTTCTATTGTGTTTTTAGAGAAACTAGTGTCTTAATGTGTGGATTGTATTAAAAACACCCAACTAAAACTTGCCACATCACTTGGTAACTAAATTTTGGTAAGATCTCTTAGTAAAGCTAGGATTTAAGAAAAGGAAGAAGAAGAAGAAAGAAAGAAAGAACACCTTTAAGGGGAACTCCCTTGAGGAACAGAAAACCACCGCAACCCTCCATTCGGTATCCGAAACTTAAGTAGCGACACCAAAAAATTCTTCCTGACATGGTCAAGGGGTCTTCCCAATAGGAGAGATTGAATTCCTCGGCCATCTTGTTGTGGAGGTCCTTGTATGTTAAGCTCCCATTCTGATCCCCTTCCCGCCCCGAGATTTGATCCGATGCGAATGCCGTCATGGTTACGGTGCAGGAGTCCTTGAAATCCCCTGCTTTTAAGTTCTGTACAGCGTATGAGTACACCTTCATCTGGGAAAAATAAGGAGGCGTGTCGGCAGAGTATCCCTCAATACATGGTTTGGTATCGACATATGAAGTAGAAGCAATGGGTTGGGAACACTTCATGAAGGCCACCGCAGCGTATCCACCAGCGTATCTATCATCATGACTGAAGTTGGAGTACCTCAATAGGTAACGAGGCAGGGAGGAGCAATTACCCTTTTGCAGTCCATCATCAACCACCGTGATATTACCATAGAAGTTATATTGGTCATAATACAAAGTGTAATGGATCGACTTCACATAATATCGGCCGTCATATAGATATAGAATAGTGCAGTTATTTTCACAAGCTAGCTCATATTGAGAGTTGCCACAGTGTTTTGAATCGCCTTTCAATAAAAAATGATAACTTATGTTACGGATCTCACCGCAAGATGAAAGGGCGCACAAATGATTGTTCTTCGCACCGCAACTCATCTCTAATAGTAGCAGAACATGCAATACGAGAAGTAAAACACGGAGCTTAAATATGGAGCCGAGAGAAATAATCATCTCTTTATCTTTTGGTCTGATGCAATGGAAGTTTTAGCTCAGTTGGTAACGCGAGAGAGGCTCAATAAAGGGTTGGGAGTCGTCGGTCATCGAAATGTCCAAGTCAACCCTAAAACAAAGTCTAGCGAAGAAAGTCTTAAAAGGTATGGCCCAGCCAAAACACGTTCTCGGAATTAGTGATGGAGAGCTTTCACATTCATTACGGAGGAAACCTCTCTGCATTTTCCAAATTTGATTTTTCTCGGCAAGTTAATTCTCTCTAGAAATTTATTTGAGTATCGTAAAAAAGAATCGGTTTTAATGTTTTGTACCCTAAACTCTATCAAAATCCTTTCGAATGAGGCATCTAACATTCTACTTTATTTTCAAGGTCAATATTTTGTAAGTGTTGCTTCGTTAAATTTTGAAGACGAAAAGAAAAAGGATGATGTATTTCATCATATAAGGTTTTTCATTTTTGAGAAAAAAATTGGTAACCAAGAAAGAAGATCATGTTAATTAACGGGTACATAGATTTTAACTCATATAATGTGGCTTTCCGCAAATATAGAACGAAAATAAGGAGCGGGCGCTTCTTGCTCATGGATGTTGTGAAACTTTATGAAAGAAAGAAAGCAATATGGTAAATTCTCAACTAGCAATGGGACCGACGCACCTCAATTAGAAACTCACTTGTGTCGTCATGGATCGACACACGCAAGGACTATAGACGCAACATTTGAATTCACAAAAATAATGCAATGTTTACTTATTCACTATGCTTAAATTTTAAAATCACTCCCTTGTAATTGTGCTATAATTATGAATATGACCGTCATCTCTTTTCCATAATTGAAACACTCAATGAATGAACATACTGATCTCAACGAAAAATGCAATACAATAATTTCTCAACCAACGATCAATCGATGCGGGTCTCAATTAGAAATTCACTTGCTTTGTCATTCTTGACACGCACAAAGATTATAGGTGTAATATTCGCATGCACAAAAATCAACTAATACGTACTTATTCATTGTCAATTGAAATATTATTGTTGTGGATCAGTCAATCACTCACCTATAAAATAATCTCATCTTTTGCTCGCAATAAATTGAACCAACCTATTACAATATCCAATTGAAACATGCCACATCACTCAGTAAGTAAATTTTTATACGATCCCTCAGTAGAGCTAACATTTAAGAAAAGGATGAGGATGAAGAAAGAAACAAAGAAAGAACTGGGAAAGTTAGCTTTCGGGAATCATGGTGTCTGCACCTCTCCCTTTGGTATCCGAAACCTAAGTAGCAAAACTCGAAACTTGTTGGTGACGAGAGTTTATAATAGGAGATAGTGAATCCCTCAACCATCATGTTCTGGAGGTCCTTGTACGGTGAGCTCGCACGATTATACCAATCCTTTTCCCACCTTGGGATATACTGCGATATAAAAGCCTTTATGGTTCTGGTGTAAGTATCCTTGATGTCCCCTACTCGGAGATCAAACCCATGTACAGCGTATGAGTACACCTTCATTTGGGAAAAGATAGGGGGCATATCGGAAGGATATGCTCCCTCAATACATGGTTCAGTATTGACTTACGAAGTAGAAGCAAGGGGCTGTGAGCACTTCATGAAGACCACCGGCACAGCTAACGAACCGTATGGATCATTATCACTAAAGTTGGAGAGCGCCAATGAGTAATGAGGGAGGGATGAGCAATTACTTTTTTGCAGTCCATCGTTAACCACCGCAATTTCACCATCGAATAAACATTTGCTAAGATTGGAACGGTAGTAAATTGATTTCACATAATATTGGCTGGCATATAGATATAGAACAATGCGATTATTTTCGCAAGCTAGCTTATATTCATAGCGGCTGCATCCTTTTGGGTTGCCTTTCAATCGAAAGTGATAGCGTATGTCACAAACCTCGCCGCAAGATAAAGCGGCAGAGAAGTGATTCCTCTACGTACCACAACTCGTCCCAAGTAGCAGCAGAACATACAATATGAAAAGCAAAACACCGAACATGCTTATGGAGCTCGTCTCTCTATTGTTTGATCCGATGCAATGAAAGTTTTTGCTAATTGGTAATGCGATGGAGACCCAGTAATATGAATGAAAAGAGCCGGAGTCCTCGGTCATTCAAATGTCTAAGTCAACCAATAAAGCAAAGTCTAGTGAAGAAAAAGTGGATATCGCGTGGAAATTGCAGTCCTTGCGGTCAAGGTGTCAAAACACGGTGGTGGAATTATTTATGCATAGCTTTCACATTGATTAAAAAAAAAAAAAAAAAAAAAAAAACTTCTCTACAGTTTCCAGATTGAATCAAAATCCTTTCGAGTGAGGCAATGACGTTCTATTTTCTTTTCAAGACTAATAATTTATAAGTGTCCCTTTGTTAAATTGTGAAGACGAAAAGGAAAAAGATGTTAGTTCATCATCTAAGCTTTTTATTTCTGACAAAAAACAGAAAATGGTAAGAAAAATAGACTATGAACAAGAATATAACTTGTATAATGTCGCCATTGGCAAAAGTAAAAGAAAAATAAGAAATAAGTGCTTCTTGGATGGTGTAACACGTTATGAAAGAAAGAAAGCACTACGATAATTTCTAGTGGTGGACCGACGCGCCCTAACTAGAACCTCACTAACTTCGTCATCACGCAAACACTATAGATGCAAATTTCCAAGTCCACCATCAACACAAAGTCTAGCGAAGAAAAAGTGGGTCTCATGTGGAAATTGCAGCCCTTGCGGTCTAGGCGACAAAAACACGGTGTTGGAATTATTTATGGCGTGGCTTTCACGTTGATTAGAAAAGAAACTTCTCTGCAGTTTTCAGATTTAACTTTTCTTGGCAAATTGACTCTTTAGGAATCAATTTTAGTTTAGTAAAAAAAGAATCGATTGGAATGTTATGTACTCTAAATTGAATCAAAATCCTTTCAAGTGAGGCATTGGCATTCAATTTTATTTTCAAGGCCAATATTCCACGAGTGTTGGTTCTATAAATTGTGAAGACGAAATGGAAAAAAAAATGTCGTATTTCACTGTATAAGCTTTTTCATTATTGACAAAAAACAGAATTGGTAACAAAGATAGACTATTAAAGGGAATATTAGCTTGTATAACAAAAATAAAAGGAAAAACAGGAGTTAGTGCTTCTTGGATGGCGCAATAGATTATGAAAGAAAGAAAGCAATTCGATAATTTCTAGCGATGGGACCGACGCGCATTGACTAGAATCTCACTAACTTCGTCGTTGCGCAAAGACTATACATGCAATATTCAAGTTCACAGGAAAAAAAAATTGTTTATTTATTCACTATCAACTTTAATATTACAATCACTCTCCCGTACTTGTGTTAGATCTATGAATAATATTGTCATCTCTCTGGGAACTCCCTTGCTTGGTTTTATTTAAAATGGAACCCAGATGATAGCTGGGCGTCATTTTTCCTGGTCCACGAGCATGCCCGGTTTGAACGAGCCGTCCTTTTGTCGAGTTTGAGCGTCACTTGCTGTTCTTTTTTGAGTTTGGACATGAGCTAGAATCTAGAATGGAGGACCATTCTCACGTGGAATTTCACGACCGCTAAAGAGATTAAGTTTGTTAATTTCTTCCATTTTCTATTTTTTTTAGCATCATTTTTTTTATGCTGCTTTATTTTGATAATAATAAAACTTAAAAATTTATACTTCTCTGTCTGTGATCTCTGAATGAAATGCATTCCTTATGAACATCGGTGTCTTGAGGAATGTTTGCTTAGTAAGAAAACTCATGTGTAGGGGACAACAGTGAGGAATATAATGCTTGTTCTTAGGAATGCAAGGCACCATCTCATGTCTTATCATCGAGTGAATGTACAAGTTCTTACTGCATTTAGGGATTGAGCTTTCGTAATACATAATATGCTCTAACATAACATCACATGTTCAATGTCCATTCATCATAAAGGCAAAATTGTCAGCCTACTCTGTCTTTACTCTTTGACATGTGCCAGTCATTCATCGGTTAGGCTTGGACCCATCCCATGACATGAGGACCAAGTCGGATATAGCTTGAGCAAGTAGCTGTCTTCAACGTGGGTGATCAAACAGAGGTCAACGGGTGGGGATGAGAGGTTTTGATGGAAATGAGAGAGATTCATTGCTTAAAATGCAAACATTGACATGAAGAAAAAATTACCTTGTTATACCAAGACGATTCACATAAAACAAAAATTGAATGAATGCCATATAACATTCATCGTCATTTATAAAATATGGACATAACGAGTCTACTAGAAAACACTAGTGCCACATGAAAAATATGTAAAAGCTTCACAGATTACATTTTGAATGATGATACATGTTGATAGTACTATTTATAATTTTTGCATCTCATTATAGGGAAACAATCACACAATACATGATTTCATAAACTCATGGTCATGGTAAAATTGGGAACCACTAGAAACTATTGGAGTCCTTAACGAAGATGAGACTGTTTCAAGTTCTATCTTAGCATCAACATCATCAGCAGGTGCCTCTCTTGGATACAAAAGTGGTTTTGGAGGCAGTTGTAGTTTATCCATATCTCCTTCAAGCATATCTAGGACTTTCCTCATCGACGGCCGATCATTAGGGCTCAATTGTATACACCACAGTGCAACGATTATCATCTTCCTCGTTGTTTCTCTTTCCTCTTCTATGACATCTACCCTTTCAAGTTCCTTTTCTTTGCCGAGTTGATCATAAACCCACAAAGGAAAGTAAATTTGACTCGAATGCTCTGCATGTGCATTTAGATTTCTCCTTCTACTAGCCATTTCCATTAATAGCATCCCAAAACTATAAACATCGACTTTGTAAGAAATGCCACCAATGTCTTTATAGAATAGCTCAGGAGCCATATAACCCAAGGTTCCTCTTGCTGCAGTCAGCGATACTATATTGCGATCGGTGGGATAAAGTCTTGCAAGTCCAAAGTCAGAAACTTTTGGAGTGAAACTTCGGTCTAGGAGAATGTTGTGAGGCTTGATGTCAAAATGTAGAATTTGCATATCACATCCCCGATGTAGATACTCTATCCCTCTAGCTATGCCAAGAGAGATCTCATACATTTTCTTATAATCAAGAGGATCATCACCATCCTTATAGGAAATGTGTTTATCCAAAGATCCATTCGGCATGAAATCATAGACAAGAGCTTGTTTGGAGTATTCGAAACAAAAACCAACAAGTTGCACAACATTAATGTGGTGGATCCTTCCAATTGTGGCCACTTCACTTATAAAATCATGGCCATTAGATTTTGGTTTGTTCAAAATCTTAACCGCAACTTCATTGCCACTTCTAAGTATTCCTCTGTATACGGAACCATATCCCCCCTCACCTAACTTGCAATTGAAATTTTTTGTGATCCTCTTGATATCCGAGTAAGAGTACCTTATGGGCAAAAAGTTATTGTGAGCTCGTAGGAATTCTTCGATGTTTGCATCGGTCGCTTGATGTCTTCTCATCCACTTCAAGATTAGAAATATCAACACACACGGAGCTCCGAGTATGAATTTTGCTGCTAGGAAGTGGACTGTGGAGAAATTTGGCCATCGATTAGCATAGTGTGATAATTTTTTTTTTACACATACAATTTTTGTTTGTCAGAGTGCTGAATGAGAGCTTCATGGGTGTGAAGAGAAAAGGACTTATCATACCCAAGACAAAGAAGAGATTCCATACGGCAATTCGACCAAAATTGTTCATGATAGACCAAGTAGAATCATCTGTAGATAGTAAGAGAATTCGTGAGAGATTACTAGATATGGTTAATTAGAATTAACGACCAATCAATAAACAACTAGATCCATTGTTTTAGCAGTTAAATAATAAAAGCAATTCACGTTAAGATATACCCCAAGTGAAGGATAACTTCATATAGTCACTGCAAAGTGCAAAGACACACTTTTGTTAATTGAAATTTGCAAGTGGAGAAGTCTAGAATAAAAAAAAGAGTGAACGAGTTTCACTTTTCTAGATAACGCTTAAATCCAACTTTATTCTATTCACTCATGAAATCCATGTTATCGTTGCATGATCTTTTCTTTTGAAGAAACACGTTTTCGCTTTTATTCTCCTAAATGTACCAAATGTTCATAAGTTCCCCATAACAATAACATCGATTCAAGGGACCCAAGCTACGACCAAATCAAACAATTTTTCCCAAAAAGGCCTAATTCCCTAAAAAAACCCTCAAGTTCTAGTCCAATTATGCCTGAACCTTTTTTGTCTCAGAAGAAACCCCAAACTTTAGGTACAGTCCCATATTTGCCTCGAATTTTTTTTTTCTTTAAAAAAATCACCAACTTTTAATATATTCCAAAATTTACCCCCATGGTCCGGTCTCAATTTGACATGACATTTCCAAATCAATAACAACTCCACTTTAGTAAGGTGACATGGAAAATTATTTCCAAAATGAAACTATTCTAAGATATGAAAATTAGGGACGACTAACGGCAATTTTCGGTCAAAGGGCTAATGGGGTAGATTTGCAATTAGAGTAAAAATTGGTGTTTTTTCTTTTAGACAACAAAAGTTAGAGATAGATTTAGGATTTGGCTTAAAGTTTGAGGGTTTTTATAGATAAAGAAAAGTTTGAGGCAAATTTGGACTAGACCTAAACTTTAGGGTTTTTTTTAGACAAAAAAAGTTCGGAACGAATTGGGAGTAAACTTAAAGTTGTGGGTTTTTTTAGTGAATAAGGCCCAAAAAAAATAAAATAAACAAAAGAGTGTCAAGTCCAAAAAGCTCCACAGATGTAAAATAAAAGAGCAATGCACACCAAATCTACTAAAAAATCTCACTGAACTTTTTCACTAAAGAGATGTGGCAATTTTTTTATTGGGTATTAAAGAAAGTAATGACTCAATAAATCGAACCAACGTATTACAATATCCAATAGAAACATGCCACATTACTCAGTAAGTAAATTTTGATAAAATCCCTCAGTAGAGCTAACATTTGAGAAAAGGATGAGGATGAAGAAGAAGAAGAAAGAAAGTAAGAGAGTAAAGGAAGAAAAGCTTCAGAGAAAGTCAGCTTAGAGGAGTAATATGGTTCGCACCACACCTCTGGGTACATAATCACCCAAAGCTGGAAAATTACCGGCGAAGATGGCGGAGACAGTGAAGACGATGCAGACGGCGGAGATGGCAAAGACGATGCAGACGGTGAAGACGGCGAAGACAATGCAGACGGCAGAGACAGCGAAGACGGCGGAGGCGGTGGCGGTGGAGACGGCGGAGGCGGTGTAGATGGCGAAGAGGGCACAGACGGCGTAGATGACGGAGAAGGCAAAGACGGCGGAGACAACGGAGATGGCAGGAGACGACGGAGACAGCGAAGACCGCCAAGACAGCAAAGACAGCGAAGACGGTGGAGACGGTGGACGCGGTGGAGGCGGCGGAGAAGGAGGTCCATAATAAGAGAGCTCGAATCCTTCAGCCATTATGTTGTGGAGGTCCTTATACGTTGGTCTCACACGACTATAGGAGTCCATTTCCCACGTCAGGTTATATCCCGAGAAGCAAGTCATCATGGTTATGTTGCAAGAATCCTTGATGTCCCTTACTTGTAGAACTTTTGTAGAAGACCAATACACAGCGTATGAGTACCACTTCATTTGGGAAATATTAGGGGGCGTATCGGAAGGGTATGCTCCCTCAATACATGGTTCAGCATTGATATACGAAGGAGAAGCAACGGGCTGTGAGCACTTCATGAAGGCCATCGTCGCATAAGATGAAAAATAACCATGATCACTCAAGCTGGACCACGCCAATGAGAAACGAGGGAGGGATGAGCAATTACCTTTTTGCAATCCATCGTCAACCACCCTGATTTTACCCCTGAAATAATCTTCTAAATCATATTTATAGTCAATCGACTTCACATAATATCGACCGGCATACAAATATAGAACGGTGCGATTATTTTCACAAGCTAGCTCATACTCAGAGTGGCCGCAACCTTTCGGGTCGTCTTTCAATCGAAAAGGATAGGGTATGTCATGAATATCGCCACAAGATGAAGGGGCACACAAGTGATTCTTCTTCACACCATAACTCGTCCCCAGTAGCAGCAGAACATGCAATATGAAAAGCAAAACACGGAACATGCTCATGGAGCTCAGAGACTTAATCGTATCTCTATCATTTGATCTGATGCAATGAAAGTTTTTGCTAATTGGGAATGCGATGGAAGCCTAGTTATATGAATGAAAAGTGTCGGGAGTTGTTGGTCATACAAATGTCCAAGTCAACCAATAAAGACAAGTCTACTGAAGAAAAGAGGAAGTGGGTATCACGTGGAAATTGCAGTCCTTGCAGTCAAGGTGTCAAAACACGGTGTTGGAATTATTTATGCTTAGCTTTCACATTGATTAAAAAAGAAACTTCTCTGTAGTTTTTAGATTGAATCAAAATCCTTTCAAGTGAGGTATTGATGTTATATTTTCTTTTCAAGATTAATATTCCATAAGTGTTGCTTCGTTAAATGAAGACGAAAAGGGAAAAGATGTCATATTTCATCGTCTAGGCTTTTTTTTTTTTTTTTTGACAAAAAACAGAAATTGGTAACAAAAATAGACTATTAACAAGAATATGAATTTGTATTATGTCGCTTTTGGCAAAAGTAAAAGGAAAATAAAAAGTAAGTGCTTCTTGGATGATGTAACACATTATGAAAGAAAGAAAACAATATGATAATTTTTAGCAATGGACCAACACACCTTGATTAGAACCTCACTAACTTGGTCATCACGCAAAGTCTATAGATGCAAATTTTCAAGTCAACCATTAACACAAAGTCTAGCGAAGGAAAAGTGGGTCTCACGTGGAAATTGCAGCCCTTGCAGTCAAGGTGACAAAAACACGGTGTTGGAATTATTTTTGGAGAAAAGAAACTTCTCTACAGTATTCAAATTTGACTTTTCTTGGCAAATTGACTCTTTAGGAATCAATTTTAGTTCTGTCCAAAAATAATTGATTGGAATGTTATGTACTCTAAATTGAATCAAAATCCTTTCAAGTGAGGCATTGGCGTTCAATTTTATTTTCAAGGCCAATATTCCACGAGTGTCACTTCGATAAATTGTGAAGACGAAAAGGAAAAAAAAAAATGTCATATTTCACCATATAAGCTTTTTCAATACTAACAAAAAAATAGAATTAGCAACAAAAATAGACTATTAAAGGGAACATTAACTTGTACAAAATAATGTCACTGTTTACAAAAATAAAAGGAAAAAAATAGGAGTTCGTGCTTCTTGGATGATGTAACAAGTTATGAAAGAAAAAAAAAGCAATTCGATAATTTCTGGCGATGGAATCGATGCGCATTAACTAAAATCTCACCAACTTTGTCGTCGCACAAAGACTATACATGCAATATTCGAGTTCACAAAAGAAAAGAAAAAAAAAACGTTTACTTATCCACTATCAACTTCATTATTACAATCTCTCTTCCGTAATCATGCTAGATCTATGAACAATATTGTCATCTCTTTCCCAGAATAGAACCACTTAATAGTGAACTAATCAATTACTCTTGTTCTATCAAATGAAAAAGAATGTTCTTACATGTTGTTGACACCTAAATTCTTCCCTTTTTATTTAGGACTTAATTATATAGAAAATTAAGGATTAGTCTCAAAAAAGAAATAAAAAGTAAATAACTTTCATTAAAATGCATCGTGTTTTCATTAAATTGCATCGCTTATAGACATTAGGAACACTTGCCTTACTAGTATTAAAAAATTAACAAAAAATAAAAACGCAGCCGGGACGGGCTAAGCCCGTCCCCTCCTTTTCCCTTTTCATTTTTCCCCCGCGCGGCCCACCTCTCTTCTTCCGCGGCCCAGCTCGCTGTTCTTCCTTCTTCCTCCTCCTTCCCTCGCTTGGACACTAGCTTCAGGACAAAACAGAGAGATGGTCGCTGGCCGAAGGACGCAAGGACGCGAGGCTGCGCGCGATGTTCGCCCAGGAATGTCGTGCGGTACGAAGCCAGCTGGTCTCGTCCTTGAATAAAGAGAGAGAAACGAGATAAATGGGAGAGAAAGGCAGCAAAGGGAGGGGGGGTCTCTCTGGTTTTTTGGGTTTGTTCGGCCGAGGAAGTGCAACCGAGAGTGAGTGGAGGGATGGACTGAGAGAAAGCGAGACCCAGAAGCCGAACTTCGTTCTCGGACAAGCGTTGCCTGGCCATCCCCAACATAAAACGGCGATCTCCAGCCAACACCCTCGAGCCCGCGGCTACCTATTCCCCGGCGCCCGAATTCCCGGTGAGTTTTCTGTGGGTTCGATTCACTTGTATCCCGATGATCCTGGCTCGGTGCCACATCGAGGTGGCCGACCATAGCTCGTTTCGCTTCAGGCTCACCTCCTGGCCGTCGTCGCCGAGCCGAGTAGGGATATTCGCGGTCGAACACTTCTCTTTGGGAACTCCGTTGCTTGGTTTTATTTAAAACGGAACCGAAACGATAGCTGGGTCTCGTTTCCCTGGTCCTCGAGCATGCTCGGTTTGAATGAGCAGTCCCTTTTGTCGAGTTTGAGTGTCACTTGCTGTTCTCTTTTGAGTCTGGACACGAGCTAGAGTCTAGAATGGTTTACGACCTCTCCATAATCCGTGCTCATGCTCGATATAATGCCTCAGTTAGTGTTATTCTAAAACTGAGACGAGGTTTTGTTTGTCTCCGTGAAAGCATACCATGGATCTGTTTGACATATTTTCATCGCCTTGAGATGTCGTAAGACGAGCTCGACAACAAAGTGGAGGTTCATCGGTATGCCATGTCACTTTTAGTCGAACGCCTAAGACTTGCTCGATGAAATGTTTCTGAGAGAATTGTTTAAGAAATGGCTTCTATTTTCGCTCGAATGCGAAGGTACCACTTGATGCAGTTCGTCCGGGATCATTAGTTGTTAAGCTCGATTTTCACGAGCAATGAAGTCACTGCATCTCTGCATTTCGTTCGAGACATGCTGTGTATTTTTCATTGAACTTGATGAGTGGTGGTGGCGGCCTACGTGATGGTAGACGTTGGAAGCGAATTTGGGTTTGCGGTGGTGAGCCAAGATGGCTTGGTGACGGCCGGCGACGTTGGGCGTCGTCGTCGATCCGTTTAAATTTCTGCCGTGGGTCCGTCCGGCGAAATTCCAGTGTGGAGTTCGTCGGTGTGTGAGGCTTCGGTGAAGGACGTAACAGGGGAGTGGACACGAAGAAGAAGACGACGTTGAAAGGCTGAGAGAGGATAAAAGAAAATTACGAAAATAGGCCTGGTGCAGACGTTCGTCGAAAGAGGATAGGAAGATAGGCTTGAGGTTTTGTTTCAGTAGATTTAGGTTTGGTTTAAGTTAGGCGGACTTGGGCTGGGCTTAATTTTCATGAAGTGGGTCTTTGAGAGTCAATTACTAAAATGGAGGTCTGTTTTAATAGAGCCCAATTCATGTTCCCGGTCCAAGCCCGCAAAGCCCATAGCAACACATGTTCGGACCGGACCTTGGGGCCCAGCCTGAGTCCCTATTTTAGGAATTAATTTTTTAAAAAAATTTAAGAGAAAACTTATTTTTTTTCTAAAAATTAGGAAAAAGCTTAAGAGTTAGTTTTTTTAGTAAATACTCTTAAAATGTGTGAAAGTCCTTGATAAGAAAATTATGCTCAAGAATTGAATAAATCCTTACAGCTTTACCATAGGGTTTCGATTGTTCTTAAAAATAAACGCCCTTGATGACGCACTTTCAATGTTGATTATGAGCTCCCTTTAACTTAGTTAGAGATTGCATGCTCCTTATTTGGTAATATTAGATCTTTGCTTTCCCATGCAATTTACTTGATTGTTTATTATTATTTTAATGATTGCGAACCCACATGATTATTTCATATGTTAGTGGATAGGCTTAAAATCAATCCAAGCTGCCTGACAATTTTTTTTTTTTTTTTGTGAAATGAAATAGATTAGATACAATTAATTAGTATAATTAAGTCTCCAACCCTAGATTCTTTGGTTGCGTAGGAAGTGAAGCATATTCACGTGTTTCACTTGATTTCTAATCAACTCCAATCGGCTAGTAACGACTCTTCATTAGAAAATTCTCATAGCGTCAATTTGAATAACCAACGTCATGCAAAGTATTAGTCAAATTTTTAAGCGGAAAATCTCTTGGTCAAAGTATCCTAAAAAATCTTTTGCACGTATGCCAAAACATTTGGACACACATTATGAAATTGATGTATCAACTATAAGTCCATTTTTTTTTTTTCAAATTTTTAAGCGGTAAAGAAAAAAATTGGTAAAGAACTATAGGTCCATTCAGCGCCATATAATACTATAAAAAAATGATAATGTATTTTGCAGTGTAAGGTTTTTCAATTTTGACAAAAATAAAATTGGAAAATGAAAAGATAAATAAAAGCACCTGAAGACTATTATCGCACGTCCTAACCTCCAAAAAAATATGGAAGTGTATGGTGCTAATTAACGGCAACATAAATTTTATAGAATTTGAGGTCGCCTTTCATGAAAATAAAAAGAAAAATAAGGAGTAGGTGCTTCTTGCTGCTTGGGCAATGCAACACATTACAAGAAAAGAAAGAGGGCCACATGATGATTTCTCAGTCAGATATAGACCGACGCATGCCTCGATTAGAAATTCACTTGCTTCGTCATTGCCCTACACACGTGAAGACTATAGGTGCTTTTTCACTACCAATTGAAATATTATTCTCACAGATCAATCAATCACTCTCCAGTACAATAATCTCATCTCTTTCCCGCAGTAAGATTGCTCTATGAAAGAACTGAAAAATCTTGACAATAACGTCATTTTATTGAACGAAAGATGCTGTTGCCTGCTTCAAAATCATCTTCCATCTCCGAATGTGTGGCATTGGAAGTGTCATATAAGCTCAACTGAGACTACAAGGAAGAGCAATGAGTAAATAACTTGCAGTGCTGCCATTTTCATTCTCTGTTGATGGCTGCTTGAATATGCTCAAGACTCCTCCCTTTCGTTTCAGGAACACCATCCCCGCGGCGTTAATCGCTGCATAAAGAAGGAAGGTACCTGTGAAGCAAAGCCAGCAGAGTTATTGTCTTTTGACAAGTTTTTCGGATGCATATCAACATTTTTCTCATGGGAAGAATGCTCTATTATATACTACCTGTCTATTAATCATTTTGCAGAAAAACGCACTTTTCTTTTCTAAATGACACTTCGAACAAATTTCGTGATATTTGAATGTAGGTAGAAGTTGCTGTAAACACGTTGATTGCAATAAATGGACCGAATATGCATTCGAGAGCATGAAGAACGGAGTGATAAACACATTTACCTCCAAATAGGATTGAAGAGTTCAGGAAAAGCTAAGTCTCGAGTCTGAAGTTTGGTTGAATCCGTGCAAAAACTCACGTTCCAATGTGACAAAATGTTTATCGAGCTCCGTTTGGTTAACTCATAAATTTCATTGTAAAATTTGATGAAAACTAACGAAGGGTAAAAGTGTTATGTGTGTACCAGTTTGCGTTTTTGGTGACCCAAAAACTAATTTTGAGTAAATTTGTCACATATGTACTAGTTTGGGATTTTCCGTGGTATTAACCCTATGGATTTCCATGTGAACTTGCCACGTTAACTGTCTATATCATCCAACTCTGTAATTTAATGATAAAATTTCACAGAAGCTAACGGAGGGTAAATATGTCACATGTGTACCAATTTAAAATTTTTGATGACCCAAAATTTAATTAGGGATAAATTTGTCACGATGTATAAGTTTGGGGATTTTTCATGATATTAACTATATAACCCACCCCGTGGTGGGCGAGTTGGTTAAGCCATATTAAAAAGAAGGGTGCCGTGGGTAGTGGGTCCCCGCTTTCCCAAACTCCATATTAAAAAGAAGAATTCATTTTCCCAAACTCCTTTTCCATGTGCACACTCACACAGAATGGAGGACCATTCTCATGTGGAATTTCATGACCACTAAAGAGATTAGGTTTGTTAATTTTTTTGCATTTTCTACTTTTTTAGCATCATTTTTTTATTTTTGCTTAATTTTGATAATAATAAAAATTAAAATTTATACTTCTCTGTCTGCGATCTCTGAACGAAGTTGAGGTCACGCGTTCCTCATCAACATCGGTGTCTCGAGGGATGTTTGCTTAGTAGAAAAACTCTTGTGCAAGGAAATACAATGAGGAATATAATGCTTGTTCTGAATAATGTAAGGCACCATCTCATGTCATATCATCGAGTGAACACACAAGTTCTTACTGCATTTAGGGATTGAACTTTTGTAATACATCATATGCTCTAACATAACATCACGTGTTCAATTTCCATTCATCGTAAAGGTAAAATTGTCAGCCTACTCTGTCTTTACTCTTTGACATGTGCCGTCGCTCATCGGTTAGGCTTGGACCCATCCCATGACATGAGGTCCAAGTTGGAGATAGCTTGAGCAGGTAGCTATCTTCAACGTAGGTGATCAAACAGAGGTCGAAGGGTGGGGATGAGAGGTTTTGATGGAAATGAGAGAGATTCGTTGCTCAAAATGCAAACATTGACATGAATAAAAAATTACCTTATTATACCAAGAGGATTCACATGAAAGAAAAATTGTATGAATGCCATACAACATTCATCGTCATTTATAAAATATGGACATAACTCTGACCAAAAAAAAAAACTAGTGCCATATGAAAAATATGTAAAAGTTTCACAAATTACATTTTAAATGATGATACATGTTGATAGTACTATTTATAATTTTTGCATCTCGTTATAAGGGAACAATCACAAAATACATGATTTCGTAAACTCATGGTCATGGTAAAATTGGTAACCACTAGAAACTATCGGAGTACTTGACGAAGATGAGATTGTTTCAAGTTCTATCTCAGCGTCAACATCATCAACCGGTGCCTCCATTGGATACAAAAGTGATTTTGGAGGCCGTTGCAGTCTATCCATATCTCCTTCAAGCATATCTAGGACTTTCCTCATCGACGGCCGATCATTAGGGCTCAATTGTATACACCACAGTGCAACAATTATCATCTTCCTTGTTGTTTCTCTTTCCTCTTCTATGACATCTACCCTTTCAAGTTCCTTTTCTTTGCCGAGTTTATCATAAACCCACAAAGGAAAGTAAATTTGACTCGAACGCTCTGCAAGAAATGCCACCAATGTCTTTATAGAATAGCTCAGGAGCCATATAACCCAAGGTTCCTCTTGCTGCAGTCAACGATACTATACTGTGATCGGTGGGATAAAGTCTTGCAAGTCCAAAGTCAGAAATTTTCAGAGTGAAACTTCGGTCTAGGAGAATGTTGTGAGGCTTGATGTCAAAATGTAAAATTTGCATATCACATCCCCGATGTAGATACTCTATCCCTCTAGCTATGCCAAGAGAGATCTCATACATTTTCTTATAATCAAGAGGATCATCACCATCCTTATAGGAAATGTGTTTATCCAAAGATCCGTTCGGCATGAAATCATAGACAAGAGCTTGTTAGGAGTAATTGAAACAAAAACCAACAAGTTGCACCACATTAACGTGGTGGATCCTTCCAATTGTGGCCACTTCGCTTATAAAATCCTGGCCATTAGATTTTGATTTGTTCAAAATCTTAACCGCGACTTCATTGCCACTTCTAAGTATTCCTCTATATACATAACCATATTCCCCCTCACCTAACTTGCATTTGAAATTTTTTGTGATCTTCTTGATATCCGAGTAAGAATACCTTATGGGCAAAAAGTTGTTGTGAGCTAGTAGGAATTCTTCGATATTTGCGTCGGCCGCCTGATGCCTTCTCATCCACTTCAAGATTAGAAGTATCAACACACATGGAGCTCCAAGTATGAATTTTGCTGCTAGGAAGTGGACTACAGAGAAATTTGGCCATCGATTAGCATAGTGTCAAAAAAAATTTACACATACAAATTTTTGTTTGTCAGAGTGCTGAATGAGAGCTTCATAGGTGTAAAGAGAAAAAGGACTTATCATACCCAAGAAAAAGAAGAGATTCAATACTGCGACAGGCACAAGACTGAGCGCAAAAAGGAGCGTGGCATGCCACCTAGAATCAGCTGTAGATAGTAAGAGAATTCGTGAGAGATTACTAAAAATGGTTAATTAGAATTAAAGACCAATCAGTGAAGAAGCAATTCACGCTAAGATATACGCCTAGTGAAAGATAAATTCATGCAATCACTGCAAAGTGCAAAGCCACACTTTTGTTCATTGAAATTTGCAAGTGGAGAAGTCTAGAATAAAAAAAAAAAGAGTGAACGAGTTTCACTTTTCTAGATAGCGCCCAGATCTGACGTTATCCTATTCACTCATGAAATCCATGTTAATGTTGCATGATCTTTTCTTTTGAAGAAACACATTTTTGCTTGTGTTCTCCTAAATGTACCAAATGTTCACAAGTTCCCCATAACATTAACAGCGATTGAAGGGACGTGAGCTACTATTAAATCGAACAATTTTCCCCAAAAAAAAGACCTAATTCCCTGAAAAACCCTTTAGTTCTAGTCCAATTTCAGCCTGAACTTTTTTGTCTCAGAAAAAACCATAAACTTTAGGTACAGTCCCAAATTTGCCTCAAATTTTGTTTTGTTTTAAAAAATCACCAACTTTTAATATATTCCCAAACCTACCCCCACGGTCCAGTCCCAACTTGACGTGGCATTTCCACATCAATAACAAATCCACTTCAGTAAGGTGACATGGAAAATTACTTTCAAATGAAGCTATTCTAAGATATGAAAATTAGGGATGACTAACGGCGATTTTGAACAGAGGGCTAATGGGTAGATTGGGATTAGAGTAAAAATTGGTGTTTTTTTCTTTTAGACAAAAAAAGTTCGAGGTAGATTTGGGATTAGACCTAAAGATTGAGGTTTTTTCCGGACAAAGAAAAGATTGAGGCAAATTTGGACTGGACCTAAGTTTAGGTTTTTCTGATTAAAAAAAAGTTCGAAATATAATTGGGACTAAATTTAAAGTTGGGTTTTTTTAGTGAATAAGGCCCAAAAAAAAAAAAAAAAGAAATAGTGTCACGTCCAGAAAATCTCCATAGTTGTAAAATAAAGGAGCAATGCACGCCCAATCTACTAAAAAAAAAAAAAAAAATTTCTAAACTTTTTCACTAAACGAATGTGGCAATTTTTTTTAATTGGGTATTAAAGAAAAGTGATGACTCAATAAATTGAACCAAACGTATGGCAATATCCAATTGAAACATGCCACATCACTAAGTAAATTTTGATAAGATCCTTCAGTAGAGCTAACATTTAAGAAAAGGATGAAGATGAAGAAGAAGAAAGAAACAAAGTAAGAGAGTAAAAGAAAGAAAAGCTTTAGGGAAAGTCAGCTTACAGGAGTAATATGGGTTGCACCACGCCATTCGGTATCTGAAACTTATCGCGCAAATCTGGAATATTTCTGACGAATCAGGTTCAGAATATATGAGATTGAATCCTTCAGCCATCATGTTGTGGAGGTCCGTATAGGGTGGGCTCACACGTTTATACCGATCCACTTCCTGGCTCGATAAGAGAGTGATCATGGTTATGTTGCAAGAATCCTTGACGTCCGGTATTAGTAGATCAGACCCATACAAAGCGTATGAGTATGCCTTCATTTGGGAAAAATTAGGTGGTGTATCAGAAAGGGATGCTTCCTCAATACATGATTCAGTATTGATATACAAAGCAGAAGCAACGGGCTGTGAGCACTTCATGAAGACCACCGGATCAGCTAAGGGCGAAAGACCACCACGGTATGCATCATGAGCACTAAAGTTGGACCTCGCCAAAGATTGACGAGGGAGGGATGAGCAATTACCTTTTTGCAATCCATCGTCAACCACCGTGATTATACCGAAAGTATTATATAAATCATCTAAATCAGAATAGTTAATCGACTTCACATAATACCGACCGGCATATAGATATAGATTAGTATGATTATTTTCACAAACTAGCTCATACTCAGAGCAGCCGCAGTGTTTTGGGTCGCTTTTCAATCGAAAGGGATAGTGTATATCACGGATCTCACCGCAAGATGAAGCGGCGCACAAGTGATTCTTCTTCGCACCGCAACTCATCCCCAATAACAGCAGGACATGCAATATGAAAAGCAAAACATGGAACATGCTCGTGGGGCTCAAAGACTTAATGGTCTCTCTATCGTTTGATCTGATGCAATGGAAGTTTTTGCTAATTGGCAATGTGAAGGAGGCCCAGTTATATGAATGAAAAGAGTCGGGAGTCGTCGGTGATGCAAATTTCCAAGTCAACCAATAAAACAAAGTCCAGCGAAGATTGCGGCCCTTGCATTTATGGTGACAAAACACAAAGTTGGAATTAGATGCATAGCTTTCACATTGATTAAAAAAGAAACTTCTCTGCAGTTCCATATTGACTTTTCTTAGTACTATTAAAAAAGAATCGATTTTAAACCAAAAGATAGAGAGAGAGAGAATCGATTTGTATGTTATGTACTCTAGAATGAACAAAATCCATTTGAGTGTGGCATTGGCATTCTATTTTCTTTTCAAGGCTAATATTACGTAAGTGTCGCTTCGTTAAATTGTGAAAATGAAAAGAAAAATGATGTCGTATTTCATCGTCTAAGCTTTTTCATTTTTGACAAAAAAAATTGGTAACAAAAATAGACTATTGACGGGAATAAACTTGTATAATGTCGCTTTTGGCAAAAGTAAAAGGAAAATAAGGAATAAGTGTTTCTTGGATGGCATAACACGTTATGAAAGAAAGAAAGCAATATGATAATTCTATCAATGGACCAATGTGCCTTGACTAGAACCTCACTAACTTCTTCGTGGCGCAAAGACTATAGATGCAATATTTGACTTTAGAAAAATAAAGCGGTGTTTACTTATTTACTGTCAACTTCAATATTTGAATCACTCTCTCACAATTGTGCTAGATCTATGAACAATACTATCATCTCTTTCCCATGATAGAACCACTTAATGAATGAAGTAATCAATTACAACAATACTGTCGTTTTATCAAATGAAACAAATGTTGTTGCCTGCTTCATAATCATCTTCCATATCTAAATGTGTGGAATTGAAGGTGTCATGTAAGCTCAAATGAGACTAAGAGTCAATTTACCACTGTAAACATAACATTGGAGAGTTTCGCATTAAATAGTTGTAATTAGCACTTACCATATATTTTCTCAAGCTAATGCATACCCCTAAGTATAATTGAAGAGACTGAAATGGATTTTCCATATAATACAACAAAGTTTATTTTAACTGACGCATCCAATGACGTTTTAACAGCATATGTTCAATTTTTTGTAGTAATATTATTACTGATTACGTTTTTCTTTTTCTTTTTATTGCATATTACCCTTTCTGGAAATAGGTTCGTTCTGCGAGCATCTCCACAGCAATGATACTTTAGTTGCTTTCTATCATCATTAAATATTCAGCAATGATTAGTCCAAATTTTAAGTAGAAAATCTCTTGGTGAAAGTATCCTATATTATCTCTTGCACGTATACCAAAAGATTTGGACATACATTATGCAAATTGATGTATCAACTATCAATTCATTCAGTGCCATAATATACTATAGAAAAATAATAATCTATTTCGTAGTGTAGGAATTTTTATTTTTGAACAAAATGAAATTTGTAACTAAAAAGATTAATAACAGCACTGAAGACTATCGTTGCACATTACAAAAAGAATAAAGGCCATGCAATACCAGCAATAGATGGACACGAGCCTCGATTTGAAGGTCACTTGCTTCGTCATTGCCCAACACGCACGAAGACTATAGGTGCAATATTTGCATTCATAAAAATAAAGCAGTATGTGTTTTTTCACTTGCAATTGAAAGTATTATTCTCATAAATCAATCACTCACTCTCCTGTAAAATAACCCCATCTCTTTCCCGCAATAAAACCGAATGAACTGACAGATCTCAACAATAACGTCGTTTTATCGAACAAAAGATGATGTTACCTGCTTCATAATCATTTTCCATCTCCGAATGTGTGGTATTGCGAGTGTCATGTAAGCTCAATTGGGACTACAAGGAAGAGTGCTGCCATTTTCATTCTCTGTTGATAGCTGCCTGAATCTGCTCAAGACTCCTCCCTTTCGTTTCAGGGACCACCGTGATCACGAACACCATCCCTGCGGCGTTAATCACCGCATAAAGAAGGAAGGTACCTGTGAAGCAAGCCGGCAGAGTTATTTGCTTTCGACAAGTTTTGCAGAAGCATATTCTGACATTTTTCTCATGGGAAGAATGCTTTAATATATACTACCTGTCTATTAATCATTCTGCAGAAAGACCCAATTCACTTATTTTCTTTTCTAAATGACACGTCGACTCAATTTTCGTGATATTCGAATCTAGGTAGAAGTTGCTGTAAACACATTGATTGAAATAAATGGACTGAATATGCATTAGAGACCGTGAAGAACAGAGTGACAGACGCCTCCAGCTCCAAATAGGATTGAAGTTTTCAGGAAAAGATAAGTCTCAAGTCTGTAGTTTGGTTGAATTCGCGCAACAACTCATGTTCCCATGTGACAAATGTTTATCGAGCTCCTGCCAGAGCAACAGTTCAAAGAGCGTTTTCAGCAGAGTCGTACCATAGGAGCTCCAGCTCATTAAGTAGTTGAAAGTGTAGGAAACTGCCCAAGCGCCGAACCAGTTTACTAGTGTTGCAAACCCTCCAGCTACTCCTTTGATATTAATGGGGAAAATCTGAACACCAGCAACACATTACATGATTGGCAAAAATTTTTGAAACACTCGTAACAACACCAGTTACGGAAACGACCCTTTAATTTAATAAGCATGAAACATTGGGGGATCTTTAGGATTACCTCAGACATCACAACCCAAGGAACCGCGCCCATCCCAGCAGAAAATGCTGCTATGTATAGCTGAGCATTGGAAAAAACAGAACAAAAAAATTTATAGTGGGGAGTTGTTGTGGCGGCCAACCGGATAGAGCCAGAAAGAGATCAAGGCAGGTGAGATCATTACCAGAATGCCGGTGACGGCAAGTATCGGGACAGCATCAGCTGCCAGATCATGAACCTGGCTCAGAAGATTCTCAAAAAATTACTGGTTGACAAGCATTGCAAAGCAGAAGGAAGACACCAGGACTGATAGTATTTACCTTTAGAAAGAATGAAAGGGCAGTTACTATGCATCCCAGGACCAATCCTGTCCCCGAGATCTGCGATTGAGAGAGAGAGAGAGAGAAGGTTATGGTTCAAGTTGCAGAACTCGCCAAAGGGGCAGAACCAGAAAAGCTTTGTTACTATAGACATGATTTCTCAGCGACTTTCATCTATTTTACCAAGAGAAGGGGCTTTCTTCCAGCTCGATCGACCAGCGCAGCGCCAATAGCCGTGACAATGACCTGCAAAAATTTACTCTTAAGCGTGATGAGTATAAAAATAGATCCCCAGCAAAGAGGAAAGGGCGAGAATTACAGACCTGGAGGATTGCGTAAGTTATGGTTCCAACACTGGAGGAGAAACCTAAGGAGATAGTACAAAAGCGACTGAAAAGGTGAGAATAATAAATTGCTTTTGAGATTCAACACTAAATTATGTGAACAGCTCTTCAGTGATAATTAAGTAGATCAAAAGCATTCGACATTGCGAATTTTACTAACCCATTTGACTATTAACTGGATTATATAAATCGGAACCCCTGCTTTGCTTTTCATTTAGTTATCCATTCTGGAATCATAAAATGCAATGCAGAGTTTCATTTTTGTGGTGCCCAAGAGCTTCTTGATATGACCTTCATACCTGCTTCCTCAAAATATTGCTTGTATAGAAACAGACGCCATTTATCCCTCCAAACTGCTGGACGACCATCAATCCAACACCAATCTGGCCAAAATTTAACAAATTTGTCAACGAAAAAAACAACAATGGGAAATATCGCCAAAAGTACAACTACTGCATATTCCCGATCCACAGGGCATTCCAAGAAAGCAAGGAAGGAGGGAATTTACTGGATACATAGCAATAAATACAGAAAGAAGATTACGATGACGGAGCTAAGATATCTTCTCTGAAATAAATCAAGCACGCTGGCTTTTGGGAGCCGTTGGAGAGTTTCGATATACTCCTGTCAAGAAAAACAAATTCAATCATTCCGTCAGCTATTCGTACTTAGAAAGTTGAGGCTTTAAGATGAAACAGGTATAGACTTAAAGCCGTTTACTTGTATTTCAGCAGCCTCTTCAGAAATATCTGCATCCTTTCCACGGAGTTTCTGCAGAGCGGCTTCAAACTCCTTTTCGGCCCGTTTTGCCTGCATTTGGCAGAATCCTAAAATTCATTCCAACACTACGGATCCCTCTCTTCCAAAAATTCAGAGAAGAAGAGTCTAGTGTTCCTCTTGATTTGTTACCAGCCATCTAGGAGACTCTGGAATGAAAAACAGGCCGAACAGTAAGACTGCACATGGGATTAGACCTGCATAAAACCGCAGATGTTCAAGGTGGTTTCAGACTTGGACTTTTCTATACAACATTGGCACTAAACTCGAATTATACTACTTTTTCGGTTTTACCAATTAATGCCAAAACCCTCCAAGATAATATTATCCCGATTATGAACGAAACGGACACTCCGGTACAGATCATAAGCTGTGGAGAGAAGAGAATATGTTAGGCCCAGTGGGTTCTGCAGGATGTACATATGTATACCATCTTGCACTTGCAAAAGGGAATCTACAAGCTAAGGCCTTTTGCCAATAGCTCTATGCTTGCTATTTCAATCAAGAATGTTCATACAAAAACTTTGCCTGATTAACAGCGGTCAAAGCTCCACGGAGATTTTTGGGTGTAATTTCAGCTATAAATATCGGTACCTGGACATAAATTAGAAAAAGATCAACATTTTTGAACTGAACAGAGAGTCTCATGTTTTCACTGTGAATCAGGTCCAACATGCTGTCATACGACAACTCGCTACATTGAATTTGTGTGGTAAGAAGTGAGGATTTACCACATAGGAAAAGACTCCCATTCCATATCCCGTGGCCAACCTTCCGATATCCAGAGCAAGTGCTCCCTAATTTACTCGAAATTAAACAGAACAGAGAGTTAATGAGACTTGAAGTTCTTATGCAACTAATCGGTCTTCATCTTAAAAAAGGCTTGAAAATAGGGTATGGACACCTCAGCAAAGTAAATAGCAAGCCATCCTGCTACACAAAAAGCGCTCGCCATTCTCATTGTCTGCATTTTGAGTTCAATGTTTATGCTGTCACGTCCTCCATGCATGATGACTAAATCCCGAAGCTAAAACTCGCAAGAGTCCTGAACAACACCGTTCTGTTTTACATTGTAGAAGACTCACTCATGTGCTGCTTACCCATTTACGGCCGACAAAATCAGCAATTGGTCCTCCAGTAATTGCACCAATCATTGCACCGAATGTCAGTATGGATCCGAAGACTGAATACTGTTGAAAGACACATGAAGAGTAACTGCAAATCATCTTGAGTTCAATGAGAGCAGGAACTTCAGTTACCATCTAGCTAACAATGCTATAAGTCACCGAATGTCTGAGAATCTCAGTGGAAAGCTTTCTGAAGAAACCTATCGCTTCAATCAGTAATCCGAATGATATGCAGTGGCGATATTCAGCTGAAGAGATACGATTTACATCCACCCATTTTTTGGTGTTCGTGTACTGAGGCGTCCAACAATGGAACTCATGCAAAAATTTGGTATACATTTCACTCATCACGACGCAGAAAGAATAAGATGTCTAGAGAAAAAGGTATCTCTACCTCAAAGCCGACCTCAATATTTTTTATAGAATCTTGCTTATAAAGTTTTTGATCATATAACTCATGCATATTATGGACCCGGAATAAGAGCAGATCGTTGCTTTGACTTTCTTGTGTATGGGCGCGTTCAGTGACTAGTCCAATATTGAAGCGAAGCAACGGACAGGGATAATTTTGACATGTATTTCTCAACACTCGCAGGTAAATTCGACATACCTCAGCTGTGGAGAGACTAAGTTCCTCCACTATAGCATCCTGAGTTGGTGATGAATAACCTGCCTGAAAATCCAATGAAACAATTTTTCATTAGATTCAACTAATCACATCCTCTTCACCTTAACCATTACCATTTGACCCGGACTTTTCAAAAAGAAATTGCGTTTCCTACTTACACAGGTCCCAAATTCATATGAACCGCAAACCGCAACGAATGTGCTGAAATAGACCATCCACGGATGACCCTTATCGGTTCCTTCATCTTGGCCAGCTTGGTCCTTCTCTTGCGGCACAAGGAGCTGCTCTCGTACTCCTCTCTCCCTAGTTTCTCGATTTTCGATGTCCTCGTTGATTGCCATGCTTGCTCGCTCGCTCTGCAAAATTGCTCGTCCGTTCTCTATCTGACTACTTACAAGGAACTAGCAAATCTATAAGCTCCAAAAAGATAAGTTCTCGTTCCAACGTGGCTATTCTCCTTTCTCTATATGGATGACTCGAAATGAGAAACCCCAGGTGCTAATACGGAAACCCCTTCTCCGATCGGTTTGTACTCGCGGTTTCTAGGAATTCGTCGTGGACCTCAGTCTTGCAAACTGGCAAGCAATTCTTTGCTTTTCTGACTCGCTCCCGTTAATGGTATTGGAATCACTAATGGAACGGAGTTTCCGAATACAGCAGCATTACAGATGTGAAGGGCCGCGTCGCTCTTTATGTGCAGGTAGTAATTGAAAACATGGAACTGGACTTTCTTAGTGACACGGCTATGGATAAAGACAAACGGTAAACCACAGACAAAGTTCTATCTTTTTCAGCCAACCACCGGCTAGGAAAACTGGAGAGTGTTTTTCTAGCCTGAAAAGTAATTATGTTCTGTCCATATTTCCATGGAGGCATTGTTATCTTCAATGTTAACCCACGTTTATCGTGTCAGAAAGATACGATCTCAATTAATAGTTTCTTATCTCTTTGGTGCAATAAGAAACTATCAAGAAAAAGAACTGCTCTGCTAGAACATTACTTTTCTTTTGGGAATTTTCTTGACCAAAACCCTCTTTTTTTTCCCACTAGACGATGAGCGCAAGAGAATTTCGGCCGGATCTAATTCTGGGGACATATTATCTTCCTTTTTTACCTTTAAGAAAACTACTGCATGCGAGCAAAAAGCATGCATATAGCCTCCTTTGTGGTTAGTGACGCTTTTGACGTCTGCTCAAATGGTAGGACTAGATCGCTGGAGTTTCAAAAAGGGATGGTGTTTTTTTTTTTTTTTGATGACCCGAAACCACTCAGACAAAATGCCAGCACTAATGGCAAGAAACCTGGGAACTCAGCCCACCACCACAGACCCAGCCGAAGCCAGCTACACCACCGCGGCAGTGGTTCAAAAAGGGATGTTTTTCATCTTTCCATAGTGCGGAAAATGGCAATTTATAGCGGCAAGAGGTGGACAGAATTACTTTCTACCAAGGACGTCATGTACTGCCGAGGCCCAAGAATCTAAAGAATTCAGCCAACATGAAGCCAGCCGACGGGAAAGAGATTACCAGGCACAACGGAATGGACCATAAAGTTGCAGAGCACATTGGCCAAAAATATCCAACCACCATTCTCCAACTACTTTATCGGTCCACATTTGCTGCATCTCCGTCTTCTTTCACTTCACGATTCAGAATAGGCCAACAAAATCCAACAAGAATATATAGCTGCGGCCTGCTCGAGAAATTGAAAATATCAAAAATATATCTTACTCTTGATCTAATAGCCACTCACATATTTTCATTTTGATAAATATCATTCACATACTTCCAAGAAAAACCCCACATTGAGAACAATTAATTTACCCCTCCAAGTAAACTCATTTTAACATCTTCCTTACGGTTTGAGTAGACTGAAAAAGTGATTTTTGAATGGTAGAATTCGTGTAGATATTTGTTATTTTCAAAAGAAGAGGTAAGTGGTCATGGGGTGAGAAATAAGGTGTATTTGGTTATATTTTTCTCAAAAAACTTAGACAAAACAAACATGCTAATCTTATAAGCACATAGTGAGATTTGAATTTCAAATGTATTAGAAGAAAAAAGACACTACAAATGTCATAACTTTTGTACAACAACCACTTAAATACCATAACTTTTTATTCAATCACTTAAATGTCATAATTGATCACTTAAGCGCTGTAATTTTTTGTTAATAAGGAAATCCGACATGACATGGCATTTATGGTGAACGTTCTTTAAAAGTTACAGAACTCAAATTATCAATTAAAAGTTATAGCATTCAAGTAAAAAAAATAAATAAATAAATAAAGCCATGACACTCGAGTAATCGAAAAACAATGTTATGACACTTGTGGTGTCCTTATCTCAATATCTTAATATCCTTCTTCCATTCATGACACAAAATCCCATCAAATATAATAAAAAGCACAAGTAAAAAAATTACTTTAGCTAATGTTATGTAATTGTAAGCGTCTGATCAATCAGGCTAATTCAGGTTTTAGAGGCTCCCAGTCATTTTTGCTTAACCCCTACTAAACAAAGTTACGAACAACAAGCGATTGTTTTAAGCTAGTGGCTCCGTTTAAGCATCCAATAAAAATTAGCAACATTACTTAGCACAACCCTTTTAATATAAGAAGTTTTAGGAACTCTTATCATCACCTTGAAGAAGGGTAGCTGGGCAAGCGTGATTAAAACACCTAGGACAAAGACAAAGCAGCCTTCCCTAATTTAAAGGGAAAATAGGTGGACGCGATACAACTTGCCTGACCTCATATATATATGAAGTCATTTGCGGGTCCCTCTTCTGATAAGGTCAATCCACTTGTTGGAATGGAATGAATTTGATTGATAGAGAAGGTCTGGATTGCCTGAGGGAGCGGATATATCCTAATTGCAGAAATAATATATTAAATGTAATAGAGCATATGCCACTTTCATTTTGCATGATTGCATCTAATATCAGAGATCCGGACTCCTTTCTTTCTTTTTCTTTTTTCTTTTTATTTCCTCCAATCTTCCAATTTGTGTAGAAAAATATGATCATATCAGCAAGAAGAACTTGAAAAATCGTTCTGCAGGCCTCGCACTAACGAAACAAAAATAATAAAGAGTGAAAAGTGACAGATTATTACCAAAATGGAATTGATAAAAAGCTTAGAGGTTAGGTGAGGTGAGCTGTGAAAGAAATTTATGTACGAACCAGATTGTAAAATAACCTTAGTTCTAAATTCTCAATATTTCTTTTCGCTATATGTAAAGAAATGAAAAAACTCTATTTGGACAAGAAATTTTTCTTTTTTGATGACTGTGGATTACAATTATACAAGTATGCATTACTCTAAGTTTTTACCAACCTGTTCAATGAACATGGCTTCATCCATAAGGATACATCCAAGGATGCACAAGAATCAGATTTCGACCAAGTCCAGAGAACTGAACAAGGCCTGCTTTTCCTCTCTTTAAGTAGACATCCTGATTGCGTTGACAATCTTATCCAGCAGGATATGTAATTCCCTATTTTCAGGAGTACGATGGCGAAGGAAACGAAAATTTGCTACTCTTCTTTCATCCCGCTCTTACATTTTACCTAAACAAGACAGATTGCCATACGTATAAAGATGTATAATTAGATAAGATCCAAGAGAATATACTATTAAAGGACCAACTTACTAAGACACGACAAAGGCAACTTGAGTTCATTATTTGCTCCTGCACCTTTTAGATAAAATACAAATATTTTTTCGTTACTTATAAATTCCTGTGTAGGCTTGATATGAAAAAAAAAATGGTCCTGGCCATTACTATTTTAATACCATTGAAACTAGAAAAAAAGAAAAATCACCCACAAATAGACACTTTTTATGTGCAACAAAAGCAACAAAGAAAAAATTTGCATATATTTCAAGGAAGAAAATCTAGAGATTTTGATTTTGCCTATATGGATGAAACAACATCTTTCATTTAATTTGAGAGATTTTGTTCTTATATTATTAATCAACATCTTTACTAGTGAATATAACATACTATTACAATTTTATTTTTTCTTGAAAGAAAAAAGAGCTGGGGCTCGAAACTAAAGATGATATTACTATGTGTCTTATAGAGATTATCAATTTTTTTTATTTTATGGAATGGCAGGGGTGAATCACCTATAATTAAATTTTTTTCCCCTAGATATCAACATAGAGTATATAAAACAACTACTTGCCCCCTCTAGACTTTTGTGGTTCTGCACAGAGTATATAAATCAATTCAATTTGTTTATGGCAACAGGGAATATTCTCTGAGCCACGAACTGTTGCCTTGATCTCACTGTCTAGACTCTTGTGGTTGAAGACTTTTTCTATTTTTTTAACTCTGCACCTTTTGGTTCATTGCATGAAAGAAGCTTGTGCTGCATTTGGTAGAAAGAAATTAGATGGAATTGGGATGGGAAATGGACTTAAATGGACCAAGGATATCAATCTTTGTGTTTAAGGGCTTTTTCTTCAATTCCGTGATGGTTTGCACCTGAGATCATTGGAGAAAAACTTTTAATGATAATCAATGAATGACAAAATACCAATAGATACAACATGTTAATTGTGCAGAACACCGCCATGAAAGAAAGAAACCCTTTTGTTTTAGGGTTAATACCCTAAAAAAAAAACCCCAAACTAGTACACTTATAACAAATTTACCCCAAACTAATTTTTTGACCATCAAAAATCCTAAACCGGTACACCTTTGACAAATTTACCCAAAACTGGTACATTTGTGACAAATTTACCATCTGTTAGTTTTTTAAAAATTTTAATGTCAAATTATTAAAATTAAATGACACGTGACAGTTGACTGGTATAATTCTAATTTGAGATTTTAATCTTCGTTTGTCACAATTATACAATTTTTGTGATTTTTTGCAGTATTAATATAATTTAATGGATGGTACATTTGTCACAAATGTACAAATTTAGAGTTTTTGGTGGTCAAATAAATTAGTTTGGGGTAAATTTATCATAAATATATCAATTTGGGGTTTTTTATGGTCAGCTGGGTAAATTTGTCATAAAAGGTACCAGGTTTGAAGTTTTCATGGTCAAAAAATTAGTTTTGAGTAAATTTGTCACATGTGTACTAGTTTGAGATTTTTCAGAATGTTAACCATTTGTTTTATGTCATATGATTGAATGAAAAGAATATATTTCTATTATAGCACAATGTAGCTATACTCAAATTATAATAAAATTTACTTCATATTTACGTAAAAAAAATATGATTAATCGATCAACAATGGTTAAAAAAACTTCGAATTTATCAGTTATATTATATCACTACTTTACTTTTACAATTACAGTAATTATCATTAAAAAAATAGATAAAGGTAGGTGTAATAATTAGTCGTTATAATGACAGCCAATGACTATCACGAAAGCAGACTTTGAAAGCGAAAGTGCAGATGAACATCACGTCCCGACCAGCTCAACCGGATCTCCTTCAGCAACGAACCAACAAGAAGAAAACAAACCGAAACTTAAAATATGTGATGAGGTGCGAAAGCACTCAAAAACGCACGCACGACGCCACTACCTCACGACACCGTGAGATCTGGTTTAGAACATTAGCGACCACATTAGTTGATTTACAAGGACATTGGACTGGTTGATCGCACACCACTGTTCATCATCGGATCGTGTCCGTGCAATTAAGGTCATTCATGCCTTGATCATATAAAAAGGCCCATGTTTTGTGCACGAGATAAAAGTAACATTAACTTTCAAATGTCTTTAGTGAAGAACGAGATTTGAGGAGTTTCGATTGAATTACGATCAAAAGAGGAAAAAGAATTGAATAATATCTTTGACTCGTTTAGATCGAGGAAAAGTTATCACTATTTTATCTCTTAAGCTCCATTTTTTTTTTTTTTGGTCAATTCTTAAGCTCCAATTATTTCCCTCTTGTGGCCCAGCCTGCTTCTGTTCCTTCTATTTCCCCCGCGCGGCCCACCTTTCTTCTTCCGCGGCCCAGCTCACTCTTCTTCCTCCTTCCTCCTTCCCTCGCTTGGACGTTAGCTTCAGGACAAAACAGAGAGAGGGTCCCTGGCCGAAGGACGCAAGGACGCGAGGCTGCGCCCGACGTTCGCCCAGGAATGTCGTGCGGTACCATAGCTCGTTTCGCTTCAGGCTCACCTTCTGGTCGAACCGAAACGATAGCTGGTGAACTCCCTAGACCATTAGCATGCTCGGTTTGAACGAGCCGTCCCTTTTGTCGAGTTTGAGCGTCACTTGCTGTTCTCTTTTGGGTAAATGACTTGGGAGTGCTGCCATTTTCATTCTCTGTCGATGGCTGCTTGAATATGCTCAAGACTCCTCCCTTTTGTTTCAGGAACACACCCTTTAAATTCCCCCATGGAGTTTCTGCATGAAAATTGATTAGCCACTGGTTTAATAGCATGCGAGTAATGACTGCCCTTTATCTATTTAGATATGGTGGCGGACTTTTGACTAGTTATGCACTGTTCAGAATGCCAGATTCATTTGTAGAGGTTTATAGAGGAAGATTTTGTTTACTGTTTTTCTAAATTATACGACAGGCATTTGTAATTTGCATTTCTAAAATGTAATATCCTTTCAATTTCCAGAGAGAAGGATCGCTTCGTTTCTCGGTGCAATGGGGCAGAATTTTCTATCTGTATATCGCTCCTGTGACACGTATATTGCTTTTTTTGACAATCCTCCTAACACTTTACTTGGTGACACCCAATTACATATTGTTTGGCTACATTTTGCTCCTCCTATGTTGGATCACAGGAAGACAACTCTTTGAAAGGACGAGAAGACACCTTTGGTTTCCATTGAAAGTATATGCAATCACTGTATTTATCTTCTTATACAGCTTGAGCAATTTCTCCACCTTTGAGATGTGGTTGTCGGGGTTGATTGACCTTCAGTTTTACTTGGCCTACAACTCAAAAGCTTCCCTATTGCAGAATATTTGGCAGTCTCTTGCAATCCTGATTGTGATGCAGCTTTACAGCTACGAGAGGAGATAGAGCAGGCATATGCATATCCAATCTGATGACTCCAGACTTATGGAATTTGGAGTACTTGGATTTATTAAGAGGCTCCTCAGTTGGCACAGTGACAAGATAGTGTATATAGCAGTGTTCTATGCATCATTGTCATCAATTAGTCTCTTTGGTTTCCTTTATCTGCTTGGTCTTGTCATACGTTCCCTTTTACCTAAAGCATCTCGAATCCTGTCAAAGCTATTCCTTCTTTGTACAGGAATTCTGGTGATGACAGATTCTCTTTCAGATGTGGGGTGCCCAGGCAGGAATGTTTCCTGGACAGAACGACTTTAGTTTAGCCAAGTTCTTGGGTTTTGAGTTATTTCAGTCAGGCTTTTGGGGTCTAGAATTGGGTTTAAGGGGAAAGCTACTGGTGATATCTGCTTGTACCCTTCAATACAATGTCTTCCGTTGGTTGCAAAAAGTACCTACTCACATTTTGAGCAAAGATTACACCGAAGAACCTTGCCCTCTGTTTGTATCAGCAGAAGCGGTGTTTAGGGATTTTCTACTTCGGACAGGGAAAGCAAGCCACCTGCAGATTCTCCTGCAATTCCTTGTGAAGCAGAGGGCGTGAGATACAATTTATCTTCCTCAGCCTCTGGTTTTTCTCAAGCAGAGGGCGATGTTTAATAATTCACTATGCTTAAATATTGAAATCATTCTCTGGTAATTGTGCTAGATTTATGAATAATACCATCATCTCTTTTCCATAATTGAACCACTTGATGAATGAACTGACCTGATGGTTTTATTATTATTGTGATGGGCCTAAGTTGGCGTCCATTGGCTGCAGCGGCCCACAAGACAGTGGATAAAGGGATATGATGAAGGGACACGTTTTTTTTTAGAGGACGTATATAAGGGGAAATAAAGAGGGAGGAACGCACCTTTTGGCATAACGTACGTTCCTCCTCCCTCTCTCCCTTGAAAACGTTCCAAAAAGAAAGAACAGTGCGCAAGAGGCGACACCCATCTTCCCTTCAAGGCGAATTGACGTCATCGGATCTAACGGGATCATAATTTCTTCCTCGATCTTCAGCATTGGTGTTTAATCTGTGGCTAACAAGGTACGCTCGATCCCGTGGTGTGCTTTAGGATCGGTGATAAATTTTTTTTCCGGGCTCGTCTTCTGCATAAGTTTAGGGATTTGATTTAGTGTCGAATCCGGTTTTTGGGAATCAGATATTCCCAACATTGGTATCAGAGCCCTAGTTCTTGTTTCCCGATCATTTTCCATGTTTTTCCCGACCCCTTTCATGTTTATGGATGATTTCTTATTGATTTTTTCGTGAATATAATCGGCCGACACCGATCGGGGCGAAAAATCCCGACACCCGAGCACTGTTCATCCATTTTCCGAGTTTCTGTGACTCAAAATCGATTTATGATGGCGTTGGATGGAAGGTCTCGTCGAGACGAGCGCGACGAGTGGCGGAACGCCGCCAAAAGCCGCCGGACGCGCCCCCACGCGCAGCCGGAACAAACGACGTTGACCGTTGACTTTGACCGTTGACTTTGACCGTTGACCCAAAAAAAAGAAAAGAATCTATTTCTTTTTCAATTATGTCTATGTGGGTTATAAGTAATCCATTTTTATTCTGCATGCGTTGCATGAATCATGGAAAATTATGTATTTTCCCTTACGTTCATTATGGATTATAAGTGATCTATTTTAAGTTCTACATTTGTTGCAGGAACTATGATCCGTTATGCACGGATACCTGCATTCCCGAGAATTGACGAAGGAAGTGCAAGACTTAAAAGGCTGATGACAGAGTTAGCTAATTATCGGTGGCATGACGGTGATTTAGTATCACATGTGGTCAGGGTCAATCAGATGATACAGGAAATCATCTGGAATGGTTATCTTATGCCGGATTTTGAGAAGGTGCTGGCCTTGATGAACACTCTTCCACCTGAATGGCAAGCAGTGTTAGATCGCCTATGGGAGGTCAACATGGTCCCGGGTTATAGGAGGCTAGTAGTAGCTTTTTGTAAGAGAGTACTATAGGATTGAGTTAACCAAAACTTCAACCCTTAGATTGAACGCCACATGGCGCAGAGTAAATGCGTCTTGGAGGCGACATGAAAGCTCTCCAAAAGTTTTTACATGGTTGACAAATGTGCCTTCAAATTTCTTAGATTTTTTGACTGATAGATTAGAAGGGACATTCCCTATTTATTTCTAAGATTAGTTTGAGATGTTTTTGGGTGTAAATATCTCTTTCTATGTTGATATTTTCTTATGTAATGTTTACTACCTGATTGTTGTTGATGTTGCAACTGATATGTTAGTTGTATTATGTGAAAGCATTATTATTCTATTGGATGTCAAATATTATTTACTTTTTATTGTTGACTGCTGTGGGTAGTTCATAGAAGTTTTTGTAACTTCATAGAATTTATTTTGCATAAGACAATTATATTAATAATAGTTTTAAGTTAGGATTTTTGGAGGATGATTGGAAACATAGTGACATTTTGATTCCGAAACCTCACTTGAAATTGTTCATTGATATGATGGGTCTGTGCAAAGTGGATGCATAAATGATAGACATTAATTATTTGTGCATATATGTCTGATGTGTTCAGATCGATCGTTTCAGCAACTAAGAACGTAATTGCTGATACGAACGGCAACAATTGTGAAATATTGAATATGAAGAAGATCTTGAGAATGCCGTGCGCCACCTTGAGCTAGTAGAGGACCGCCTAACAGCATTTGAGCCGAAAATAGACATTTGCAATGCTGGTTCTAGCTTAGAAAGGGCTTTGAGCTCTAAGCGCAAGCGTATTGATTCGTTCAATATGTGGGAATGCAAAGGATCAAGTCCTTATTGCAAGAAATCAAGAGTTAACCAACACAAGAGAGGAAAACGTCCTCAAGTAAAGAAAATGCCAATGGTGAGGTGTTACAATTGTGACAAGAAATGTCACTATGCTCGCAACTATTGTGAGCCGAAAAAGATTCAGGAGCAACAGACCATGTAGCGAAGGATAGAGGATCCTTCGCGGAATTCCGACGATTACCAACTGGAACTAAGTGGATCTATGTGGGAAATAACTCCAGAGCTGAAGTTAAAGGGATTGGCACCTGCCAATTGAACATGCGTGATGGACGCACCTTGTTCCTACATGATGTTCTATATGCTCCGGAGATTCGTCGAAATTTAGTGTCTGTTTTAGTGTTGGTTAAGCTTGGTTTTAATATGAACTTCCGTAATAGCGGTGTAGATTTGTATTTGGATACAAACTACTATGGTTGTGGTTATTTTCTGAATGATTTCATTGTATTAGATATTGACTATGTTAATGCAAATGTTTGTTAATCCCTTCTCACGTCTCCTACTTCATATGATAATGATGTGAATGTGTGGTATGCTAGACTTGGTCATATTGGCCAATAACGTATGAATAGACTAGCCAAAGAGGGCTTGTTGGGCAACATTGAAAAAAAGTCGATTTGCCCATATGTGAGCATTGCCTAGTAGGAAAAACGACAAGAAAACCATTTGGAAAAGGTAAAAGAGCTGAATTTCATCTGCATTTAATCCATTCTGACGTCTGTGGTCCAATGAATGTGAGAAGAAGGCATGGGGCTATTTATTTCATCACTTTTTATAGATGATTATCTCAATTCGGATATGTCTATTTGATTTCTCATAAATCTGAAGCATTAAGTTGTTTTAAAAGGTTTATGAACTTGGTAGAAAATCAATTAGACAATAAAATAAAAGTATTAAGATCCGATCGAGGTCGAGAATATTTATCTGATGAGTTCAAAAAATTATGTGATGAAAAAGGAATAGAAAGACAGTTGTCTATTCCATATACTCCTCAACAAAATGGTGTTGTGGAGAGAAGAAACAGAACCCTACTGGAAATGGTTAGGTCCATGATGGCGCATGCTAACTTACCTATCACTTTTTGGAGTGATGCGTTGTTAACTACTGCCTATATACTTAACCAGGTGCCTTCCAAATCAGTTACTTCTACTCCATATGAATTATGGACAGGTAGAAAACCGGACTTAAGTTTTCTTAAGCCATGGGGTTGTGCTGCCTATACTCATGAGTCCTCTCACAAGTTTGGAAAATTGGGTCCCAAAGGAAAGAAGAGTATTTTAATGAGATACTCCGAACACTCGAAAGGGTATGTGTTCATAAGTGAGCAGGAAAGTGGGAGTATAACTGAATTTGAATCACGGGATGTCACATTCTTAGAGGATGAATTTCCTAAGAATGGCGAAATAGGGGAAGATTACTCCCTATTTGAAATCTTGGATCAAGATAATGATATTGGTGGAGTTCGTCCAAGTGGGAGTAATATGAGAAGTGATGAATTGAATTCAACTCATTCTCAAAAGCAACCACATGATGAGACGACATCATCATTATCTAATCCTAGTGGGAGCATAATGGGGAATGATGTGCAAAGTGTACAATCTTCCATACGGCGAACAAGTCGCCAAAGTATTCCCCGTCGACGTTTTGACATTGAAGGGGAAACTTTTATGATTGCTCCACAAGATGAGGATAAGCCAAGAAATATTAATGAGGCTCTAAATTGCCCTAGTAAGGAAAAATGGATTCATGCAATGGAAGAAGAAATGGAGTCAATGAAGTCAAACCATGTTTGGGAACTGGTTGATCTTCCAAAAGGACGCAAAGCTATTGGGAACAAGTGGGTTCTCAAAATAAAGCGAAAAGCTGATGGCTCGATAGAAAGGCATAAGGCTCGCCTTGTGGCGAAGGGGTATAATCAACAGGAAGGAATTGATTATGAAGAAATATCTTCTCCTGTAGTGAGATTTACTTCGATTCGCATTATTCTGGCAATAGTTGCAAGTATGGATCTTGAGTTACATCAAATGGATGTAAAGACTGCTTTCCTCAATGGAGAATTAGAGGAAGAAATATATATAGAACAACCTGCTGGTTTCATAAAGGAAGGCCAAGAAGGAAAGGTATGTCGACTTTTGAGATCAATATACGACCTTAAGCAGTTATCGAGACAATGGTATATACGCTTTCATAATGCCATAATGGCACATGACTTTACAATGATAGATAAGGATCATTGTGTATATCAAAAGATCCAAGGATCAATTTGTGATCATATCATTATATGTTGATGATATACTAATTGCCGGAAGCAATAGGGAGTTTGTAAATACTGTCAAGAGTTGGTTGTCTTCCAACTTTGAGATGAAGGATATGGGTAAGGCTGCATACATTCTTGGAGTTAAGATTTCAAGAGATTGTTCGAAAAGATCGTTATCTCTTTCGCAAGAAACATACATAAATAAGGTTCTTGAACGATTTCGTATGCAAGATTGTAAACCCATAGACACTCCTATTGCAAAAGGTGAAGGATTGAGCCATAGACTGTGTCCAAGGACTCCACAAGAAAAGGAACAAATGAAACATGTTCCTTATGCTAGTGCTGTTGGAAGCTTGATGTACGCTATGATGTGTACAAGACCTGATATATGTTTTGCAGTTGGAATGGTGAGTAGATACCAATCCAATCCAGGTCAAGCACATTGGAAGGCCGTTAAAAGAATACTAAGGTATCTAAAGGGAACTGCTGATTATACGCTGAGTTATCAAGGAAAGGATCTGCGACTTGAAGGCTATTCAGATGCTGATTGGAGAGGAGATTTAGATGAAAGGAAATCTACCTCTGGATTTGTTTTTTTACTAAATAATGGCGCCATATGTTGGAGAAGTAAGAAACAAACGAGTATAGCCTTATCCACGATAGAAGTTGAGTTCGTGGCATTATCAGCAGAAGTATAAGAAGATGTTTGGCTTAAGAGTTTTTTTTTTTTGGGGATCATTTAGGTGTTATTGAGAAAGCTGCAAGTCCATTATTGGTTAACTGTGATAGCCAAGCAGCTATAGCGTACACCAAAGATCCAAAATATCATGGCAAGACCAAACATATAGATACCAAGTATAATTTTGTCAAGGATATGGTTGCACGAAAAGATGTGAACTTACAGTACATATTACGCATAGAATGGTAGCAGATCCTATGACAAAGCCAAAACCTAGAGTTGTGTTTTGTAGCCATATGAAATCTCTAGGATTGCGTAAAGTCTGATGTACTGGATGTTGTAATTTCCCTGAGTTGTTCACATTTATGAACTTGTGTTTTTTCATTATTAATGCCTATGAATCTTTGTTTGATCTTTATGCATCTTAATGCTCAGTGCATTACTTTAAGTTGAGAAAGTATGTCGGACAGATATAAGATTGGCCCACTCACACGGGTAATCGCCTCTATTTACTGTGTGATAAATAGAGATGATACTGTTTTTAAGCTTATTATCTAGGTGATAATCGAGAGCTCAAGCTTAAAATACGTATGTCGCCTTAACTGAGTGTTAAGATGAGGACATACTACTTACTATGTCCGAAAGTAAAATAACCCACATATTTTACTTTATCTGTCTAAGATGCCAGATGTGAGTTCTTATGAATTTTGTGAATGAGTAGTAAGTGAACTCAAGTTAGACATTGGCTATGTCTGAACTATCATCTGTACGGTATTGAAGGTGTAGACATATGCTCCATGGGAAAGGAGTTAATACCGTAATACTTATTTCATACTACGTATGCATAAGACGACCAATAAGAGTGGCAAAAGTTTGATCTCAACTTTTATGCCGTATGAGACTCTTGAGGAAAAGAGTTCTTTAATTTTTAGTGCCCTCATGACTCTTACTTATTCTCAAGATTTCTATTTAGTGTTTGCTATCTTAGGATGTTACCAATGGTCATGATTTGATTCGATCTAATGGGACATTTCTAGAAAAGCAAGTTGAACTGAAATTGAGAGCTTGAAGGAAAGAGGAATATCGAATTTGGAGAATCATATTGTAGTTTTGTATTCACTGGTTAACCAATTATGACTGTCTTTCGGATAATCATAATTGTGAATATAATATATATATCATTGTTTAAAAGAGATCAAGAGAGATATAAATGTGATTGATCGATTTAGGGTACTGCATACTAAGTCTACTCGAGTGTGATGCCCATTATGAGCTGCTATATATTCCTAACGAGATGTATGGCAACGAGCTCTTCAAAGATCTTTGGTGGCCGCACGGATTATTCACCAAGTATGAATGTTGAAAAGAGGTAAAGAGGATCTTGTTCGGCCCACCATGTGTGAGTGGGAGATGATGGTTTTATTATTATTGTGATGGGCCTAAGTTGGCCCGTCCGCCCATGTTGGGCCTAAAAGCCCGGCCCACAATATTAGGGCCCATGAATGAAGGGATATGATGAAGGGACACGTTTCTTTTTGGAGGGGACGTATATAAGGGGAAATAAAGAGAGAGGAACGCACCTTTTGGCATAACGTACGTTCCTCCTCCCTCTCTCCCTTGAAAACGTTCCAAAAAGAAAGAACAGTGCGCAAGAGGCGACACCCATCTTCCCTTCAAGGCGAATTGACGTCATCGGATCTAACGGGATCATAATTTCTTCCTTGATCTTCAGCATTGGTGTTTAATCTATGGCTAACAAGGTACGCTCGATCCTGTTGGAGAAATCGTCCTTGAAATATTTTGAAGCTGACAAAACGTTTTCATCAGTCTAGTCTGAAGACTTGTAGACTCTTCCATCAAAGTCTGAAGACCTCCGGACCATCAGACTCAAGACTCAAAGTCTATCCCATTGACAGTCTCTAGACCGTCGAAGAAGGCTTATCTAGAACTGGATGTTTCGTTAAAGATTTGACCTTATCGACAGGATTAAATCTCTTGGGCTGACATAGCATGTCGGAATCCTTTACTCAAATCGGATTGATTCTGGGATGATTGGATCCGATGATTGACGAAGTATTCTTGGAAGGTTACCTTATGGAAACCAAGATCCGATTGTATGGGCGAAGCAGATTGATGGGCTATCGTCATGTTCCTTAAATAGCTCGAAGATCTTCCTAATTGATTCTGTCCAACGGGTAGATTGGAAGAATTCCTTTGGTAAGTGCCAACGGGTATGATGGCATAAAGGAGTATATAAGGAAGGCGTTCTAGTCGTTTGAAGGTGTGCGCGATAGAAGAATTCCAAAGTCTGAAACTCCTTGTTCTTAGTCAATTAAACATTGAGCGAAATCTTGTACACAAAAGAGAGTCTATATCTTTGAGAGACCTTGAGGAAGGGTAGTAGAGTCTCTCTCTGTGGAATCAAGGAAGAGCTACTGTAACATCTCTTTTGTTCATAGTGAAATCCAGCCAGGTGGGCTGTCGGTTCGGAAAGAGTGGACGTAGGCTTGGAATAAGCCGAACCACTATAATCTCTGTGTTCATATTCTCTTCCCTACTCTCTTTTACTTTGATCGTATCTTGTTAAGAGAAAAACTCTCATCTCTTTAACTATTATTGAATGCTGCACACTTATCTCGAAAATATTGTTTTACACCTATTCACCCCCCTCTAGGTGCTTATACTAGTCCTATCAGATCCCGTGGTGTGCTTTAGGATCGGTGATACATGTTTTTTTCCGGGCTCGTCTTCCGCATAAATTTAGGGGTTTGATTTAGTGTTGAATCCGGTTTTTGGGAATCAGATATTCCCAACATGACCGATCTCAACAAAAAGGCAATTTGATAATTTATCAACCAATGATCAATTGACATGAGTCTTGATTAGAAATTCACTTGCTTCGTTGTTGCCCAACATGCACAAAGACTACAGGTGTAATATTCGCATGCACAAAAATAAACCAATATGCACTTATCCGTTGAGCTCGCATGATTATACCGATCCTTTTGTTGTCCCAGGATATAATGCATTATTAAAGCTATCATTGCAAGAATCCTTGATGTGCCGTACTTGGAGATCAAACCCATGTACTGCGTATGAGTACACCTTCATTTGGGAAATATTAGGGGGCATATCGGAAGGATATGTTCCCTCAATACATGGTTCAGTATCGACTTACGAAGTAGAAGCAACGGGCTGTGAGCACTTCATGAAGACCCTCGGCGCAGCTAATGAACCACATCGATCATGATCACTAAAGTTGGAGGTCGCTAATGAGTGAGGAAGGGATGAACAATTACTTTTTTGCAGTCCATCGTCAACCACCATAATTTTGCCATCAAATGAATATTTGCTAAGATAGGAACGGTAATAAATCGATTTCCATATAATATTGGCCGGCATATAGGTATAGAATAATGCAGTTATTTTCATAAGCTAGTTTATGTTCAGAGCGGCCGCATTCTTTTGGATCGCCTTTCAATCGGAAGTGATAGTGTATGTCACAAAACTTGCTGCAAGATGAAGCGGTGCACAAATGATTCTTCTTCACACCACAACTCATCCCTAATAGCAACAGAACATACAATATGAAAAACAAAACACTGAACATGCTTATGGAGCTCAGAGACTTAATCGTCTCTCTATCATTTGGTTTGATGCAATGAAAGTTTTTGCTAATTGGTAACGTGTTGGAGGCCCAGTAATATGAATGAAAAGAGCTGGAAGTCACCGGTCATGCAAATGTCCAAGTCAACCAATAAAGCAAAGTTTAGCGAAGAAAAAGTGGGTATCGCGTGGAAATTGTAGTCCTTGAAGTCAAGGTGTCAAAACACGGTGTCGGAATTATTTATGCATAGCTTTCACATTGATTAAAAAGAAACTTCTCTAAATTTTCCAGATTGAATCAAAATCCTTTCGAGTGAGGCATTGACATTCTATTTTCTTTTCTAGACTAATATTTCATAAGTGTCGCTTCGTTAAGTTGTGAAGACCAAAAGGAAAAAGATATTGTATTTCATCATCTAAGCTTTTTTTTTTTTTTGACAAAAAAAAAATAGAAATCGGTAACAAAAATAGACTATTAACAAGAATATTAACTTGTATAATGCCGCCTTTGGCAAAAGTAAAAGGCAAATAAGAAATAAGTGCTTCTTGGATGGTGTAACATGTTATGAAAAAAATAAAGTAATATGATAGTTTTTAGTGATGAACTGACGCATCTTGACTAGAACCTCGCTAACTTCGTCGTCACGCAAAGACTATAGATGCAAATTTCCCAGTCAACCATTAACACAAAGTCTAGCGAAGAAAAAGTGGGTCTCACGTGGAAATTGCAGCCCTTGCAGTCAAGGCGACAAAAACATGGTGTTGGAATTATGTATGGCACAACTTTCACGTTGATTAGAAAAGAAACTTATGTGCAGTTTCCAGATTTGACTTTTCTTGGCAAATTGACTCTTTAGGAATCAATTTTAGTTCCCTGAAAAAAGAATCGATATGAATGTTATGTACTCTAAATTGAATCAAAATCCTTTCAAGTGAGGCATTGGCATTCAATTTTATTTTCAAGGCTAATATTCCACAAGTGTTGCTTTGATAAATTGTAAAGACGAAAAGGAAAAAGATGTCGTATTTCACCATATAAGCTTTTTCACTACTGACAAAAAACATAATTGGTAACAAAGATAGACTATTAGAGGGAATATTAACTTGTATAATGTCACTTTTGACAAAAAGAAAAGGAAAAATAGGAGTTCGTACTTCTTGGATGGTGTAATACATTATGAAAGAAAGAAAGCAATCCAATAATTTCTAGCGATGGGACCGACATGCATTGACTAGAACCTCACTAACTTTATCGTTGTGCAGCATTCAATATTTAATATCACAAAAAAAAAATTTACTTATTTACTATCAACTTCAATATTACAATCACTATATGTAATTATGTTAGATTTGTGAACAATATTGTTATCTCTTTCCCATAGTAGAACCACTTAATAAATGAACTGATTGATTACTGTCGTTCTATCAAATGAAAAGAAAATAATTTCCTTGCCTACTGTTAACAAATAATTTTGCCCTTTTTATTTAGGATTTAATCGTATAGAAAATTAAGGATTAGTTTCTAAAAAAAGTAAAAAGTAAAGTAAATAATTTTCGTTCAAATGCATCGCATTTTCATTAAATTGCATCGCATATAGACATTAGGAACATTTGCATTACTAGTATTAAAAATTAAAAAAAAAAATTAATTTAAGATTAGAACAAAATAAAGAAAAATAAGAACGCAGCCGGGCCGGGCTTCCCGTTCCTTTTCCCCCTTGTGGCCCAGCCCGCTTCTGTTCCTTCTATTTCCCCCGCGCGGCCCACCTTTCTTCTTCCGCGACCCAGCTTGCTCTTCTTCTTCCTTCCTCCTCCTTCCCTCGCTTGGACGTCAGCTTCAGGACAAAACAGAGAGTGGGTCGCTGGCCGAAGGACGCGAGGACGCGAGGCTGCGCGCAACGTTCGCCCAGGAATGTCGTGCGGTACGAAGCCAGCTGGTCTCGTCCTTGAAGAAAGGGAGAGAAACGAGATAAATGGGAGAGAAAGGCAGCAAAGGGAAGGGGGGGTCTCTCTAGTTTTCTTGGGTTTGTTCGGCCGAGGAAGAGCAACCACGAGAGAGAGAGAGAGAGAGAGAGAGAGAGAGAGATGGTGAGAGTGAGAAGGCGAGCTCGATAGAGAGAAGGAGGGAGCCAGATAAGAGAGGAAAGAGAGGCGACTGTGTTCTCGAGTTCTTCCGGGGAGGCTGGAGACAGCGAGAGCAACAGAGAGAGTGAGATCCGAGAGAGTGAGCAAAGGGTGAAGCGGAGAGAGAACCGAGAGTGAGCGGAGGGATGGACTGAGAGAAAGCAGAGACCCAGGAGCCGAACTTTGTTCTCGGACAAGCGTTACCCGGCCATCCCCAACATAAACCGGCGATCTCCAGCCGACACCCTCGAGCCCGCGGCTACATATTCCCCGTGGCCAGAATTCCCGGTGAGTTTTCTTTGGGTCCAAACGACTTTTATCCCGGATGATCCTGGGCTCGGTGCAACAACGAGGCGGCTGACCATAGCTCGTTTCGCTTCAGCCTCACCTTCTGGCCGTCGTCACCAAGCCGGGTAGGGATATTCGCGGTCAAACACTTCTCTCTGGGAACTCCGGAACCGAAACAATAGCTGGGTCTCGTTTTCCCTAGTCCACCAGCATGCTCGGTTTGAACGACCCGTCCCTTTTGTCGAGTTTGAGCGTCACTTGCTGTTCTCTTTTGAGTCCGGACACGAGCTCGTGTCTAGAATGGAGGACCATTCTCATGTGGAATTTCACGACCACTAAAGAGATTAAGTTTGTTAATTTTTTCCATTTTCTATTTTTTTAGCATCATTTTTTATGCTGCTTTATTTTGATAATAATTAGAATTTATACTTCTTTGTCTACAATCTCTGGACGAAGTGGAGATCTCGCGTTCCTTATGAACATCGGTGTCTCGAGGAATGTTTGCTTAGTAAGGAAAACTCATGTGCAGGAGGGGACAAGTGAGGAATATAATACTTGTTCAGAAGAATGCAAGGCACCATCTCATGTCTTATCACGGAGTGAACGCACAAGTTCTTACTGCATTTAGGGGTTGAGCTTTCATAATACATAATATGCTCTAACATAACATCACAGTTCAATTTCCATTCATCATAAAGGCAAAATTATCAGCCTACTCTGTCTTCACCCTTTGACATGTGCCGGTCGTTCATCGGTTAGGCTTGGACCCATCCCGTGACATGAGGACCAAGTCAGAGATAGCTTGAGCAAGTAGCTGTCTTCGACGTGGGTGATCAAACCGAGGTCGAAGGGTGGGGATGAGAGGTTTTGATGGAAATGAGAGAGATTCATTGCTCAAAATGCAAACATTGACACGAAGAAAAAATTACCTTGTTATACCAAGAGGATTCACATGAAACAAAAATTGAATGAATGCCATACAACATTCATCGTCATTTATAAAATATGGACATAACTTGACCAAAAAAGAAAAAAAAACTAGTGCCATATGAAAAATATGTAAAAGTTTCACAAATTACATTTTAAATGATGATACATGTTGATAGTACTATTTATAATTTTTGCATCTCATTATAAGGGAACAATCACAAAATACATGATTTCGTAAACTCATGGTCATGGTAAAATTGGTAACCACTAGTACTTGACGAAGATGAGACTATTTCAAGTTCTATCTCAACGTCAACATCATCAACCAGTGCCTCCATTGGATACAAAAGTGGTTTTGGAGGTAGTTGCAGTCTATCCATATCTCCTTCAAGCATATCTAGGACTTTCCTCATCGACGGTTGATCATTAGGGCTCAATTGTATACACCTTAGTGCAACAATTATCATCTTTCTCGTTGTTTCTCTTTCCTCTTCTATGACATCTACCCTTTCAAGCTCCTCTTCTTTGCCGAGTTGATCATAAACCCACAAAGGAAAGTAAATTTGACTCGAACGCTTAGCATGTGCATTTAGATTTCTCCTTCTATCAGCCATTTCCATTAATAACATCCCAAAACTATAAACATCGGCTTTGTAAGAAATGCCACCAATGTCTTTATAGAATAGCTCAAGAGCCATATAACCCAAGGTTTCTCTTGCTGCAGTCAAAGAATACTATATTGTGATTAGTGGGATAAAGTCTTGCAAGTCCAAAGTCGAAACTTTCGGAGTGAAACTTCGGTCTAGGAGAATGTTGTGAGGCTTGATGTCAAAATGTAGAATTTGCATATCACATCCCCGATGTAGATACTCTATCCCTCTAGCTATGCCAAGAGATCTCATACATTTCCTTATAATCAAGAGGATCATCACCATCCTTATAGGAAATGTGTTTATCCAAAGATCCGTTTGGCATGAAATCATAGACAATAGCTTGTTTGGAGTAATCGAAGCAAAAACCAACAAGTTGCACCACATTAACGTGGTGGATCCTTCCAATTGTGGCCACTTCGCTTATAAAATCTTAGCCATCAGATTTTGATTTGTTCAAAATCTTAACCGCAACTTCATTGCCACTTCTAAGTATTCCTTTGTATACGGAACCATATCCCCCCTCACCTAACTTGCATTTGAAATTTTTTGTGATCCTCTTGATATCTGAGTAAGAGTACCTTATGGACAAAAAGTTATTGTGAGCTTGTAGGAATTCTTCGACGTTTGCGTCAGTCACTTGATGCCTTCTCATCCACTTCAAGATTAGAAGTATCAACACACACGGAGCTCCAAGTATGAATTTTGCTGCTACGAAGTTGACTGCGGAGAAATTTGGCCATCGATTAGCATAGTGTAATAATATATTTTACACGTACAATTTTTGTTTGTCAGAGTGCTGAATGAGAGCTTCATAGGTGTGAAGAGAAAAGGACTTATCATACCCAAGACAAAGAAGAGATTCGATGTGGCAATTCCAGCAAAATGGCCCATGATATGCCCTGTAGAATCACCTGTAGATAGTAAGAGAATTCGTGAGAGATTACTAAGTATGGTTAATTAGAATTAATTAACGACCAATCAATAAAGAATGGTTAATTAGAATTAACTAACAACCAATCAATAAAGAACTAGATCCATTGTTTTAGCAATTAAATAATAAAAGCATTTCACGTTAACAGATACCCCAAGTGAAAGATAGATTCATACAATCACTGCGGAGTGCAAAGACACACTTTTGTTCAATGAAATTTGCAAGTGGATAACTCTAGAATAAAAAAAAGAGTGAACGAGTTTCACTTTTCTAGATGCCGCTCAGATCCAACTTATTCTATTCACTCATGAAATCCATTTTATCATTGCATGATCTTTTCTTGTGAAGAAACACGTTTTCGCTTTTGTTCTCCTAAATGTACCAAATATTCATAAGTTCCCCATAACAATAATAGCGATTCAAGGGACACAAGCTACTATCGAATCAAACAATTTTCTCCCAAAAAAGACTTAATTCCCTAAAAAACCCTCTAGTTCTAGTCCAATTTTGGCCCGAACTTTTTTTGTCTAAAAAAAAACTCCAAAGTTTAGGTATCGGCCCAAATTGGCCTCGAATTTTGTTTTGTTTAAAAAAATACCAACTTTTAATATATTCCCAAATTTACCCCATGATCCAATCCCAACTTGATATGGCATTTCCACATCGATAACAAATCCACTTCAGTAAGGTGACATGAAAAATTATTTCCACAATTAAACTGTTTTAAGATATGAAAATTAGAAACGACTAACGGCAATTTTTGGTCAGAGGGCTAATGGGGTAGATTTGGGATTAGAGTAAAAATTGGTGTTTTTTCTTTTAGACAAAAAAAGTTCGAGATAGATTTAGGATTGGGCCTAAAGTTTGAGGTTTTTTCTAGATAAAGAAAAGTTCAAGGCAGATTTGGACTGAACCTAAAGTTTAGAGTTTTTTTTAGGAAAAAAAGATTCGGAGTAGAATTGGTACTAAACTTAAAGTTGTGGTTTGCTTTTAGTGAATAAGGCCAAAATAATAATAATAATAATAAGAAAGAGTGTCGAGTCCAGAAAAGCTCCATAGATGTAAAATAAAAAAAGAGCAATACACGCCAAATCTACTAAAAAATCTTACTAAACTTT